>JASKON010000032.1:4552500-5152500 GCA_036010255.1 Myotis pilosus | reverse complement strand
ATGTTCCCTACACGAGACAGGCTTCCTGCATTGGCTAAGCTAGTCCTTAAGCAGTCTTCAGGGTGGGCGTCATCTTCCTGTTTTATGAGTGGGAAACCAGAGGCACAGAGCAGTAACGGGGTTTGCTTGGGGCACATGGCTTGTAACACCCAAGTGCTGAGTCAGTCCCATTGGGTTCCGTTCCTTGCAGTGCTCTGGGGAGCACTGTGCAGCCCCTCACAGATACATGGCAATCTCCTCCTCCACATGGTAGGGGTGTCTGCAGCAGGCTTACAGATCTTGTGTTTTTAAACTATTTTTTATTGATTTCAAAAAGGAAAGAAGAGGGAGAGAGAGAAACATCGATGATGAGAGAGGATCATTGCCTTCTGCATGCCCTACACTGGGGGTGGAGCCCACAACCCGGGCATGTGCCCAGACGGGAATGGCACTGTGACTTCCTGGTTCATAGATCAGTGCTCAGCCACTGAGCCATGCCGGCCTGGCTCTGTGTTTTTGGAAGATGCGCTGGTCAGGCTCCCCATGTTCGAGTTGTCCTGCCGTGAGTCCCTTCTTGGGTTGACATTTGTCTGCATGGGCAATGCTTTCCCCTGCCCAACATCACTGTGTACTTGAGTGATTCTCCTGGGGTTTGGGTAACAAACGAAATGGAAATCTCAGTGATTTGTGGGATTTGAATAATTTATGTTGCAAAAGATTAAAAAGTTAGGCCTCACAGAGTAAATTTTAAGAGGTCGTTTAAGTACCATCACTTTGTCGAAACTGTTCAACTGCTAGCAAAGCCTTTTCGCAAACAAGTTTTCCTGATGCCTTGACTCCAGACAGACTTGTAGGTGAGGATGTAGTACGTCCAGAACAAGTCTCTGGCATGAGGAAGAGTGGCCGTTTGCACAGGGGAATAATTACTTCATGGGAAGAGGAGAGAAGAGATACAGTGAGTAGGGCAGGGGAAGGGGAACAGGGAGGAGGCCCGTCCTAATCTAATGAGGATGCCCCAGGACTTGGAGGTTTCCTGAGAAATTCATCCCTGGCTCCATTTCTTCCTTCAGCAGCTGTCACTGCGCAGCTGCAGGTACTGTGATAGGCACCAGGGTTTCCCAGGAGCTAACAGCTTCATTGGGGAAATATGGCACCATAGAGGAACTATAAGGAGACAGTGGTGGGCAGAGGGTCACTAGCGTGGTGGGGGGCAGGGGAGGCTCCTCAGAGGAGGTGGCACTTAAACTGGGCCTTGCAGGATGGGCCTTGCAGGATGGGCCTTGCAGGATGGGTAGGAGTTGACAAGGAAGGGCAGTCTCTGGTAGTAGCATGCAACATGTGTGGCTGTTCAGGGCCTGGCAGGAGGCTAAGGCTGGCCAGGCAGGTAAGGTAGGTCAGAGTGGAGCCCCATGGCTGAAACCTGTGGATTAAGGGTCTTCTGTAAGTATAGTTAGAGGACATGCAGTGGACACAAGGTTCCAGGGAGGACGGTGGGGCGTACTCAAGTGAACTAAGGGAGAAGATGGTCACGTTCCTACAAAATGCCTTAAAAGGTTGTATGTTAATGATAGAAATGATTCTTTCCCACACTGGGAACACAGTCAGTGCAGGGCACTCTGGGGCCCAGTTATACTTTCAGAATTCAGCTTGGCTTTTATGAAAAGTCTCAAAACAATTCTTGTTGCATGAGTGTATGTTTCCATACTTCCGTCAAACTCTAAAACGTACAAGGTCTTGTTTATATCAGGTTGATGGTAAAATTAGAGAAAAATTTCAAAGCTTTTCCTTCTTCTTACTTTCCCTGTCTCACGTTTCTCCGATAGGAAGAAAGCCTGGAAGACTGTCAGAGAACTTGCTGTTCTCATAAGTGTTTGAGGAGAACAGTGTGAGTCATTGTAGCTTTTTGCTGGTATTTTAGCATCCGGTTCATTTTTAAGCAGTTCTGTGCAACTGGAGTCCCTCCATAGTTTCTGTTACCATGGCTCCATAATATTTCCTTAAATCTGCTTATTCACGCTTTCACACACTCCAGCATCAAATTTACAATTCCTTAGAGTCCGAGTATCTTATTCATGATATCCAAGAATGCTTTTCCAGCTGCAATAGCTTTTTCTCCAAAATGCGTTTTCTCCACAAGTTAGTTGCTTTTCCCACTATAGATGCTGGGAAGGAGAGCGTTTGTTCTGTGAAGGCCGTGTGCAGTGATGGGGTGGTGGGGCTATTCGGGGGCTTCCCTCCGAGGTCTGAGAGGAGACTAGTGTCATCTGCGTGGAGCCGCTTCCCCTTTAGATGCCACAGCTGAAGCCACAGGATGGCCGGCTGCCACATGTGCTTGGGGAGTGTTGGCATTAGGTGTTTTGGTCCAGACATCCACAGACCCTGGGTTCTTGGTTGTCTCAAGTGTGCCCATGTTTTTGTTCTCTCACTCTTGTTTATTTATTCGTTTATTTTTGGACTCGACTGAGACTTCCACTTTGGGACGGACTCTTGTTTCAAGAATCTGCAGTGAAAAGCGAAGCTGCCTGGTACTCTCTCCTGGCATTTGGATTTTCAAGGAGATACGTTTCGGCCTTTCATTGCTTTGAGAAATGTGCGTGTCTTAAAGGATTGTTCGGGACTTACAGAAAGTCCCAGAGCAATATAGACTCGTAGAGAGTTTGTTTCTCGTCTCTTATATTGACCTCTTCCATTTCTTCACGGGTAACCGGGTTCTCCTCTGACACATAAATGTAATATCAGACTAGAGTCTGGGTGTGTGCTTGGGGCTTACCACAGGGGACTCGTCTTGGCCAAACATTTTCAGATTCCACTATAAATATAAATGCTGACTGAGCAACGATAGAGCACTTCCTAATACTTGAGAACTTAGAGTATGGTGTAACTGACCGGACCTTTTGTCTGCTAACAGTTGCTGCTACTAACAGGACCCCCTTTTGATAAAAAAACAACAAATCAAAACGTGGCTCTGGGTGCTCGGGATGCCCAGGAGGCTCCAGGTGGGAATGTCTTCCGACAGTGACTGCACAAGCTGACCGTTGTAGGAGACCTGGCTTTTTAAGAATCACTGAGAAATTATTTCTGCTCTCGTCTGAGAGCCTTTTTTCTTTCCTGGGTAATCCAGGAGATGTCAGTGTGCGGCTTCATAAGTGCAGTTGCTAACAAAGCATTACTGTAAAGTCATTGCTTTTCTTTGCCATCATTTCATTTATAAAGATCCCAGCATGTATTTGTCACTTTCAACAAGTTAAAGGGACCTATTGTGGGTGAGATACCCCAGTGAATTTGCTTTCTAGAGAGGGGAGCAGACTACTTGGGTAAAAAATCCAGGTAGCCATCTATGTTTTAAAGAAATATATAAAGAGAATAGAAGTTAGCAGGGTAGAGGTAGCGGGGGAGGTGGGGAGGAGGAGCTGGATGCAAGAGGATGGTCAGAGAGGCTGTGGGCCAAATGCCATCAGGGAGCTGACCATGAGAAGAGCTTTCCAGGGAGAGGAAACAGCATGCGCGAAAATTCCGAGGCAGAAACGAGTTTAGTGTGTTCCAGAAACAGTGCGGGACCATTGTGGCTGGAGCAGATCAGGGCCAGCCAGTGAGGAAGATTGGAAGGGGGCAGCCGGGGGCCAGTCCTGGTGGGACTTGCAGCAAAGGGCAGGAGTTAGGGTTGAGCTCTGAGTGCCAGGGGTTGGAGCAGGTAAGTGACACAATGTAAGGGTTGAAAAAGGTTGTCCCATGGAGACCAGAAGTAAGGGTGGATTTTCTGTTCTGCCTAATATTGGGATTTTTTTTTTTTAAGCAAACTTATTGGCATTTTAGCTTTGAAGTTTTAGAGTTATTAATACCACCTGCATCCCTGGGGATTTGGGATTCTGTGAAGTTTTCTGGGCTCTTTTGGAAGAGAGGTATTGTATGTGTAAATAAATACACTGGTTATTAATAACAATATAACAAAATGATCTCTGTGTGGTCCCGTCAGTTAAAAATATACCTCATCATAGTGTGTACCATAGATCTCAGCCTCGCCAGCAGCTGAAGATGACAAGCTGTGAGAGAAAGTCACCAAGTTTAAACCACATGGGGATTTCTGTGCAGAAATGGGGCACCAGTTCCGCCTTTCTTCATCACTGTTCCTGTTTTAGGGTGGACACCCCGCCCTGCTGTATAGCCCTCTGAATCCTGCGTGGTCCCACTGACACTGGCCTGTGCCCCTCTCTGACCCCACTTTCACCCCCCCTTCCCTAAAGGTTCTTTCTGGGATGCGCTGCACCCCTCTACCATCGGTTCCTCAGGAGTCAGTCTGGTGTCCTGGCTGGGAAGCTGCCTGTGCTGGGCGTCCCTCCAGGCTTGCTCAGCACCCTGGTGGACAAACTACCCCTGAGAAAGAGCTTGGAGGGATCATTTGTGGGGTTCAGAGATAATCTGCCCACTCTTTGGAGGCAGGACTCAGCCATTTGCAGGTGCCCTGCTCTCACCTGATATGTCACAGCTCACGGTGCCCCACTGTTGTCACCATGCCTACCTACCCTCCCAGCAGCCATTAAGAGGGGGTCTTCAGCCCTTCTGGTTTTGTTTAGTTGGTAGAGTATTGGCCCTTGGACTGAAAGGTTGTGGGTTTGATTCTGATCAAGGGCACATACCTTGATAGTGGGCTCAATTCCGTGTGTCAGTTGGGGCGTGTGTGGGAGGCAACCAATCTATGTGTCTCTCACATCAATGTTTCTCTCCCTCTGCCTCTCCCCCTCCCTTTCACTCTCTCTAAAAATCAATGGAAAAAATATCCTTGGGTGAGGATTAACAAAAAAAGGGGGGTGGGCTTGTCCTTCAGTGAGAAGCCCTGGGACCCAGGGTCAGAGTGCATGAGGCTGTGGTTACTGACAGTCATGCTTGTTTTGACTCCTTTATAAAATGCACATGTTAATTGCTGTCGACTTCCCCTTTAAGCCCTGGGATTTGTATGTGCAGGACTTGTACCCCAGGTGACATCCTGTGTCACCAACACTGGCTGTAATTTCTGGGGTGTGGATGTGCTCAGAAGCAGGGGTTTGCTTCACCGTGGGCCTCTGGGAGGGAGGTCAGGCTTGGACTTTGGGGTCCTGGCGAGGACATCCTTGCAGGGTGACTGTGAGGCTCCGACCGGGTAGAGGAGGAAAGCACTTTGCAGCCGTGAAGGTCACTGCCAGTGCACCACGCTTATAATGACTTGGCTGTAATCACTCAATTCTCCCATAAGCTCTTGCCAGTAGGAGGCTTTTAAAAAACATTTTAAGCTCAGAAATCTAAGAGTTTGTTTAATCTCACTCTGATTTTCCAGTAAAGATAGCAGGGTGCTGAAGTGATGCCTAAGGTTCCATAGCTCTTTAATGGCAAATTTGGGACCAGCTTCCAAATTTTGGCCCTGAGAGCCCCTTGTAAGGGTGAAAACTGACTTCTGAACCATCAAAAATTAAAGTTTGTTCCATGTAGCTTTACTGATTTTGTTTTTCTGTTGTTTGTGTTGGGACTGTTTTTTTGTGTGTGTGTTTTTGGTTGTTGTTGTTTGAATTGTATCCCCAGCAGGGTATACCCAGTGGTTCCCTAAGCCAGGCTGATTAAATACCACCATTCTTGTCTCTTGGGGGGAATTAATCGTGTTTAGACAATCACACCATCCCAGGAAGTTTAAGGGACATTCGTCCACCAGGATGTCTATGTGTGGACAGCTAGTGTCAAGGTAGGGTTGAATGGATTGAGTCTGAATCCTCTGAAAACTTGCACATTAAAGGAATTCTATATTTAAAAAATTATAAATGTTTGTTCACTTGAAGTTTCTTAAAAACAAACAAAACAGCCCACCTGATTTCTTCCAAGGGAGAAATTGGAAGCGAGGCTCGCTGTCTCCACTCCAGCTCCAGTCTCCTTTTCATGGAACCTCATTCCTTGCTTTTCCCTTTTCTGCCCATTTCTTGTTCATGTGTAATCTTGCATGTGCTATTGCACCTCCTGAAATGTTCTGATTCATCATGTGAAACAAACAGAACCCCCAAAGGCAGCAACATGTTTCTGCCTATGTGTTTTTGGGGTCATTTTTTCTCCCGCACCTCTTAGGTACATTCCCATCCTTTCTCCTGGGTATGTAATCTGCCCCTTAAATGCAGATGGAGAATGTCAGTTCAAAATCCTGCTTTTTAAACGGTCTGAGAGATTCACGAACTGTCTTTAGAATGCATGCGCCTAGAGCCCCCAGCGAAGTAGCAGGACAGAAATTGGGATGCTGTATGAGCTGTGGCGTGACTGTGACTGGGAAAGACAAGTCTTGATGTTTTACAGCCATTAGAAGTGACAGGAAGATGGGGACAAAGGGGAACTGCTTATGCAATTGGAAAAAGCAGACCCCAGATGGCTTGTTTGCTGTAAGGACAGACTGGAGATGGCAGGAGAAGAAAGGGCGGGCAATGAGAACGCAAGTTGGTGGAACAGAACCCTTGTTGATTTGGACAGCCTTTGCGTCCCAAAGGTGTAGACATTTGGACTTGACCTGTCAGGGGTTGAAGGAGGAAGCTGAGGAAGCCAGGTGTCACCCGAGGGGGAACGTGCCTGCTTCAGAGCTGATGCTGTGCTGAGCGCCGGTGCCGCCGGGTTTGATGCTGGGGAGTAGCTTCTCGGGGTTGGTCTGTTTAGAAGAATTTGTTTTTCTTTAACCTTCCCCAACACAATTGTTTTTCCTGCAGGAGGAAGAGGGTTGCTCTGTACTATTGACGAATAAAATCAGATATCCTTTCCCCACTCTTTTTCTTTTCTTTCGTGTTCTAAAGCCTGAGCCATGTTTGTTCTCATTGAAGTGGTTGTGTCCTAATAGAGTTCCTAAACTCTCCTCACCAGCTCCTCCTTCAGAGTGCAGCAGGAAGTTCTGTGCCACCAAGCTCTTGGAGTCCCGATGGTTTCCATGGCAACCCCTAGCTCTTTCTGCCCAGAGGTGCTGACTGTTTTTCAATCTCTGGAAACCCTTGAGTGTGCCCACTGCCCATCCTGATGGGTGCTGCTAGAGGACCTTCCCAGGCCTCCGAGGGCTTCCCTGAGGAGGCAGCCTTTAAAACACAAATCCTATGCACCGAATCCTATGCACCGAAAGGTTGTGGGTTCGATTCCTGGTCAGGGTACATACAGACTGATTCCACAGATAAAAAAAAATAGGTTGCCAGTTTGATCCGCAGTCGGGGCATGTATGGGAGGCAACTGATCCATGTTCTCTCCCCCCCCGCCCCGCCCTTCTCCCTCTCCCTCCCTCCCTTCCCCTCTCTCTAAAATCAATGAGCACATCCCCGGGTAAGGATTTAAAAACAACTAAGCACTGAGCACCTGAAACTAGTACTAAATAATATTTATTGGAAACTGTAATGGAAAGTAAAACAATGAAGAATCATTCATCAGGAAAAACAAAACAAAAAATCAAGCACTTTACAGTGAACAATTTGTTTGCTGTTGTTGAAGTCAGCGCACTACACGATTTTCCAGAGATACAAGTCACTTGATTTGCTGATCTCTATCTCTGCCTTTGAGGAATGTGCACTTTTCCAGATGAAGTCACTGGAAACAGAATAGGCTGTGCGAGATGTTCGAGCGAGTAGAAAAAGTGTTCCTGTTTTGCTAATGTGCAAAGCGGTGTATTACCTCAGGCCTTACTCCCTGAGCACCCAGCATGGGGGAGGCGGCTCGAGGCTGGGGAGAAGCAGGGACCCCTCCTTTCTCTTGGGTGCTGACGGGCTTTCAGGCCGAGGCTGGAGGCAGAGCGGACCCAGGACCTGGGGCCCCAGCGGTGCTCAGGCCATGGGGCTGAGCGGCAGAGGGGCTCCCTGTGTGGCTGGTGACAGCCAGCTGGGGACTGAGCCACATGTTCCCACTATGGTTGCTGACCCCTGTTGTGGTTTAGTGTACCGTGCGCAGTAGTGTTTATAAAAGGATTCTAACCACTAGAGTTGAACCATCTCCACATAAATGCTCCAATTATTTCTGATCTGCGGAACCAGTCTGTGTAAATAAAAATGACCCAGGCTCTTCAGTTCACCTTCTCCCATCCAGGTCTTTCCCGAGTGACTGCCACGGGATGAGGACTAGAGCATGAACACAACAGACAGAACCCCTGCCCTCCCAGAGCTTGTGTTCAGTGAGGGGGTGGTCAGTGAGCAGCACAGGTAAGGAAACGATGTCGCTGTTGGAAGGAAGCTGTGCTCGGAGAGAGAGCAGAAACAGAAGGGCCTGGGAGTGCCCAGAGGGGGATGGGTTGGAGACCTGCCTGAGCTGGGCTGATTCCCGCCTGAGGGGCGAGGGGCAGCCTGTCTCCTGCTGTGGGCTCCCTGGAGGAAGACCTGGAGCAGAAGAGCAAGTGTGGCTGTGCCTGGCAGTGCCACCAGCAGCAGAAGCCTTAGGCTGGAGCTGGGGCAGTGGGGAGAGTGGCACAGGCATGAGGGCTGAGAGGAGGCCGCTGGTGGGGTGAGCAGGCGGCTGCACTCGGCGGAGCACTCGGGGGCTTTGGCTCTGCTTAAGGGGAGACGTGGTCTGACATGTTTTCAGAGGGTCACTGTGTTGAGAATAGACGGAAGGGACGAGGAAGCTGGGACAGCTGATCGGAACTGACTGCCGTCGCCAGGGGAGAGGCGAGGGTGGATCACACACCTTTGGCAGGATCACACTGTTTTGTAATACCAGTGGGATCAGACTGTCTGCTGTGCTACAACCCACTGAGCAGGTGGGGTTCCTGACCGTCAGTCCTTGACATGTGTGTGGGCAGATGCCCTTTCTTGGAGCTGTGGTGTGGTTATGCGGTGCAGAGAGACCCCCCTTCAGTGCAGGCCATTAATGAAACGAAGTGGAGTCTTTTTGTTAACTAGTTTTTGTATTCTAAAAATATTACTTGCCTATAGTCACAATTTTCAAATAGATGAGAAAGTTACCAGATGAAATGCTAAAGTCCCCTTCCCACCCCCACAGCACTCCCCAGAGCGAGTCTGAGACTCACTGTGCTACTGGATGAAAAATTCAAGCCTCAAGTGCGTATAAGATATGCTGTTGAAAACCAACCACATGTGCGCACCCTCATTTCATACGTCCCTTAGGAGTTGTTGCGATCGGCAGGCTGCTGTGGGTGCCTGATTGTTTTGTAATACCGGTGGGATCAGACTGGGTCTGCTGTGCTACAACCCACTGTTTTCATCTGATGTGTGGGAACATCTTCTCATGTCTGTGCACAGTCCTGCCCACCCCTCCTCTGCTGCTGGGCTCCTCTCCACAGGTGGACTGGCAGTTTTCATTTTTATTTTGTTAATCCTCATCCGTTGATTTTTAGAGAGGGTGGAAGGGAAGAGAGAGGAGGGGGCAGAGAAGGAGAAACATAGATATGGGAGAGACACATCGATTGGTTGCCTCCCACACATGCCCTGACCAGGGCTGGGGATCAAACCTGCAACCCAGGTGCATGCCCTTAACCGGGAATCGAACGTGAGACCCTTTGGTGTACGGGTTGACTCCAACCACTGAGCATGCCAGCCTGGGCCAGTTTTCATTCTTGATGGACGGGGAAGTGGTTTTCAGTGTGTATATTTTGTTGCCTCCATGAATACCTACATTTGACTCTTGGGTGAGTTTGTGGGATAAAGTTTTAGAAGAAATAGTTGAGTCAAAGGCTATAGGTATTTTCTTTTGTTAAATCTGTCACACATTGAAAAGTCTGTAACAGTGCGTAAGGGCAAGCATGAAATGAGGGTGCATACATGTGTTTGGTTTTCAGCAGCATATCTTTTTTTTTTTAATCCTCACCTGAGGATACATTTATTGATGAGAGAGAGAGAAGCATTGATATGAGAGAGAGACATTGATCAGTTGTCTCCTGTATTTGCCCTGACCAGGGAACAAACCTATAACCTAGGTATGTGCCCTGATCAGGAATGGAACCGGCAACTTTTTGGGACGACATTCCAATCAGCTGAGCCACCTGACCAGGGCCAACAGCATATCTTATAAGCACTTGAGGCTTGAATTTTTCACCTGGTAGCACAGATAACAGAATCTGAGTTATCATGCAGCTTACCGATAAGCTGCAGAGTCTTCAGGGCCACCTCAGGACAGGCCCAGCACTCCTCTGGGACCTTGGCTGTTGTCCCTATATCCACTTGCCATCCACCTGGGGTCCACGAGCCCCGCCCTTCCGTTCTCCCACCATTTTGTGTCAGTCTGCCTATAAGGATGTCAGCCCCGGGTGGGCAGGGACCTTGTCTGTCTCGTTAGTAACTTAGAGAAGTACCCAGCACATAGTAGGTACTCAAACATGTGTTTGTAGAATGAATGGGTAAATATGTCCTTACTTAAGGAATGGGCCAAACAGTGACTTAGAAGGAATTATAGTCATTTCCCAATTAATGACGAATTTTCCACCCTAATCTATCTACACTAATAAAAGAGAAAAATGGTAATTGGCATACGACGCTACCCTTTTCATTGGCTAATCAGGGCTATATGCAAATTAACTGCCAACTAAGATTGGCAGTTAACTGCCAACAAGATGGTGGTTAATTTGCATATGTAGGCACAATGCAGGGAGGCAAAAGGGAAAGCAGGAAGAAGCCCCCTGCCACTGACAGTGATCGGAAACCCAGGGGGAGCTAAGAGCTGGGGAGCAGGGCAAAGGCGGCCCTGGGGCCGCTTTTGCCCTGCCCCCCAGCCATGATTGGAGAATCAGGCGCCTTTGCCGCCCAGGCCAGTGATAGCAGGAAGTAGGGGTGGAGCCAGCGTTGGGAGCTGGGCGCGGTTGAAGCTGGCAGTCCCAGGAGCTAGGGGTCCCTTGCCTGGGCCTAAAGCGAAGCCCACGATCGCGGGGCCGCTGTAGCTGTGGGTCCCCGCTGCCTGGGCCGGACGCCTCAGCCAGAGGCGTCCTGCAGGGGCAGGGGCGGAGCTCGCGCGATTGCGGCGCCCCCCGCTGCCACTGCAGGTCCCCGCTGCCCGGGCCGGACGCCTAGGCCAGAGGTGTTAGGCCTGGGCAGGGGCGGAGCCTGCAACCGCGGGGAGCTGGGGGTCCCCTGCCCAGGCCTGACACCTCTGCCGGAGGCCTTAGGCCTGGTCAAGGGGCCGATCCGGTGATTGGTGATCAGAGGGTGATGAGGGTCAACTCCTCTGGCCGAGGCATCAGGCCTGGGTGGGGGGCTGGGGGTCCCCTGCCCAGGCCTGATGCCTGGGCCAGAGGCATCAGGCCAGGGTGGGGGGCGGAGCCGGTTATTGGGGGGCTATGATGGTCCCCTTGCCCAGGCCTGAAGCCTGGGTCAGAGTTGTCAGGCTTGGGCGGGGGGTGGAGCAAGCGATCAGAGGGAGATGGGGGTCCCCCTGCCCAGGCATGATTCCTGGGCCAGAGGCCTCAGGCCTGCGCAGGGGCCAGAGCCAGTGATCGGGGGGAGATGGGGGTCCCCTGTCCAAGCCTGACACCTCTGGCGGAGGCGTCAGGCCTGGGCAAGGGGCCGATCAGGCGATCGGAGGGTGATGGGGGTCTACGCCTCTGGCCGAGGCATCAGGCCTGGGCAAGGGGCAGAGACAGCAATCGGAGGGGTCTGGGGGTCCCCTGCATCAGGCCTGGGCTGGGGGCAGAACCAGTGATGGGGGAAATGAGGCCTGGGCAAGGGGCCGATCCTGTGATTGGAGGGTGATGGGGGTCAACGCCTGAGGGCTCCCAGTATGTGAGAGGGGGCAGGCTGGGCTGAGGGACACTCCCCCACACACACACCCAGTGCACGAATTTCGTGCACCGAGCCCCTAGTATATATAAAAGCCTAGTAACCAGAATGGCAGAATAACCAGAATGATCAGTGGCTATGACGTGCACTGTGGCAGCCAACCAGTCTGATCCGGGCCCCAATTGGCCTCCCCTCCACCCTAATTGGGGGGGCTGGCCGGCCAACCACCCACAGCCCCTCCCCCCGGCCAGCCTGGTCCAATGGGCCCCCATTGGGGCAGTCCAGCCAGACCCCACCTGTGCACGAATTCGTGCACCAGGCTTCTAGTATAGTCAATAATATTATAACTATGTGATGCCAGGTGGGTACTAGACTTCTCAGGGATCATTTTGTAAGTTATATAAATGTCTAACCACTGTGCTGTACACCTGAAATTAATATGAAATTGAATGTCAACTGTAATTGAAAGAAAAAAGCCTTTCAACTTGTTAAAAATTAAATAAAGGAATTTTCCACCCTGGAGAATGAATTTGAAGAAACAAACCACGGGTGGAGTGTGTGCCCACTCCGAGTCCTGCAGGGCAGCGCAGAGCCGGGCAGCGTTGTGTGTGGGGCAGCTTCGAGGACACTTTCCTGACGCGCTGCCTCTGCGGTGACAGAGGACTAGAGAGGGCTTTCTCCGGAGGCTGACTGGGGACGCGAGCAACGGCGCCTTCGCTCAGAATGTCCTTCTTTATAGTAATAGCCTCTTGGCCCAACAGCCTGTTCTGTTGTTTTTCTTTTTTGGAACAAATTAAGGGCATCCAGAGGGAGCTAGATGTACTTATGTAACTCGTACCTTTTGTTTACCGGATACCTGTTATCAGGCTCAGCGGGGAGGAGGAAGGCTGTGCCGCTCCCAGCCTGGGCCAAGGGCACCCTCGGCCACCTCCGTTAGCCTCTGAGACTCAGCGAATCATGTTAGGAGTGGCTCTGACTCACCAGTGTTTAGATACGTCAGTGCAGAAGTCAGTGGAATCCAGAGAGCTGGACACGTGTCTCCTCTTAGAACATGTATTCAGCAGACACTGATGGAGGGCCTGCCGTGTGCCAGGATCACGTGGAGGAGCGCCGGTGTGTTTCCAGGAGTGGGAGGCGAGGTGATGATTTGTACATCTTTGTACTTTGATTGTCTTGCTGTCAAGCTTGCTGCTTCTGCAGCCTCTGATGGGCAGACAAGGTTCAGACGGAAGCACATAGTCCCTGTCCCACGAGCAACTGCATTTAAGGTCTCCAAGGGTCTAAGCATGCGCAGGACCTCCCACAGGAGCACTTATGTGTAACATTTGTTCAGAGTTCATAGAGCTCACTCAGCATTATATTTGAGTATTGGGTTTCAGTTTCTTTAGGAAGAAACAACCAGCCCCAACCGGTTTGGCTCAGTGGATAGAGCAGGGGTCCTCAAACTACGGCCCGCGGGCCACATGCAGCCCACCGAAAACATTTATCCGGCCCACCAGGTGTTTTTGCCACCGCTGTGTGCATAGGAATTTGTTCATAGTTTTTTTTTTTAAACTATGGTCCGGCCCTCCAGTGGTCTGAGGGACAGTGAGCTGACCCCCTGCTTAAAAAGTTTGAGGACCCCTGGGATAGAGCGTCAGCCTGCGGACTGAAGGGTCCCAGGTTCGATTCCGGTCAAGGGCATGTACCTTGGTTGTGGGCACATCCCCAGTAGGGAGTTTGCAGGAGGCACTGATCAATGTTTCTCTCTCATCGATGTTTCTAACTCTCTATCCCTCTCCCTTTCTCTCTGTAAAAAATCAATAAAATATATTTTAAAAAAAAAAGAAAAGAAAGAAACAACCAGTCAACTATTGGGTAGTGGACAGGCTGAAATACACTGAAGTGGCAGCCTGTCCTGCCCTCGGAAAGAGCAGTTCTGGCTCACCTGTCCCTTGTCTTTCCTGAGCCATTCCTAGCTCAGGAGGGAGGGAGCGCTGGTGATGACCTTGCCTTTCAGAGGACAGGCTCTCAGGATGGCTGACTTGAGTCCACAGGGGTGGAGCCCAGATGCCACACTGTCTTCCCAGGAACGTCACCGCCCGTGGAGAAGTACCTAGTTAATTATTAAATGCACATTTATGGGTTTGGCTTTGATAAGTACATCTCAGGAACACTCAGTACCATTTGGCAGTACACACCAGAGTTTCACAGCATGGCACAGCCTTGGTGAGGGGCAGGTTTGGCTCAGACCCTAGCAGAGCGAGGGAAGCAGGACCAGGAAGTTTACCTTGTCAGATCTCCTTTTGAAGGAATGGTCCTGAAGGTTCTCTCTTGTTGCCCTCAGAAGCCTTGGTTTCTTCAACTTTATCAGTGGGTGCTAAAGCCAGATTTACATTTCTGCATGAAAAAAATTCTGAGTACTATTCCCTGACAGGCCCCGGGCCTTTGGGGATATTTGGGCAGCGATATTACCTTCCCTGAGGGAGCAGCCTCCCAGCCAAGCAGGGTTCCCAGGTCTGGGAATGACGGGGCTGGTCATGCAGTGTCCTGCTGGAGTCGGCAGCATGGAGCCAGACGCCTGGGTGGAATCCCAGCTTAGCATTTACTAGAGGCCCGATGCACAAAATCTGTGCAAGAGCAGGCCTTCCTTCCCCCGGCTGCTGGCACCTGGGACCTGGGCTTCCCTCGCAGCCCTGGCTTTGTCTGGAAGGTCATTCGGAAGGACAGTTAGTCTAATTAGCATATTATGCTTTTATTGTTATAGATGAACTGCAAGCTCTTAATTTGAATCATTGCACTCAGTTGCCTCCCTGTAAAATGGGGACAATAATACACTTTTACAGGGGTTTTAAGGAACAAAAATAATATATTTAAAGCTCACCTAGACCACCTATTGATGATAAGAGATGCTTGGTACCTAGGGGCTGCTTTGATGTTGCTTTATTCCCACCCTGAGCTCCCAGGTGGAACAGCAGAACCATGTGTGGTTGAAGCAGGCATTCTTGATTTGACACAAACACGGACAACTTTGGCCAAGAACCTTCTTGGTTTCTCTGTGGGGTTGAGCATGGCTCCTGGGTGTGGCCTGGTCTGCAACTGGTTCCCACTCAGTTACCACACTCAAGTGAGTGCCCATATATGAGAACAGAGTGCCAGTGTTTGGACTTCAGGGGCTTTGTCCAAGAAGTTAATTTTCTCTTTGTAGGCTGTGCCCTATGCCCTCTCCTCTTACCTGAGAGTTATTTTTCTGCAGCTCTAGGCCCCCAGGTCACACGTGTCCACCTCACCCCGCCCCCTACTTTAAGGAGGGAATAGATGATGTCTGAAAACAGCTGTGAGGAAGGAAAATACATTGTGTTGTCTTCCCGTGATAGGACCATGGATAATCCATCCTTCTTCCTGTCCTTCCTTTCTCTGCCAAACTCTCTTTGAGTTCTCTATGGAAAAATAGATCTTTTTAGATTACAACTTTCTAGGTTACAAATACATTTAAAAAAAAAAAAAAAGAATGCCCAATTTAGTACATTAAGACCCCTTAACATTGGATATTGCCATTTTTCTTGCCTTATGTAGAGCAGGCATTCTGATGTCTTATTTTGATTGTCATCAAGCATTTTCACATCAATCAATTTCCTTTTATGTACGGTATTAAAAGGGCAAAGAGTATTTTTTCTGTTTGTATTTGACAAAGTTAACATTTGGGACTTCCTGATTCCCACTAATCTAGTCCAGTTTCATTGTTTTTCAGTTTTATTTGAAAGAATTTGAGGTCTAGCCCATGGTCTATCTGTATTCCCAGCACTATCTCAGTTTTTGAAACTTAGATCTTGAATGAATGAGGCTCACCAAGTGCAGCTTATAATGGCAGGTCTTCCTCTCTTCCCAATTTTTGTTGACACAAGACCATTGTGTCACTGAGTCGCATGATGTTTTATGGGTTCTTTCTTCCAGTCCCTTCCTGAACCCAACTATGGCTGGTGTGACTCAGGTCTTAGGGGCCCAGGAATAGTGGTTGGTCATTGTGCCATATTGGGTCAGTGGTGTCAGTCACATCCTGGCCATAAATGAACAGGTCTAACTATCCATTGTGGAGGACATTTTTTGTTTGAGCCCTGAAGGCTGATAGCTGATTCTCTTACTTTTGTAAAATCACCAACCATGGATTTCCAGGGGCAGGTGAGATTCCTTGGCCTCCCTTTGAGCCATCTTGATCCCCTCTTCCCCTTATAGATAGGAGGCCCCTCTCTTGTGTACTTTAACTGAGCCCATCTCCCTAAGTCTCACTCCAGCTTTCCCACGCCCTGTTCATGAAAGGATTCATTCTTGCTCTCTTGATATTTTCACAGCATTTTATTCATTATACCTATGAACTTAATTGCTAGAGGCTTGGTGCACGAATTCATGCACAGGTGGGGTCCAGCTGGCCTGCCCCGATGGGGGCCCATTGGGCTAGGCCAGTGGGGGGCGGGCAGTTGGCCCAGCCCCCAATCAGGGTGTTGGGTGCCAATCAGAGGGGCCGGATCATGCTGGTTGGCTGCCGCAGTGCACATCATAGCCACTGATCATTCCGGTTGTTCCACCATTCCAGTTGCTGGCCTTTTATTTATTTATATATATATATATCTGCAGTGTAGTATAATAGGAAAAACTTGAACTTTAGAATCACAGAACCTGGTTTTGATTCTTGATCTCAACCATTTATAATCTTAAGCAAGTTACTTGATCTTTAGTTTCTCATCTGTGGAAAGGAAATATAAATACCTACCTCATGGGACTGTTAATGAAAAATAAATGAGGTTGTTGAATATAGGTAACATTGTGCTTCAAAGGATGCTTAACACATTAAGCGCCATGTGAGTCACTGGTGACTGACAGTATACTTTTCGCTCAGGCCACTGTTGACTGATAATATACAATTTTAAAAATTATATTCTCCTGTTAATAAATCTTGTGCAGAACTGATCTTCCATTAGTATCTAAACCAGGGGTGGGCAAACTTTTTGACTCGAGGGCCACAATGGGTTCTTAAACTGGATCAGAGGGCCGGAACAAAAGCATGGATGGAGTGTTTGTGTGAACTAATATAAATTCAAAGTAAACATCATTACATAAAAGGGTACGGTCCTTTTTTTTTTTTTAGTTTTGTTCATTTCAAATGGGCCGGATCCGGCCCGCGGGCCGTAGTTTGCCCACGGCTGATCTAAACCGTGGCTGAACCCAGGCAGAAAGGAGTTCCTCTGAGCTTTTCTCCATCCAGAGTAGGTGCCCTTCCTCCCTGTAACTGCTCCCTGGAGCTGGCCCGGCAGCCAGCCAGCCGCTTGATTGGACCACTGTGAGACTTGCCCAGATGTTCCCTGAGGAGCCTGGAGCAGAGACCAGGTGTGCTGGGTAGACGACTTTCTGCTGCTGCAAAGGCAGGCTGGGTGCTTCGAGGAGGCCCTGACTCAGAGCACAGGATTCTGTGGAAAAGGGGATGCTACGAAACAAGGTGGTACGATGGCCCAGGCAGGTGGCCTCTCAGGCCTCTGTGGTAGCCCTGTGGTTGATGACACACTGCCCCTGTGATGATGGAGCAGATTTAGTCAGCGTGCTGTCAGGACGAGTGTGTGGGTGGCACCCATACGACTGCCTAGTTATACTTGCGTGCATTATAGCTGTGGCTTTGAAGTACCATAATCTGTCTTTGAATTCATTGGGCATACAGTGCTGTGTTTACCTTTGGAAGCTCCACCAGATTAAGCCCTCTTAACTAGCAAGTAGATCTGAGGTTATAGATCTTCTTTAAATTGGAGACATGATGTTACCTTAGCAAACAGGCAGAGTTGGTATCAAATGCTGGTCTCTACCATTCATTACTTGGGCGAACTTTGGGCAGGTTACTTCTCCAAGGATCAGTTTTCTCAATTGTAAAGTATAGACCAAAGTAATGCTAGCAATACTAATAATAGTTACTGTCCTATATAATAAAAGGCTAATATGCAAATTGTCCTTTTTTTTTTTTTTTTCTTTTTTAGTTTTATTCATTTCAAACGGATCCGGCCTGCGGGCTGTAGTTTGCCCACAGCTGTTCTAAGCCCTTGTATGTATTACTAACCCTCTCAGAAATTCTGATTTACTTATTGTCTGTCTTTTACAGATAAAGCCTTTGAGGCATAGAGAGGTCAGATAACTTGCCCTCTGTTGCCCAGACAGTGAGTAATGGATTTAGGATTGGAGCCCAGGAAACCTGACTCTAGATCCTGTATTCCTTATTGTGGCTCTAGACCAGTGGTTCTCAACCTTCCTAATGCTGCAACCCTTTGATACAGTTCCTCATGTTGTGGTGACCCCCAACCATAAAATTATTTTCGTTGCTACTTCATAACTGTGATTTTGCTACTGTTATGAATCGTAATGTAAATATCTGATATGCAGGATGTATTTTCATTGTTACAAATTGAACATAATTAAAGCATAGTGATTAATCACAAAAACAATATGTAATTAGGTGTTTTCCGATGGTCTTAGGCGACCCCTGTGAAAGGGTTGTTCGACCTCCAAAGGGGTCGCGGCCCACAGGTTGAGAACCGCTGCTCTAGACTGTCTCACGGAATCATGAGGATTAGATGTGATAACATGAGTAAAGGACCTAGAACAGTGATGGCGAGCCTTTTGAGCTCGGCGTGTCAGCATTTTGAAAAACCCTAACTCTGGTGCCGTGTCACATATAGAAATTTTTTGATCTTTGCAACAATAGTAAAACAAAGACATATTTTTGATATTTATTTTATATATTTAAATGCCATTTAACAAAAATCAACCAAAAAAATGAGTTCGCGTGTCACCTCTGACACGCTTGTCATAGGTTTGCCCTCACTGACCTAGAACAAACCAAGCCTTGCGCCTGCAGGTGTAGCAGTGTAGGGCATTCTGCCTGCCCACCCCACCTGCTCCCTGCTGTCACTAAGCTGAGGCTGTGAATCCTAACTCTGTGGTTAGAGTTGGGATCTGGCTGTGTGACCCGAACACAGGGTGATGGAAAGGAGGGTGGAGTCCCATCCCTGGGGACAGGCCATTCCATCGCAGTGATCTGTGCTTCCGAATGTGCTTCAGCTTCTTCCCTCCCGCAGGGGCGCAGCTGCCCCTTGCCCCTTGCTGGGTTGAGAACACTGCATCTGCACTCAGAATCGGTCACTTTCGCTTGTTCGTCTTTACTCTGTGTAGCTGACCCTCACACAGATGGTGTCCAAAGAAATTGGTCTGAATTTGGGGTTTCAGTGGCTGAGATGAGTTAGCCATGGGTGGGGGAGGATAGTGCCCGGCACAGTCAGAATGTGCTGGAACCCTGTGGAGAGTCATGTCAAAGGTGGGATGATTTCCACTCTCAGTTTACCCCGATCCTCTCCCTGCTGGATGGCTAGGACAGGCGGGAACAGAGTGAGCCCAGAGATGCAAGGCCTCTGCCCTCATTTGCTGCTCTCACGTGTTCTGTGTCTCGTTCTCCAAGGGATGAGCAAGAGTGTTTAGTGAAGGCATCAATCTGTTGATCCTCAGAACACAAACTGTTCTGAAAGCTCTTCTAGCTCTTCAGCAGGATGTTGAGGAGGTTTACTTGTTAATGTGAGATACACATGAGTTTATTGACCTTCTCCCAACTAAAGGAAACATTTTAGACTGTTTTATACGCAGGCAATGCTGGAAATGGAAATCTTCAATGGGGATGGCTTGCTTTTACCTTGGGAGTTCAAAATCACAATGATATGTTTTTCTTGTAGGTTTGTCTTCGGATTTGGAGTGTCTGCAGTTGACCTGCTGCTCCCTCACCCTTCGGAGAGATGTCTGTCACTTATGATGATTCCGTTGGAGTAGAAGTGTCCAGCGACAGCTTCTGGGAGGTAATGCCCAGGCTTTCCCCCCATGATACAGAAATCAGGCTGATGCCTGCCTGCCAGGACTGTGTGGAGGGTGGGGTCAGGGGGATAAACATACCCCCAAACCAGCCAGGCATTTGTGGTCAGATTTGGATGGCAACGGGATGGCTAAGCTGTCAGCGAAGCTGCCTTGCTAGAAAAGTCGGGTGCTTTAGAGGTCTTGACAGTTTGTCCATTCACTGATCTTCCTTTTCATGTTCAGCCATGTATGACTTAGAGTGAAATATTCAAATCACTGGGCTTAGCCTGAAAGGCAGTTTTGCGTAGAAAAACAGACCGCGGTGATGTGATACGCTGGCCAGTGCAGGCAAATGGCCAGAGGGCTAAACACACTGCCCTGGGGCTGGTTGGAGCATCTTCCTGGCTGTCTGAGCCTATGAGGAACTCCCTTCCTGATTAGATTATTTTGTGGTTTTGGTAGTCATTCTTCCTGAGCCCCACTTTTCCTGCCTGCTGGTTGAAGGAAAGTCCTTTTTGATCAAATTTTATTCTCATAGTAAAACCCCTGTAACTTTCCCTGTAGCCATGGGTTTCATGGAAAGAGCACTGGCTTTGCAGTTGAAAAGATCTAGGTTCTGCCCTAGCTGGTTTGGCTCAGTCGATAGAGCGTCAGCCTGTGGACTGAAGGGTCCCAGGTTCAATCCCTGTCAAGGGCACATGCCTGGGTTGCGGGCTCGATCCCCAGTAGGGGGATATGCAGGAGGCAGCCCATCAATGATTCTCTCTCATCATTGATGTTTCTATCTCTCTCCCTCTCCCTTCCTTTCTGAAGTCAATAAAAATATATTTAAAAAATACATATTTTTTTTAAAAATGAAAATATCTAGGTTTGATCCTAGCTGTGCCCTTACTAGCTGTGTGACCTTGGGCAAGTTGCTTGACACTATGAGCCTCAGGCTTTTCATCTGTAAAGAGGGGATGATACTGGCCTTTCAGGGAGGCAGCCAGGATGAAGTGAGAATGCAGACATTGGCTCCCACGTGGGTGCTTTTCTGACCCTGGAGGCTCTAGTGGTGCAGAAGGTGAGGATGATGGCCTGGGTCTTACTGGGCATGAGCACAAAGGAGTTGTATAAACTTAGAATAATTAAGTGTATTTGTCTGACATCAAATACCATCTGATATTATAGACTAATAGATAAGTGAACACAGGTGGCCAAGTTAGAAAAGATGGGCCAGGAGCTCAAACTTCTATCCACACTTTTCTTTCCTAAGTATTGGGGGAAAGCTCAATACTAACTTTTAGCTGAATACTTCATTTTATTAAAAGTATGTGTTTATTGATCACCTACTGTGTGGTAGGCCCTTTGAGGCTCCAACAAGGAATGTAGCAGCCTGAGTCCCTACCCTCAAGGAGGGTAGCTGGCTTCCGCGGGATCAGAGTAAATGAAATAGCACAGGGGTGCCAGTGCCCTCTGTCCCTGCCCCTTCAGTGATAGTCCCTTCCTGGCGGGTGTCTGGGCCAGAGCTCAAATTTCAGTAGCCAGAGAGGTGCATCGTCTGAGGGAACATTTCTTAGAAGGCAGAACATTTCTGACAGGGGCAGCGACAGTCACGGGTGTGTCCCGGCCTGTGGGCAGCAGCGGCTTCCTGGCATTGTCAGGTGCACTCCCACTGCGTAGGGGACGTTGATGGTGAGACTGGATGGAGCTGTGTTAGAACTGGGGGTCACAGGATGCAGTTGGTGGTGCCCATGGGACAATGCTGGAATGCAGGCTGCCCCTCTGCCCCCTGCTCGCAGACAGGCAGGCCCCGCGTGCTGGCCCCAGGAAGGCTGTCCTGCTTAGAAGGACACTCAGGAGGAGCAGGTGGTGGCTGTGCAGACTTCCTGGGAGCTCCTGGTGGGCTGGCCTTTAGAAACGCAAGAGCTCGTGATTCTCACCGCTGAGCCAAACCATAGACAGAATCCTTTAGAGCAGTGGTTCTCAACCTTCTGGCCCTTTAAATACAGTTCCTCATGTTGTGACCCAACCGTAAAATTATTTTCGTTGCTACTTCATAACTGTAATGTTGCTACTGTTATGAATCATAATGTAAATATCTGATATGCAGGATGGTCTTAGGCGACCCCTGTGAGAGAGTCATTTGACTGCCAAAGGGGTCGCGACCCACAGGTTGAGAACCGCTGCTTTAGAGTCTTGGGGAAAATTTTTTTCCTAATGGAATGACATTGCTTCTGGTATTAATCAGTACCTGCCTTGAGCTAGGTGGTGATGTGGAGGGGATGGAGCACACAGAAGGCCTCCAAGAGAGACCGACACAGGCAGCGGGGCAGGTTCAGACACATGCTCTGAAGCCAGGTGACCTGGGTTTGACTCCCAGGCTTGTCACTTCACATGTATGTGGCTTTGGGCAGGTTGCTAATTTTTCTGTGCCTCAATTTCCCAATCTGTAGAGTGGGAGTGATGCTGATACCCACATCCTAGCATATGTGAGGGTTAAGGGAATGGGAACATGTAAAGTGGTGTCAGATGTCGGGACAGGTTCTGGCTGGGAGCTCTGGCCTCTGCTGTGGCGATGTGGTCTCGGCACACACGGCATGCCTGTTCCTGCAGGCCGCGTTCGGCAGCATCACTGTAATGACCCAGTTGATGACAGAAAGCGCCTGGGAAAATGAAGTAGCTAAATGCAGTGCTATTACAGAATTCTGCAGCTGCTTGGTTTTAAAAAAAAAAGTGAAAGTTGCCAGAATATGTTATCAGCATATATTAAATCAAGTAGCTTTAACAAGCCATTGATTTAAGCTCTTAGGCTCCCATCTAAATTCTTAGCTGTCATACTGTCGGTAGACAAGAACATCTGCTTTTGCCTGAAGAAAGCAAAGGCAAATGGGTTTATTGTCTCGGCAGGCTCTGTCCACTCCGCTCAGCTGGCTCGCCCTTGAACGTGCCTCCAGGTGTGGAGGGAGCAGTGTGCGTAGGCCTCAGGGTTTCAGGTTAAAGGGCATGAGTGTTCTGAGGGTAAAATAAAGATCTTCTTGACCAAGCGGTTTTAGTAGTTTTCAGGTTTGGGGTTCCCGATAGCCTTACCAGCACATGGCGGGATCAGGGACAGGGCCTGCATGCTACCTGACAGTCCTGACCTCTGTGGCCTTCCCTGAATCTGTTGGAAGCACACACGTGACCTGATACCAACCATTAAATCTTGGCTCTATGCCTTCTCTGCTCTTGGCCTGAGGAAGGCTCTGTAAGGTGGGTTCTGCCTCCTGGCTGCATGATCATGGGTGACTTCGCTTCTTCAAACCAGTTTCCTTTTCTGTAAAATGGAAACAATAGCAGCACCCACTGCCTAGGATTGTGACAGATTCAATGATGTGGCCCCTGTGGCGCTGTCAGCACCCCGCCCGGCTCAGGGTGGACAGGCCCTATTATGATGCTGCTGCTGGGGCAAGACCGTGCGGCACCTGCTGCCAGGAGGCCTGCAGCCCAGCACGGCAGGGAGCTAACATGCACGTCGTTACCTGTGCGGGACCAGCTGCGACTGCGGACCATGGGGGCAGTGTTTGGAAGGACCCTTGTGGTCCCCGGGTGGACCAGCCAGCAGGAGTCCGGGCCGGGGAGTTGGTCTCGCCTGTGTGCAAGTGCAGGCGATGCAGGTGCTCTGCACTGGTGGTCCCGCTGGGACGGCAGGTGGCAGGGAAGCCACCCTGGGGAAGCTGAGCTGAGCCTTGCAGAGCTGAAGCTGGGGCAGGTAGGATGGGACACGCCATCAACAGCCGTCTGCTCCTCTCTCCTCCCCCTGCCTTTGGCACTCAGTGCCTGCCCCTTTCTAATGTTATCCTGTGTTGGCTGTCCTCTCACAGCTGCGCCCCAGTCTCAGGAGGCACTCTCACACCTTCCCCCCAGGAGCTCCACCATCCTGAAGCCCACCAGGCCCTGAGCACAGCAGCCTTCAGGGTGAAGGCCGCCCTGGAGATTTCTTGCCGGGAGCCGGTCCATCCTTGCTGTTTCTAGGGACCTGGCATATATGGCATACTGTTCTTAATATATTTGATCACCTTCTTGGCACTATGTGTTTTAACCAAGGTCACCTCTCTGAGAAAGGTTGTTTCCCCAGGTAGGGATTTTCCCCTGAAGTTAGGGAGGGAATAAAACCTCTTAACTAAGTGCCAGGCGGGTAGTTAATCACTTTAACTACGAACAATCATGCTTAAGCTACATAATCTTTACTCCCTGGAATGGAGATAAGAAACGCCCTAACCTTTGGAATAGAGATTGATAGGATTAGAATCAACTGGTATAAATACAGATGCAACAAGACAACAAGAGTCAGAACCTAGAGAGGCAGACCGAGAGACAGAACTTAGAACACAGAACTTAGAACACAGAACTTAGAGACTCAGAACTTAGATGAGGATCTGAGACACAGAACTTAGAGACAGACCTCAGAAGACAGAACTTAGCGACAGAACTTAGTCAGAACCTAGAGAGGCAGACCGAGAGACAGACCCCGAGACACAGAACTCAGAACCTACAGACAGAACTTAAGAGACAGAACTTAAGAGACAGAACTTACACGGAACTTAGAAGACAGAACCTGGCTGGAGATCCTAACCAGAACTTCGCTGGAGATCCTGACCAGAACTTGGCTAGAGGAACCTGGCTATGATGATCACCCGATGGCTGCCTCCGTGTCAAGAGAACCTGACTAGAACTTGGACAGAACCTGGCTGGAGAACCTAGTGAGGGAACATGGCTACAGAACCTGGCTGGAGATCCTGACAAGAGAACCCAACTATGCTGATGAACTGAACACTGCCTCTGTGCCATTCATTCCTTCTTCACCAACTCCGTCCACACCTTTGGGGACCCCTGGACCCGCTGGGGCTGGACCCCGGCAATTTCTCACCGTCTGACCCCACCTCCCACCCCACCTGCTGCACTTGACCCCTGGCCAAGTCTCTGCTCATTGCCCTGTGTTCTGTGTTCCCTGTCCCATTCCTGGTGGACGTCTCACAGTGCCCCAGGTCTCCATGCTGTCACAACTTCCTCACTTTGCCAGCACTGTTCTCTGTCTGGATCCTTTCCCTCGCCTCTCCATCAAGGTGGCCAGCCTCCTACGTGCCCATTAATGTGCCAGCCTCCTTGAAAGTCCTTGAAAGTTCAGCTCGGATGTTGCCTTCAGTATATATCCCTCCCCGCCCTGCCCCTCCCTCAGCCAGGCAGTCCTGAAGGGAGAGGATGAGCATCGTGGTCCTGTGCCCAGGCACATGCATGTTGAGCATCTGTCTTCAGTGTCTTGATATCTGAGGGGTGAGCCTGAATGTAGATGGAGTTAGGGACATAGATGGCTTTGCAGTGCCTGTCACCTTGAGCACTCCTTTCTCCCCATGGTCCAGCATGGTCACAGTGACGGCACTTAAACGTACAACACGTGCTTCTGGAAACATCCTTCCTGTACTCCTTGCTGCTTTTCAGATTTCAAGAGTAGTTATTTAAATATAGGGTGGGGCAAAAGTAGGTTTACAGTTTGAATAGAAAATAGTACAATAATCCTATCTAATAATAGACAAACATGGTAATTGACTGTACCTTCGCTATGCCTCCCATTGGCTCATCAGCGCGATATGTAAGTTAACCGCCAACAAAGATGGCGGCTAATTTGCATACTGCAGGCAGGGCGGGACAGCACAGCCGCCAGCACAAGCCTCCATCCCGGGCCACAGGCCGGCCCCAGAAGCCGGTGATCGGGGGGAGATGGGGGTCCCCTGCCCAGGCCTGACACCTCTGGTGGAGGCATCAGGCCTGGGCAAGGGGCCGATCCAGCTATCAGAGGGTGATGGAGGTTGATGCCTCTAGCAGAGGTGTCAGGCCTGGGCAGGGGGTGGAGCTGGCAGTCGGAGGGGTCTGGGGGTCGCCTGACTCCTGGGCCAGAGGCATTAGGCCTGGGTGGGGGGGCGGAGCCAGAGATCAGGGAGATATGGGGGTCCCCTGCCCAGGCCTGAAGCCTGGGCCAGAGGCGTCAGGCCTGGGGGAGTGGGGGTGCCCAAGCTGGCAATTGGTGTGAACTACAGAGGAAATACCTTTTCTGACCGCTCATTGGTTAAGCTCCCTGTATGCCACTGGTAATATTCTTAGTAACTTGGGTAATAAGAATCTAAAAAGGGGATCTAGGGTTTTTCACCACATTCCTGGCAAAAAAACGAAGGTCTGCTGCTGGAGGGCTAAGAAATGTCATATCCTGCCCTAGCTGGTTTGGCTCAGTGGATAATGCCTTGGCCTGCTGATGGCAGGGTCTGGGTTCAATTCTGACCAAGGGCATGTACCTAGGTTGCAGGCTCCTCCCTGGCTGGGACCCAGATCAGGGCTCATGCAGGAGGCAACCAATCAAAGTGTTCCTCTCACTTTGATGTTTCTCTCTGACTTTCCCTTTCTCTTCCACATTCTCTAAAAATGGAAACATATCCTCAGGTGAGGATAAAAAAAATAGTAAAGAAATTATTTTTATATGAAAGACATATCTTGAAAATGCCTAAAGAAAGTTGTCATTTTTTCATGGTGAAGGGACTGGAGTCCATGTTGATGAAAAAACCTTGCTGGCTGCAGTGACTGGCAGTAGCTGAAGCAGCGGGGTGATGGGGCTGGTGCCTTCCCCTGATCAGCTGGGTCACCTCCCACAAAGGGAGGCCAGACTTTGGCTTAGGCCCTATCCCCAAGGGGAGCAGGCAGTGGCCCTAAGCCGTCACTAGGACATCCTCTGAGGGCTCCCAGTATGTGAGAGGGGGCAGGCTGGGCTGAGGGACACCCCCGCACCCCCCCCACAAATTTCGTGCACCAGGCCCCTAGTTAATAAATAATAGTACAAGAATAAGAATAAGCTGTATTTCACATACAACTGTAAACCTACTTTTGCTCACCTTGTGTGTGCTGATGGGTTGTACCAACATGGACCTTGTTAAGAAACATCCTTTTCTTTTCTGTAAATCTTTCTACAAGGGTTTTGAAAGTCAGAGATGGGCAGGTTTCTGGAGAGCCAACATGTTTTGATGTTGGTGACCAGTCTGAATATTGTTGGTGACGGGATGAAAGCCAGCTCGCGTGGTGGCTGCCTGGGGACTGTCAGGTATGCACAGGCCATGATGATCTCAGCTCTCCTGGCCAACAGCTCAACGACACTGACTTGGGTTTTGCTGGTGATTTTTTTCCTCTTGCTGTAAATTTCAAAATGACAGCAAGGCCCTCTTTTAAATGGGAAGTGAGCATGTGATATCACTTCCAGCTGGTTGTGAAATGCTCGCTTTCGCCTTCCTAAAGGGGCTGCTGAAGGGAGGGCTGAAAGCTCGGGTGCAGCCTGTGTGTGTTGGCGAGCTGCTCACCTGCTTCCCTGACTGAGGGCTTACAGCGGGCAGGCCTGGGCTGGGGGACTGTGGAGGGAAATCATACAATAATTAATAAGTAATAACACAAGTGCCTGGTGTCGTCGTGAACTTCAAGCTGCTGCAAATCCCAGTGGCCTCTGGGGAAGGCTGCCAGGCCACCTGACTTCCAGGACTTCTGCTGTCCCCATGGGAGCGTGACATCTCAGTCCCTCCCCCCATTGCCCATCTCCATGCAGGCTTGTGTTCTGTGCCTTCCCAGGCTCCTCCCACCACTCCTCAGAACCCCTTCTTCACCCGGTTAGCCAGGCTCGGGGTAGGAGAGGCGCTGGTAGCCACACGGTGCATAAATCAGAAGTGAACAGCAGTGCCCCTGGTCTCCGCAGCCTGAGGACCGTACCCTTTTCTGCAGGAGTGGGACCCTGTTCTCCAGGAGCTTCCAGATTCACTCTCAGCCGGGGGGAAGTACGAGCATGATCAGCCAGGCAGAGACTTAGAAACGCTAAAACTGGCAGAAGATTGGCTGGGGTTTTTGAAGACAGGGAGAAAGGGGTCGAAAATACAATAGATGGCTTTTCTGCCCCATTTCCTCCAGGAACCAGGTATTTCTGGTGTCCAGGATGAGCTACGTGGTGTCCTTTCAAGCCAGCAGCTCAAAGAATGAAACATTGAACACCCTGTTATCCCTCCAAATTAGCCACTAGAATTTTCTCAGTTATCCGTTAATTATTTACAATTTAGATGAGCTAGTCTCTCCTTTCACATATGAGAAAAAGTGGCCAAAGCTCACCTTAGTCCTTGTCCAAGCAGAGAAGGGTCTGCAACTGTGGGATCGTGGCAAACGATGCGACTTCTCTAAGCCTTGGTCTCTTCATCGTAAAGCGAGGACAGTTACTCCTGCTTGTTACGGTGGTGGCAGTATTTGGTGGTGTAGTACACCTGTTGTGGTGTTTGGCACATAGTAGGTGCTCAGTAAGTGGGAAATAGTGTTGATTGCTATGATGGGAGACAATAATAATCCGGCAAGTGATGACAAGGCAGAAGACACCTGTTTATACCCATGATGATCAAAGGCCTTTAGCCAAAAGTCTGTAATGTAAGATCATTTTACTATGAGTTACTAAAACGTTATTATTATTTTAAATCTTTCTAGTTAGGCATCACCTACTCAGGAAAGCTGTCCCCGGCCCTGCAGTCTGCATAAGGTGCCCTCCCTGGGTGCCCTAAGCCCCTCACTTCCCTCCATCATCGCCATCCCTGAGCTGGTCTGTCTCCCTCCCTGACCCATAGGCCAGAGCAGGGACACTGGCCACGTGGACATTGAGAAGCTTCAAATGGCTGTTTTGTATGTTCCTGCTGCTTAAGTGAAAGCGGGAGCTTGTCATCTAATGATGTGGGGATGCCTTTCAAATGGGAGCGGGATGGGCCTTCGGGAGCCTGGTCGGCATGGAGGCTGCTGGAACAGCAGTGAGGGTCAGGCTGTCCTACTCCCAGAGGGTCTGGCAGGTGGGCTGCTGCCCGGAGCCCCAAGCCTCCCAGCGTGCTTGCTTCTGTCTCCTAGGTCGGCAACTACAAGCGGACCGTGAAGCGAATCGACGATGGCCACCGCCTGTGCAGCGACCTCATGAACTGCCTGCATGAGCGGGCGCGCATCGAGAAGGCGTATGCGCAGCAGCTCACCGAGTGGGCCCGGCGCTGGAGGCAGCTCGTGGAGAAGGGTAGGGAGGCCCCTGCCCAGGACAGCTCTGGGCAAATCGGTGACCTCTCTGCGCCAGTTTCCTCTTATAAGGAAGTGGGCAGGAGTGCGTCTTGCAGTTCTGGGGCTGTGATTCCTTTGGGAGAGCAGCAGGGTGCTGTCCCCCAGCAGCACAGGCTGCGTGAGATTTCCTCTCCTCACGCAGGACTGCTCTGGGGTTAGCATCTGAGTCTCCCACGGGTGCTGCGCTTGCCAGTTTGATGCAGAACAGCTCCCAGGGGCCCACACTTGAGCAGGAGCCTGGCCACTCAGCACTGAGCTTCTGGCCCTGAGAGCTGTTTCTGTGTGAGCCTGGCCATGGAGCGAGTCAGGCGGGGCTGGATAGTGACAGCCAGCAGGGCTTCAGTTCTGAATTTTATTGGAATAACAGGTTTTGCCTCTCTCCCTCCCTAGCCAAACAGAAGATTCTGGAGCTTAGTGACAGAGGCTGCTGTGGTCATGGATTGTGCTCAGCGCACTTCCCAGCAGTAGAGGGGCACCTGACTGGTTCTGGGTTTCCTAGGACAGAGCGGTGGGTAGGAGCTTCTCAGGGTGTGTTTCTCAGGTTCTTCTACCATGACCGCTGTCCTCGAAGGTGCCAATCAGGGCACCTGGGTCAGGGGTCCTGGAGGGTCGGGGTTCAGGAGGGCAGGGCTCCCAGGGTCTGGACCAGCGGAGCGGCTGTTCATGGATGAGGCGTAGCCAGGGAGGGCCCAATCCCTCAGTAAATGGTAGCTGTTGTCATTTGTTTCTGCCTCTCAGGACCCAGCTGTCGACACAATCCCTTGGTCCCTTCAGAGCTCGAGGGTCACAGAGCACTTGCCCCTCACCTTGTGGATCCTGCCTGTCGTTGTGGATCTAGGCCGGACAGGGAGCTGCAGGGTTCATAGACGCCAGGGATTAGAGGTTCCCCTCCCCCACCAGTGCCTTTGTCACCACCCAGCTCACACAGTCATTGTCCCCTGGGAGTGCCTTAAAGACAGGACCTGGGGCTTCCATGTTCATCCCCAGCTCTGCCTTCCTCCCTCCCTCACCTCATGCCACCCCACATCCTCAAAGCGACAGGCCGCTGGTGAGCTTCCTTCCTGAGAACAGAGTGAGGTGACTCAGGCACCCCACCCCACTATCTAGAGATTTCCATCTGGCCAGAGCAGGTTCCTGCCTCCGACTCTTTCCTCCCCCAAGACAGAGCTTCTGCTCTGCCGAGGGCACAGGCCGGGCTCTTCCTGGGAGTGAATGACAGGTCCTGCCTCATCCCTGGGAGGGAGAGCGTGTGGCCCAGGAGAAGGGGCCACGGTGCTGAAGAGCCCCCCCGAGGGAAGTGTCCTGGGAGAGAGGTCAGCTCTTCCGAAGGCCCCTCTCCCAACAGCCA
The DNA here is from genome assembly GCA_036010255.1 of Myotis pilosus. Taxonomy (NCBI): domain Eukaryota; kingdom Metazoa; phylum Chordata; class Mammalia; order Chiroptera; family Vespertilionidae; genus Myotis; species Myotis pilosus. The sequence goes on along the minus strand of JASKON010000032.1, from coordinate 5,122,521 downwards.
GCCTTACACAAATTAAAACGGCAGAAATTTGAGTTTCTAAAGAGCCCAGTGACTTCAAAAAGGAAATGTATTTCATCTCTTAAGTTCCCTAGCAAAAGGATGGCCGAGCTGATTCAGCTTCAGTTCCTTATTCTTTTCATCATCCCAGGAACTGAAAAAGGAACAGTCGCTGAGAGGACAGTATCTGAAACAACCACCAGGAAGCCTCCTGGCCAGACAGCCAGGCTGCTGGCCCCAACTCCCTGGCAGCGGGGAGAGACTGACAGGAAGTCCCCCGGAGGGCCTGTCCGCCCCACGGGGACCAGTGACCACCAGCTTCTCTCCTGTGCAGGGCCTCAGTACGGGACGGTGGAGAAGGCCTGGATGGCCGTCATGTCCGAGGCGGAGAAGGTGAGCGAGCTGCACCTGGAGGTGAAGGCCTCCCTGATGAACGAGGACTTCGAGAAGATCAAGAACTGGCAGAAGGAGGCCTTCCACAAGCAGATGATGGGGGGCTTTAAGGAGACCAAAGAAGCCGAGGACGGCTTTCGGAAGGCACAGAAGCCCTGGGCCAAGAAGCTGAAAGAGGTGCACCCTCCCGCAGGTCCCTTCCCTCCCGCAGGTCCCTTCCCCGCCCCCTGCAGACCTGTGCTCCTGGCTGGGACCTGTGGCCCTAGTCCTCCCTACCAGCAGTGCTCCCCCCACACTCTCAGGAATTCCTGCGTTTGTTAGCATCAGAAATAAAGGGCCACCCCTCAAGCCATAAACCCGTAGTGGCTAACATTTACCCAAGTTCCAGATTTCAATTTAATCCTTATCAACCCATTTTACAGTCAGGACACTGAGGATCAGATACTGCTGATAGAGCTCAAAACCCACTCTTATCCACTAGCAGTACTTCCCCCAGTACTGGGAATTGTCTGCTAGAGAGATTTGGGCTAGTAGAAAGGATTGGTTTAAAACTTTTTTTTCTCTTATATGTGTTTTTCACTCAAATTTGAAAATGATACTGAGTTTGTTTTTCTGAAAGGAGCAACCGAAGCCATTGAGTCTTGTCCAGCCTTGGCTCACTGGAGGTTTTCAGACATACACACGCCCCTCCCCACCCTCAGCACTTGCAGCCCCACCTGCACCCTGGCCAACCCCTTCCTCTGGGGTAGAGGTGCCACTTCCTCCCCCTCCCACTCCCCTGGCTCTTCTCAAGAGTTGCACCCTCCTCCTCAGAATCACTCCCTCACCTGCGTCTCCGAGTGGGAACTACAGTCTCCTCTTCTCTTCTCTGTGTCTTGGCTGTTGTGGCCTCGTTCGTAATGACACTATCCCCCTCATGTGGCCGTGGTTACAAGCTCATCTCTAAAATGAAATCCATGACTGGCTCAAGTAAGGAAGCTTCCGTTAAATGAGTTATACATATGTCATCAGCACCTATATGCGTGTGTGTGTGTGTGTGTGTGTGTGTGTGTGTGTGTGTGTCTCTCTAAATAATGGCCAGTGGGAAGTGTGGCCCATGACCCCGCCTTCCAATGTTACCTCCTCTCGTGCTAAGTTTCTCTTGTGAAGCTTTCTCTACGTTTGCTGTTCTCGCTGCTGGGCATGCTCTTCCCTCAGGTGGCCACCCCCCCTCCCCCTTTAATTCTTGCTCCATGTCATCTGGGTGGCTTTCTCCATGCCCACCTCCACTACTGGCTTCCCATCTCTCTTCCTTGCTCTCTTCTCCTCCTTGGCACTTACCACCTACTAATTTACCCTGAACTTGAACTATTTCTTATAGTTGCCTCCCCAGCTAGACCGTAAGCCCCATGGATGCCCAGGTCCTTTGTTGGTGCCATACCTCATTCTGGTACCTAGGACAGCGGTGCCTAGGACAGCGCCGGGCTCCAAGCAGGCACCGGTCCATGTCTGTTGAATGGGGCCCTCTGTCATAATGGCGTGTAGTGATACTGAGCACACAGCCCTGTCCCTGCGTGTCCCTCGCCTCTTGAGAGCACAAGCACTTCCCAGGGTCTCTGTAGCCTCGGGTGAGGATTTTGACCTTTCAGAATCCCAAGGTTCAGGAAATCCTTCTCCCTGCAGGTAGAAGCATCAAAGAAAGCCTACCACGCAGCATGCAAAGAGGAGAAGTTGGCGATATCGCGAGAGAGCAATAGCAAAGTGGACCCATCCCTGAACCCTGAACAGCTTAAGAAATTGCAAGACAAAGTAGAAAAGTGCAAGCAAGATGTCCTTAAGGTAAATCATGCACATCTCTTCCCGTGGTGCGTGCACCGCCTCTCCCGTTTGTGTATCTGGCACATGGGAGCCTCTGCCGCTGCTTGGCTGCCTGGGTGGAGAGAGGGATACACCGTCACACGCGTTCCTGCTCTCCGAGGGCCTCTCCAGAGCCCACTGTGCCCGCCTCAGGATTCCTGTGCTCGGGGGTAGGGTGCTGGGCAGCTGGGTGGCTGTGGGCAGAGCGCGGGAAAGAACGCTTGTGCAGGACACGGAGGTGTGAAGAGCCCAGCGGGAGTTGATGTATGAGCTGATATGGAGGGTTTTGAGGACCAAATTGCCAATGGCCTTGAGAGTCAGGTAAAGTAAGGAGCTTGAGATGCTGCTGACGGGACCACTGCAAGAAGGAAGGGCAGAGGTGTGGCGGACCAGGCCGTTTGGAGCGATTGCTCTGGTGTGGAAGCGAGGCCCGGGGAGGGTGGAGGCCGGTGCGCTGAGCCGCAGGGAGCCCAGGGCCTGGGGCAGGAGGGTTTTCTGGCAGCCTCAGCACTGAGGGCCCCAAAGAGGTGTGGGCAGCACTGCAGGAGCTGGGGTGGTGGGGCAGGTGCTCTCGGCCAAGAAGAGACTGAGCAGGCAGTGTGGCTTCTGGGTGCCGTCGTGTCTTCCACCGTGAGGGGCCTCCCCGCCTCCCCCGCAGTGGATTAGGGAGAAGATCAAACAGGGTGTTGAGGAAGGGCTCCTCAGAGGCAGGTGGGCTTCTGCCTGAAAGGCCTGGATCACAGGACTTAAACTCGAGCCAGCAACTTGTGATTGAATAGTTCCCAGGAAGTGGGCTGGGCCTGTGCCTGGCCTCCAGCTTCCAGCCTCTCCATCTGCTTTGCTCTGGGGGGGACAGAGAGGCTGCTACTGTCAAGGGACTTGAGGGGTGCAAAGGAAATAGATCGGGGTGCTTCTTAGATGCAGGCCACAGCTCCTCATTGTGCTTATTCCTTATGAAAGTCACCCACAGCGGCTGGTGTAGTATTGTCACTTGATAAGTAAGTCCAGCTGCTGCTGAATCCCGAAGTGGCGGGGAGGGACTCAGGCCATGAGGACCCGCGTGGCACAGAGCCTGGCTCGCCTCCTCTTGGTGGTGACCCTCCCTCTGTGGTGTCTGCGTTTTCTTGTAGACCAAAGAGAAGTACGAGAAGTCCCTGAAGGAGCTGGACCAGAGCACCCCCCAGTACATGGAGAACATGGAGCAGGTGTTCGAGCAGTGCCAGCAGTTTGAGGAGAAGCGCCTGCGCTTCTTCCGGGAAGTTCTGCTCGAGGTTCAGAAGCACCTAGACCTGTCCAATGTGTCCAGGTGGGTGTCCTGCTAGCCACAGAGCACGTCGCAGTGAAGTCAGCGAAAGGTTGCTTTTGAGCAAAGCTCAGTCACTGGTCTCCAGATATGGGGTGGCAGTGGTGGTCAGGTGAAGTTCCCCTGCCCAGGGCGAGCCCCTCTGCTGAGCCTGTCACAGCTGCTCGCAGCAGCTGGTCACTGGCCTGAGCCCCACGGCCCCATTCCGCACAATGAGGGGCCTGCTCTACCGGCTCTGTGTGCAGCACTGGGCTCAGACTGGCTATAGGTGGTGGATTTGAAGTCAGCCCGGCGCAAGTACAGCATTTCCGGGCTGGCATGCCCTGCCCCCATGACGTTCTGACCTTGAGGCCCCTTATAAGTCCCCTCTGTCCAGACTAGCTGGCTGCCAGCTCGGTCTGAGACTTCTCAGTGGTCCTAGGCCCAGACAGCACAGACCCTCAGAGACTCAGATCTGAATTGTGCTGGGAGACTGGGAAGCCTTTTCTGCACTTCTCTGTCTCTGGTCCCATGATGCCTTTGTTCAGGCAGGGGTCTGGGCAACCCTGGACATAGACTTCTGCCATCCACAGAGCAGGGCTTGTTACCAGGAAATTACGTTCCCTGTGTTTCCTTATGTATAAAACAATAAAAGCAACAATTACTGCACAGCTACCCTGCCACCATTTAATTCATCTTATGACAGTCTAAAGTAGGTGGCATTGTCTTATTGCTGAGGCGGCTGAGGCTGGGTGAGGTTAAGTGACTTGCCTGAGGCCACACAGCTGGCTGGGGCAGGGCTGGGCTCCTCTCTGTGTAGAATAGCTCCCGCACGCGAGTGCTTGTGTGAGTGCTTGTCCTAGGTTGGCATGCTGGCCTTGCTCAGCCCTCCAAGCCACTCTGGCCAGTAGATGGTGTAGTAGTGTCTTGGGGCTGCTGTAACAAAATACACAAACTGGGTGTTTCCCTCATCACAAGTCTGTTCTCTCTCTCCTGGAGCTGGAAGTCTACAGCCCAGGTGTTGGCAGAGCAGGCTCCCCCGGCAGTTCTAGCAGGGTCTCCCTGCCGATGCCAGCTTGTGGTGTCCGCTGTCAACCCTCGGCCTTCCTAAGCTGTAGACCAGGGGTCCTCAAACTTTTTAAACAGGGGGCCAGTTCACTGTCCCTCAGACCGTTGGAGGGCCGGACTGTAGTTTAAAAAAAAACTATGAACAAATTCCTATGCACACTGCACATATCTTATTTTGAAGTAAAAAAACGAAACGGGAACAAATACAGTATTTGTATTTGCATGTGGCCCGCGGGCCGTAGTTTGAGGACCCCTGCTGTGGACCATCAACTCAGTCACATGGCCGTCTTCTCTCAAGGTGGCCTCACACAGTCTTCCCTCTCCGTGGCTGTGTCCAAATCCCCCCCTTTTTATAAAAAGATGTCCATAGATTAGGGCCCACCCTAATGACCTAATTTTAACTCGATTTCCTCTGTAAAGACACTGTGTCCAAAGAAGGTAAAACTCTGAGGTGCTGGGGGTTAGTTAGGACTTCATCATCTTTTGTATTCAACCCATAATAGATGGTATTGTGCCCACTCCATGGAGGAGGAAACTGAGGTCTAGGGAGAGTAAATGACTTCCAGCCGTAAAGGTTAGGAGTGACAAATAGGACCCATAGTGACACGTACTCCTGTTCGATGTGGTCAGCTTCTTAGGAAAGCGAGCTGCTGTGAGCTGTCCAGCAGGAGGCGTCCCCGCTTCTGAAGGGACGAGGAGGAACTTTCCCGACACTGGATTCTGGAGCTGGTTAAGTGGGACCACCCGGATGGTGGCCTGTGTGGCCCAGATGCCGGTGTTTTCTGTATTACCCGGTACAGAACAAAGCCAAGTTGCCCCGTGGTGAATGAAAACTGGCTTGTTAGAAGCCGGAGCTGTGGCTTCCACCCCATTGTTGGTCATCTGTGCATGGTGAGGCCGGATGACCACCCAGCCGCCAGGGCAGGGAGTCCTGGTCCCAGTGTGAAGTCAGCTGTGGAGGCACTGGGCTGGGATGAGTGTGGCCATCCCTGCTTTCCGAGAGTCACGCTTCTTTCTGATTTAGCTACAAAAACATTTACCGTGAACTGGAGCAGAGCCTCAAAGCTGCCGACGCGGTGGAGGACCTGAGGTGGTTCAGAGCCAACCACGGGCCGGGCATGTCCATGAACTGGCCGCAGTTTGAGGTAGGAGGAGGCTGCAACCCGGGACCCCTTGGCCCGGCCGGGGCTGGGCCCACGGGTCGAGTCATGCACTGTCTTTCTCGTCCCACCTCCACGCTGGCCTTGGCCCTGTTACCCCGCTGCGCTCGAAGGCAGGCGGATGTCTAATTTTGTGGGGCCACCGGCGTTGCTGAAGGGCCAGAATCTCCAGGGAAGGTGCACTTATGTCCTTTCTCGCTAAGAACTTCGGTCACCTGTTGACATTGGCGTTTCCTCAGGGCAAGTCCCAGGAGCTGCTGGACATGCAGGCCCCCCCTCCAACCCCCAGTTCCCTGCCCCACCTGGGATGTCCGGGAGGGAGCGGCCACAGGGCACACCAGCCTGCGGGCCACGGCACCAGCTCAGCTGCCTCTGGTCCAGGCCTGCAGGGCAGCGTGGGCTCAGTGTGTAGCTCTTCTCCCCCTTCACACTTTTCCTTATTTCAGACAGTAAATTTGGGTTCAGGGTTAACTGTCCTCTTTCCCTATTTTCATGGGTCTGAGCCTTCCAATGTCTTTACATGCAAAATGCCTGGGGATCTCAGACTCTTCCGGCCCGAGGATGGGGTCACCAGGCCCCCCGCCCCGCCTGCCCCGCCTGGATGGTAGCAGAGGCGGCCGTGGGCACTGGTCCTGCTCCCTGTTCTCCGAGGGCGGGGATTCTCCCCTCGCGGTGGAGCAGGGCCTCTCCCAGGAGGATGTTGGAAGCGACTCTGCCTTGGACTCGGGCGAGTGGCTTCCCCCGATTCAGTGCAGCGAGAGCCCAGGTGCGGTGAGGTCCCGCCTCACCACTTACCAGCTGTGGGGCGATGAGCAAGTCATTTGCCCTTTTTGTGACTCAGTTTCCCCAAGTCTAAAATGTGGTGTGGACAATAGCTGTCTCCTCGGGTGCCGGCTTGGCCCCATCTTAGCCTGCAGTTGCTGAGTCCTCACACGTGTGCCTGTGTTTTCTGGAGCTTCTCAAGGAAGCTTCTTCAGATAACAGAAGGGCCCCTGCAGCTGAGCACCCCGCCCCCACACCATTTTTAGGACATTTCCCAACAGGAAGCCAAGAGCAGGCTGTGCCCCTTCCTCAGGCCCTGGGACAGAACAGGCCGGCGGCCCTTCTGAGTGGAAGGGACCTGGAGGAGAAAGGAGAAGGCCCAGCCTCCCCCCTCGCCCCCCCCCCGCCCCCCACCAATGACTCAGTGGGAAGAAGCGGGTTGAAGACGTGTCTTGTGCACACAGCACCCACCCATCCCTCCCCCTCTCCTTAGGGTGCCTGTCGGTGTCAGCACCCAAACAGCAGAATGGCCTAGGAAGGAAGACTTGACAGGCTGTCTCCTGGGGGGGGCGGGGGTCTGGGCGAGCCCCTGGGTGGCCCTTCTCTCTGCGGATCCGGGACCAGCGCCCACATGGGCGGATCGTGCTTATCTTTCTCTAATGAAATGATTTGTTTTGTTTTCCATGCCACAAGGATGAAGTAAGTTACTATTTCTGGCTAACTTATTGACCCGCACACCTCCTGCGGCGTGTGCAGCCCCGGGGTCTGTGTGTGCCCACAGCCTGGTTCTGGAAGCCTGTGCTGGCCCTGCTGCCAGTCGGGGTGGGCTTGAGCACATCGGCCGCAGGCCCCCAGGCAGGACAGATTTACATCCAAAGGTCACTGAGGGGACTCAGTTCCAGCCGAGTTCTGAGGCATCTTATTTCCATTGAGCAGTAATAGACAAGTGGGTGCCTGAGCTCCCACTAACTCTGTGGAAAAGTAACTGTTTCTTTCTGGGTCTTGGTTTCCTCCTCTGAGCCATTGTTAGACTTGGGGTTTCTAAGATGGCATCGAACCTTAAGATCCTGTAGCTGCACGTGAGCAAAGTGGGGACGCAGTGGCGCCAAGCGCTGGTTCAGTTAACGCTGTTTGATAATGGGTGCTGTCGGGAGGGGGGAACCGCATCAGCCATGTGCGCACGTGCGTTTCTGGAAAGTCCTGCTACAGCCCCTTCCTCCCCTTCCCCTGCTCTGTGTTTTCCAGGGCATTTGCTAAAATGGTTCATTTACTGGGAAAGAGCGGACCTCTGGGAGATAGGTGCATGGAATAGGAATAGCAAAGCGTGCCAGGGGAGGGGGCCGCTCCTGGGAGACTTGAGTGGTCACTTAGCTTATCTGCCCCTTTGGTGATGCAGGGCCCCCCAGCTCACGGTGTTATTTGCACCCCAGGGTTTTGTTTCCTCATTGCAGACGTGCTCAGGTCCAGTGTAGGGCACAGTCAGCTCTGAGGGCCAAGCCCCCTGCCCATGTCTTAGACTGATGTGGCCTCACACAAACGAACTTCTGGGCTCTCTCCTTCGGTGCCTGTGCACAGGAGTGGTCTGCAGACATGAATCGGACCCTCAGCCGGAGAGAGAAGAAGAAGCCCACTGACGGCGTCACCCTGACAGGCATCAACCAGACGGGCGACCAGGCTCCGCAGAACAAGCCCAGCAGGTGGGTGTGGGCAGCCTCCATCCCTGGGACCTCTGCACGGGCCAGGACACCCGCCGCAGCTTGAGCACCTGGGCGTGTCCCCAGTGGGGCTCCACAGGGTCCCCCTTGGGCCTCTGTCCAGATGCTCCCTGGGTATCTGAGTTCGGTGAGTTCTGTGGGCGCGGCCTCAGGGCACCTGGGCGTGTCCCCAGTGGGGCTCCACAGGGTCCCCCTTGGGCCTCTGTCCAGATGCTCCCTGGGCATCTGAGTTCGGTGAGTTCTGTGGGCGTGGCCTCAGGGCACCTCTGGGGAGGGTCATCTGTCCAACGTGCTGGAGCTGCAGAAGGATCAGAGCGGGAGCCTTGGCCACAACATGCTTTGGGCCCCAAGTGAAGGGAGAAGCTGATCGGTGCTGGTCATGTGTGTCCTAGTGATGCCCACAGGCAGGTGGAGGTCACATCATCTCCTTTGGGCTGCTTCAGGCACCTGGCCAGGTTTGCACTTCCCCCAGGCTGTATGCGGGTACCTGGGGGGCGGGGGGCGCGTTGTCAGGTGTCCCCTTTCTGAAATCACCTCTTTGCTGAGAGCCTTGGTTATTTCTCATTGTTTGGGTAGAAGAGGTGGCCCTGAGGTCTTCTGGATAGTGCATGCTAGACAAGGCCTGTCCTCACCAGAGTTCCCATCAGATAAGCACTGTCCCTCTGCAGAGCTCTGGCTGCAGGCGGCCCTCCCTGGGGGCTGTGCCCGGCCGGCCGAGGCCTCCATCATACCGAGGGATGATGCATCGCGTGGTGGTGATGCATCATGTGATCGTGGCTTCCAAGGAAGGGTCAGCACAGGCTCCAGGGCCTTCCTGTAGCCCCCGCCCGAACCCTCCGCCCCCCCCGGGCAGACATGGCCTGTCACCTTCCAGCTGCTTTGTCACCATCTGGCAGATGGGCGTGGTTCAGTGAGTAGAGCAGTAAGCACCATCCCCAGGATCATGCCAGCACCTGTGTGATGGGGTGGGGTGGGGAGGATGAGTTACCACCCCAGGGAGTGCCTTGGCTGCCGGACAAATTCAGCTGCCGAGGACCAATCCCCTCTCGGGAAGTCAGAGAAGGTGCCAAGGAGGGAGGAGGGCTGGTGGTCTCAGAGACGTGGCCCAGGTGTAGGCAGCGGGCAGGCTGGGGTCCAGTGCCCTTCACCAGGCCTGAAGTCAGTGAGGTCATGGGTCACTTGGTGGCATTTGAAGCATTTCTTCCCCTCCCCTCTCCATCTCTGAGCCGTCCACCCAGAACTTTGAGGGTCTGCTCCACGCAGCCTGGACTTGGCGAGAGGTGGTGCTGGCCGCCGGAGCCTGTCCTGGGACTTGGTGTCTGGCCCATCAGCTCAGAGTTACACGGGGTGCCTGGCCCTCGGGGCCTACCTTCTCTACCATCTGCCCTGCACTCGGCGCCTGCAGTCCCTGCATCCCGTCGCCCCTGGCTGTCAGCCCTCAGGCCAGGCGTGGGTCTAGTTTGTCTCTGGTCCTCCCAGGCCTGGCACACAGTAGGCAGTGGACATAGTTGTAAGATGGGTTTTCTCTCTCCGCAGCACAAAAGGGGTTCTTCCTTCCTGGACAGGGCTGTTGAGCGGCTCCCATGCTGTGTTTGGAAGCTCCAGGCCCAGAAGACCCTTTAGTAGTCAGAGGAGGGGTGCGCTGTGCTATGGGGTTCGCAGAGCTCTGGGAGCCTCCCTCCTCTCATTAGCAGGCTCTGAGCCCCATTGCTGTCTGGTTGGCCAGCTCCCAGGATGGGGAGGACTGGACAGAAGCCCCATGTTCTCCCCCCAGGGCTCTGATGCACGGATGGAAATACAAGTCTGTCCTCTTCGACCAGCGGTTCCCAACCTGTGGGTCGTGACTCCTTTGGCGGTCGAACGACCCTTTCACAGGGGTCACCTAAGACCATCCTGCATATCAGATATTTGCATTACGATTCATAACAGTAGCAACATTACAGTTACGAAGTAGCAACGAAAATAATTTTATGGTTGGGTCACAACATGAGGAACTGTATTTAAAGGGCCAGAAGGTTGAGAACCACTGTCTTAGACACTTTGTGTGTTTACAACCAAAGTATCGCCAACATTTTGCTGAAACTACTTTCTGCTCATACAGCATATTCCTCCCATCTGACTTGTGCCTTTAGCCCCTGGCCCTGTGACCCTGCAGCTGGGAGCACCCAGGACCTCAGGGGCTGCCACGCTGGGGTCCCCTGAAAGCTCTCTCTCTCCCCATAGCGACCTTAGTGTCCCGAGCGTCCCCACACGGTCAGCGCAGTCACTGTCCAGCTACAACCCCTTCGAGGATGAGGACGACACGGGGAGCACCGTCAGTGAGAAGGAGGACATTAAGGCCAAAAAGTTGGTGAACAGACGTTTCCCTCCGGTTTTCACCTCGCTCGCTCTGTCTTTCTCCTTCTCTCTGTCCAGGGTCTCGGCCCCTTGGCACTGAAAGCAATACATGAGGCCCGCAGGCGGTGGCCCGGCTGCCAGCTGTGGACAGTCTCTGGCTTTTCAATTTCGCAGGGAGGGGGGCACCAGTTAACCTGTGGTTGCTTTTCTCTGTACTCCATTAACCGTAGTCAAGGCCTCTGCACAGAAAGACAGGTCGCGGGGTGGCTGCTGGAGCCGCCGGCCCTGCCTCGGCCGGGAGCTGGTGCGCGTCCGGCAGGGAGCCTGCTGCGCTGTGATGCTGAGGGCCCTGCTCCTGCGGAAGGAGTCCCCAGCCAGCCAGGGCCTCCTGCCTCTGGCAGCCCATGCTCAGGGCCCCGGCTCCCCCCTTTCTTGCAGCGTGAGCAGCTACGAGAAGACGCAGAGCTACCCCACTGACTGGTCCGACGACGAGTCTAACAACCCGTTCTCCTCCACGGATGCCAATGGGGACTCCAACCCGTTCGATGAGGACGCCACCTCGGGGACGGAAGTGCGGGTCCGCGCCCTTTACGACTACGAGGGGCAGGAGCATGATGAGCTGAGCTTCAAGGCTGGTAGGTGGCTCCTCGTTGGCATCTGGAAGAATGCTGCCAACCAAGGCTGCTAAATCCCTGCTAGTTTCAAGTGTTGGGTCCCCCCACTTCAAGAGTAGCAGATGCTTGCCCGGCTAGTGTGGCTCAGTGGTTGAGCATTGATCTGTGAACCCAGGAGGTCACAGTTTGATTCCTGGTCAGATGCTCAGATTGTGGGCTTGATCCCCAGTAGGGGGCGTGCAGGAGGCAGCCGATCAGTGGCTCTCTCTCATCACTGATATTTCTATCTCTCCCTCTCCCTTCCTCTCTGAAATCAGTAAAAATATATATATATTTTTAAAATGTAGCAGATGCTCAAGGCCAGAGCTTAGCAGGTAGTGAGGTGCTTGTGCCTTTGCTAAGATGGGGCCTCCAGCTGGGCGAGGCCTGGGCACCACAGGCACTGGAGCAGGAGATGCTGGTCGCCAGGACCACCCAGCCCCCCACACATCTCGAGCACCGGCCCGCAGTCCCCTAGGGAAGAGCCTTTCTCCACGGGCCCCCTGGCGGTACCGCCGTGCCCAGACCCGAGTGGCATTGGTGTGCCCTGGGCAGCAGAGGTTCGCCTTAGGGGCGCACCTCTCACACTCTCCCTATAGCCATGCTATGTTCCCCTTTACCACCGACACAGCTCTGTTGCCAAGAGCTGAAACCTCGGTTTTACGGCACAGGCTGCATCCTGACCTCAGGACCCTGCGCGCATTTTCTAGCCTGTGTCTTTTTTATTCTTTTATTTTTATTATTTTTAAATCTTTATTGTTGAAAGTATTACATATGTCCCCTTTTTCCCCCTATCGATTCCCTCCAGCCCACTGAGTCCATGGGTTATGCATGTATGTATACAAGGGCTTTCGTTAATTGCCTCCCTCCCACCCACCCACCCACCCTCCCTCACATTCCCTCCGAGATTCCGCACTCTGTTCCATGCTTCCATGTCTCTGGATCCACTCCGTTCATCAGTTTATTTTGTTAATTAGATTCCACATATGAGTTGGGCCGAGTAGGGGCTAAGATATGAGGGGGTCAGTGGGTCACATGCCTGCTCAGCAAAGACCCCTCCATCTTTGTCTTGCAGGGGATGAGCTGACCAAGATAGAGGACGAGGATGAGCAGGGCTGGTGCAAGGGACGCTTGGACAATGGACAGGTTGGCCTGTACCCAGCAAATTACGTCGAAGCGATCCAGTGATGGCCCAGTGGGCTGGCTGGCGGAGGGGTTTGGTCCCAGGAACTCCGTTAGCCATCGGCCTGGGCAGCACTCCGGCAGCTCCAGCCGGCGGCGGCGTCCACTCCTTTTCCTGCAGAAGATGATGGTTCCATTGCTCTTGGCTTCATGGTGTCTCTTGAAGACAGATGAGCCGGTCATTTCACCTGGGACTTGGCAGCCTTTCCACAGTGCAGTTGGAGGGATCTGAGCACCGGAAGACGCAGCACACGACATCCCGCCCTTGGCCGCACCCGCTCCCCGCTCAGTGTGCATGTGGCTTATCATGGATCTGAATATTCCTGACCTGTCTTTCCGCCTCTCCTCCGCGTCTGGTGGGTTATCCTGATTCTTGTTCCACCAACTTCTTTCTCTGATGCGCTTCTCACCCGTAACTTAAATGAACAAAATGCCATTTTCTGAGGTCTTTAATTTAAGGCCGTGTACGGTTGTACTTTGTTGTACCTGTTCATCCATTCATTTAGGCTTAAGTTATGGCACAGATTGCCATATACCAGGCATGAGAGGTGGTACCTCTGCTTCCGTGTTGAGCTGTTACTTGCCCACCACTGCCTGGGGCCGCCTGGCCCATTCAGATAGGGCGTGTGAGGCGGGAGATCACAGTAGAGAATGGGAGCATGTATGGCTGGGTTTCTACTGTGAATGTGGGTGTCAGAAATAACCTGTAGTACTCCCCAAAGTCTCCATATTTAAAAACTATTTCCACTCTCTTCGTGCTTAAAATTTTACTCTTGCAAATGAATAATTCTGTCAGTGATGTGGAAGGCTAAACTGAAAAGACTAGCTTTTCAGGCACAAGCACCTGTAGATCAAGACACTTTATGTGGGACTGTCATGTCCTGGTGTATCTATAAATATTATTTGATATTCAGAGAATCTAAAGAGCTTGTCTACTGTTTTCATGAGATTTTAAAGGCTCTTGACAGTGGATTTAATTTGTAAACTGCTTGAAGACCGTGGCCTTGGGCCCAGGCCTGGCTGGTGGGCTGGGTGGGCCTTCTCCAGGCTTGGACGTGGGCCAGGGCCCTTGGGCCGGGAAGTGGACACTGCCGGAGGGAAGTTCATGCCACGGGCCAGCTGCAGGTCCACTGCTCACTCACCTTTGTCCCTCCGTGGCAGAGCACTGTGCGCTCCGGGCTTGTCAGCAGCTGTGGGTGCCCGTCATCTGTCCCTCCTGAGCCAACAGAAGCTGGGCCTCACCCACAGCACCAGGGTCTCCTCGGAGTGTCCTCGGTCATCAGGGAGCAGACGTGCCGTGGCAGGAAGCTACACTGTAATCAGGTGGGGAGGGGGGGAAAGCTTTTATTTTGTGTATCAGACGTTGGAGAAATGGCTGCCGCCATATAAGCTATGCATTTACTCATGTTCCAGTGAGCGCGACGTCTTGCTTGGAAGTGGATGTGTGTATGTGTTTATCTTGAAGACTTACCAGCAGAAATCCTCATTCCTTTGCTACAGATTACCAAAAATTGTCAAGTCTTTTCAGTTCAGGAGTTTCTTTAAATGTATAGTATTTTAGGGAAAAGAATCAATAAACTATTGATCTTGTGAGTGTGATGGTCTCTGTGCCATGCGTGTACCTCATGCTCACATCAGCACGTGGGCGTGTCTGTCGCACTTACCAGCTTTGGGGCCGGGTGAGATCCCAGGCAGGCTGCTGCCCAAGGGCCGTGTCCCCGTCCCACTGTCCCTGCTGCCTCAGAGGTGGTGGAATCTGAGGCACCTGAGCCCCTTGGGGTTTCTCTTCCCCCAAAACCTGCTGCTGTGTGGCCTGGGCTTCCCCAGTGTAGGGGCATCCCTGAGCCCATTTCCTGAGCACCTGCCACGCGCTGGGCCCTGTCTGCTCTTACACCACCTGCACAGAGCGTGCCCCTCTCCCAGCACCTGGGAGTGGGTGAGTCTCCCCATTTCCCTTTGGCACCACAAGGAACAGGCTCCAAGGGCGACTCACCTGAGGAGGCCCAGCGGCCTGTACCCCGAGTCACATCCCCTCGGAGCCCTCCATGCTCACAAGGGCGAAGTGAGGAAAAACGCCCGAGTGAGATGAGAAAGATGAGATGGCTGCCGCGGCCACCATCAGCAAACCTGGTGAAGCCGCCGGAAAAGCACCCACCTGGGCACCGGGCTCTTGGAGCAGCTGCCAGTGCAGTGTCAGTGCCCGGCTCATGATGAGTCTGTCACCTAGTCGCTTGGTCTGATGGGTGATGGGGCTCCTGCTCTCCACTTCTGAGGAGTTGGGGCCCCCTGGAACTGCCCGCTGCCATGGGGAGATGTAGGACAGGGTGCAGGGAGGGCCCAGAGCAGGCTCCAGGGCACCTGGTGAGCTCATGCATTGTACTCCAGCCTGTGGGGAGGTGGGAGTCACCCCATTTTGCAGAAGAGGACACAAGGTCCGGGAACTCAAGTGAATTGCCCACAGTCCCCTGACGGAACTAATTCAAACCCACATCTGTAGGATTCTTAAGGGCAGCCTTTCCCGGGTCCCTCCACTGACTGATAAAGAGCAAGAGGGCGAGTGGAGGAATCCTCAAAAGTCGGACGAAACATCCTCTGCTCAGCGAGGCCCTTTTCTCAGCCTCTGTCATTTCCAGAGCCCCCGCAAGGAATCCTGAAGGGCCCTCACTGCCCACCTGCCCACTCCTGTCCTGGCCCTTAACTGCCCCCTCTGGGCCTCAGTTTCCCCAGGAAAGAATGGTACCTGCCTTCCCAGTTGGAGGGTCCGAGTAAGGAGGGAAAGGCCACAGGAACTCAGGAGGTGGTAGCTTAGTGTGGTTATGAGTGAGTGACACCCCACTCTCCTTCCCCAGCCAGGACGCTGGCATCCTTGGCCATCCTCCACACAAGGCCACTAAGTCCTCTTCCCCACTCAGTCCTTTCCCTCCCTACAGCCACAGCCTGGGCCAAGCTGCCCCTTCTCCCCACTGGATCATGGCTGTGTCTACACCACCCTTGCTTGCCCTCCAGGCATTACCAGGAAACAAACCAGAAGGATTGAGCCACCTGCATCTAACCGGCAGGTGGGGGTTTGAAGTCTGGTGCCCAATTGCAAACCTCAGGTGCCATTGTCTAAACCACTGGTTCTCAAACCCCCGGAGGGCCTGTTACAGCCCCGATTGATAGGCCCGATTGCTAGGCTGATCCCAGCGTTTCTGAGCCACTAGGTTGCAAATCTAACAAGTCCCCAGGAGATGTTGACCCAGGACCACACTTTGAGAACCACTGATCCAAATAGCAAGTCAGAGGTACCCAAATGCCAGCCATCTACGTGCTCCTTGATTTGTTCACATGACCAGGGAGAGTTGGTGGCAGCTACAGAGAGGTGTACCACCAGGGCCAGAGGGCACCTTGTGTCACTGATGAGGTGCCTGTACTCAGGCAAGTCCCTTCATCTCCCTGACCTTCAGCTTCCTCATCTGGAAAATGATTCCTGTCTTCCCTTGTTCATGACCACATGAGGTCAAGGGTATAAAAGTGCTTGTTATGAAGGTTTCCTCAACCCCAACACCATCCCAACTCGAGCTGATGATAACCAAAGTGTGCAGACCCCAGGTGAGACGCCACATCTTCCCCAACCAGGAACAGCATGAATGCTGCCTCCAAGTCATAGACTCAGCCATGTATGAAGCTGTATGTAAGAAGGCTGGATTTTCCACACCAAAATCTGACAAAACATTTTGTTTCTTCGCTAAAAGTTAATGACAGTTTTACAAAGGCATAAAAATGAAGCCAATAATTAAGAGCATGGACTGTGAGTTCATATTTCCTTCACTTACACTTGGCTCCAACTGTGTGACCTTAAGTAGCTGTGTGACCTTCAGCGTACTTACTTGGTTTGCTCATCTATAAAATGGGAATAATAGTAGTAAGCATTTGTATTTCACTTGGTGACAGGCCCTGTTCTAAACTCTAACATTTATTAACTTGTTAACCCTCACAGCAGTCCCATGAACTAGGTAAATATTATTACTCCTATTTTTGTTAATCCTCATCCAAGTATACTTTTTCCCCATTTATTTAATTTTTGGAGAAAGTGGGGAGGGGGGGGAGAGAGAGAGAAACATCAATGTGAGAGACACATCAATTGGTTGCCTCCCACAGGCACTCTGATCAGGGCTGAGGATGGAACCTGCAACCCAGGTACATTCCCTTGACCAGGAATCAAACCCTTGACCCTTCTGTGCTTGGGTTGATGCTCTAACCACTGAACATACAGGTCAGGGCTATTATTCTTGTTTTCATAGACGAGGAAGCTGAGGCACAGAGATGTTAGGTAACTTGCTGAAGGTGTAGGTGTGACAGCTACCACATAGCTGATCTAGATTCAGAGGCAGGGCCTGCCCACTAGGCTGCGCTGTTGGACGATGAGGGCACAGGCATCAGAGGACAAGGAAGTGCCTGCTCCCAGTGGTGCTCTTTAAATGATGCCTACCAGGACCGGAGCTGCCTGACCTGAGCCCTCCTCCATGCTCTGGGCACCTCAACACAGCGCTCTCCCTGCTCCCTCGAAGCTGCTGGTATGTCTGTCTCCCCCACTGACTAGCAACCTTGTCTCTCCAACCCAAACTAAAAGGAAAAAATGGAATCAATTTCGGACCAATCAATGAGACTCAGATTACATATGCTCCCTGACTTAAGATGGGTTCCGTCCTGATAAACCCATCGCAAGTTGAAAATGTCCTAAGTCAGCGATGCATTTATTGTAAATTATATGCTTGTCTAACCATGATGCTGTACACCTGAAACTAATATATTGAATGTAATAGAAAAAAGTTACATAGAAGTTAAAAAAAGAAAATGCATTTCATACACCTAATCTACTGAACATTACAGCTTAGCCCAGCCAGTTTCTACTGAGTACCTATCACTTTCACACTATCATGAAGTCAGAAAGTTGAAAAATTGTAAGTCAAACCATCATATATTGATGGCATATTGGTTTAAGCTTCTTCAAATCCTTTGTGGAAAGGGTTGGGAAATGGAGAGCGGAAGGAGCAGATGACACAGGAACTACAAGGAGAGCATCACTCTTTTTGAGCAAAGGATAACTAACACCAGCTGCCAATGGGCTAAAACTCCGATGAGCAAAGGATACAGTTTGGCAGCTGATGCCTCGACCACAGTCCCAGAAACCTGAGTGCCCAGCCAAGAGACATGAAGGTAAAAAGCCCTGAGCCCAAGGGCATTCGGTCACCAAAGTGACAAGGGCTGCAAGCAAACTGTGGGCGGCTCATTGGCCACTTTGGAGTCAAGATAGCCAGCCCCCTCAATTGTAAAAGGAACAAAAATTCAGATGAATACTTAGAAACTAAGAAAAGTATTCAGAAAAACTTTAAAGTCACCCCTGGTGCTGCCTTCCAGAGGTAACACTGCTGACATCCTGGGGGCCTAGTTTTTCTTGTCTTTTTTCCTCTTCACACCCATGGGCACGCATTTTGTCGTCATTGTCATCAATGTGTCTGTGTTTTACAAAGTTGGGCTCCTCTTGTTACTGAAGTTTAGTATCCTGCATCTCCTCTTAACATTTATTTTTTTAAAATATATTTTATTGATTTTTTACAGAGAGGAAGGGAGAGAGATAGTTAGAAACATCAATGAGAGAGAAACATCGATCAGCTGCCTCCTGCACATCTCCTACTGGGGATGTGCCCGCAACCCAGGTACATGCCCTTGACCAGAATCGAACCTGGGACCTTTCAGTCCACAAGCCGACGCTCTATCCACTGAGCCAAACCGGTTTCGGATCCTCTTAACATTTAATCACAAGCATTTTCTCCTGACCCTGAAGACACTGAGCATGGCTTTCTCCCACTTCTTTTCTCGTTTTTGCAGGTATAATTTACACACAGCAAAGGGCACTCCATTGCATGTACAGTTCTACACGTTTTCATGCAGACGGTTGTGTAACCACTACCACAGTCAAGACCCACAACTGCCCCATCATCCCCCCAACAGAGAGGACTAGGGACTGAAGTTAGCAGTAGTCACCCTTGAAAATGGGCACGCTTCTGTCAGCTCACTAGTGTAGGGATTGATAATCCAGGTAGCAGTCCAGTCTGGTTTTGTCACTGTTCTCTTTATCTCCAGTGCACCTTAGGGTTAAAGCTCCTGTAGCGGTGGCTGGGGGAACCTTGTGCTTAGCGTGTGGGCTGGGGACCAGAGTCGTCTGCTGCTGTGCTTGTCCCGCCTCCTGTGGCAGACTGCTGCTGCTGCTGCTTACCTAGTGCCAGGCTCGTGGACGTGTAGGTGGAGGTTCTCTGTGGACCTGGTCCAGCCTCAGTCTCAGGTCATGTGGGTCTGGGGCTTGAGGTGGGGCTTTCTCAACATGTCTGCCCGCCTCCTGGTGACAGCAAACCTCTGCGTGGTGTCTGATTGCCCTTGGTTGGGACTTTCCTCTCTCTTGCAGTGGTAGCAAACCTCTGTTGGGTATGGATTAGAATCTGAGCCCAAAGTGTTTCCTGACGTCCCCCTCACCCCCAGCAATAGAGGGAGTTCACTTCTGTCCTCCCCCCTGCAGCCATGACACTTTAACCCCTTTTAAAATTAGAGGATTCCTCTCCTCCTGTGGATTTGGTATTACTGGAGTTTGTCTCTCTTCCTTTCCTGGCAGAAATGCATTTTTGTCGGTACCCTGAGGGAGGGAGAGTTTGCCGCTTTTGCTTCCCAGGAGAGAAGGCAAGTGGGTGGGGGTTTGCGCCTGTCCCCCAACAGGTGCATGCCTGCCCCGCAGGGGGTTTTCTCCACTCTTTCTGTCTCCATCTGTCTTGTGAAGAAAGAATTCCGGTGGAGGTTTATGGAAAAGAGCTTATGAGTGAACGCAAGTTCCTTCGTATCTGAGGCCTCCAGCCACGCCAAACTGACATGCTAGCTCACATGTGGACTTTAAGAATTCGTTAAAATTTTAGGTGATTTCCTTGTGCCCACTTGAATGGCAGCCACTTCTTTCTCCATGCTCTGCCAAAGGTGAGGGGGTTCTACATTCCATCTCTTTTTGGAGAGTCCCGTCTCTCGTGGAATTGTTTGCTTGGTTGCTTTGCAACCTCAGCTCTCTGAGTGGCTTGAGAGAAGGTATGATTTTGTAGATCATCAGCCTTTTCTCCTTATGATGTTGGCAGTGATTGAGGACCTTTATACTTATACATTCTAAGCCCACACCAAAAATCTTCACTGAGTGCACACTACATGCCTGGAATTGTTCTAGATGCCGGGGGCAGGGAGGTAGACCAAATGGGTCTGATCTCATGAAATGTATATCCAACCGAAGGGAGGCAGATATATTTACCTATGATAGTATCAGGGGATAATAAGTTCTCCGAAGAACACTGAAGCAGATGAGCTAAAAGACAACAATGGTCTTTGCCCCTTCGCTTATGCCTGCCTATTAGTGCAGACACGGTCTACACTGCATCGCCCTGTTTTCCTTCTCAGGGATCTGTGTTGGGGAGCTGAGTACACAGGCCCAGCCTAATCTGATACATAACTTGGTAAGATTTCAGCTCCACGCGGTAAGTGGGGCCATCATGCCCAAGAAGGACAGGACTGTTTGTGAACATGCCAGGTGTCCTGTTTAAAGCCAGACTAGTATCGCCTGACACAAAACACAGGGGTATCTATTTTGACTCAATACAAAGAAGACTTTTCCAAGAGTCACAGCTGCCTGCGAAAATATAGCGCGGTCCTGTCCCAGCGGCAACGACGCCCCTTCCTGGGGGAGGTTCCAGTCTGTTCCGGGCCAGCCCCCAGCGTCCCCTGGGGGTGTCTAGCCGGGCAGGTGAGGGGCGCCATCCGGGCCTCAGAGCAGAAGCCCGCCGCCAGGCTTTCCTCCTGCAGCTCAGCACCGAGTCCTTGCCTCGCCCTGGAACAGATGCAACGCCCGGACCCGGGGCTCGGAGGGAGGCGGCTGCATGCACTTGGCGCCAACGTGTTGCATTTGGCTCCAAAACCTCTCCTCTTTCCTCGCGCCAGCCAACCGCAGGCGACACTTCCTGGTGCAGAAGAGGCGACGTTGTCCGCTGTCGCTGTCCGGGTTCAAACCTTCCCAGCTGGCGATGCCGGCCAAGCAGGGGTTGCAGCCGGGAGGGGGCGGGATGGCGCGCTTCTTGCCTGTCCTCACCCGTCTGACGGAGCACATGCTGCCTCGTGAGAGCTGTTCTCTCTCCCTGACCTGAGACCCAAGCTGACACTAAGAAGTCACTTTCCGTGTAGAAAGCTCCCACCCAGCGCAGAAAGTTAGGGGACTAACGAAAACCAGGCGTCTGGACTCGTCCCCTCTCCCGGGCGCCGGAAACGGCGGGTAGGCCCCTCCCCCTCAAGTTCCCTCCTTGGCCACCTGGAGTGACCGGCTCTGACCTCACGGGACGAGGTGAGGATCTTGGCCCAGAAAGCAGCAGCCCGTTCCTGAAAAGGCAACCCAACCGCCGGAATGGCGGGGCTCCGAAGGCCGTGCGCCGGGGAGCGAACCCCACCCACACCCAGGCCCAGGTTCACCGCCCCACTGCCCGGCGCCGGTGAAGAAAGAGGACCTGGAAAAGGCGCGCGAGCCTTCTGCGCATGCGCGTGCAGCGTCGGTGGGCGGGGCCTGGGTGGGCGGGGCCAGCGGTAAGTTAAGCGGGGCCTTAGAGGACAGTGGCGCGTGCGCTCCGTTGGGGGCGGGGCCTAGGGCGGGGCCTGGGTGGGCGGGACCAGCGGTACAGCTAAGCCAGGCCTTAGAGGAAGCGGCGCGTGCGCTCCGTTGAGGGCGGGGCCTAGGGCGGGGCCTTGGTGGGCGGGGCCAGCGGTACAGCTAAGCCAGGCCTTAGAGGAAGCGGCGCGTGCGCTCCGTTGGGGGCGGGGCCTAGGGCGGGGCCTGGGCCGTCACGCGCAGCCCCGCCCCCTGGGCCGTAGTCTGGCTCCGGGAGGCGGCAACCGCTCCAGATCAGCCCTTCCCGTTCGGTTGGGGCAGCCGCGCCTCGGTTTTCCGGCGACGATGGGGGACCCCAGCAAGCAGGACATCCTGGCCATCCTCAAGCGCCTCCGCTCGGTGCCCACCAACAAGGTAACGGCCGCCGGGCGCGTTCGGCCGGCTCGGCACCCCTGCCCGACCCCGCGGCCGGCCCCTGCGACGCCAGTGTCCGCGGCCGCGGGAGGAGGAGCCGGCCCGGCCTGTGACACGTCGCACTTGCGGCCGTGGCAGCTGGGCCTCTCCTGGGTCCCCGAACCGCGCGCCGCCCCCCAGCCTCGGCGAGGGAGGAGCGGGGAAGGGGCACCGAGGCCGCGGGCGGGGCGGGCCGCCGGGGGTCCTGGGGGGGAGTCCTAGGGGCCGGGGGCGGACACATGGGTCCCTGACACCGGGCGGAGGAGCCTGCACGGGGACGCGGGCGGCCGAGTGGACACTGAGTTCCCGAGAGCCGGGACGAGCTTGGGGGTCCCGGAGCGGGCCGGGAGGGCACCCCGCGTTCCTGGGAGTGGGGCGGGCCCGCAGGCCAGCTGGGACGCGTGCACTGGGTCAGAACCCCCGCTGGTAGCCCTGGGCGTTGAGGGGAGCTCGCTCGCCCCCTCCCCACCCTCGAACGGACCCTTGAGGCTCCTGGGGGCGCCTGTGGGAGCCTCTCTGCCTCCCTGGGTCCCGGACGGCAGCTGCCGCGCTCCGGTCTGATGGAGCTGCCAGGTCTGTGCGTGGCTCCCAGTCGCTCCTCTTTCTAAGAAACCCCAACGCAGGCGCTCCCCGTCCTGCCCTTTGCCTCTCCCTGGACAGGGGGGGGTCTGCCCTTTTCCCACCTCCGGAGGCTGCCCCCTCCCGGCCCCTGGGCCCCTTACAACAACTTTTGGAGACCGGCTGGAGGTGTGATGACGCATTGGGCTGCGGTGACTCCCTCTTCGGGGGTCACAGGTCCGGCTCACAGGTCCGAGTGGCACCTGGAGAGTGCAAAGGGCTGTCCCGTCAGCGTGGACTCTCTCCTCTCCTCCTGTGACGGTCCTGCCGGGCCCATGGTCACCTCCCACGTAAACAGCTGTTAAGGAGCATGGCCATGAGCCACGACCTGGTGGCACAGGGAGTTCCTGAGTTTTGCAGTAGTTAGATGTCTTCGTTTACGTCTCGATGGTGGAGGGGAGCGCATCATTTTACAGCCTTTCCGGGAGCAAGAAAGGAAACGATTTATTAAAGCGATGCCTGAGGAGGGAAAGTCAGAGGAGGAAGCCTCCAGTGCCAGCTCCTCGGCTGTTCCCCGGGATGTTCCAGTTGAGATTCACCTGTTCATCAGGAGTGGGTCCCTGTGCATCTAGACAGCAGTGGGGGCTGCAGTCGGCATGGTGGAAGCTGTGTGTTCTGGTCTGCTGTACCTCAGAAGCGGAACATGGATTCTCTTCGATGGAATTCATCCAAGGGAAGGTGCCCTTTTAAAAGAGGACGGCAGTGCCTTTGTGCCAGGAGGCACGTGGAGGGACACGCCTGGGCACACCTGTGCGAGGTTGTGCGGACCTGCCGCTTTCCCACTGTCGCCTCGGGCAGGCCACTTGGTCACTTATTTGTGCTTTATTTTCCTCATCTGAAACCGGACATGATCTAACTCAGGGGTTACTGTGAGGATTAAGCGAGAACATCCCAGAAAAGCCTTCGGAGCAGTACCTGCAATCACTAGTCTTCAACACGTGCCAGCTGTTTTCGTTATTTTTATTATGAACAACACACCTCGGGGACACTTCCTAGTCTGTAGTAGGACTAATAAAGGCGCTGAGCAAAAAAAACTTCCTGGCAGTGTTCCACAGCGCCTGCTACACTTCTTGGTGAAGACTTTTTATCTGATCGTGAGTAAGAAACAGTTTCCTAAACAAAGATGGAAACTAGTTTTAACTAGTGGATGAGTTGGGTGACAATAAGCATTTTCAAAACGGGTTCTAAAGAGCAGCTCTGAGATACACGAGACAGAAAAACAACTCGCTTTACTTTCAGCATGTGGTACCCAGTTTCTTCCCCTCCTGTGTGGACCCCAGGTTCTAAGTCAAGGGTCAGTTTCCTCGTTTGTGAACTTCCTGAAGCTTCGCTGTTCCTTGTTTTTTCATTGATTGTTTGAGTGACTCATTCAACAAATATCCTCTGAGCACCTGCGTGTGCTGGGCAGGGTGCGGAGCAGTGAGGGGCACTGTGCTCCCTAACAAAAGCGGCTCCTGCCTCGGGGAGCGGATGGTCCGTGCAGACCGCCGGCCAGGCCCCGAGGTGGCTTTTCTTAGCTGTGATACTTCATCACTCCTTCATTTTCTCTAAAATGGGGATCAAAGCCGCACTACCTAATTCTGGGGAGCGCGGAATGAGAATTCGGGGCCCTCGTTTGAAAGTATTAAGACTTTTGAGATGAGACAGCAGAGCCCTGACCACCCGCAGCCGGCTGAGTGCGGGCCGATGACACCCGCCCTGGAAGGGCCCGAGGGTCGCAGCAGCACCCTCCCAGGTTGCTGTGGAGCTCAGTTGGCCAGCGGCAGTGCCAGGCAGGAGTAACACTCAACATTAGCTATTATTTCTATAGCAACTGTTCTCATCATTAGGCAGAACAAGTGGTTAGTCGAAACTATTTCTTTGTCATCACCGTAACAGCTGATCGGCTTGGAAAAGCAGGTCTCGGCTCTGGCCGCATATCAAAACCCAGCACAACCCCTGTTCTCAAAGCACAGACTCGGGCTCCGGCCGGGGCACCAGGGCGGCATTGTGAGAACCGGACTTGTATTTCCAACTGCCTCCCGACTGCCAGGCCCTCAGGTCCCACTCCCAATGCCTTGCCTTCCACCCTCCAAACCGCCCCAATGCCTGTATTTGCGTTTAGGCCACTTTGTGCCAGGCCGGTGCTCAGCTCAGCTGATAAGACAGACTGGGCCCCCCCATGGAGCTGCATTCTAGCAACCACTCGTCTCAGGTGGGGGGGCGGGGGCAGGAGGACGCTGACGTCACCTGGTTAGAAACCCGTGCTCTCCCCCGGAGCCAGCCTAGGGAACTTTTTGCATCCTGTCCTTGCTGAGATCCACCCTGGTAACTAATGGGCTTGCCCA
Source organism: Myotis pilosus (assembly GCA_036010255.1). Classification (NCBI taxonomy): domain Eukaryota; kingdom Metazoa; phylum Chordata; class Mammalia; order Chiroptera; family Vespertilionidae; genus Myotis; species Myotis pilosus. The sequence goes on along the minus strand of JASKON010000032.1, from coordinate 5,098,079 downwards.
CTAGACTGCTAGTCCGTGGGCTCCGGACACGCACACTGTCCGTTGAGTGAGTGAGGGATACAAATGACCTCTCGTAGAGGGACAGCACCTTTGGCACGACGAGTCCCGTGGAAAGGGATGCCTTACTCTAAAAGCTTTTACCACAGGTGTCTGAATTTCCATGCCCTTCTCTTCCTAAGGCCAGCACAAGCCTGGCAGTGAGTAGGAGCTCAGCCAGTGTCTGTGGAACCAGTGATGCCATCTACTTAATACCCCAGTGCCTGCCCCGTGTCTGGTACCAGTACCATTGGAGTGAGTGCCTGGTACCTTTCATGTCAATTGCATCCCTCCCATCCCCACAATTCACGCATGCTGAATGTGAGTCTGCCCTGAGGGGCTTTGGAAAACCCACTCATGTTTTTGTTCTTGTATTGCCCTCAAAAGGCCAGGTGCCAGGTCTTTTTTATGATTACTAGAGGCCTGATGCACAACATTCGTGCACTGGGGGGTGGGGGTTCCTCAACCTGGCCTGTGCTCTCTCGCAGTTCAGGACCCCTCTCGCGCAGTCCAGGGCTCTCTCAGTCCGGGACCCCTTGCTCCTTACCACCTGCCTGTAGAGGAGGTGGTGGGAGAGGCACCCACCACCTCTGCTGCGCTCACCAGCCATGAGCCTGGCTTCTGGCTTAGCCGCACACCCGCTGTGGGAGTGCACTGACCACCAAGGGCAGCTCCTGCGTTGAGCATCTGCCTCCTGGTGGTCAGCGCGTGTCATAGCGACCATTCTTTCCCTGTTCGTCAATTTGCATATTATGCTTTTATTATATAGGATAGGATAGTTGGGACAGTCTTCACGTAGGTGGCTCTGCCTGTAAAGTGTATCTAAAGTGTGGGTGCTATTTTCTGGGGGGAAACATTTAAAACAATTCTATTTGTGGAATGTTACTGTCCTGTAGTTCTGACTTTAATTGTGTTAATTTCCATGACAAACACTGCATATTTTAAAGTACTTTTACCCTCCTGTTATCAGATGAATGTTGGCGTCAGTCAGTGTTGAGGAAGGAAGGCTGGGGTCTCCCTGCGGCCGCAGTCATCCGAAAGCTGGGGTTTTCACCCCCAAGAGCATCACGTAGTGCTGCGCCGGCCCACTCTGCACTGGCTGTGGGACTCGGCCTCAGTTCCTCCCCACTTGAGCCTCCCCAATGGGCTGCCCAAGGGTCCTTAAGACCGGCAGCTGGCTTCCCCCAGAGCCAGTGATCCAAGAGAGAGGGCATGAGAGAGAAGGGAAGTCATGGCGTCTTTTATAACCTTGCACAGGCCACCCTGGGCAAGTGAGGGTGGGCTTCCCCAGGGGGTGAACACCAGCGGGGGGCTCACTGGGCACCTTGGAGTGTGGCCCCCATGCTCCCCTCCTCCGGCCGCGGAGAGGCGTGTGCACACCTGCCCTCCAGCAGAGGCTGCCATCCGGGCAGTGTGGCCTGAGTGCGCCCCGCAGGGCCTCCGTGGCTGGTGTTCATTTACCTGCTCGGTGGGACCTGTGAATGCCTCACGGACAGGTGAGGTTTGAGATACACACCTGAGTTCTCTTCGCTTCCCGTACTGCAGAGTATTATAACAGACTCAGAATTATATAATATATAATTCATGTGGTGTAGTAATCTAATTCTATTAACGTATAATTAAAATAATAATGAAAGAAATAGAAATTTAAAGTTTTTATTTTATTAACCTTAGGGAGTGATAGAGCGAGAGAGATCGACTTCTTGCTCCACGTGGTTATGCGTTCATTGGCTGATTCTTGCATGTGCCCTGACTGGAGGGTGACCCCACAACCTGGGCATATGGGGTTCTAACCGCCTTAGCCACCTGGCCAGGGTCAAATTTCAGGTTTTAAAAATCTAGGTGAGATAGTTTCTATTCCCCAGTTTAAATTGTAAAAGTTAAGCAGTTTTCCAGCTAACTCATATTGTGCCTGTGGGAGGGCTCACTTGGCCAATGTAAAGTAATTAATAGTCGACTTTTCACATTTTCTCTCAGGTGTGTTTTGATTGTGGCGCCAAAAACCCCAGCTGGGCAAGCATAACCTATGGGGTGTTTCTTTGCATCGACTGCTCGGGGTCACACCGGTCACTTGGAGTCCACTTGAGTTTCATTCGGTAAGTGAGTCTGTCCCCGTTGGGGTGGGAGGGTGCAGCGTCACATGGAGCTCTTTCCCCTTTTTCCGTTACGTTTCCTTTGACATCAAGAACAATGAGAGGTTGGTTATGAGTTATGGAGATTTAAGTGATATAACTCAGTAAACTGGGCAAGTGAGCTGGTTTCTGTTTAGTTTCTGTGACATCGAGCTCTGTGTCGGGGGCATGAGGCCGTGGCATGGACCATCAGGACGGAGGGCTTGAGACAGCATCTCCTTTCCCTTATGATCTTCTGACAACAGCAGTTAGAAACCCGTGCTCTCCCCCCCGAGCCAGCCTTCCGACCACCTGGGGGTGCTCTCAGACTTGCCTGCGCTGGGCCGTGCACACCTCATCTCTGCCGTCACCTCCGTCCACGGGGCCATTTCCTGCGCAGGCTTTTGCCACTCACTGCCCTTCTAGACTCTTCTTGAGATCGCCAATGCCTCTTGGCCCCTTTGTAGGGAACTTTTTGCATCCTGTCCTTGCTTGCTGAGATCCACCCTGGTAACTAGTGGGCTTGCCCACTAGACTGCTAGTCCGTGGGCTCCGGACACGCCCACTTTGTGTGTGCCAGGTACACGCACACTGTCAGCTAAGGGAGGGATACAAATGGCCTCGCATAGAGGGGCCGCTGAGGCACTCCCCGTGGGTCCACCCTACACCCCGTCAGGTGGAGAGCTAATGTCAGGGTTCCAGCACAATCCTACAGCTCTGGCTCCCAGGCCGCTGATCCCACAAAGCCTGAGTGATGGTTTTTGTTTGAATTTTCGTGGCAGTTTCAAATGCTTATACTATGAACATCTTTCTCGTCTTTTCATCTAACGTTTTGGGCTGCGTTGGCTCCTTCTGGCAAGTTCCTGTCTTCCACTCACACGGTATGGAAGTAGCCTGGCTGGGGCCTTGGTGTGCAAGAGAGAAAGGCGCCCCCTCTGGACACACACAGCCCCACAGTCCAGTGGGCGGTGGCAAGTGCCCTGGTGTGAGGTAGAAGAAACAGAAGGATATAGGAAATAATAAAAATAGCCATACCTGGTTTGGCTCGTGGACAGAACGTCGGCCTGCAGACTGAAGGGTCCCAGGTTCGATTCCAGTCAAGGGTACATGCCTGGGTTGTGGGCTTGATCCCCAGTAGGAGTGTGCAGGAGGCAGCCGATCAATGATTCTCTCTCATCATTGATGTTTCTCTCTCTCTCTCCTTTCCTCTCTGAAATCAATAAACACATATATTTTTTAAAAAGAAATAATAAAAAGATTCCAGTAGAACGCAGGGCTCGGAAGCTGAGGAGGCCTGCGCTTCAGCAGCCCTGGGCCTTGGCCAGGCACCCTCTGGGCATCGCCGTGGTTACTGGCCGCCTCCCACCACGTCACCTGCTTCCCTGCCACTTCTTTTCCCAGGGGAGCAACCAGCTAGGAGGCAGGCTATTTGGGATTGTGACAGCGATTTTATCTGATGTTGACTTAAGGACTATTGATACAATGCAATTACTATAAAGAGCATTTATTACTAAAGGATAAAGTCTTATAATTCAGAAGGAGATTTTTGTATGTTAGCACAAAAACTAAACAGTAATAATAGCAACATAATTTTCTTTTTAAAAAACTTTCCTGATGCATTTTCCTGAGTTCTCGTTTCAGAAAGCAATTTGCAAAGGCCTGATGTGCTAAATATTTATAGCCATGTAACTCCACAGGTAATTATCTTGAAAAGGGGGTTCTTCTGCGTGTTCTTACTGGTTTTAGAGTATCTACCAGTTTCTTGTCTCCCTTTTTCTTAGCTGGTGTCAGAATATTTTGAATTCACATCCTGTCCTTGTCTCTTTAAATATTGAGGGATTGAGTTGCGAGGGCAAGTTTAGCTTGTTTTTATGATGGTCTTGTTGTTCATGTCTTTTTTTAAGTTTGTCTTTATTGTTGAAAGTATTACAGATATTCCCTTTTTTTCCCATTGACCCCCTCCGCCCAGCACCCTCCCAGGCCTTCACCACACTACTGTCTGTGTCCGTGGGCTCTGCATCTATACATATAAATTCCCTGAGTCATCTCTCCCCACCAGCCCCCACCATTTTATTTTTAATGTGCTTCCCTCACACCCCAGATCCGTGTTACCAGCTAACATGTGACCTGCTCTGCCCAGAGCCAGGCAGGCTGGCCTCGAGGCGGTGCGGAGCTGCTTGTCTTTCTCTCTCTGCTCTGTTCTTTTCCTCTTCTTTTTTTAATGTTGGAACAGGATCAACATTAAATATATTTTAAAAATATATTTTATTGATTTTTTCCAGAGAGGAAGGGAGAGGGATAGAAAGTTAGAAACATTGATGAGAGAGAAACATCGATCAGCTGCCTCCTGCACACTCCCTACTAGGGGTGTGCCCACAACCAAGGTACATGCCCTTGACTGGAATCGAACCCAGGACCCTTCAGTCCGCAGGCCGACACTCTATCCACTGAGCCAAACCGGTCAGGCCTCTTTTCCTCTTCTTCGCTGCCAAGCCCTGCCCTTCTAATCTGGCCTCCCCTTCCTCCCCACTGAAGCGCACCGGCAGTTGAAACCATTCCAGGAAATGAGTGGTTTTCTGGCGGCCCTCGTGGAGGGAGGACCGACGGGAGCCTGGCAGGCGGGACAGCAGCGTCTCTCTGGGCTCTTGCAGGTTGAGTCACTAGCCTTCTAACAGCCAGATAAATATAACTATTTGCAGATAAATATAACGGTATGAATCACGGTGCTCATGAATGATTCAAAACAGCTGCTAAAAACTCCTGTTCAGAGGGCATAGTCTAGGATTTGGGCAAAGTCAAGGGTGACAAGGGTACTCAGTGGCTTTTGTTTTTAAAGAGGTGGAAGGCTGTTCTTTGAACATTTTTGTTTTTACTGATTAAAACTATTGCAGACACCAGCGTATTGGGGGAAATGTTATATCTTAACTCAGAAGGATTATGGGGTTGAGGGAAACCTGTTTTCTCCTTTACAGTGGTTGGTTAGCAGGAGCTATTGGGTAAAGTGACACTAGTTCTTCAACTTTTCTTCCTTTGCTGCCTTTTTCTGAGCACTCAGGTTCTCCATCAGGTTTCACCATCTCTTCTTCTAAACTAAAGACAGGAAGCAGCCTACAGTGAGTCACCTCCTCGTAGGAACGGGCACCTCTGAGCTGCTCAAGTTTCTTCTTAAGGTTGATTTATTCATTGTCATCACCACCTTTTGTTTCAAATTCCAGTGTGTGAGAGAGAACCCCTGTCAGCTCGATTCAAGAACAATTAGGTTTTATCTTTATTTCTAAGAAATATATAAAAAATGTTTGGCTTTGTTTTTTAAAAGATACTTTAGAACTAGAAGTTTTAGGTAGGTTAGTAAGTCTGAGAACTGTAGCTTCCGTTTTAGGACATCGTTTAGTCAGGTGCCTACTTTCTGCCTGCCCCGTGGAGCTGTGTTTATCCCACAGTGTGACAGGGTCGCCGTGACGGTGGTGATAGTGATGGCGAGGACTTTAGCCATATGGTGCTCACCAGGAGCCCAGAACTTGCACATATTCGCCTCATTTCTACAGGAGTGAATAGGTAACCGGAAATTGTTATGATGGGGAAGGTAAGGCTCAGAGAGGCTAAGTAACTCCTCCAGGTCCTGCAGCTCGTCCTGGCAGAGCTGGGGTCTGCCCTCAGCCCGTCTCCAGAGACTGTGCTGTTAACAGCCACCCAGTGACAGTGGGGAGGGGATGGCACCTCACTCTGTCTGGGCAGGTCATCACAGTGTGGTGACTCAGCAAGATCTCTCAGAAAAAGAATTTCAGCACAACCTATGTCATTTCATCACCTTACTCGGTAATTAAGTTCCAAAGGAGGTTTATTTTTGTCTTTGGGAAATATGTTTCTTACAAAGTACGGTGTAATATTTACTTTTTATATCATCGTGAAGTAGATATTTGTAGATGTAACAATGACATGTATTAGTACTATTATTAACCCGAAGGTAGCTATTGGCTTCAAAATAGCATCTTAACTTTCACAAGGCTAAGAGCCCTTTTTGTGAAGGCTGCTCCACCTGCTCCTGTCCTCACACGTCCACATTCTTTCCCGTCAGTGCGGGGTGAGCTGCGTGGACTATGGGAGAGCCCTGCCTGTGCGCACATCTATTGATTCAGCGTGAAGACTCCGGCATTGTGCCAGCCTGTCCTGCTGTACACTCATCACGTGGTGGCTTTTTATTGTTGGGAAATACACTCGTTGCCTTCATCTGGCTCTGGGGTGATCCTAGGGTTCAGGAGAACAGGGCAGAGGTGTGGCGAGGCAGGGGGCACTGCAGCTTTCACCTCACGAGCACTCCGCCCCGAGTGTCCCTCCTGCCTCGTGGCGGTGATGGCGGGTAGGTCCTTTCCCTGATGGTGAAGGATGAGCATCCTCCAGGGGTCCTGCTTGGTGTCAAACTGGACCCCTGAAAAAGTCCAAACAGGACAGGACATCTGTGCTGAGCAGAGACCCATCACCGCCTTTTAGATCATGACTCACCAAGGACGTGAGGCCAAGAGTCCGAGTGTCCAGCAGCCCACAAGCTTGTCATGCTCTGCTCCCAGAGGGCGTGGCCGGCTGGAGCTTGTGCAGCGGAAGTGCTGCTGGCCTGGCCTGGCGTGGCCTGGCGTGGCCTGGCGTGGCCGGGTGTGGAGGGGAGCACGTGGAGGGAAGCCGTCAGCGCCTTGGCTTCCAGGAAGGATGAGACGGGCAGGAGCTGCGCTACCAATGGTCCTGCACTCGGAGTCCCAGCCTCTTGGAAGCGTGGGTCACTGTTAACACAAACGCAGAATTCTTCAGGATCTGGAGAGCAAGGAAATCTTGTTCTCAAGAGTTGAGTGGCTTGATTTGGGGGAAGGAAAGTATTACCATTTAAGAATGTTCTTTCCATTCAGGTCTACAGAGCTGGATTCTAACTGGTCTTGGTTTCAGCTGCGCTGCATGCAGGTTGGAGGAAACGCTGCCGCAGTAAGTCTGTCTCCGGCTTGTTTCCTTCTGTACAGACGTGTGCGCTGCTGCCGGGCCGCCTGGGTGACAGGAAGCCTGGGGGGCTCTGGAGGCGGCCGGCCGGTTGGCTTGTTTATCCAGAAGCACCTCATACACACGACACTTCGGGCGAGGGGCGGGGGTAGAGTGAACAAGACACGTGAGAGCCCACTTAGGGGCACAGACACAGAGTCAGTAAAGAAGCAAATAAACCAGAACCTGCCAGGCGGTGAGAGTTCTTTTGAAGAAAATTAGAACAGGAAGAGGTGGGTAGAGGGGTTGGGAGGCTTCATTATGACAATACAGTTTTTTAATATGTGCCGTGACTTTTATGCTTAGAATAGGATGAATGATTACAGCCACTTACATCTGAATTTTATTTAATTTATGAAATCTACAAAGTTTTAATAAAACCTCCAAATTTTCAAATATAGTATATAAAGATCATATATTCATTTATAAACTTAGTAATTTCTATGCAAAAATAATAACCAGCTAAGTGGTCACTTAATTTATAATTGTAAAAGAGCAGACTTTTTTAACCCTACTTTCAAACCTAACTAAGGATTCTCATTTTAAATTTCATTTACAAATTCAATATATTTGATTTCTCAAACTCTAAACTGGCAGCCTGCTCTAGCCGGTTTTGCTCGGTGGATAGAGCATCGGCCTGGGGACTGAAGGGTCCCAGGTTTGATTCTGGTCAAGGGCATATGCCTGGGTTGCCAGCTCAATCCCCAGTGGGGGGCATGCAGAAGGCAGCCGATCAGTGATTCTCATCATTGATGTTTCTGTCTCTCTCCCTTCCTTTCTGAAATCAATAAAAATATATAAAAATAAATAAATAAAATAAACTGGCAGCCTTCTAAGTCTAGCCAGCAAAATCACCAAAGCACTGGTACCTTATTTATTATGCCAAATGGTATAGGTTTAGTAAGTAGAATTCCCATAGACATGCCATTACACATTCAAAGTGTAAAAAATCAAATTTGTATACATTTCAAATAAAAGTTATATCTGGTATCAATTTAATATTTGAAATTATAAATCTAAAATAGTTTTTAAAATACCAGACTCCCTGGATTACTGTTTCTCGACCTTTTTTCATTATTGTTCCTTAAGTAGACTAATTAAATTTAAATTAGATTATTTTACATTTAAATTGAATTTAATATTTCTCTGGTGAGAGAAATTAATTACCAAGGAATATGCTTTTGTCAGGGCGGGTTGAGCATTGGAGGGCCACAAACCACTGTAATAACTACGGCTTCTTTCACTTCCTCATATTCAAGCATCTTATTAGAAACCCGTGCCCGTTATCATGATGTTCAGACTTGTTCCAGAACTTAATGCTGGGAGTTTGATTTTATCTGTCCTTATTTCTAAGCCCTCCCAAGGTGGCACAGCCCCCCGCCCACCCCTGGAGAGCAGCTTTCTCAACTCCAGCCAGCAGAGGGGGCCAAGGTGGGGATGGGGAGGGGACGGTCAGGTCATCCCACCCAAGCAGTGGGGTTGGAATGCCAGCCCTGCCTCTCACTTACCTGTGACCCCGCCTGTGAAGTGTAGACGGCAGCAGTGACCTCCCATGGTGTTGCCATGAGGATTTAACGGGATGGGGCCCAAATACCCCACAGAGCTAGGACATGTGGGTGCCTAATACCATTAGTAGCCAATTGGGGCAATAAAACATTGCTCATACAGGTTTTTGGAATACCTGCTTTAATTAGATATGAATTCTGTAATTCATGTCTACACACGGACCCTTAAAGGGTGATTGGAAACAGTTTCCTCTTTAATTTTATCACCTTGCTTATGCTGTCTGTCAGTGAGTAAATAGTGCTGAACAAGGTGAAGGTTAGTGTTGCTCCTCACCAATTTTGTAAAATTTCCGATTTAGTGGAATCCGAATTGAAATGGATTGCTCATGAATTAAAAGTGGTCCTGAGTGGATAGCGCCCCCCCCCGCAATAAGATTCAGAGTGAGGGAGGATTGAATGAAGAAACAAAGGGCCAGTTATTTCATTTTGCAAGTCATCTCATGTCCAGTTTTACCAAAACAGTAATGTTACATCTGTGGAAGGTATTCCTTTTTATAAGATAAGAGTATTTAAACATTCTCCGTGGTTTACATAGTTTTGGTTTTCACAGTATTTTCAACAGTCCTTCATAATGTGCAGTAGCGTTTCGGCAGGATTGCTAGTAACCCGCTGTTTCCTCTGCAGTCGTCCTTCTTCGACCAGCACGGGTGCGCCACCGGCGACACCAAGGCCAAGTACAACAGCCGCGCGGCCCAGCTCTACAGGGACAAGATCAAGTCGCTGGCTTCCCAGGCCGCGCGGAAGCACGGCACTGACGTAAGTGTGGCATGACGCAAGCACGGCACTGACGTAAGTGTGGCATGACGCAAGCATGGTGCTGCCGTAAGCGCGGCATGACGCAAGCACAGCACAAATTCCTGAGCGGCTGCGGGTACAGACTAGTGAAGGACCCCCGTGGTGGTGTCCTCTGTGGTCCCGCAGCTGGGCTGGGCTGGTCCGGGTGCAGGGGGCCGGCGTTCTTCTCCCAAGAGCTCGGTGGCATCTCAGTTGGGGATTACTGGCCATTCTGTCATCTGGCAGGAAGAGGAATGTGGAGCGGCGTCGCTTGTCAGACGGACAGAGGGACAGGCCTTTGTAATGTCTCAATAAGATGAGCATCATTGGCTGGCAGGGGTCCATATTTAAAGCTTGTTCGTGCCTGTAGCAGCTCAGGTGGCTATCGATGGTTTGCATCAATGCACATATGTTCATCTTAACCATGGCGAGCGGGCAAAGGAGAGTGCCACTCAGGCAAGTGTTTATCTTGACCCAAGTCACTCTGCGTCAGTTCAAATCCTTATCTCTGGGTACACACGCTTCAGGGCAGTGGGGAATGTATCTTTAATATCAGACTTTAAGTTTTAAGGGAAGTTAACTTAAACATTTTTAACTTTTCTCACATTCTTTAAGCATTTTTAAACATTTCTGTATTTTACTACGATACACGACTGAAATGTGCTCAGGGGCCCCACAGCAGCTGGCGACTCGCACCTGGCTGATCTATATATATGAAAGCCTAAGCGACCGGTCCACCCAACAGCCATGCACTGACCACTAGGGGGCAGATGCTCAATGCAGAGGCTGCCCCCTGGTGGTCAGTGCGCTCCCACAGCCAACCTCCCACAGCCCCAACCTCCGACTGGCCGATCTGCCCGATTGGGACTGGGCAAGATGGCCCCAGTCGACCCAATCACCAGCCAGGCCGAGGGACCCCACCATGCACGAATTTGTGCACTGGGCCTCTAGTTTTATAATAATGGAAATACCAATCTTGGGCAAACAGGTCTGTAGGAAGGGAGTGAAGAGTATTAAGCAGAACCCGCAAAGCCAGGGAAGTGCTAACAAGTGCCTCATGTTGTTCCAGCTGTGGCTCGATGGCTGCGTGACGCCGCCTTTGTCCCCTGCGCCGAAGGAGGACGACTTCTTTGCCTCTCACACTTTTCCTGAGGTAAGTGTGGTGCTTCCAGAATTTTGCCGTGTGCTCACTCTGACTTTAGGACGGGTGTTTATTTAGAACATTTCAGTTAGGGAGCAGGCCAAGCTGCGGTGGCAGACCACCCTGAAATACAGTCGCTTAACCAGGAGAGAAATTCATTTCTCATCAGAGGAGCTGTCTAGGGTGACAGAGGGATGCGTTTTGTTATTCTCATGGGTGGCTTTCACCTCAGGGTTCATGGCCTTTCCCAGCAATGGGAAGAGGACAGACGCCCAGGAAACCAGTGCCCCGTCCTCTTCAGACACAGTCTGGTCGCAGTGCCCTCACTCTGCCCAGATCCTATTGGCTGGTGTAGTCGCATGTCCTTTACCAGCTGCCAGCGAAGCTGAGTGTGATGGCTGGTGTTCCGCCACAGTTCAGTTCAGAGCTCCAGGGCTGACAAAGAATGAAAACAGTTTTGTTTTGTTTTAATATATGTGTTTATTGATTTCAGAGAGGAAGGGAGAGGGAGAGAGAGAGAGAAACATCAATGACGAGAATCACTGATCGGCTGCCTCCTGCATGCCTCCTATTGGGGATAGAGCCCTTAACCTGGGCATGTTGCCCTTGACTGGAATCGAACCTGGGACCTTTCAGTCTGCAGGCCAACACTCTATCCACTGAGCCAAACCAGCCAGGGCTCAATTCATTCTTTATTTAATTTTCAAGTAAAAAATGGGCAAAGTTTTATAAATTGCTAGGCTTTGATTTTTTTGCTATTATAATTTGCATATACATGTTATCATTAATGCAATCAATAGTTGCCAGAAATAACTATAAAAAAAAGAACAGAAAACAATTTTAAGAGGATGTGTTCTATTGTGAGCTTTGCTATTATTTAATTTAGAACTAGATACAGAATATCCATAATTAGTAGCTGAGAAATGTTTGGAATGGAAATGATGGGCTAAAAGCAGAGAAATGACTAGTTTGTTGTGGGTTAGAGTTGGAGACGTAAGTAGGAATTCATGTTTATTTTACTCTCTACATACGCACGTGTGCATACACAGTGGAGAACTGATTCTAGATGTGTGTACTAGTGGGTTCGTAGACACACACATGTATTGCCAGGCTCTGTCCACGGAGAGGGACGGGGGACAGTGAGGCTTCAGTGCAGCAAGCACACCAGCACCCAGGCCTTGGTTTCTAAATATCCTTCTCCACTGAAAGGAGCCAGAGTGGCCTTGGAGAACGCAGAGTGGAGGACTGGGGCTGCTGGGGCAGCTGAGCCTGGGGCACCCTGTAGGGACAGAGAGTAAGGAGGTGCTGGGGGAGAGCGCCTGAAATGAGGGGCAGGGTCTGAAGGACTCGGGAACCACCTGAAAGAGCTCCCAGTGGTCAGAGCTGGGACAATTTGAACAAAATAAGTAATTCACATACCAAATTATAATCCAAAGAATAAAGTCAGTATCCGTGTCCTGTTCTCCTCTTTTTGGATAATTACACTGATATAAATGGATGATTGAATAAATAAATGGGGACAAGGTACAATCTTCCTTATAGGAAAATTCCAAATCATGTATAATAGATACTCCCCCTCAGGAGGTAGAGCTTTATCCTCCTCCCCTTGAATGTGGGCCGGACTCAGTGACCAGCTCCCCAAGACTAGACGATGGAAGGGAAACACAGAGGTTTACCAAGAAAAGACTGGCAGGCACCGCCTGACCAAGCGCTCAGGGTTGGCATCACCGGTTCAGTCATATTGACGTGAGGTGGTGACAGGGGCACCGCACCTCCATGGCTTTCCTCCCCAACTCCAATCTAATCATGAGAAACATCAGATAAACCCAAATGGAGACACATTCTCACAATAGGTGACCAGTACCCTTCAAAGGTTCAAGGTCATGAGAACAAGGAGAGACTGAGGAACTCTGACCGAGCAGGGAGACGGAGGAGAAGAGACACATGCAGAGTGGGGTCCTGGACGGACCCTGGGGCAGAAAGAAGCACTGCAGGAAAACTGGTGAAATCCAGGTCAAGTCCGGAGTTTAGCTAGGGATGTGCCATTAACGCTTAGTTTTGACAGATGCACCATGGGCATTTTAACATTAAAGGAAGCTGGGTGAAAAGTAAAAACTCTACTGTCTTAGCAACTTCTCTGCAAACCTGAAATTATTGCATAGTTTAGATTTTTTAAAAAAGAGGAAAGTGGCTCAGTGGTTGAGCATTTCCCAGTCAGGGCACACGCTCGTGCTCAATCCCCGCTCGTGCGGGGCGTGCAGGAGGCAGCCAATGATTCCCTCTCATCACTGATGTTTCTCTCTCTCTCTCCCTCTGCCCTCCTCTCTGAAATCAATAAAAATAGTTTTCAAAAGGAAGAATACAGAATTTGAGCATTGAAACAGAGACTTAATATTACACACGTTTAAATATTATCCTTCCTCCCCACTAATCCAGGTACGAAGCGGTGACTGTAAATGACTAGGTTTCCCCTGCTTTGCTTTGTTTTTACGACTTTTCTCACTTTGCTTCAGGTGAGCGGCACAGGATGGGCCTCCGCACACCCAGAACCGTCTTTAACACCCAGGAACGTGGAAGTCCCCCCAGCAAATAATGAAGGTTGTTTTTAAAAATTTATTTATTGATTTTTAGAGAGAGAAAAACATTCATCTGTTGTTCTACTTATTTATGTATTCATTGGTTGATTCTTTTTTTAAATATGTTTTTTAATTGATTTCAGAGAGAGGAAGAGAGAGAAACATCAATGTGGGACAAATGTCTAACATTTTGGAAAAAAATAATAAAGCAGAATTCCTCTTTATACAAATCTAAATTCAAATGGATCAAAGATTTAAAAATGAAAATATGAGGCCCGGCCGGCATGGCTCAGTGGTTGAGTGTCGACCTATGAGCCAGGAGGTCAGGGTTCAATTTCCAGTCAGGCACATGCCCAGGTTGCAGGTTCCATCCCCAATGTGGGGTGTGCAGGAGGCAGCCAATCCACGATCCTCTATCATCATTGATTGTACCTCTCTCTCCCTCTCCCTTCCTCTCTGAAATCAGTAAAAAAATATATATTTAAAAAATGAAAATATGAGGGTCCTAGAAGGAACAGGGGTGAGGCTCTCCTGCCACCCTGGAGTGGGAAGCCCTTCTGGGCACATCCAGGCCTCGTGAAAGGAAGAGATTAGTGAGTCCGACTGCTAGGGTCTGAAGAAGTGCTTCAAAGACAGGATAAACATTTGCAATTCATATATGGACCAAAAGCGTGGCTCCTTCATATGCAAAGAACTCTGACATGACTGGTGTTGTATGATTTGCAGCCTGTGATTATGTGTGTGTGTGTGTGTGTGTGTGTGTGTGCGCGCGCGCGCACAGGGCCCTGAATGCCTGCTAAGAAGTCATTACATCCCCGAGTGGCATTAGCTTTCTGGGTTCTTCACCTTACACTGCGCTGTCGCCGCGCTGGCCTGCGCGCCTGTCCTGTGTTTGCGTTCTGTTTGGGACCCTGACCCTGGTCATCAGGCGGCCACCTCCTTATTGGAGCCTCAGCTCCAAGTCCTCTCCTCGGAGAAGGCCCCCTCCCCCCAGCACTCCAGCCACAACCACGGCTACGTGTGCTGTCTCCTCATGCACAGCGGCCGCAGTTCTGGGAACGAACGCGTCCCTCAGCTTCCATGTCCACTGTGTGTTCCTCCCCCTGGCTGTGAACTCCGGGGAGAAATTCTCTTTGAAGAGAAGAAATCTCCCTGGGCCAGGGAATGCTTTGTCATTCTCCACAAGAGAGAAGAGAAGAGCTAATTTCGACACGCGCCTGACTAACAGGAAAGGTGGGGCTGTACCTTCTGAAACTCGGACGGTCGTGAGCGTGCTGCCATTACCACTCACCCCACGAAGGCCTCTGAGGTCGAAGGGCCCGCCAGGGAGACCCCCGTACGCTCAGGTCCTGGGGTCTCCGTTCCTTTCACTGACGGGTGACCCAGGTAACTAAAAGCAGAACGAGATTTCATCCTTGGACGTATTTCATTGACGTTGTTCGCCGAGTTTCTCCTAAGGGTTTTCTTGTTGAGAAGCCCCGCTCCTAGTGCATCTGCAGCGGCTCTTTCCCGCCTCTTCTCCGCCCAGAACTGTCCTTAAGCAGCTGGTGGTGAGGGAGGCTCGCTGTCCGAGGCCTAACCCAGAACTGCATGTCAGCCCCGGGACCAGGTGCGGTCTTGAGTAAATTGAAGGGCTGCGCAATGAAAAGGAGAGAACGAGAGAATTTAACAACTCGCTCAGGCGGCCTGGAATGCTCGCTGCTGCGCTCTCACCGCTGCTCTCCGCCGTGGGCGACCCATGCAGTTCCGCCCAGAGCAGTTCCAGCCGCCGTGAGCGACCCATGCACGGCCGTCAGCTCTTTTCCTACAAAGTAGCACTGTTCTTACTCGTCCTGCTTTGCCTGTTTAAAAGCCTTACCTAGAGTTTACCTTTAAATATTTATAAAGATAAAACAGTTGCAATTCAGTGGTGGTTAGTATATTCACAAGGTTGTGCCACCATCGCCACTCATTCCAGAACATGCCCATCACCTCCAGAAGAAACCCGTACCATTGACAGCCCCTCCCCCTTCTCTCCTGCCCCTCCCTCAGCCCCTGGCAACCACCAGGCTGCTCTCTGCCTCTAAGGATTTGTCTATTTTGGACATTTCATACAAGTAGACTCAGATAATATGTTGTCTTTTGTAACTGGATTCTTGTGCTTAGGACAGTATTTTAAAGGAGCATCCATGTGGTAGTATTTCTATGTGCTAATATTCCTTTTTTTATGGCCAAATAACATTCCATTGCGTGGATATACTACATTTTATTTACTCATTTTTAAAGTAATAAAATTAAAATAACAAAAAGTTTTTAAAGTCTTAATAAGAGTTCCTAATCAGGATCATTTTTTAGGTCATTTAGAAAATGGCAGATTTCTTGGCAACTGAAAATTTAGGTTTCTATCATTGATATGATTGGTGTTAGAATTTCCAAATATTAACATGTTGGATGTATAGTCCACATATGTACTAGGTATCTTGAACAGTTTACTTTAAAACACCAGGTCATAAGGTAGAATTCTGAATGACATTAATTAGGGAGACCACTGCCATCTTATTCTATAAAGCAACTTGACAGAAAACACACTTCTATTTTAATGCACTTTTTAAATCAAAATTATTTTTACTTTTTTAATCCTCACCCGGGAATATTTTTTGCAATGCTTTTCAGAGAGAGTAGAAGGGAGAAAAGAAGGGAGGGAGGGAGAGAGGGAGAGAGAGAGAGAGAAAGAGAGAAAGAAACATCGATGTGAGAGACACATCAACTGGGTGCCTCCTGCACTCGCCCTGACTGAGGGACATGCCCTTGACCGGGAATCAAACCTGAGACCCTTTGGTTCGTAGGCTCCAACCATTGAGCACACCAGCCAGGGCTTAATAAAAATTCTTATAATGGAATATGGAGCTAAAAAGAAAGCAGATCATTGACAAAATTGATGTAGTTAGATATATTACATATTCAAAAGCAAGTTTGGTGAGTATATTTTCTGCATTAATATCAATATTTTTAACTTGCAGGTGTACCGGAGCAAGGACCAAGTGTGGAAGGTCTTAACGTACCAACCAGGGCAGCTCTAGGTAATGTTCTGATTTAGAGAATGAGATTCATTAAGAAAGAAATGAATCCTGTCTTTGCCTTCTCTAGAAGGTATGGAGTCTATGGCACCGTGACTATTAACCCATAGTTTCTTAACAAGATTTTATTAAGCCAACATGCCGGTCTGTGTTAGCCGGCTCCAGGCTGACCGGCAGCCGCAGCTGTGGGCCTGGCCTAGGTGGCTGGGGGGCTCTTGCCTGGCGAGTGTGCTGGGCTGGTTGCTGTCCCGGCATCGGTAGAGGTCAGAGCGGCCGCACCCCTCCTTTTACCCAGGGGCCCTCAGCACCGTCTCCTCTTCCTGCGTTTGCAGTAGGTGAACTTAACCTTTGCTTGCTCAGTAGCAGGCAAGTAGAACCTGAGTTGGTGCATATCGCACTGCAGTAACTGGAGAGCAGCCGCTTTAGTGAAAAATAACTAAACCGTTAGAAACGCTCCCGATGGTGTCAGCGTGTGTGAATAAGCTTGCAGGAGGTTGGGAGCGCAAGCCCAAAGGAAGTGGTGGGAGGAAAGTGTGTGGGTCTCCTTTCCACTTGGAATGGAATGATGCTGCTCTCGCGTGAGGCTGAGCACTTTAATCTGTGGTTGCTTGTGGTTTTATGCTGTCCTTTCCCGTTAAAGTGCATTCTCAGCTTTGTGAGAAAATAATTAAAATTGTACTCCTTTGTGGGTCTCTGACACATGGTTCTAAAAACAGAATATATGCCAAAACCGGTTTGGCTCAGTGGATAGAGCGTCGGCCTGTGGACTGAAAGGTCCCGGGTTCGATTCCGGTCAGGGGCATGTGCCTGGGTTGCAGGCATTTCCCCAGTGGGGGATGTGCAGGAGGCAGCTGATCGATGTCTCTCTCTCATTGATGTTTCTGGCTCTCTATCTCTCTCCCTTCCTCTCTGTAAAAAATCAATAAAATATATTAAAAAAAATAAAATAAAATAAAAACAGAATATATAACTTACGATTAAAGATTTCCCAAAAACAATTCTTAGGAACTTTTCTAAACAAGCATTATATATTTTTGTGCAGTTTAGAAAGTCCTGCTGCTAAAATAACGGAGCTTTGTGTTCCTTACTGAGTAACATGATGAAATCTGTAAGTGGAGGTGGGAAGGCATAGCCGACCTGCTTGAGCTGTGCACACGATGCTGCCAGCTTCATACTGGGAAAGAATTTTGCAAGTTTCTGAAGAGGAGAGCTGCCGGGAGAGCGTGTTCGGATGCCCTGAGGCGAGCTCCGAGCCAGCCCTGGGCGCCGGCGCTGCCTTCCCCTTCAGCGTGGTGCCCGGGAAACACGTTTCTGGGTTTGGGCGCCACGTGCAGATACCGAGGACTCCACTCCGATGCACTCTGACAGGGTGGGTGAAAGCAGGTTCACGGTTGTGAGTACGCGAATAATAAGTATTATTTGTTAATTTTTGTATTTTCTTTTTCTTTTTTTTAAAAAATATTTTATTGATTTTTCACAGAGAGGAAGGGAGAGGGATAGAGAGTTAGAAACATCGATGAGAGAGAAACATTGATCAGCTGCCTCCTGCACATCCCCCACTGGGGATGTGCCCGCAACCCAGGTACATGCCCCCGACCGGAATCGAACCCGGGACCTCTCGGTCCGCAGGCCGACGCTCTATCCACTGAGCCAAACCGGTTTCGGCAGTTTCTGTATTTTCTTTACGAACAACTGTAAACCTACTTTGCCCCACCCTGTGCTTGTCTTCTGGATGACACACTAACGGGGGAAATGTTACCGTCCCCTAAATAATTCTGTGCAGCACCGTGGAGTGTTGTAAAGAGTGAAACGGGAAAAGCGTGCGTTCCTGTTGGCCTGACTTTGGCTCTGTGTGTTTTGACAGAGGTGTCCTCGATCATGAAAAAGAAGCCAAGTCAAGCTAAGCGAGGCGTGAGTATGACGTGTGAGATGCCGGGGAGTTCGGTTCTGAAATAGCCCCGCCCTCCAGAAGGCCACCCTGCCGCTTGCCTTTATTGACTTTGAGCCATATTGTGTGTAACGAGTGCGGCCTGGCTAACAATCCATGTTTTGCTCAGTGAGGGCACTGGCGCTGAGTGAAGATTCGCTGGAATGGGTGTTTAACACTCCTTCTGTCGGTGATGAAATTCTTACACACACACCAGCAGGGGCTCCCAGGCGTTCCTGTCCTGGTGGCGTTTGTAGCATTTCGTGGGCCTGGAGGGTGTCAGACACCACACCAGCTGGCTGCGATCCTGCTCATGTCGCTCAGCTCGCGTGAGCGTCAGCTCCTGTCTGTCACGTGGGGAGAAGGGTGCCCACTTCCTCAAGTTGTGAGGACCAAGGAGGAGGACGGTGGCCAGAGCTGTCACGGTGCCTCCGTAAGTGTCAGCTGTTGGCACAGACCTTGTCAGCAGGTTGGTGGAATGTCATCTTGTGTGTCTTCCAGCTTGGGGCCAAAAAAGGAAGTTTGGGAGCCCAGAAACTGACGAGCACCTGCTTCACTGAAATGGAGAAGCAAGCCCAAGCTGTAGATAAACTGAAGGAACAGGAAGACCTGGCCAGGACGGCGCCGAAGGAAGAGTCGATGTGAGTTGAAGTCGGATACAGTAACAGGCGCCAGTGGCTGGAACGTTCGTTAACGCCCAGGTTGCTCTGCTCATGCCGTCTGTCTTCGTGTGTGAGGAGCAAAACGCAAAACTGAGTTTCATGAAAACGAGTGTCGCAGTGAAGTGTAGCCTGGAAGGGAGGGGGGCCGTGGTGAGGGAGAGCAGTGAGGGCAGGCAGGGAGAGACCACGCGTGTTGGTGGTGGTCACCGGGGAAGATGCTCGGCACCATTCGTCACAAGGGAAACGCACAGGAGGCACTTCACTCGCTAGGCGGCTGCAGCGAGAAGACGGAGCAGGTGCTGGCGAGAATGTAGAGAAATGAGGCCCCTCACACGTTGCTGATGGTCATGTAAATGTTAAGCATGAAGTTATAGTATGACCAGCAGTTCCACTCCTACGAGAAGGTACAAAATAGGCCCACAAGAAGCTTGTACATGCGTGTCAGAGCAGCATGACTCCCGGTCGCCGAAGGGAGAAACAGCCCAGACGTCCATCAGCTGAGGGACGGATGGACACAGTGGTGTGTCCGTACCTGGGCAGGTTCACCCTAGAAAGGAGGGAAGCGCTGGCACTGCTGCTGCGGCCTGGGTAAACCTGCAGCCTTGGTGCTGAGAAGCCCGTCGCAAAGACCAGGGCTGTGCTCCACGGATAGGAATGTCCCGGCAAACGCCCAGAGCGGGAGCAGCCCCTGCTTGCCAGGTGGGGGAGGGGAGAGGAGGCGGGGGCTGATGGCTCAGGGGTGTGGGTTGGTTTTGCAAATGACGGACATGGTCTGGGATTAGGTAGTGGTGATGGTGGCACACTGTGGATGGTGTACTGTGAAGGGTGCGTGTTATGGTGTGTGAATTGTAGCTCCGCGGTGAGAGCGTGTTTATCAGGTGAAGCTCCCCTGAACCTGGCGGCTGAGTCTGAACAGATGACGGGAGGCGGTGGGTATGGGGTCTCCAGGGGCCTGGGCCGGATCGGTCTGAGTCACACTCGGCACAGATGGGAGGGGAGGAAGGAGTCTGAGGAGATGAAGGGAATTGAGATGCGTGTGCGGTGGGGACGGCTGGACAGGACGGGTGGGATGGTGGGTGGAGCTCGGTGAGGTCGGGGTAGATTGATGTCTGCGAGGAGGGCCACGCTGCAGGCGGCACTTGGCGCAGTGAGTGTGGCGGTGAGGTCCGCGTTAGGCAGAATGGGGAGGAAACTGACACCAGGAGGCCAGCCAGGAGACCGTGTGAATAAACACTGAGGCTCCTGTTTCCCTTGTGCTGGAAACAGAAGAGACACACGGCATCTGGGCAGGGACGTGGGTGACCGGCCGGTCACGAGGGGACGCTACGCAGAAGGAAGGCAGCTTCGTCCTGCTTCTGGGTTACTTTCACATGTATTTTACCAGGTGTAGCTTGAGCAATTACAGGCAGCATGATGAAGGCAATAATAATTATTTTATGAGGTGTTTTTTTTTAATATATTTTATTGATTTTTTACAGAGAGGAAGGGAGAGAGATAGAGAGTCAGAAACATCGATGAGAGAGAAACAGCGATCAGCTGCCGCCTGCACATCCCCCACTGGGGATGTGCCCACAACCCAGGTACATGCCCTTGACCGGAATCGAACCTGGGACCCTTCAGTCCGCAGGCCGACGCTCTATCCACCGAGCCAAACCGGTTTCGGCTATGAGGTTATTTTGAGGATCAACTTAGTTACTGCTCATTAAGTACATTAAACCGTGCCTGGGACATAGTAAATGCTCATTCTGATTTCTTACTGTTCATCCTAACCGTTTGCTAACTGGAACTTGTATGGTGAACCCAGATAACTTGAAATTGTCATTTAACTCCTAGAACACAGGGGGCAGCACTAAACTGTATTACGGTTAAATGTGGTTTGAAAAGATTCATGTAAAATGTAGTTGCTCAGCTTCACTGTAATCTCTGAATGAGCTGGTTTCAGACCCTGGGGAGGGGGGCTTCTCTTGGCGTTTGGGAGTGGGCTCTGCCCAGGGCTCCAGGGGGCTCTCCCCGAGTGTGGGCCGCCCCTGCCAGGAGGGCCCAGCCCAGGTGGACAACACCCTCCTTCCTGCAGGCCGGGGCGCTGGAGCTGGTCGGTCCTATGGGAGCAGCACCAGCCTCTGCGTCTCTCACCAGGACCGTGTCACAGACCATAAACGCGAAGACGCGGGGGTGGGGTGTTTATGAATTTGATTTGGGAACCCGTCGTTTTGACAGCTTCCCTCGCCTGTTCAGAACAGCCGCACCGCTGTGCCTGCCTCACCGTCCGCCCTGCCCATCGCTGCTCGGTTTCAGACCGGGCCTGTGCCGGCTGTGTTATCCCTAAGACATGCGGCTGCTATTCTGCAGTTAATGAAGTTGTTCACTTTATTAAAGTAAATAAAGTTCAGTTCAGTAAGCTGCCTGGAGCAGTTGTTTCTTGTACCCCAGACTGTACGACCAAACTGTCCGTGCAGCACCTCATCCTCGCCTGCTGGCCGCCTCTCGCCCGCCCTGAGGTGTGTGCGCAGTGAGCAGGCAGAGAAGTGGCAGAGGCCCCCGTCCCCCCGGCCCCCATCTGAGTGTCTTGCAGGCCCTGCCTGGAGCTGGACTGGAAGGGCTCCGGCAGCTCTGAGCAGCACTAGCCTGACTTGTCACAGCAGTGCTCGCGGAGCACAGCATGGCACCGGGAGCCCGGGTGCAGGTGCTCACTGTTAGCGGTGACCCCCCGTGGCGGGTCCTCAGGGCAGAACTAGACTTTCATCCCCATCCGTTCACCTTCTCCGGCAGAACCTGTGCCAGTTCCATCATTCATGATTTCACACAGATCCGTGGTTCCCTTCCCAATGCGCTGGGAAGAGGATGTTTTTCTGAGCAATCCAACGGGTCTATTGCCACCAACTGCTCTGCAGACCAAGAAATAGTAAGGAGCGCCATCCACCAGCTCAACGCGAAACAGAGAGCCCTGCTTGACTCCGTAGGGAAGGAACCAGTAAAAGCAAGATGATGTTTCCTGAGCGAGAGCTCCGCCGCCAGCCCCTGTGCCTGCACGGAAATGCGTGTCCCCGGTGTGGAGTGCATGCGGCACCTTGGTCAGGAGCAGTCCGTGACCGTGTACACAACTTTGTGAGCTGGCTGAGAGCAGAGGCCCGAGACCCGAGATGGTAGATGCATCGCTTTTCAGGGCTGAGCCTGGTTGCTCTCTTCCTAGTGTACGCACTCTTGTTACTGCTAATGTGGGCGTGGTTTTCTTTATGAAATCAGAGTGAGGACGGTGCTCTGTGTCCCTCCTTTTGCCCCCGTGGTGCATTGTTAGTACTGGGTGTCTGGGGAGTAGGTGCTCGGGTCTGACTGACGGGCAGCGCAGAGAAGTCTGCGGCCGAGGAAGGACTATTCTGTTTGAAATGCTTGCAGAAGCCTGACGACACAGAACAGGAAACGTTTTTGTAAATTGAAGCATCTTTTGCAGTTAGTAACCCCTTAATTTATCTATTTGTAAAGCCAAGTTATATATATTTTTACCTTAAACCAAAGGAAACCAATGAGATTAATCTCTTACTTTTGATGTGGAATGTGGAAGTATAATAAATATCAGTCCAAGTACTAAATTCTGCTTTTGACTATTCTATCTGGAAGTAATTTTGGTGGACGTCATTATGCATAATAGGTAATATAAATTATTACTACATGGTAATAGGAAATATGAACCAGGGCCATAATGTAGGCTCAGCAGCAACCAAAACGTGGCTATCAACTCATTTACACTTTCTTGAGCGTTTACTTTAACAAATGCCAGCTTGCCTCAGAATTGCTAATCATGGAGAAGCACAAAGCTAGAAGGATAAGTGTTTGGTTTTGCTCAGTGTTTTATCTTAACCCGGAATGAACGCTGAATGAAGGCGCATTGGTTTTTGGCAGTGTCTCGTCCTTACGGTTGGCCTATAAGGATCTTGAGATTCAGATGAAGAGCGATGAGAAGAAGACCGTGAGTGGGAAAACGAAGGCGGAGTCGGAGAGGCTCGGCATGGGGTTTGGAAACTGCAGGAGGTAGGTGAGCCCGTTCGCTCATCCTGAGGGCTGCCTGTTCCGTTCACCCTCAGCAGTATTTCTCATCTCCCTTCCTGTCTTCGATGGTTTGCTTTATGCTAGTGCTGATTATGGCATGAAAACTTCCAAATCTGATTCTTAGAAAATAGGAAGTAGGTCTGACTTGCCCCTTAGCGGATGCCCCAGGCAGAGCCGGTGATGTCACTGCACCTGTGTGACTGGTTATAGTCCTCACTGTGTCCATAGTTTTCAGTGCTTATGCCAAGAAGTAGTTTTTATCGTTCATGTTTTTAACCCCACCAATCAATTTATTTTTGTTGAGAGCATAGATGAAAACATTCGTTGGTGAATATAGTGTCTTTATGAACTAACTAGTGTTGGTTTTTTCCATTTTATTCTCTTTTCTCAAGTGGTATTTCACATTCAGCAACTTCAGATATGCAGACCATTGAACAGGAAACACCAGTCATGGCAAAGCCAAGGAAAAAGTACAGCGACGACAACGATGATTCATATTTTACTTCCAGCTCAAGGTAGTGTGTTAAATCACCCTTAAAGTGTTGTTTTGAAAAGCAGTGATTAGCATGAATTTATTCGTTTACTTCCCTGCTTCTTGTTTTGTTTTGAATATATTTTTATTGACTTCAGAGAGGAAGGGAGAGGGAGAGAGAAATAGAGACATCAATGATGAGAGAGAATCATGGATGGGCTGCCTTCTGCATGGCCCCTACTAGGGACCTAGCTCACAACCCAGGCATGTGCCTTGACCGGGAGTGGAACCGGTGACCTCCTGGTTCCTGGGTTGACACTCAATCACTGAGCCACACCCAGCTGGGCTACTTCTCTGTTTTTAAATGCTTTGGCTGGAGTCAAGGGATCCTTTGAAAAAAGTTGGGGAAACATTTGTAAGAAGGCAGTGTTTGCTAATATTAAGATGTTTGGCCCAGCCCGTATGGCTCAGTGTCGACCTATGAACCAGGAGGTCACGGTTTGATTCCTGGTCAGGGCACATGCCCGGGGTTGTGGGCTCGCTCCCCAGTAGGGGTATTGAAGGAGGCAGCCAGTCAATGATTGTCTCTCATCATTGATGTTTCTATCTCTCTCTCCCTCTCCCCTCTTCTCTGAAATTAATAAAAAAATATTTTTAAAAAGATGTTTGATAATAAGGTAGGAAAATGGGAGAGTGGAGAAATGTGCAAACTCCTGAAGGAACGCACTGAGTTATGGTCTCATTCCCAGAGTCGGAACATCTCACAGCTGAGCCTCTTGTTTCAGATACCAGCTCAGGGATCCCCTGTCTGCGGGGCAGAGCGTACACACATTCTCTGTGTGTGCGTGTTTATTAATAAATTACTGCTGCGCTCCGAAGGCTCCCCGCCCCTGAGCGCTACCATCTGATCAGACAAGCTGCCCAACTGGTATGAAGCGACCCTGGAGAAGGCCCTGCTTCAGGTTCCAGTGGCCTCAGGGGCAGGGACGGGGGAGGGGCAAGGGGAGGGACAGGGGGAGGGGGAGGGGGAAAGGCGGGGAGCAGGTGTGAACTGGAAGCATCTCACTTGTGAGGTTCCTCCAACAACCTGACCAGCACAGGGACAGTCCTGCTAAAAAGGCACCCAGTAAACTAGGGGTGTTACTGGAGGGGGCACCAGCTGAGCAGCGAGGGGGTAAGAGTGTAGGCCCAGGAACCAGGCGGCTGGATTTGAATCCTGACTCTGCCACTTAGTACAGGTGACCTTGGCCTCTCTGTGCGTTAGGAAGCGGGCGTGTCCGCCTCACAGGCAGTGTGAGGGTCAAGTGCATTCATACAAGTAGAGCGTTTGGAATGGTGCATGTCTGTTACTGATGTTATTTTACCTGCTGTTATTGCATAGAAACTCAGTTCAAGAAGCATGTGACTCAGTCTACATGTTTGATCACTGTTGTTAGACACTTAAATAAACCTCACTGAGGGCCGCCTGCAAGTGAGCAGTTCGGGGAAATGGAATGTGGGCCTGTCGTTAGCGGTGGTGCTCACGGGCGGTTCCTGCCACTGCCATGGGGGGGGGGGCAGTAGAGTTGGGGAGCAGGCATGCAGGCTTGGAGCATGTTCACATATGTAGCACTTGTTCTATTTCATTCCGCCCCTGTCCAAGCTCCTAGAGAGCACTATCCATCGCTTCACATTCTTTCAAGCCCAGATATTTTATCAAAAAAAGAAAAATGCCTGGGTCAGTGGTGTCCCCGGTCAGGACCTCAGCGACCGGCGGCTTCCTGTTTGCCTGTGTGAGTAACCTGGCTGTCGCACCAGGGCTGGTCTTACTTAGAGGAAACACCCAGTCATGCCTCTTAAAAGAATGCGAATCCTTTCCTACAAGGGAAGGGAAGTGTCTAACTTGCTCTGGAAGCCGCAGGCAGATCCGATCATTCAGCTGGTGGCTCATGAGGGCGGGCGGCGGCTCTGAGGCCACGGGATGCGGCTCTGCACTGCCTCTCGGCTTCTCCACGGCCTCCCTCCCGGGAGCAGCTCCTGCAGAGGAGGCACAGGAAAGGGGGGAATCGTCTCAGGCCCCGGCAGCACTGCTGCTTGGAGCGCGTGGGAAAGGGCGGGGCCCTGGAGGCCGGTGGAGCATCGCCCGGTGGCACAGCTCCGCCTGCCCGCGCCTCCCCGAAGCTCGGCCAGAGCGCCAGCCCTGAGGCCCTCCCCTCGTTGCTAGGACACAATTATTTATGGCTTGAAACCTGGGAGCAGATGGTGTTTATAGGGCCCAGGCTTGCTGGTCCCTGCCAGACCGACCTTGTGCGTGTGGGTCGTGAGGAGCTGCCGCCTTCTCTAGCCTCGTCCTCACCCCGTGGGTGGCACAGGGCGCTGGCCGTCCCTGGCAGCTGTGTTCCTGCACATGGGCTTTCGGAAAGCCAGCAGCTTAGTTCCATGAAGAGCTCTGATTGCTTCCAAATTATTCATTAGCCCATTAGAACTTGACTATTATGAATTATGGAAGAGGGCTGTTTCTATTAAAAAGAAGGTCAACCATCTCTCTGTTTTTTATTGAGTTCCGTTATTTCCAGGACATGGACAATGTAAGTACATATTGAGTACAAAGGGATGAGACCAGAACAGTTTGCTCAGCCTCACAGTGTCGGCGTAGCCTGCAGGGGTCACAGTGTCAGCAGCTGTCACTCAGATGTGATGCTCGGGTCCGTGCAGCGGGGGCTACGGGAGGTTCAGGGTGAGAAGGACGGAGGGGGAGGGCAAAACTAAAGTAAAAAGCATGGAGCCCCACTGGCATGGCTCAGTGGTTGAGTGTTGACCTGTGAACCAGTCGGGCACATGCCTAAGCTGCGGGCTCCATCCCCAGTGTGGGATGTGCAGGAGGCAGCCGATCCATGATTCTCTCATCGTGGATGTTTCTATCTCTCTCTCCCTCACCCTTCCTCTCCGAAATCAATCAATAAATATATTTTTAAAAAGCACTGAGCACTAGGACCTAGAAATCAAAACAGTAGAGAGTCACTAACAATGTGGAGATGGGCTTTGGAGGCGGTCGTGTTTCTGAGGAAAGGCCAGTGCGCATGGCCTTTCACAGTCCCCTTGCCCATCCTCCAGCGGGCAGCTGGGGCCTGGCCAGACGTCTCTCTGCCCTGCAGCAAGTTGCTGCGCGCCCCTGCATGTGGGAGAGCTCAGAGAGTGGGTTCATGTAGGAAGAGAGCCCCGCCCAGCCAGCCGGTGGAATGCTGCATAGCGGCTCTTGCTAATCAGTAGGATCCCAGCAGACTGGCTTCTCTCTCCTAATTTTGAATCATTCAGTCATTTTCTTAAAATCTGATGCTCCTGTGGCCCAGCCCTTCGGTTTATGTAAATGAGTGTTTCCTTACAGTGAAATCAAATCAGCAAAATCCAATAAGTTCACAACCTCAGAGTGTGAAGAGCCTGGAAATTCCAACCACCCTGTCCAGTGCCCCGGGCACCCAGCACCCCCTCCTCAGTCCACTCAGACTTACATTCCCCTGGGCTTCCGGGGACTATGTCTCCTCGCCTCACAGAGCTCATCCAGAGGCGTTAAATCCCTCGTGGACCTGGGCTCAGTCTTTCCCTGGTCCTCACAGACCCTGAGGCAGACTCTTCTCATGTGACGTCAGGTCGCTCCGTCTCTGGTCTCTGCGTGGAGAGGGGCCGTTCCCAGCAGCCCGTGCTTGGGGCTTCGGGTCCCCACAGCACTGGGAGGGCTGCTCAGCTTCCACGTTCCCTGCCCGAGAGGCTAGCGGACACCATCTGCGCTCAGTGACCAGTGACCGTCTTGAGGAGGAGGCGGGACCCACACCGGAAGCCCTGCTTCCTCCCTGTTGTCCACAGGAGCCCTCACCTCTGTGTCAAACAGCAGGTTTACCCCTCCTCTGTCGTGGTTTGTCAGGAAAGAGTGTATTTGTCCTTCGCTCCCCCCGCCCCCTCAGTCCTGGCTCATTGGGGTCCCTGCCCACTTGTTTTCTGTTCATCTCTGATTGCAGGCCCCTCCCACAGCCCAGGGGTCAGTCTGTCTGTCTGTCTGAGCAGCTCCCTGTGGCCTGGGAGCCAGTGCTCACCTGTTTCCTCGAGCTTCCGTCCCGACGCCCTGCAGGAAGCCACATTCTCTCCCACCACCTTCCTTTCCTGAGACCGATGCTGGAGGCCGCCTCTCTCCTGACCCTCCTGCGTTCCAGCTTCCTGGGGCGCGCGGCTGGCTGGGCTTTTCCATCCAAAGCAGTTAGGAATTCTGGGATAACACGGTCTCTTTTTCTTTTTTTAAAATATATTTTATTGATTTTTTACAGAGAGGAAGGGAGAGGGATAGAGAGTTAGAAACATCGATCAGCTGCCTCCTGCACACTCCCTACTGGGGATGTGCCCACAACCAAGGTACATGCCCTTGACCGGAATCGACCCGGGACCCTTGAGTCCGCAGGCTGACGCTCTATCCACTGAGCCAAACCGGTTAGGGCACAGTCCCCTTTTCTTAAGGCTCTGGCACACCTGCCTCCCCTCTCCATCTCCAAGCTGTTCCCCCAAACCCTGCTGCTCTGGTCAGACTCGCCGCACAGGACGGGAAGCCGAGCGCTGTCCAGCTTGGTCTCTGGGCAGTGCCTGCTCGGTGATGCTCAGCTACGGAAAGTGTGAATGGACCCGGGAGGCCGTCTGCTCGGCGATGCTCACAGACCCCGTTCACGCCCCTCAGACTGGAGGGCACCGCCTCATGGGCCGATCCCTCGCTCTGAGTCCAGAGGGAGGCTGGTGAGCATCCCTGACAGGGAGTGGTAGATGCTGCGAGGACTGCAGCCTTATCCTGGGGCTGACGGGCAGGCGTTGCCGGCAGGAGCTCCTCGGGTGCCGTCCGTTCCCCAGGCCCGGCAGCAGCAGCTGTGACTAACTTGGCAGAACGAGACCCAGCGAAAATGAAATATGTGACCTGTAGCCACGTGCTGTCCGGATAGGCTAGCTTGTGCTGCAGCAACAAACATCCCCTCAGCTCTTAACACACCATGGTTGGTTCTTCACTGATGTCAGCTGCGGGTACAGGTCACTGTCCAGATTGGGTGTCCTTCACGTGGCACCTTGACCGTCCAGATGAATAGAGGTTTCAGCACCTGCCTGAGACCGCAGCCCCTGGAACACACGTCTTGCAGCAGGAGATGGGGCTGGGCGAGTTGAGCAAAGTCCTTGGAAATGACTCGCCTCGAGTCTGCTCCTGTTCACGGGTCAGGCCACATGGCTGCCCGCCACTCACGGGAGCTGGAGGCCCGTCCCCCTGAACCCGACATCACTGCGAGGCCTCCCGTCGCTGTTCCCTTTCTCAGCAGGTTCTTCGACGAGCCGATGGAGCTCCGGGGCAGTTCTTTTTCCAGCTGGGATGACAGTTCAGATTTCTACTGGAAGAAGAAGAGCACCAAAGAGGCCGACACGATTCTGAAAACCACGGGCTACTCAGACAGGTATGCGGACAGAGCAGCGGGGCTGTGAACCGGGGTCTCCAAGGACATCTCTGGGAAGTAACGCTTTTGTTCTGCTGCTTCAAGAACATTCTTGGCACCCGGTGTTCTGGCCTTACCTCTCCCAGAACAGGGTTGGAATGGAATTGGGCAGTAACTGGGCTGTGTAGACTGACTTATTTCTGTTTTCTTAGTGCAGTGGTCGGCAAACTGCGGCTCGCGAGCCACATGCAGCTCTTTGGCCCCTTGAGTGTGGCTCTTCCACAAAATACCACGTGCGGGCGCACATACAGTACAATTGAAACTTCGTGGCCCATGCGCAGAAGTCGGTATTTTGTGGCAGAGCCGCACTCAAGGGGCCAAAGAGCCACATGTGGCTCGTGAGCCGCAGTTTGCCGACCGCTGTCTTAGTGCCTTGGGATGTCCGTGTTATTCATTCCTCTTCATTGTTGAGTCTGTTTACCCATGCACCTGTTGGAGGACTGTCTCCAGTTTGGGGGATTGTGAGTGAAGGGCTATTTAGTTTATTGTCCAAACCAGGGAACGCTGATAGTGCCAGGTGACACTGCCAGTACGTTGGACAGCAGGTGCGACCAGGACTGTCCAGCTCACTGGAACTGCGCTCAGCCTGCTCCCGCTGGGTCCCGCGTGACGTGGAGCAGCGCCTTGCATGCGTTGTGGAGTGCTCGGTGTTTACTGAGTGATCTGCAGGACCAAAGAGGGGAGAAGGCCTGTTTCAAATGGAAAATTCCTTCAAGTGTTGTGTGGTTTGGATGTGTATTGATTTTTTTTACTAGAATTTTCAGGCTTTTTAAAAGCTGCCTGAAATCCTTTTACAGAAGTATTGCTGTTGGCTTTTAAAAAAAGTGGCATGTGTATACATTATAAATAAGAAACACATTTGCCTCACCTCAAATTAGTTTAACCTGTTTTGCTGGGGTTTTTCTTTGTTTGTTTTGTGCTGAGAACACAAGCTCTCCTCTAGCTAATGTGAGGTGTACACCGCAGTGTTGTTAACTAGCCCCATGTGCACACTCGGTCCCCAGAACTTACTCATCTCATCAATGAAAATGTGTACCTTTGACCAACGTCTGCTCATTTCCCAACCCCTCCCCCACCATTCTGCTCTGTTTCTCTGAGTTTGACCTTTTTCAAAAAGTTTTGATTGCACTTGTAAATAAGATCAGACGGTATTTGTCTTTTTCGTCTGGTTTACTTCGCTTAACGTAACGTCCAGGTTCACCCGTGTTGTCACCAATGGCAGGGTGTCCTTGTTTATGGCGAAATCGGATCCCATTATCTGCACCACCTCTTCTCCATTCACCCGCCGACAGGCACTGAGGTCTCTCCATGCCTAGCTCTGTGAGTAGCGCTTCAGTGAACATGGAATTGCAGCTGACTCTTCAGGATGTTGACTTCTTTTCCTTTATTTTTACTTATTTATTTATTTATTTTTATATTTTATTGATTTTTTACAGAGAGGAAGGGAGAGGGATAGAGAGTTAGAAACATCGATGAGAGAAACATCGATCAGCTGCCTCCTGCACACCTCCTACTGGGGATGTGCCCGAAACCCAGGTACATGCCCTTGACCAGAATCGAACCTGGGACCTTTCAGTTCGCAGGCCGACGCTCTGTCCACTGAGCCAAACTGGTTAGGGCGACTTTTTCTCCTTTAAGTACACACCCAGAAGTGAGATGACTAGAGCATCTGATATTTCTATTATTTTTTGAGGAACTTTCATACTGTTTTCCATGGGAGCTGCACTAATTTACCTTCCCCCCAACAGTGTACAGTGGTTCCCTTTTCTCCCAGCCTCACCAATACTTACCTGTTGTCTTCTTTTTGTTATTGTTTTGTTGTTAATCCTCACTGGAGGATATTTTTTCCATTGATTTTTAGAGAGGATGGAAGGGAGTAGGAGAGAGAGAGGGTGGAGGGAGGAAAGGAGGAGAGAGAGAGAGAGAGACATCCATGTGAGAGAGACACATTGACTGGTTGCCTCCCACATGCAGTTCGATGGAGCTGGGATTGAACCTGCGACCCAGGGAATGGCACCCCGACCCTGCAGTGTGGAAGACAAATTCTCTCCCTGCTGAGCGACGCTGGCAGGCTACCGCTGGTCTTTTTGGTGATGACGCCTCATTGCGGTTTTGATTTGCGCTCCCCAGGTGATCAGTGATGCTGACCACCTTTCCATGTGCCTGCCTGCTGGCCATGAACCTGCCTCTTAGAACTGCTTGTGCTGTAGCCCGTAAGTGTTGGGATGTGTGTTTCCATTTCCTTTGTTTCAAGACATTTTTTATTTCTCCTCTGACCCTGTGGCTGTTCAGGAATGTGTTAGTTCCACGTATTTGTGAATTTTTCGGTTTTCCTCCTGTTGTCGATTTCTGCTTTCATAACCATTGTGGTTGGAAAAGATACTTAATATGATTTCAATCTTGTTAAATTTGTTAAAGCCTCACGTGATGTAAACTTGTTCCGTGACCTAGCATGTGACGCGTCCTGGAGGGTGTTCTGTGTGCCCTTCGGATGCATGTGCTGCTGCTGCTGGATGAAATGCCCTCCCTATGTCTGTTGGTCCATTTGGTCTAACATGCAGTTCAAGTGCAGTTTTCCTTGTGGATTTTCGGTCAGGGTGACGTGTCCGTTGCTGAAGTGGGGCATTGAAGTCCTCACTGTTGCCATACTGTCTGGTTCTCCTGTCAGATCTGCTGGGTGCACATATATTTACAATTGCCGTTACTCTTGATGAGCTGCCTCCTTTAGCATTAACATGGCCTTTGTCTGTCGCTGCAGGTTTTGGCTTACCGTGTGTCCCTGACACAGACACGGCCGCCCCGCTCTCTTTTGGCCTCTTAACCTTCAGCCTGTGTGCGTCCCGAAGGCGGCCCGGCGCTGTCTTGTTGCTTTTTATTGGTTGGTTTTTCTTTAAATATCTTAATCGATTTTGAGAGAGAGGGGAACATTGATGTGAGAGAGCTGCCTCCTGCACGCCCCTGCTGGGGACCAAGGCCGAAACTTGAGCCTGTGCCCTGCTGAGAGGTGGGCGGGCATCCTTTTGGTGCATCGGATGATGGCCCCGCCAGCGGAGCCACAGCGGCCAGGCCTCCCTCAGCAGCTGTCTTGTTGTTTTCAGCACCCCCTTCCTCTTTATTTCATAGGTTGATGAGCTTGCATAAAAATGTGCTGGTCTTCATTAGTAATCATCGGAATGCAAATTAAAATGAAGTACTATTATATGCATCAAAAACAGTCAACGTCATTAAGACATTTAGCAACACCAACTACTAATCTAAAATAATAAAAGCGTAATATGCTAATTAGACCGGACGGCCGAACAGCAGAACGACTGTCCGGACGACCTTTCAGATGACCTTCCGAACCAAGCCGCGGCTGCGAGGGCTGAGGCAGTGCAGTGGCTGCGAGGGCCAAGCCCCTTGCACATATTTCGTGTATCGGGCCTCTAGACCTATATAATCAAAGACTAATATGCAAATCGACCAAATGGCGAAATGACCGGTCGCTATGACTCACACCACCAGGGGGCAGACACTCAATGCAGGAGCTGCCCTCTGGTGGTCAGTGCGCTCCCACAGGGGGAGCACCGCTCATCCAGAAGCCAGGCTCATGGCTGGCAAGCGCAGCGGCAGTGGCAGGAGCCTCTCCCAGGACGTCTGACCGATGGTCCGGACATTCCCTGAGGGCTCCTGGACTGCGAGAGGGCACAGGCCGGGCTGAGGGACACCCTCCCTGAGTGCACGAATTTCGTGCATCGGGCTTCTAGTAAGATAGAAAAGAGCAGAGACTCTCATACTTTTAATGGGGGAATACATTGGTAACACCAGTTTGGAAAACTGGCACCATTTTCTGACCCAGCAATTCAACTCCTATCTATATACACAACCAAAAAATTTTGTATATACCCTGTGTTTAGAACAGCGTTATTTGTTTTGTTTGTTTGTTTGTTTGTTAATCCTCGCTGAGGATACTTTTTCCATTGATATTTTAGAGATAGTGGAAGGGACGGGGAGAGAGAAAGAGAAAGAAACATCGGTTGATGCGAGAGAGACACATGGATTGGTTGCCTCCTTAAGCACCCTGACCGGGCCCAGGGACCAAGCCTATAATCAAGGTCATTCCCCTCAGCCTGGATTGAACCACGATCCTCCGGTCCACAGGCTGATGGATGCTCTATCCACTGGGCCACACCAGCGAGGGCGAGCGTTATTCTTTATGTCCCCAAACTGGAGGTGGACATGTTCATTGCTAAGGGTTAGAGGAAAACAGGCAATGGCCCAAAGGACACTTCACTTCTGGATCGCTGCCAACTTCTAATTCTTCACCTGCCTGGATGCCTCGTGGTTACTCACGTGCTCACTGTGGTCATTCTTTGAGCTTTATATTTAGGTTTTATGCAAATAATCTGAATATATGTCCTACTTCGTTCTGATATGGGATTTTTGGACTAGAACACGCGGGGCTCCCCTGGGCAGGATGGTTCCCGGATTCTTTGTCCGTCAGAGTCGAAGAATGAATCCACGGACGGAAGATGGTCTAGCAAAGGTGGGAATTTATTGAAGAACAAGTACAGACCCCACGTGAGAGGGGGAAAGAGTCCCCAGCAGTTGTTTTCTTTTTTAAAAAATTACTTATTGATTGATTTTAGAGAGAAAAACATCGATTTGTTGCGCTTATTTATGCATTCATTGGTTGGTTCTTGTATGTGCCCTGACAGGGGATTGAACCTGAAACCTTGGCATTTCAGGATGATGCTCTAGCCAACTGGGCTCCCCAGCCGGGCCTTTTAGCAGCTTTAATGTCACCCACTATCTCCTGCCTCCAGGGCTCTGCTGGGCAGCCTGCTCACAGCCTGCCCGAGCCCCGTTGTCTGCGACGAGTGTCTTTGCTCTGCTGCTTCCAAAATTCTCCTTGTCTTCGATCTCTGACAGTTTATTGGGTCGGGTCTGTTTTGGGGTTATGAGCTTCATCCACCTGGATGTCCCTGTCTTTCTCCAGATTGGGGGAGTTTTTAGCCATTATTTCTTTAAATACACTTTCCGTCTCTTCCTCCCTCTCTCCTCAGTCTCCCATAATGTGTTATCTTCTTAAGAGCATCCCGTAATTCCTGTAGGCTTTCTTTACTCTTTCATTCTTTTTTTTCTCCTCTGACCAGATAATTTCCAATGAAGTATCTTCCAGTTCACACATTCTTTCTTCTGCTTAAGTCAGAGGTGGATGCTCTCTGCTGCAGTTTTGTATTCTTCAGCCACAGAGTTTCTGTCTGGTTCTATTTTATGATTTCTTTGTCTCTGCTGAACTCCTCAGTGTTAGTGTGTAACGTTCCAGATTTCGTTGAGTTGTCTATCTTGCCGATTCCTGTAGGTTGCCGAGCTGCCTTAAAACCTTATTTTGAATTCTTTGCCAGGCAGTTCTGGGGGCAACTACTGGAAGGCGACTGTGGTGTCGCGTTTCCGTGACTTTCCATGTTCCTGGAGGCTTGTGCGGCCTTTGCCTTGAGGAAGCCTCGCCTCCTCCACAGTTAGCGACTGGCTGGCTTTGGGTGAGCAATGCCTTCACCAGTCGCCCTGCTGGGCAATCGGAGGCTTTCTCAGACCCTGTGTGGACACACACTCCACACTGACTCCCTCCCGGGGTGGATTCTGAAGACGGTACATCTCTCTCACCCCCACAGAGCCAGGCCAGGGCTGGGGGCCTCCCTGGGGTTTCCTTTCCTGAAATGCAAGGTTCATGTGCCTCCTCCCAGGCCCACAGCCCCAGGTGGCTTTCTGCACCTGCCCACTGGCTTTCTGCAAAGGCTTGCACCCCCATCTGCAGGTGCAGGGTGCCAGCCATGGCGGGGGGAGGGTTGTGTGGTGAAGCGCGCAGAGCAGTGGACGGCACCATGGGCCAGTTGGCAGCTCCGCAGATAAAGTGCCCAGCAGGCTGTGGGCCTGCCTCCCCGTGGAGCCTGCCAAGTGTTTAGTAGGACCCCGTGTTGCCAGCCCCTCCCAGCCCGTGGCCATTCCACACCAGCGGGGGACCGGGCACCACTCACTGCCCCCTCACCTCCCCCGCGGGAGAAGTTGCGGGCTAAGTGGGTCTCTTGGCACCGAGCTGTGCCATCTTGGGAGCCAAGTGAAACTGCTCCCCTCGCCTTCGTCAGTGCGCCCCGTCTTGGATTGCTGGCCCCCGGTGTGCTGGCACCTCTGCTGGACTCGAGCCCACCAGGGGGGACTGAGATCGGGTCAGGAGGAGCAGGGTGGCGGAAAGCTCCTCTTCTGCCGTCTGGCTGATGTCACCCCGACTTCGGCTGTTCCTAACTGCAGGCCTACGACTCGCCGCAAGCCCGACTATGAGCCCGTTGGAAACACAGATGAGGCCCAGAAGAAGTTTGGCAACGTCAAAGCCATTTCCTCAGATATGTACTTTGGAAGACAAGACCACGCTGATGTAAGTGTCTGGAGGGCTTCTGCGTGGGCCCCTAGGGCAGGGGCCTGGGAGTGCGGAGAGCAGGTGATGGATGCCGAGCGAGATGGACTCAGGCTGCAAGAGGCCCGGGCCCCGGGGCGCTGGAGCCAGAACTCAGAGCCAGGTGTTTCTGACACTCACCACACCTGGCTGCCTGGGCGGAGGGGGGGCCAGAGGAGAGGGGGTGTGCGCCTTGTGTTTCTCTTACTCATTCTCAGTGTTTTGAATAGCCGTCCACTCAGTCTGTTTTTAGTCCTCACCTGAGGATATTGTTTCCATTGATTTTTAGAGTGAAAGGGAGGGAAGGGGTGGGGCCAGGAGGGAGAGAGAGAGAAACATCGATATGAGAGATGTTTGCCTCCCCTGTGCACCCTGACCAGAGCCGGGCACCAAACCTGCAACCGAGGTACATGCCCTTGACCAGGAATTGAACCCACAACCCTGAGGCCAACACACTAACCACTGGGCAAACCAGCCAGGGCCATTCGATCTCTTTTGAATAAACTTCAGGCAGTTTTGATACATCTGACACTTAATAATTTCTAACCAGAGTTAGACAAAGTGTACAGGTACGGGTTCCGGGGGGAGATATATTTGTTTTCAGGCTGTTGCTTGTCTTAGGGGCGCCTTGCTAAGCGGTAAAACTCAAATGGGATCAGAGAGGTTTCAGCTTCCTTCTCATTCGGAAGCCTGTGAGCCGACGCAGAGCCTGGGCCTGTCAGAGAATTCTTCCTCAAACGTCCTGGCTTTATTTGGTAGCAGTAGCGCCCTCGCCGCATTTAAGAGTATTTCGCGTGCCACTAGGCTTTTCCCAGCCCTGAAACCCTCCTGCTCTAAAGTCCACCGAGTTCAGGCTCAGTCACAGCAGAGCATGACGGGTGTCAGAGGGAGGCTTCATGTCGTGGCCCTTGGGGTGGGGGGCGGGGGGAGTGAGAGCAGCTCCACAACAGAGATGCCCTCTCTTGCGTCTTTTGCCTCTGGTGCCCTCACACTGACGAGGGCCTGGGCGTCCTCTGTCGCACTGACGGGGGCCTGGGCGTCCTCTGTCGCACTGACGGGGGCCTGGGCGTCCTCTGTCGCACTGACGGGGGCCTGGGCGTCCTCTGTCGCACTGACGGGGGCCTGGGCGTCCTCTGTCGCACTGATGGGGGCCTGGGCGTGCCTGCAGCCGCTGTGGGGGAGCCTGGTCAGGGTGCACAGGGGAGGCAAACATCTCTCATACCGATGTTTCTCTCTCTCTCTCCCTCCTGGCCCCACCCCTTCCCTCCCTTTCACTCTAAAAATCAATGGAAACAATATCCTCTGGGATCCTCTTTGTAAAACGGTGTGTGTTTGGGCCTAACGTTTCCTCTTCCTGGTCTTGTCCAGTTTGAAACCCGGGCGCGGCTGGAGAGGCTCACGGGGAGCTCCTCCATCAGCTCGGCCGACCTGTTTGACGAGCAGAGGAAGCAGACGGCAGGTAAGGCAGGGGGATGGGGTGGTGGTGACCGGGGTGATGGGAGAGGGGGGGAGTTAAGGAGGGGGGGTGTTAGCAGGCCGACTGTGCAGGGGGCACTGCCAGGCAGCTGTGCTCAGTGAGAAGGTGCGTTCCAGCCGCAGCGCCTGGTGAGCCGAGGTGGTGCCGGCCTCGGCCGCTGCAGGGGGCCTGCTGCTGGGAGCTCCCTGTGCTCTGCCCCTGACCTCCCGCAGGAGGGGCTGGCTGCTGACAGGGCTCCCTGCACGGCTGGGTGCGGGCAGGGCGGAGCGGCTCATGCACTGTCCTCATCTTCACTCTCCGTGTCCTGGCCCTTGTCAAGGCCACTTCCCTTTGTGACCACCCTGGCTGAGGGGCTCGGCCTTTGGAGGGCTCCCACAGTCCCGCCCGTCCCCACGGTGGTGCTGGGTCCCGGGACGGAGCCCTGGCACGGGCAGGCCGATCCGGCACCCAGTGCGCACCTCGGCTCAGGTTGCGGAGTTTCCCTCTGAAACATCGTTCTTGCTAAAACCCTCTGCTGACCACATGCGAGCAGGCCCTTCAGTGGTTGAGGGGAACGGTGGACACTCCCGTTTCAGAGAACAGAGCTCATAACGCTGTCCTGTGTGCGCCCGAGCTCTGGCCCGCGGGGCTGCAGTCACGGGAAGGGGCACCTGGGTGCTCGCCGCAGAGCCCCCAGCAGGCCCGTTCGCTGGGTGTCCTCGGCCCAGGCCCCTGTGGGTGCTGCGGACAGAGAGTGGGGGGCGGAGGCCTGCACTGTCCTTCCCTGGAGCCCATCGTGGGGCTGAGCCCGCGGCCAGGGCACCAACGAGGGGCACAGCACCGGGCTGGGGGAGGGGGCTGCGAGGCACCTTCTGCAGGCCGTTTTGGAGCAGCAGCCGCTCAGGAGGGAGGAGGGGGCCTCCCGCTGGGGCTGCCACTGCTCCCGAAGCTGCCGAGTGCCTGCCCCCGCTCAGACCCTCATCGGGAGGGTTCGGGGGGCGAGGGCAGCAGGGACAGAGCCAGGCAGAGCCCAGTGTGAGTCCGTGTCTCACGCCATCTGGAGGCAGCTGGGGACTGTGCCCTGTGCTCCCTGCATCGGACCGGCCCCTTTCACCTGGTCACCACCTCCCCTCCCCTCCCCTCCCCTCCCCTCCCACCCAGCGCGGTGCCAGCTCCGCTCACCTCGCCTACACCCTACACCCAGTGGGCTGGCCGGCAGGAAGGGGGAAGAGGGAGGCACAGGGCCTCCGACTGACCAGAACTCGGTCATTTGGCCACACTGTGCTGCAGGGTTAGAACTCGGGAGTTTACAGGGAAGGGGGGAGGGCTGGCGGGGGGGCACGGTGAGTTTACAGGGAAGGGGAGCGGGCTGACGGGCATGGTGAGGCGTCTCCTAGGCGTCTCCAGGCACCGGGGATGGAAGCAGTCGGTGAGGTCACTGTCCCGCAGCTGCTCGGCCTGGGGCCCGGGCCCTCTGTCCTGCCTCAGCCGTGCTCGCCCTAAATATTTCCCGGGTTGGTAAGTGGAGGTGCTTCCCTGCGGCCACCCCCGACCCCTCCGCCCTTGGTGTAGTGGAGAGGCTGAGGCTCTGGCCCCTGGTCCTGCTGTGCAGACCCGAGATTGGAGCCCAGGTGCCCACGGGCTGGGCGTTGGCCGAGGCTGGAGAATTCAAAGCCCCCGGAGGCAGCGGAGGGGGAAGCCCCGCGCCCACAGCCCTGCCCACTCGGCGGGCTGGGCGCCGTCTTTGCTGACGGATCATCGGGTTCTGTGCTCCTGTTGCTTAGGGGCAGGCGGGGGAGATGGTCGCATGTGGAGCCAAGGAGTAGCTGGGCTCGGCCCTGGGGGACCCGCCGGGTGTGGGTCGCTCAGTCCCTGAGCCCCTCCAGCCCCGGCTGCAGTCATGTGACAGGTCACCAGGCCGGGGTGGGCTCGCGGCGTGGCAGCACCGGGCACTCACCGTGCGGTGGGACCAGGCGTTCCCGTGGGGCAGCCAGACCTTGGCCCACGCCCAGCTGTCAGGGCCGCGGCAGAGCGGGGAGTGGGGCCGGCTTCGCACCCGGGAGGCTCAGACCTGAGCAGCGGGGACAGACCCACTCTCCAGCTCGCTCCCTGGTGAGCCCCGTTCTCCCGGGCAGGCTCCCTCTGCCTGTGCGTGAGCTGCGAGTGGGAGGGGCGCCTCAGCCCGCCGTAGCCCCAGAGCAAGCAAAGGGCTCCCCTCGCTCAGTGTGCCTCGTCCACGGCCGGCTCTGGTGGGCCCATCCCTTTGGCTGGGGCCCAGGGGAGAGGCCACCGGGAGGAAGGCGGAGGGCTCCCCCACAGAGGGGCTGCTGGCCCATGAAGGCCCACCGGTTGCTTCCTGAGCGCTGGCCTGGCGGGTGTGTGTGAGGCACCTGCAGGAAGAGGGCGCGGGAGGGGGAGGGTCTCTGCAGCGGCACCAGCTGGCAGCGGCCACGCCGCCGAACCAGGACGGTTCAGACCGGGCCACCCTCCTCCTGGGTGGGGCCGTGCAGCTGGTCGTGGACGCAGGACGTGGGGCTGTGCTGGGACCGAGCCCTGACCCATGCAGTGTCCTGTCCCTGCCACACCGGCTGCTCCTGGGAAGCAGGGGGCGGGGGACCCACCATCTCTGGATCATCGGGGTTGTCACTGGACGGCTGCCCTGGGGCAGAGTGACCACCGCGCCTGCTCCGTGTGCAGGAAACTACAACCTCTCGAGCGTGCTGCCCACGGCCCCCGACATGGCGCAGCTGAAGGAGGGCGTGAGGTCCGTCGCCGGGAAGCTGTCCGTCTTTGCGAATGGAGTCATGACCTCCATCCAGGTCCGTGGGGCTGCGAAGACGGGGTCTGAGGAGGAGGGTGGGCTCGTGGTTGTGAAAATGAGACTGGGGCCACTCTTCAGTCGCCAGGAAATTCGATTTTACATCACTGATCTAGATGTCTGCTACGTGTGACCCAGGACATCATAAAAATCAAGTTACCATTTCCTGCTTGTTTAAACTGTCTAATTTATGACCCTGGGGGAATTGTTACAGGAATTATCATGTCCTTATCCACCCTTCCCTACATTGGAACAGAAATATTAAGAAAGTAAAAATGACTTTTTTTATCTTTAAAAGGTATTCTATACATATCTTTTCCAAATTAAAAAAAGATTACATTGTGTATATGCAATCCTGCCTTCTTTGCCATGGGAATACATGGACTTTATGTCACAATTCTCGGCTGGCTCTCGAGAGCACTCCCACCTCCGGGCGGGCCAGGCTGCAGCTGGTGTACCGGTGGGAGCGCAGGCTCACGGTCAGTCTTGTAATTACTTATTGATTACTGTTGCTTCCCACACACCTGTGCACCTCCTTTGCCCACCCTGTGTAGCAGCCGAAGGCCGCCCTGATTGGGCGAAAGGCTTCTCTCTGAGCCTTCTGTTCACGTCAGGTTATTGCCGGGGACTCTGTCGCGAATGTAAGACGTGGCCCCAGTTATAATGCCGAGGTTGTGAGTTCGAGCCTCACCTGGAGCACCAAAAAAAAAAAAATGGCCCCAGGAGGAGGGCCTAGTGGGGCCTGGTGCCTGCAGGGTTCCCAGGTCGGGGCAGGCCCCCCACCCCCCGAGAATTCCAGAGGCCCCTGCTGAGGCCCTGCGGGGAG
Source organism: Myotis pilosus (assembly GCA_036010255.1). Lineage (NCBI taxonomy): Eukaryota > Metazoa > Chordata > Mammalia > Chiroptera > Vespertilionidae > Myotis > Myotis pilosus. The sequence goes on along the minus strand of JASKON010000032.1, from coordinate 5,057,677 downwards.
TGAGTGTCTGGTTGGGAGGCAGAGCTGCTCACGTCCCCGGGGAGCTGAGCCCGTCGGTCCTGCCACGAAGGTGACCGTCCTGGTGACAGATGAGCATCCATCCTTAGTCACCGGGAGGTGAGCAGTGGAGGCGCAGAGAGCGGGGGTGCGCCCTTCAGCGAACCAGAGGTCCGGCTCAGCCTCCACTGTGCTCCTCTGTCCCCTCGCACCTGCCTCTGGGGCTCCCCAGGCAGAGCCAGGCGGCGGGAATGAGGACGTGACTCTCACCCGGGCTCTCTCTCTCTCTCTGTAGGACCGCTATGGTTCCTAATCCTGATGTCATGTGCTTCCTGGAGAAATTCCTCGTTAAGGGACGGAGGCCCGCAGACTGCAGCGCAGACGGTCCGTTCTGCAGGTGGCTCTGCTGCCTCGGCCCGCGGCCTAGACGCGGCTGACGTCACCTTTCCTTTGATGTAGAAGCCTTCTTGTCATTTCTGTTCTGTTACTTCCTGCACATGCCCTCTTTGCCATCCATGCATATCCTCGCTTTATTTTCTTGGAATCTTTAGTTCCCACAGCAGGGGGCCTGGAGACACGGCCCCTCCCACCCCCTGAGAACAGAGAGCCTTGTGTGGGGTCTCAGCGTGTACGACCATGGGCTAGGGACTCGGATCCGCCGGTGCCAGCTGGGCCTGGAGAAACGAAATTCACAACAGACATTCAGTAAAAATGGAGCAAAAAATAAAAACAAAAGACCAAAATGACTGGTGTCTAATTGACAGATTGCTTCATTTATATTTGCACACAGGTGATTTCAAAATAATGTTTAAAGTCACCTGTCCCCTTGTAAATGGTTTATTTTGTATGATCTATAAATTCAAAAATAATTTCAGTGAGTGCTTTTAACAAACCTAGGTTTCTGCGTTGCCAGGGAACCAATCTCTTGACAAGGTGTGGCTGTTTGAATCTGCGAAATATAAGATGAGAACTCCCTAAGTGCATTTATAAATCGATAGAGTGTTCAGAATTAAAAACGAGTAAGGTAAGAAGATACACTCACGGGAAACATTTCAGTACGTGGGGAAATAGTAGTTGTAATTGGGTAGTTTTGTTAATATTTTCTATCTTGATATTTGTTTTTTAAAAATTACAGAATGTGTATAAATAAAGAAAAACGGCTTGGTTGTGTGTCAGACAGCGTTGAACGTATTGCCCAGAACAGTAAAATGTATTGGAATGTGATGAACCAGAAATACAGCTTCAGCTGAATATTTTGTGAATCTTTCTTAAAGCTCCAATGATCAGACTCTGAATAAACAGTTGCAGCAGGTGCGTTGCCGACTTTTTTCTACCAAAATTCATGAGACGAATGATCGTACCTGAGGGCTCACGGGGTGACTTTGGCGTGCATTTGAATGATGACACAACTACGGATGGGCTTGGTGGTTTTTTGTTGTTGTTAATCTGAGGGTATTTTTTCCTTTTTTTTTTTTTTTTAAGGGAGGGAGGGAAGGAGGGAGAGAGAGAGAAACATCGACGCGAGAGAGATACATCCGTTGGTTGCCTCCCACACACGCCCCAACCAGGGCTGGGGCTGAACCTGCAACCCAGGCGTGTGCCCAGTGGCCAGGGCTCACCAGGTCTGTTTTTAATGTACGTTTGGGGCCTGATGTCTCGTCATTAACTGAGGGAGCGCAGTGGGGGGGGGGGGGGTCCTTGCTGAAAGTGAGGTGAGCAGAGGCATCTTTCAAGCCCAAGGGGCTCTCATAATAAGACCCCACAGGCGGGGCTTAAACAGCAGAATGCGACACAGCATCCCGGAGGCCAAAGGCCCAAGGTCAAGGTGCCGTCGGGGGCCTGTCTCCAAACAGCCGGTGGGAGTGAGGGCAGCGCCCAGCCCAGCCGTGTCCGTGAGGAGTCCTCCCACGGGATGTCCTGCCCCCGGCGGGCGCCTGGCTGGGCCCGTGTCCCAGGAACCTGCTGGGTTGCGGGTTCAACCCCAGGCCTGGTTGGGGCGCGTGTGGGAGGCGACCAGCACAGGCTCTTTCCCATTCCTCAGGGGGGCGGTGGGTCGCTCCTGAGTGTGCCCTGCTCTTCCCCATCCTCGGGGTCCTCACGGGGGCCTGGGCAGCCGCCCCCCCCCACCCCTCCCCTCACCAGGGCCACAGCTTCAGCGCCTGGCGGGAGGTGTTTCTGAGCGGAGCGGGGCTCATTACCCACCAGCACGGGTGCCTTTGTGAGTGTGTGTACATGTGTGCACGCGTGTGCATGTGTGTACGTGTGTGTGTGTGTTTGTGGCCTCAGTGTTGTGTTAGAACGTGCGTGAGTACTTATATAGTGAAGAACACGGGATTTGACAATCCAGAGCCAGATGTTTCTGGGGAACGGGGGAAGCAGAGGGAGCGGGAGGGGAGGGGGTGCTCCCGTAGCTCTCACCAGAAAGAATTGGGACGTTTTTATCGCCTTGAAGAGCCGTTGGGAACGTAGGTAAACAGACAAACAGGTGTCGGTGCTGCCTTGGAGACGAGGACGGCAGAGACCAGGGCGTCCGGAGACCGGGAGGAGCAGCCGGGGGACAAAGCCGGGGCCGCAGGCCTCGGCGCTCCCCAGCGCCCGCTCTGCCGGGACACCGGCCTTGGTGTGAGCGCCCTCAGTCCTGCGGCGCTGCCCAGGCAGTTCACGGCCCCTCCTGCCCACAGCCTGGCCCCAGCGCCCACGGGGGGCCCATGACCACACCAAAGAGGCTGCTACGGCAGGTGGACTTGCACCCATCTCCCAGGATGCGCGGCGGCGGTGGCAGGGGCAGGACTCGGGTGCCCTGGCCTCGGGGAAGCCTGCCACTGGGAGTCGGGGTGACTGACCCCCCAGTCAGACTCTGAGGGCCCAACGCTGGCCCTCCTCAGCCTGACCTCTGCCCTGCTCCGCTCCGCGGTCACAGGACGCAGACGGCTGCTTGTGCTGAGTCTGTGGGTGGTTGTGAGGCCACGTGCTCCCCCCCTCCCCTCTCCTTCCTTCCCCCCCCTCCTTCCCCCCCCTCCTTCCCCTCCCCTCCTTCCCCTCCCCTCCTTCCCTTCCCCTTTTGCGGGAAGCCAGTTCCAGCAGGTCATAATTTCAAGAGTTTCATCAAAAGGTTGATAGAACTTGGGGATGCAACAAGGGCTGAGTCACATCTGTTGTCACCTGTTGGGAGTGGCTGATGGCATTTCCCCAAACCTGAAAAGGGTGCATTAAATTGATTGTTTGGCCCTAGCCGGCTTGGCTCAGTGGATAGAGCATCAGCCTGAGGACTGAAGGGTCCCAGGTTTGATTCTGGCCAAGGGCTCCATCCCCAGTGTGGGGTGTGCAGGAGGCAGCCAATCAATGATTCTCTCTCATCATTGATGTTTCTATCTCTCTCCTTCTCCCTTCCTCTTTGAACTCAATAAAGAAATATATTTTTAAAAAATTAATAAAAAATTGTTTGCTGCCAGACAGCTCAGGGCATCTTAATCCACATGTTACTGCCTCCTGCTGGCCAAACACCTGAACACCGTAGGCAGTTCCCCAAACTGACAATGGACTCTGTATAGGAAACCCTGACCTTTGACGTGTCTATCTCCGCCTCCCTCAGGACAGTTTGTGTTAATAAAAAGCACAGGGTTCTGAGACGAGAAGACCTTAGTTTCTTTTAAACTAGGCTCCTCTGAGCCCCAAATGCCTTTCAAAATTATGCTTCGTCTCTGGACTGAAGTTGCGCACAGCCTCCAGGTGGCTGAGCCCTCCTGATGCCGGAACAAGAACCCTGGCACCCTTTCCTCTGTAGTTCTCATCGCTGCCTCCCCAGGCCATGTGTCCCCCTAAAGCTGGGTGCCGTGGCAGGAAGGCCAGCAGGGACCTGGCACGGACGGATGGATGGTCAGACAGACAGGGATAGTGGGGAGCAGACACCAGGGGTCTCCGGCCACCAGGCTGGTCTTGCAAACAAGCTTCCGTGGCCCGTCTCCCTCCCTCCCCTCCGTCTGTGCTGGTCCCTCTCCGGGGCCTGGACGCACCCCTAAGGCGGCGGGTGGTGGGGACACTGTCCGGCCCCTGCGAGGAGCCCGCTGTGCTGAGCGCCCGCCCTCAGAGGCCCCCTCCCCGACTCGTCCCGGCAGCGCTGCCTGCACCAGACGTGACCTCTGAGCCCTGAGCCCAGTTCCCCTCTCCACCGGCTGCCCTTCCTGTCACCTGGTGGCTACGCCGTGGTCTCCACCACACCCGTGGGCATGGGCGCTGCCTCCCTCAGGGCCCGGCTGGGGAAGGTCGTGTGTCTGCTCAGCACCCAGGGCTCTACCTGGGTTTACATCCTCACTACCAGGCACCCTGCCATCAATGGGGCCCCGGAGCCCCCACTTACTCCTGGAGCCCCCCACCACCCACCCCCTGCCCAGCTGCTCAGCCCAGTTGCTGCCCTGCCCTCCCCCCCCATTCCCATCCATGCGAACAGCCTGAGGGTCTGTGGCCTTCTCCGCCTGAGGATCCCCAGCCCCGTCAGCTGGCCTGGGCCCAGCGTCTCTGGCCAGGAGGCCTCTGCAGCCCCGAGAGTCCCTCCTGCAGCCCGGCCCCACTGCCCGCTCACTGGCCCAGAGCGGCCCTGTGACAACACCCTGCGCCTTCCTTCCAGCCGGGACCCCCGTCGGCTCCTTTCTGCTCCAGAGCCTGAGCGCCCAGCAGGGCCCCAGACCCCAGGGGCCTCCCCCACCCCTGCCCCTCGCCAGCCCGGGCAGCCAGCTTCATCTCTTTCCTGCCGCTCCCCGCGGGCACCTCTGCCAGGCAGGAGCCCTCAGAGGGAGGATTAGGAGCTGGTTCCGGGGGTGAACAGGCATGAGGGGTGCAGACACCCTCGCCGCTCACCCCGTCCTGTGGAGAGAAGAGCAGTACCACCACCTCGAGGTGGCGGGGGGGGGCGGGGGGGGGTGAGGAGCCGGGAGGGGAACCACAGGAAACAGCTGAGCTCCCCTGGCAGGGCCCCAGCACACAGTAGGTGTGCAGCCTCAGGCCCTGAGGCGAGGTGGGGCGATGAGGGAACGGGTTCAGAGACGCCAAGGTATTAAAGGGCTTGTTCACAATCTCCTGGGGGCGGGCATGCCCTGCCCAGGCCTCCCTAACCAGCCCGGCACAGGAACCCCCACCCCAGCCCCCCACCCCCGCCCGCCCCGAGCTGCGGCCCCCGTGTCGGGGCCAAGGCCCAGAGCTCCCTCTGCAGTCCGCTCTCAGGCCTGGGTGATGGGCTTGGGGGTTGACGCCGCCAAACGGGGAGACGAGGAGCAGAGGCCGAGGCCTCAGAGTCCCACCTTGTCCAGGTCCAGCCTCGCTCCTGGCGGGCGGGAGGGATCTGAGGACCGGCTCCACCTTGTTTCGCAAACTGAACCGAAGCCCAGAGAAGCAAGGGCGTCCGGGGTCCAGACTTGAACCCGGGTCTCCTGGCTGTGCCTGGTAAGAGGGTCCCCGAGGCCTCTCAGCCGCTGCCAGGCTGGGGCAGGCTGTGGGCTGCGTGCAGGGAACGCGGAAGAGAAACCGGGGATCATCCGGTAAGTGGCCGTCAGAGGCTGAGCCAGGAAACCAGAGGGTGAGTAACAGAGCTGCCTGCGCCGGGCCGGACGCTGCGTTTGGAGGCCTGGGGGGGGGGGGGGGGGTCAGTGTGGGCAGGGAGACTCTCGGAGGGACAGAGGCCTCCTGGGAGTCGCTGTGGGGGAGGGCGATGTGATCCTCCCCCCCTTCCCACCCACAGTCCCCACGTGGCTCAGAGCCGCAGCGTGGATCCCTTCGGGGTAGAGGAGAGAGTGGCAAGCACGTTCCACATTTATTATCGAGCTTTTACCGGATTTGCAGGGCACCGGGCATCGCTGATTCGTTTCATCCTCACAGCGGCTCTGTGGGTCCGCGCCTTATCAGCTGCCTTTACAAATGGGGAAACTGAGGCACCAGCGGACGCTCACAGACGGGCCAATAGGAAGCCTCAGAGGGACCAGCAGTGACTCTCCCCCTGCCTCCTGCTCTGCGGCTCCGCAGGGCTCCTCGCCCCTGGGCAGCACCCACCTGCCCTTTGGCACCGAGCCCCCAGCCAACACTCCCTGTGACTGTCAACGAGACGAGATACAGGTGACCCCTGAGGGTCCCACATCCTCATCCCCAGGGAGCAGTGGGAACTACCCCAGTGGGCAGTGCCCTGCAGAGGGGGACAGCTGGGCAGCAAACGGGCTGTTTGGATGCCTCCTTATGAGAAAAAAAACCCTCAAGACTGAGAACGGCTCTGGCCAGTGTGGCTCAGTGGATAGAGCGTCGGCCTGGGGGCTGAAGGGTCCCGGGTTCGATTCCGGTCAAGGGCATGTACCTGGGTTGCAGGCACATTCCCAGTGCGGGGTGTGCAGGAGGCAGCTGATGGATGCTTCTCTCTCATTGATGTTTCTAATTCTCTATCCCTCTCCTTTCCTCTCTGTAAAAAATCAATAAAATATATATTTAAAAGAAAAGACTGAGGATATGAAATTAGGTGTGAAAGTGAGTATTAAGAGTAAAGAAGTCACCACGAATTGCAAAACTTGGGAATCCAATAAGTAGCACAAGCATGATAAGACCCAGAAAAGCGCCTGACCGTTTGTGGGAGCCGGCCTGACGCCTCTATAATACCATGGTCCTGCGTCTTCGCTCCCCCAGGTGCCTCTGGCTGCCTCTTTGTAAAATGACAATTCTGTATTTTTCATGTCAAGGATATAAATTCTGCCTTTCCTCCAGCATCTTAATTGGAGTTTTTTCATGGATAATTTGACCAGGCATCGGATTCCCTGCATGCACCTTGGCCTCCTCTGTTTGGACGAAGGCTGTTCCCCCAGCCAGCTTCCATTTCAGCCTTTGTCCCACATTGTACCTCGTGCCCTGTTGAAACTGTACATTTCTCCCCTTTGACCCACATTCCCTCTGGCCTGGCCTGGGAACCCCTGTTTCGCCGTGGCATACCCTTTGGGCAGCTGTGTTTGGGGGGACTCAGTGGCCAGTGTAGACCACATCAATGTATTCCACTCACCCAAACCTAAAACCCCCTGACCCCACCCCCTTGAGCTGAATTTCCAAAATGCCTGTGCTCACACCCAGGGGTGACGTGGGAGGGGTGGGGTCAGAGAGGGTGGGGATGTCTTACTACCTCACATTTGCAAAAGCCTGTGGCCGTGGGGCCTCCAGTTGGCTGAGGGCCTGTCGTAAGGTTCGGGCTTCCTGGCTTCCCAAGAGTGTCCCCCTGGCTCCGTGCTGTGGTCACTTGGTCACAGAAGTTCGAGAAACTTTCCCTTTGTGTGGCTCAGTGGTTGAGTGTCATCTATGAGCCAAGAGGCCACAGTTCAATTCCGGAGGCCGCCAACCCTCTCACCTCCCTTGTCCTCGAGGCTAAACCAGGAAAGGAAGCGAGAGGCCGCTGGCCGCTGGCTGAGAACAAAGCCAGGTGTTGGGTTACAGTCAAGGGCCCCGGTGGCCCTGGGCAGGCAGGCTCAGGCCTGGAGGCGGTTCCCACCCACCAGGTCTCAGAGACCACACCTGAGTCCCTTCCGTGGGGCAGGCCAGGGCACAGCGGGCGGAAGGCAAATTCAGGGACAAAAAGGGCTGGGAGGGGGCAGGTGGTATTCCATTCCTCTGCAGGGCTGGGCACTGCCTGAGCGCCCGCGCCCGTGCCCGCGTCCTCCTCTCGCCTTCCAGGAGCCAGGGAGGGCCTGGGCCCCCGGGACGGGGGTCAACGGCCTGAGCAGGACTGACCAACTGCACTTGACCCTGACAGAAACCAGCGCCCTGGCCCCGTGAGGTTCCCTGGAGACCAGGCGGCGGGGTCCCCTGCCGACCAGCCGGGCCCAGCAGAAAGCCATTCCTCTGGTTTCAAATGATTGGCCACCATGACATTTCTTACCAGAGCTTTGTTAGCTGGGTTTGTGTGATGGTCAAACATGGCGAGTTTCATGTAAAGACAAGTGGGAGGGCTTCTGGGAGGCAGTGAGGCCAACTGCTCAGGGGCTGCCCGTCTGGCTCTTTCCCAAACACATCCCTGTAATCAAAACAGCAATCAGCCCCGGCCGGTGTGCTCAGTGGATAGAGCGCCAGCCTGTAGACCAGCGGTTCTCAACGTTGGCTGCACATGAGAATCACCGGGGAATCTTTGTAAAATCCTGATTTCTGGGCCTCATCCTCCGGAAGTTCTGTTTCTTTGTTACTCATGTTGTGGTCCCGCCCCATCACGAAGAAACAGAACTTCTGGAGGATGAGGCCCAGAAATCAGGATTTTACAAAGATTCCCCGGTGATTCTCATGTGCAGCCAAGGTTGAGAACCACTGCTGCAGACTGAAGGCTCCCAGTTCAATTCCTATCAAGGGCACATGCCTGGGTTGCAGGCTTGATCCCCAGTAGGGGGCGTGCAGGAGGCAACCGATCATGACTCTCGTCATTGACATTTCTATCTCTCCCTCTCTGAAATCTATAAAAAAATATATTTTAAAAAATAAATAAATAAAAATATATTAAACAACTTTAGCTTTTAGCAAAGCCGCCCTTCCCACGGGCCGGGCACTGAGCTCCTCGTATTCCCACGTTCAGTCCGGCCGTGGTGTCTGAGGGAGGCACGCTCACCTGGCTTTCCAGGTAAGGAAGCTAAGCCACAGGCAAGTGACTTGCTCACAGTCCCACAGCCGCTAAGCGGGGGCCCAGCCAGCACCCCCGGCGCCCAGCTCTGCATCACAAGCACCCCCTCCTCTCTGTCTGCAGGCCCAGCATTGGTCAGTGAGTGGTGCATTGCCAGCTGTGCCCACAGGCCGAGGCCGAACTTGGGGAAACCCGCTCCGAAGCCACAGGCCATCAGAGAGGCTCGGACACCCCGGTCCCAGGTGGGGAGGGTGAGGCATCATCGATAGGGTCTCCCCGGGCGACGCCCCAGCCTCTGAGCCCAGATGTGACCTGAGCACCCAGCGGGCCCGTGGGCTCAGGTGGGGACTGTGCGGGCAGCGCCAGGAAGGGGCAGCAGGACACTCGAGGGCAGGCTGCCCTCCCCCTCCCCTCACCCCCCCCCCACCCCCGCCCCCGTTCCAGTCCCTGTTTGGCTGGAAGGCCTTTCCACGGGCAGGACCCGCCCACCCACAGCTCCCGGGAGAATCTCCAAGGAGCCAACGGCTCGTTGATGTTAATCGCTTCCACCTTCGCAGCCGCACGTGGGGGAGCTAGGCTGGCCCCGGAATCGTCCAGGCCCCAGGCCCACGCCCGCAGCCTGCAGGGTTTCCCGCTTTAGAAGAAAGGGAGACGCGGGGAGCGCCCATCTGCCGGCTAGACGTGCGTCCCGAAGCCCGGTCAAGGTGCGTTTGGGAAAACTGCCCACCAGGTCAGCTTGCATCGGGGACAGGCGGCTGGACGGGCTTTTCGGTGAGACTGTCACTCTTTAAAGCTTTGGGTTAAGATGCTCCGTGCCCACAAATACAGAACCCGCCCGCACCGCCTGCCTGCGGAGGGTCTGGTTTTCTCCTCACTGTTCGTGCCGCCGGCGAGCTCGGCCACGCGCTGAGTGTGATGGGGGTTTGCTGGTTCTCCGTGGCGACTGCGGTCCCACTGTGTGAGCGCCCTGCCTGCCTCCATGCTCCTGTGGAGGGACTTCCGGTTGTCTCTGGCCTGGGTTCTCTGCACAAAGCTGCCGCGAACCTTCAGGTCCCAGGTTTTGGGGCAGCACCAGGCGCTTTCTGCTGTGTGGACCTGGGGCGGCCTTGCTGGGAGGATGTGCTGATGGTAGGTCATTGCCAGGAGGTTCTCCAAAGAGGCTGTCGCCACTCGCACCCCCAGAGGTATGCCCGCCCCAGCCTTCACATGCAGCCCCTGCCCGGTGGGGGGCAGGGCTGAGATGGCTTCGTGTTTCTCGCTCCCGTGTTCTTGATGACAGATGCGTGTGAGCATTTGTTTGTTGGCCATTTCCAGACTCTGTTTTGTGAAGTCATTTGTCCACTTTCCTTTTTTAAAAAATATATTTTATTGATTTTTTACAGAGGGGAAGGGAGGGAGATAGAGAGCTAGAAACATCGATGGGAGAGAAACATCGATCAGCCGCCTCATGCACATCTCCCACTGGGGATGTGCCCGCAACCCAGGTACATGCCCTTGACCGGAATCGAACCTGGGACCTTTCAGTCCGCAGGCCAACGCTCTATCCACTGAGCCAAACCGGTTTCAGCATCCACTTTCCTTTTTTTAAAATATATTTTTATTGATTTCAGAGAGGAAGGGAGAGGGAGAGAAACAGCAATGATGAGCGAGAATCATGGATCGGCGGCCTCCTACACGCCCCCTGCTGGGGATGGAGCCCCCAACCCCGGCATGTGCCCTGACCAGGAATGGAACCATGACCTCCTGGTTCATAGGTCGACCAGCGCTCAACCCCTGAGCCACGCCGGCCGGGCCCACTTGTCCACTTTTCAGTTCCCCTCCTCATAGGAGGCGTTCTCTATACTCTAGACCAGGGGTGGGCAAACTTTTTGACTCGAGGGCCACGATGGGTTCTTAAACTGGACCGGAGGGCCGGAACAAAAGCATGGATGGAGTGTTTGTGTGAACTAATGTAAATTCAAAGTAAACGTCATTACATAAAAGGGTACGGTCTTTTTTTTCAATAGTTTTATTCATTTCAAACGGGCCAGATCCGGCCCGCGGGCCGTAGTTTGCCCAGGGCTGCTCTCGATGCAGGCATTGGTCATAAGTCCACACAGCAAATCTCTCTCTGCATCCGGGCTGCCTTAGCTGCTCTCAGGATAAACAGTTTAATGTTAATGGGGCTGGAACAGCCATCGTCTCCTTTGTGGTCAGTGGTTTTGCATCCTCTTTGCGTGACTTCTTGTTTCCTCATCGGAGCCGATTATTTATCTTTTCCCTGGTTTGCTCCTCGGCCCACTGGGAACTGAGTGTTGTGTGTGGTGTGGGAATGTCAGGGAAGCTCACCCGTGCCCTGTGGCTGTCCCCACGCCGTGGGCCCCTCGCCGCCATGACAGGCGTGTTATTGTCACCCGTGTCTGTGACTGTCCCGTGGGCCCCTCGCTGCCATGACAGGCGTGTTATTGTCCCTATAGTGAGTCTGTGAGCTCTCACCTTTCCCCTCTATTTCACGCTGTGCGGCTTCTTAAAGGTTCACTGAAAACAAGGACCACGGGGGGCGGGGTCACTAGTGGGGCCGCAGCTGCTCCCAGGGAGCGGGGCTGTGTGCTGGTTCCCCCGGCAGTCCACTCGCCTTCTGGTTGAAAGCCCGCCCTGCCTGCCTGGGGGGCCATCCCCACCCCCACCCTTTGCAGGGGAGGGGACTGACTCGGGAACCAGGCCTGGGACTGGGCAGAGTGGACTGCAGTCCAGACAGGCCAGCTCCCAGCTGCTGAGAGTGAGGGCTGATGGTGAGGGGCCCGTGCTTTGGGGTGACTATGGTTCAGAGCGCCCTGCACCCAGATCGGGGCTGGTGGCCCCAGGCATGGTCCCTCAGGGTCCAGCTGGAGCCCAAGAGCTCAGAGGCCCTGAGGGCAGGTCACACACAGTCGGTGGAGACAGGCATTCCCCAAGCTCCTGCAGGAGGCGCAGCGGGGCCTGGGGTGCGTTCCCGGGACTCCCCCAGAGCCGGGCGCCTGGGAGCTGGCAGGAGGCTGCCTCTCTGACCGCCTCCTCTCACTTAGAGGAAAGCCCGGCCGGGTCACAGGGAAATAATTGGTCCTTAATCAGCTGCCCCACCCGCTCGGCGAGGCGGAGCGGCAGGGGCATCTGCCGGGCTGGAGCCAGATGCCCAGTAATGCGGTTAGTCCAGAGGCCTGGGCGCCGGCCGCCAGGTGTCCTGGGAGCGGAGGCGGGGAGGCTGGGCTGCAGGCCCACAGGCCCTCGTGGCTGCCGGGGTCACGCTGCACAGGCCCCGGTCACCAGCGCTCCCCCCGGTGCCTGGGAGGGACGTGTGAGCACGCCCCCCTGGTTTGCAGATGGGGAAACTGAGGCTGTGAGAGGCCCTCGGGTCCCTGAGTGAGCTGAGCCCAGGCGTGCCCCAGGCAGGGAGGGGGGGGGCCACAGCTCCCAGCCCTTCCCCCTCTTGCCCTCTGGCCCAGGGGAAACTGAGGGCTCTGGCATTGCTGGCCCTGCCCCCCCCCAACCCCCCCCCCCAGGCAGACCCAGGGACAGGCAGGTGCTGCCTGTGAGGGCGGGGCTGTCACCCCTCCCCGTCAGCAGCTGCCTGGGGACAATTTGGAGTCCTCTTGGTTCCCAGGCCCTGACGTCAGCCTGGACAGCCTGGCCTTGCCCTGTTTTTCTGCAGAGTGTGTAAGTGGATTAGCAGACAGCTCTGTCTTCGGTTGTTTTCCTTCAAACACCAGGTCGGAGCAGCTGGGCTGAGGGCGCAGGGAGTCCGATGGGCCGGAGGGAGTGTCCGCTGGGAGGGAGGGGCCGGTGGGAATGTCCTCCTGTGAGAGGCTGGCGCCGGGGCCTGGCTCCTCCTGCCCGGTCTGGGCTCACAGGGCCTGGCCTTGGCCCCATCACGGAACCTGGGCTCCAGGGGCCGGCCCCAGAGTCCTGACCTCGACCTGCCCCCTGCCCCCCAAGGCTGTGACTGACAAGGGCAAAGCGCCTGGTCTCCGGCTCCCCCCTGGGCGTGCTCCCCCCTGGGCGTGCTCCCCCTGGGCATGCTCCCCCCCTGGGCGTGCTCCCCCCCTGGGCGTGCTCTCCCCTGGGCATGCTCCCCCCTGGGCGTGCTCCCCCTGGGCATGCTCCCCCCCTGGGCGTGCTCTCCCCTGGGCATGCTCCCCCCTGGGCGTGCTCCCCCCTGGGCGTGCTCCCCCCCTGGGCGTGCTCCCCCCTGGGCGTGCTCCCCCCCTGGGCGTGCTCCCTCCTGGCCGTGTTCCTAGTTTCATCTCCTGGAGGCTCATCTGCTTGGTGCCCAGAGGCCTGGCCGAGCTGCCCCTGGGTGCTCACTGGCCGAGAGCCATGAATAAATGGTGAATAAATGGCCGAGCCAGAGCTCTGGCTGCTGGGGGATCCTAGCTTAGAGCGACGGGGGACCTGCTCTCCAGGCGCCAGGCTGGGGGCCAGTCATTGCTGGCTGTGGGTGGCACCCTCAGGCCGGGCACTGCAATGCCCAGAAGAGGCCTGGCTGGGTGTGTGCCCAGCCTCTGATGGGGCAGGAAGGCACCCGAGAGACACCCAGTGGGAAAGGACAGCCGGGGACACACTCATCACCCCAGAGAGGGGAGGGGCTGCTGAGAGAGAAGGCAGCTGGGGGGGCGGGCGGGGCAGCAACTGGGTGCCCAGAGCGCACCCCATTCCCCATTCCCCATCGCTCCCCATTCCCCATCGCTCCCCATTGCCCATCGCTGGGGCCCCTCCACATGGGGGTCTAGAGGTGACTCGGACACTCACAGCCCCCTTGACAACTCGGCTTCCTGGCTTAGCAGGGTGATCCCCTCTGAGCTTAAAAGCTGCCCTTATGTGGTACCGTCTCTAAGGCAGCGGCCCCTTTGGAGGTCGAACCACCCTTTCACAGGGGTCGCCGAAGACCCTCGGAAAACACACATATAATTACATATTGTTTTTGTGATTAATCACTATGCTTTAATTATGTACAATTTGTAACAATGAGAATACATCCTGCATATCAGATATTTACATGATGATTCATAACAGTAGCAACATGACAGTGATGAAGTAGCAGCGAAAATGATTTTATGGTTGGGGGTCCCCACAACATGAGGAACCGTATTAAAGGGTCGCGGCATTAGGAAGGTTGAGAACCGCTCCTGTAAGGGAAAAGGGATGGAGGGAGGGAGGGGGAGAGGGAAGGAGGGAGGGAGGAGGAAAAAGACAAGCTTTACCAGGCACTGGGTTTTGCCCTGAGCGGGAACCGCCCGCAAGCGCTCACACACACACCCCCAACCCCCACTGCCCGAGTCAGCAACAGTCCTGCCCATTTGGGCTCAGGGAGGACAGCGATGCTCCCACAGCCGAGGCAGCGGAGGCAGCGGGGGAGGGAGAGCCAGGCCGAGCACCCTCTCCCAGCAGCCCTCACGTTATTGTTGATTTGTTTTTGATGAAAATTGAATTCCTTTGAGGGAAGGGAGGGGCTGGGGTATCCACAGGGAAGGGCTGTGCAGCCCCGAGCAGGGGAATGGGTGGTGGCGGCTGCAGGCCCAGGAGCTGGCGTTCACCCCGAGATGCAGCCACCGGGAGGCCAGTGGTCAGGGCTGCGCTGGGCTGGGATTGGGGAGGGGGGACGCAGGTGTGGGCAGGTGCCCTCGGGACAGGGCCCGTCCGTCCTGCACATCCGACTCCCCCGTCCAGCGGGCGCGTCCTGGTCTTTGCTCTCGGGCGGCAGCTTTCGCAGGGCGAAGGGCGTTAAGGACCAACGTGCTGTCTGCCCTGCAGGCCCCACCCCCTCCTCTTTGTTTGTCAGTGGCTTTCTTCATAGGAGTGAAGGTCTCCATGTTCTGTCCGTCGTCTAGGAGCAGGGCGCCCCAGCGCTGGGGGCAGGGGTAGAAGATGAGCAGGTGCCCACACATCCGAGACCCTGCGGCAGCTTGGCCGCCCACTGCTCCAAGGGAGGGGAAATGACCAGAACTATGCATGTCGCAGCTGTTGGTGCTGACAGACAGTAACTCCAACACCCTGCCCGGCCGGCGTGGCTCAGGGGTTGAGCGTCCGCCTATGAACCAGGAGGTCATGTTTGATTCCCAGTCAGGTCAGGGCACACGCCTGGGCTGTGGGCTCAGTCCCCAGTGCGGGGTGTGCAGGAGGCAGCCAATCAATGATTCTCTCTCATCATTGATGTTTTTCTCTCTCGCTCCCTCTCCCCTCCTCTCTGAAATCAATAAAGACATTTTTTTAAATATTAACTAGAACCCCGGGCCAAAGTCAGACACGGAGCCGCCGCAACCTTAGGGAAAGCATCCTCGTCCTTTCCCGGACGGGGCTCCCAGCACATGAGAGTCTGCGTGTGCGACTCCCCGCAGTGAGGAGGGTACGTGCGAGCCTGTGGTACCCGTAGGCGGCCCAGCTGCTGCGAGGCAGGAGGGAAAGGCCTTCCTGCCTCGGTTCCCCCTTGAGGAGCTCCTAGGGTTCAGTCACCTCTTCTTTTTCTTTTTCTAACCCTCACCCAGGGGTATGTTTCCACTGATTTTTTAGAGAGAGTGGAAGGGAGGGGGAGAGACAGAGAGAGAAACGTCAATGTGAGAGACACATCAACTGGCTGCCTCCTGCACGTGCTCCAACCGGAGCCAGGGATCGAGCCTGCAGCTGAGGTACGTGCCCTTGCCCGGAATCGAACCTGGGACCCTTCAGTCTGCGGGCCAACGCTCTATCCACTGAGCCAAACCTACTAGGGCCGGTCACCTGTTCTGCCCCTCCCGGTGCCCTCTCCGCTCTGGTGTGATGGACCCAGGGCGCGCCCCCCCCCGCCCCCGCAGCTTCGGAGCAGCTGGAGTGGTGAGACGCACGTCCCACGGTCCCATCCACATGTATGGGCCATGTTTTGAGGAGAACTCTGTCCTGTTCAGAAGGGATGTAGAAAAACATCCCCAGCCCAGGCCAGATCCTCATTACAGTCGGTGTTTGATGATAATTCTCTCCCCGAAGATTGGGGGGTGCTATGCTGAGTGGCGTTTGTACATGATACCCAAGGCTGGGACAAGTGTTGAGTGACTTGGGAGGCAAAAGCTGGTCCTGAGGCCTACACGGGGTTACCTGGCCGGTTTTGCTGCTTTTCTGGGCCTGGGGCTGAAATGCAACTGAGGCCTGGCTGTTATGTCTAGCCAGCAGCCCTCCTGACCCCGGGAGGGCTCGTACTCCCTCCCCTGAGAAGAATCCAGCTCCCTCCAGCCCAGGGCTGTCCTCCCAGCCCAGCCTGGCAGACTGGGCAGGTGGCCTAACTCCACATTCAAAAGGAGAAAGCGAAGGCCCAGAGAGGGCAAGGGACTTGGCCAGGACCACACAGCATCAGGGGCGGGACTTGGACCCAGCTCCTGAGGCTGAGGATAGAGATGTGTGCTCAGGTGGGGCCGAGGACTGGGCAGGGAGGCAACGGCACCCCTACCTGGCATGGGGGTGGGAAGGGTCGGCCTCTTGGCCTAGAAGGCTGGAGAGGGTGCACAGGCAGCTCCGGGAGCAGACGGGGTGGGGGAGCAAGTCCCCGACCCTGTGGGGGGCAGGCAGGGAGGCCGGGGGTGTGCAGGGACCACGGGAACCCACAGGCGTCTGACCTTTGCAGTTTGCTGAAAGCACACCTGGGTTTCGACTATTTGTATTTATTCTGCTCAGCAGATGTTGTGGTGCCTGTATTTGTAGATTCAGGACTTGCACCGTTTCTGGAAAATTCTTTTCATTGGCAACCTCTCCTGCACCCCTGCCTTCCAGTTCTGCCCTCGGTCTCGGGGCCGCTCACATGTTCAGGGTCTACTCCGCCGGCCACATGCGCACAGTCTCCACGCGTCTCTTCCAGCTGACCCTCCATCACGTCGCATCTGCTGTGCGGGCCCCTCTCCAGCGAGGATGTAATTTTAAAAACCATATTTGTAATGCATACAAGTCCTGTTTGGTTTAATTTTAAATCAGCCTGGCCAGTTTTTAGGGTCTCTTGTCCTCTGGTCACTATTTTTATTTCATCCCGTATGTTTCTACACATTTGGAAGTGGTTGTTGTTTTATATTCTACTAGAGGCCCCAGTGCATGAATTTGTGCACGGGTGGGGTTCAGCTGGCCCGGCCGATGGGGGCCAATCAGCAGGCGGGGATGGCCAGTGGGAGGGCCCACGGGCGGTTGGGGGCCCGCTGGCCGCCACAGTGCGTGTCACAGTGACAGGTCATTCTGGTCGTTCTGGTCGTTCTGGTGTTCTGGTCACTTGGCTTTTATATAAAGAGATATCTTGTCAACGTAGGAACGTCCACAACTGTAGGGGATTTTCCTAGGGTTTATTTGAGCCCAAAATGACCATTGTCGGGAAGCAAGACCTCCAGTGGCCCTGGAGAGGAGTGTGCGGTCTCTTTTACGCATGTGGGCTGGAGGAGGGAAGGCGAGGGAGAAGGAATGTGCTCCCCGAGGCGGTCAGTTCACCTAGACCAGGGGTGGGCAAACTTTTTGACTCGAGGGCCACAATGGGTTCTTAAACTGGACTGGAGGGCCGGAACAAAAGCATGGATGGAGTGTTTGTGTGAACTAATATAAATTCAAAGTAAACATTGTTACATAAAAGGGTACGGTCTTTTTTTTGTTGTTGTTAGTTTTATTCATTTCAAACTGGCCGGATGCGGCCTGTGGGCTGTAGTTTGCCCAGGGCTGACCTAGACACACAGAAGCCCTGGGCAGGCTGCTCCAGGCAAAGGTGAGCTAAGGAAGTCATCCATCTGGGTTGTGACTGTCCACCAGGACCTGCCCCGACAGGAATCAAGATCAGATCACCCTGTGAGGTTACTTTCCCTAAAATCCCTTTTTGCCCACAATCTGATATTGACTATCCATAGGCGTTTGGGGGGGGGGGGGCGGGCTATGTCTACGTTTCTTGTGTTTTATTTCAGCTGACTCGCTCACAGTGGCTGGTTTCTGCGTGTGTGTGTGCGTGCGTGTGTGTGTGTGTGTGTGCGTGCGCGTGTGTGTGTGCGTGCGTGTGTGTGTGTGTGTGTGTGTGTGCCGTGCGTGTGCCGTGAGTCCACACACTGTTGAATTTGATCTGGGAATCAGAGGGGCCTTCACTGGGGACGTTTTCCTCCAAAGAGAATTTGCACCTGCTGCTGCCAGGACCCGGGAGCCCGGCCGTCGCTGTGGGATCAGAAATGTCAAACCTGCAGAGGAGTTTCCTGAGTTGACTTGAGCCGAATGGAGGACATCGCCAGGAAGCCAGGCCTCAGATGCTCCAGGGAATGGCCGCTTTGCGGTTTCTTTTAAGGAGGGACCGTGAGCAGGAGGGAGGATGCAGGTGGGGGTGCATCGCAGGGGTTAAGATTACACGCTCTGGCCCAAACCGGTTTGGCTCAGTGGATAGAGCGTTGGCCTGCGGACTGAAAGGTCCCAGGTTCGATCCCGGTCAAGGGTATGTACCTGGGTTGCGGGCACATCCCCAGTGGGGGATGTGCAGGAGGCGGTTGATCGATGTCTCTCTCTCATCGATGTTTCTGACTCTCTATTTCTCTCCCTTCCTCTCTGTAAAAAATCAATAAAATATATTTTAAAAATATATATATATATACATTAAAAAAAATTGATTTAAAAAAATTGATTTCAGAGAGGAAGGGAGAGAGAAAGAGATAGAAACATCAATGATGAGGGAGAATCATGGATCGGCTGCCTCCTGCACAACCCGCACTGAGCCCACAACCCAGGCCTGTGCCCCGACCAGGAATAGAACCCTGACCTCCTGGTTCATAGGCCGACGCTCAACCACTGAGCCAGGGCAACTTTTCCTTTCCTTGGAGCGGAGACTGGCCTCAGGCACCTGGGGAGGGAGTGTGTGCACGTTGGGGGCGACGGGCAGTCCCTCCCAAGACCTCCTCTCCCTCCTCTGGCCCTGCCCTCGGTCCTCCCTCCTGACCCTTCCCATCTCTCTCCTCCTGCAGCGCCCCACCAGCCTCCAGGGAGCCCCCCCCCCCCACACACACACACACAGGACTGAGACCGAAGAGCAGGGAGCTTTGTGTGTGAGACCAACCAGCTGGAGGCTCCCCGAAGCTCGTTTCCTAGGAAACTGGGGGCAAACAAGGCCAAACAATGGAAAGAACAGAGGCCCCGGAGGGGTGGCCAGTGGGTCTCCTGTGGGGCTGTCCCCAGGGCTGAGCCTGAGCTGTTCCAAACGCCCTCTGATCAGGGCTTCCTGCCCCCAGAGGCAGGGGGGGTGGGTCTCGGGCAGGGACCCTAGAGGTCCCCTCTGACCCCCGGGGACCCCAGCAGGTCGGGCAGGCAGGGGCACTGGCCTGATGGAAGAGTCCGGTTTGTCCTCTGGGAGGCCAGCAAGAAGCCCAGGGCAGAGGCCCTCCACCCGCCCATCCATCTTTCCACGTCCTGCCACGCGGTGACTGTGGGCCCTGCGGTGCTCCCGGGAGAGGACCCTGCTCAGCCAGCAGAGCGCCGGCCGGAGGTGTGAACGGAACCGGTATCAGGGCCCTCAGCCCGGCCAGGCCAGCCGCCTGGACGCTCCCTGCGCAGCGGACTGTCCCAGGGGTGCGCCCAGAAGGCCAATCAGAGCCCAGATCCCAGACTGTGAACTGGAGCTGAGGAAGGGAATGGCGGCCGCAGGTCCCCATGGTGGGGACGGTCCCAGGTGAACCTCGGGCACCTTCGGCCACCCGGGCCGTTTCTGGCGCGTGGGATACGCGGTCATCGGGGCTGATCAGGGCTCCCCCGAGGAGGAAGATGGGCGCCCTCTCCTCTCCTGGCTGGGGTGCCGGGAGCCAGTCCATCCTTGCTGTTTCAAGGGACCTGGCATATATAGCATACTGTTCTTAATATGTTTGCTCACCTTCTTGGCACTATGTGTTTTAACCAAGGTCACCTCTCTGAGAAAGGTTTCCCCAGGTAGGGATTTTCCCCTGAAGTTAGGGAGGGAATAAAACCCCTTCACTAAGTGCCAGGCGGGTAATTAATCACTTTAACTATGAACAATCATGCTTAAGTACATAATCTTTACTCCCTGGAATGGAGATAAGAAACACCCTAACCTTTGGAATATAGATTGATAGGATTGGAATCAACTGGTATAAATACAGATGCAACAAGACAACAGGACATAGAACCTAGAAACAGAACCTAGCAAGAGAACCTGGCTGAAGAACCTACACACAGAACCTAGAGACAGAACCTAGCAAGAAAACATGGCAAAAGATCCTGGACAGAACCTGGCAAAGAACCTGGCAAAGAACCTAAAGACAGACCTGGCTACAGAACCTGGATAGAACATGGCAAGAGAACCTGACTAGAATCTGGTGACTGAACCTGGCTGGAGAACCTGGACAGAACTTGGCTAGGCTGCTGAGAACATGGCTACAGAACCTGGCTGGAGATCCAAACCAGAACTTCGCTGGAGATCCTGACCAGAACTTGGCTAGAGATCCTGGCTAGGCTGCTGATCAACTGAACGCTGTGTGTCATTCCTTCTTCGCCGACTCCGTCCACACCTTTGGGGACCCCTGGACCTGCTGGGGTTGGACCCCAGCACTGGGGCATTGGAACCCCCACTAGGGAGCACCCCAAGGCTTGGTGTTGAGGGGGTTCAGGACACGCCTCCATCCAGCATGTGCGTTGACTCTGAGCTGAAGGCCCTGGAGAAGCAGCAGGTGCAGGAGGGGTTCTCTGTCCCCCCCCATTGCCCCCCCTTCTACCTAAAAGTGGGCGGTGCAGCCTCCCCGGAGCAAGTGCCCGCCCTGCCCCAGGAGGGGAGCACTCTCGCCAACCGGGGACTGGTGCCCAGGACGAGATGGGCCTGTACAGAAGGGAGGACCCTGTCCTATTAGCTCCCCCATGTGCTTGCGAGTCATCGTCCCACAGCTCACTACCCGGCCCAAGCCCCTGCGTCTTGTCACAGCCCCATAAACACATTGCTCTCTCTGCAAAAGGTACATGAGCTTGGGGCCTACGGCTTTGGGGGGTTTGCGTTGTCCTTTTGAAGGTTCCCGCACACACAGGAAGACACGGTGAAAACCCCGTGTGCTTTCTCCTGCTCATGGTGCTGCCACTAATTCCCAGGACCCGGACCAGCGGGTTGGGTTTCCTCCCTGCAGTTTGGACTCTGCGTGAGGCTTCACCACCAATGAATCCCTTTGTGTCCAGGGAGTGGGAACTGGGTTTCCTTTCCTTTTTAAAAAGAAAAATGTAGCCGAGGCCGGTTTTGCTCAGTGGATAGAGCGTCGGCCTGCGGACTGAAGGGTCCCAGGTTCGATTCCGGTCAGGGGCATGTACCTTGGTTGCGGGCATGCCCCAGTGGGAGATGTGCAGGAGGCAGCTGGTCGATGTTTCACTCTCATCGATGTTTCTAACTCTCTATCTCTCTCCCTTCCTCTCTGTAAAAAAATCAATAAAATATATTTAAAAAATAAAAAGAAAAATGTATTTTTACTGATTTCAGAGAGGAAGGAAGAGGGAGCAAGAGATAGACACATCAATGATGAGAGAGAATCACTGATCGGCTGCCTCCTGCACACCCCCCACTGGGGGTCGAGCTTGAAACCAGGACATGTGCCCTGACGGGGAATTGAACCGTGACCTTCTGTTCACAAGTCGATGCTCAACCACTGAGCCACGGGCAGAGCGGGTTCTGATACTGACAATAAAAGACCCCTTATATGTTCCAAGGCCCCAGTGGGTGCCTGAAGCCGGCGATGGTGCTGCACCTGTGCAAGCTGTGCGTTTTCCTGTACGCACGCACCCGCGATAAAGAGTCACTTGTAATTTAGGGCCAGGAAGAGATCAGCAGCAAGAACAGGTTAGAACACGGCCCGGGAACAGCAGTGACAGCAATGAGGGCAGGTGAGCCTGTCCTCCCTCATGGAGCTGCTCTGGGACCTGGGAGGTGGCCAGGGACTGGCGGGCGGGCATCTGCCGCCTGGGTTCCCCGGACAAAGCGGGGACTCACCTGGGGGGAGGGGGGACAGCCACAGAGCTGGACAGCCCAGGGTTCATCGTGCTCCTCGGAGCGGCAGGCAATTTAAAACAGGAATTGCTTATTTCTTGATTTTTCCATTTAATATTTTCAACTGCGGGGGTAACGGCAGAAAGCGAAGCCATGAGAAAGGGGGGGCCCCTGTCCTCAGGGCCCCCAGGGCTCCCAACCCTGAGACCAACAGAAACCAAATGCATGTCCTCCTGCCCTGGGTCCTGGCCGTGGCCTCCTCCTGCACAAACTGCCCAGGAGCTGCGTGTGCCACCCGCCCCACACCCTCTGGCCACTGCTCCCTGCAGCCAGGAGGCGGGCATGCTGGTGGGGCGGGTACCCCAGGGGCCATGACCCACTGTGGGTTCTCTGCCCCAGAGAGAATGTAAAGATGAGCCAAGTAGCCTTGGAAGTGAAAGTGCGTTTATCAGTGAAGCGGAGGCAGAGGGGGCTGCGCCCAGGCAGAGCCGCCCCTTTCAGAATCCGCCTCCGTTATGGAGGTGCATTTAAGGGAGTTTGGGGGGAGGGTGTTCAATGAGAGGAGCAATGAGGGTTCTTCCTGGGAAAGGGGTGGAGATTTCTCAGAGGAGGAGTCGCGGGCCATTTCGTGTCCTTCTCTGGATGTCGGACGGTATGTCCCCAGCCCAACGATGCCTTACAGTGAGCCACGGTGAGCTGGGTGACCTTTAAGTGAAATGAGTCACCATGTTGGATGGAGCTGGTGTTAAGCCATAAATCCAGTGTGTGTGTGCCGGGGGCGGGGAGGGTGTCTTACTTTCTGTGGACAGTGCTGCAGCTGTTGCCCCACATGCCCCGCCTCTCAGTCATACCCTGGGCCCTCCCCCAGGCTGCTCCTGCCCTGGCTGGTCCGGGAATGCTGTCCGCCTGTGCTCTGGGCTGGTTCTCATCTCCTCTCCCCTCACCACCCCCAGGGCAGTGTGTCCACCAGCCCTTCGCCAGCCCAGCCCCGTGGGCTCTGACCTCTGGGCGACATCCCGGAGGCAGAGGAGCCGGCCGAGGGGCGGCCCATCACAGCTGGACTCGCCGGGCTCCCCAGGCCGCTCCGCTCCGCCTGCCCCCCCCCCCCCCCCCCGCCCTGTGGGCTGCCCCCTAGACGCCCTGAACTGTCAGACCCAGGCCTCCCTGGAGCAGAGCCCGCACTCCCTCCTGGGTCGTGGATCAGATTTCGGGGACAACTCAGACTGCGTCTCTGCCTGAGCTGGGGGGGCAGGCGGCTGGGGCTCACAGCACCCGGGGCGGCCTCTCCACTGCAGAGTGGGGGCAGGCACCTCCGTCGCACCTGCTTCCCGGCCACTGCAGGCAGAGCAGAACGGGCCTGGCCCTGCCGGGGAAGCAAGGTTAGTTTTCTGTCCATAGAGACCAAAGAGAGGGGCGGGGGAACCGTCCAGACCACCTCCTCGCGGAAAGGCCCTGGGAGCTGACCCTTTGGGAGAAGCCGCCTTCTGTCCTTCCTTAGTTCACTCAGCAAACGCGGGGCTGGAACCGAACCCGGGCCGCCCTCCGGAAGCTCCTGGTCAGTGGGGTCCAGAGAGGAGAGAGCAGGCCATGTTCCCCTGCGTAATCGGGGTCCCCGGGGGTGGGGAGGGGCGAGGCGGGCAGACCTCTGCCGCCCCCAAGGAGGGAGGCAGGGTTGGGGCACAAATGGGGTTTCAGCCTCGGCCCAGGGCGGCCGCCCTGGCCACCACCTTTCCGGGTAGACGAGGTGCCAACCCACACCGCAGGCTGGGTGGTCTCGCAACGGCTCCCGGGCCACACACCTGTTGGGCATGTGACTGTGCGGAACACGCAGGCAACTGTAACACATGGTGAATGCTCGTGTACCTACGCGTAGAACGGACACAGTGAACGTGATAGAAGCCCTGTGGGCGGCTCAGTGGTTAGAGCAGCAGCTCTCAGACCGAAGGGTCCCAGGTTCGATGGGTGCCTCCTTGGCAGGCTCCCCAGGAGGGGGACGTGCGGCGGACAGCCCATGGACGCGTGTCTTCCTCTCCCCCTCCTCCCTCCCTCCCACTCTCCATAGAAACCAATGGGAAAATGTCCTCGGATGAGGATTTTTTAAAAAGCGCTAGCTCGGCCAGTGTGGCTCATTGGTTGCGTGTTGACCTACGAACCAAGAGGTCATGGTTCGATTCGAGGTCGGGAAACATGCCCGGGGTTTTGGGCTCGATCCCCAGTGTGGGACGTACAGGAGGCGGCCGATCCATGATTCTCTCTCATCATGGACGTTTCTATCCTCTCTCCCTCTCCCTTCCTCTCTGAAATAAATAAAATATATATATTTTTTCAAAACGTTTCACCTGTGCTGGGCACTTGCCCTGAATGGATCCTGCGGGCCTGGAGGTCGCTCTGGGGTCAGTGATGAGTGGGAAGGCCAAGCCGTCACTGTCCGCGACTGTGGGCTTCGTAAGCACTGGCCACGGAGGCGACACTCAGTTTATTTTTATATTTTAATATGTTTTTATTGATTTCAGAGAGGAAGGGAGAGGGAGAGAGAGATAGAAACATCAGTGATGAGAGAGAATCGTGGATCAGCGGCCTTCTGCAGGCCCCCCACTGGGGATCAAGCCTGCAACCCAGGCACGTGCCCTGACTGGGAGTTGAGCAATGACCTCCTGGTTCCTAGGTCGACGCTCAGCCACTGAGCCATGTGGGCTGGGCTGGCACCTTTTAAAAAGTTCTCACCCGAGGACATTTTTCCCATTGATTTCTAGAGAGAGTGGAAGGGGGGACAGAGGAGGGGGAGGGCGACACAGCCATCGGTTGGCTGCGCTGGCCTGGGGGGCAATAGCAGGCACGGAGCGTCTCCCAGGGCAACGCCTTCCGAGCATCCCCTGCGGGATGCAGGCCTCCGGCTCTGCCTGAGGAGGTGTCTCGTGGGAAGGACGTCCTGGCATTTATTGGTCCGTTTCTGGTTCTCGTCCGGGATCTGCCTGGAGCAGGAAGGCCTGTGAGCCGCCTCTGGGCCATGGGGAGCCTGCTGGTGCTGGGCTGCGGCCGCGTCTCCGTGGCCTGGCTGAGGTCCTCGGAACACAGGCTTCCGCTGCACTTCCCTGCGGACTTCCTCGGCTTCCCCTTTCTCCTGCGGGTTCCTTTTCTTACTTCTGCTTGGGCTCCCCCTTCCTGTTCCCACAGCCCCTCATAGTCAATTCCTCAGGAACCACCTGTAGGCGCCCTGACATCACCCCCAGGCCTCACACCGCTGTCCCCTGAGCCAAACCCATGAGGGCAATAAAAATACCTTCTTAAAATATTGTTTGCCAAGAGAAAAGGAAATGACAGACCCCCCAAGATGGCAAACCCAGACTTCATTGCGGCCTCCGTCCTCCTAGGACTGTGACCTTAAGCCAATCAGCCTGGAATTTCTGGATCAACCCCCCCCCTCCCCGCCCCAGGTAATCTGCCTGAGACCCCTCATCCTTCCCCCAGACAAGTGCCCTGCCTGAGACACCCCTCTGGATTGGATGAAAAGTAAAGTGATAGACACGCACACCTATTCCATAGGTGGGTACGGGGTAGTTAGCAGTCAACAAGTAACTTGGCAACAGTAACCAGGAGAGGATTTAGGTCCCCCACCAGGTGCCCTGGCTGTGTGCTGGGAGGTTTGGAAGGGGAGCCACCCTGACATTCCAGAGGAATGTTATCTTAGAAGATAAGAGACGGCTCAGTTCAGGCAAAGATCCCCCTATGTCCTTGTCCGGGAAGAGACCAGGTCACAACTACCTGACAAGAAGCGCTTTTAGTTAAAAAGCTCTTTTTTAAAAATATATATTTTATTGATTTTATACAGAGAGGAAGGGAGAGGGATAGAGAGCCAGAAACATCGATGAGAGAGAAACATCAATCAGCTGCCTCCTGCACACCTCCCACTGGGGATGTGCCCGCAACCAAGGCACATGCCCTTGACCAGAACCGAACCTGGGACCCCTCAGCCCGCAGGCCAACACTCCATCCACTGAGCCAAGCCGGTCAGGGCTTAGTTAAAAAGCTTTAATGTTTGTGGTGACTTTAGGTCCGATGCTGGGGTCCTGCCCCAGCA
This sequence comes from Myotis pilosus, assembly GCA_036010255.1. Taxonomy (NCBI): domain Eukaryota; kingdom Metazoa; phylum Chordata; class Mammalia; order Chiroptera; family Vespertilionidae; genus Myotis; species Myotis pilosus. The sequence continues at coordinate 5,032,039 of JASKON010000032.1, read as the reverse complement.
GGTCCGGGGGTCCCCAAAGGTGTGGACGGAGTCGGCAAAGAAGGAATGACACGGAGGCAGCGTTCAGTTGATCAGCATAGCAAGGTTCTCTAGCCAGGTTCTAACCAGGATCTCCAACCAGGTTCTGTCCAGGTTCTCTTGCCATGTTCTCTCGCTAGGTTCTCCAGCCAGGTTCTCCAGGTTCTGTTGCCAGGTTCTTCAGCCAGGTTCTATCCAGGTTCTCCTGCTATGTTCTGTCTAGGTTCTCCAGCCAAGTTCTGTAGCCAGGTTCTGTCCAGGAACTTTTGCCATGTTCTCTTGCTAGGTTCTCCAGCCAAGTTCTCCAGGTTCTCCAGCCAGGTTCTATAGCCATGTTCCCTCGCTAGGTTCTCCAGCCTGGTTCTGCCCAGGTTCTCCAGCCAGGTTCAGTCACCAGGTTCTAGTCAGGTTCTCTTGCCATGTTCTATCCAGGTTCCATAGCCAGGTTCTGTCTCTAGGTTCTTTGGCCAGGTTCAGTAGCCAGCATCTCCAGCCAAGTTCTGTCTAGGTTCTGTGTGTTGTTGTCTTATTACATCTGTATTTATACCAGTTGATTCCAATCCTATCAATCTCTATTCCAAAGGTTAGGGCGTTTCTTATCTCCATTCCAGGGAATAAAGATTATGTAGCTTAAGCATGATTGTTCGTAGTTAAAGTGATTAATTACCTGGCACTTAATTAAGAGGTTTTATTCCCTCCCTAACTTCAGGGGAAAATCCCTACCTGGGGAAACAACCTTTCTCGGAGAGGTGACCTTGGTTAAAACACAGCGCCAAGAAGGTGAGCAAACATATTAAGAACAGTATGCCATATACGCCAGGTCCCTTGAAACAGCAAGGATGGACCGGCTCCCGGCAGTCCAAGTTTGCGAGGCTGCCACACAGTTGGTCAGTTAGCCTGTGGCAGATTGGGCGCAAATCTCTCCCTCTCTCTTCCTCTCTGAAATCAATAAAAAAATATTTTTTAAAAATCAATAAAAAGATATCCTCAGATGAGGATTAACAAAAAATAAAACAAATAAAATTACATTTAAACAAAAGAAAGCCAATTTAAAAAAATGATCAAAAAGATTTATTAAAAAAACAAAAACAAAAACCCCAAGAACCACCTCCCCTTTCTTCTAAAACACAATCCAAGCGACACAGGAGGAATGTTGTTAAAGGCACAAGCCCTCTGGGACAGAGACCCCAGGGGAGGAGGCGGGACGGGACTTGGGAAGCTGGAGGGAGGCGATGGTCCTACCTCTCAGGAAGCTGGGGAGGCCAGTGCTGGCCAGTGCAGGCGGAGTCCCAGGGGGCGAGCCCTGGGGGGACCCCTCCCGTGCCCTCACGTGGGCTTCCAGTGTAAGTGCGTATATGTTTTCTCCCCACGTCCCACATGGCTCAGGGTTCAGGATCTGGAAGAGGGGCCACACATAAATGAGAGACAAGTAATAATTTGGAAATATTGGGGGGCCGGGGGACAAATCCAACTCAAGGGGAAAGACTTCCACTGGTGCTCAAGCCTCGCCAGCCTTTTATTGGTTTGGGATCCACCCATAGCCCTTAGGCAGGCAATTTCCGGTAACAGGCAGACTAGCCATCAGCGAGGATTTACATAAGAATAAGTGGGGAAGTTGCTTCCGCTGCCATTGTCTGAATAACAGTGGGTGCACAGCCCTGACCTTTGCCAGGCTTCAAGGGTCGCCAGCCTCCGGTTCCTTGTCCACACCGCTCAGCTAGTGAGGACAATAGGCTCTTCCCACAGCGTCCCTCTGTCTCCGTGTCTTCATCGCTTCTTCTGAGAACACCTGTCCTATTGGATTAGGGCCCATCCGAGTGACTGCATTTTCCTTATCACCTCTTCAAAGGCCCATCTTCAAACGCAGCCACATTCCGAGGGGGCGAGGGCTCCAGCACAGACACTGGGGGGACGCAATTCAGCCCCCAGCAGACAGTAAAATAAACCCCCAGGGTTTCTATCACCCAGGAAGCCACAGCCTCTTAAACAATCCTCGGGGAGGAAGGAATCAGGTCCAAGCCGCAGGAGGCCTAGAAGACGGAGCCGAAAGGACAGGCGCTGTTCACCTAACACAGCGGCGGCAAACTCATTCGCCAACAGAGCCAGATGCCAACAGCACTTCTTCAACACAGACTCGCCCAGGCCGAAAACCGACTTCTGCGCGTGGGCCACGAAGTTTCAACCGCACTGTACGTGCCGCACGTGGTATTTGGTGGAAGAGCCACACTAAGGGGCCAAAGAGCCGCATGTGGCTCGCGAGCCACAGTTTGCCGACCAGAGACCTAACAGAACAGAAGGAAGGATGAGAGCAAATCGAGGCTCGGAGAGGTCCGGTTTGTGTCCAGTCTTCTTAATCGGCGCTGTGGCCACACGCTAACTGACCAGCTCGGGGAGGCCTGTGTGGCAGCCTCGCAAACTCAGACCTGAAGTCACCACAGACATTAAAGCTTTTTAACTAAAAGCGCTTCTTGTCGGGTAGTCATGTCCTGGTCTCTTCCCGGACAAGGACAAAGGGGGATCTTTGCCTGAACTGAGCCATCTCTTATCTTCTAAGATAACATTCCTCTGGAATGTCAGGGTGGCTCCCCCTTCCAGACCTCCCAGCACACAGCCAGGGCACCTGGTGGGGGACCTAAATCCTCTCCTGGTTACTGTTGCCAAGTTACTTGTTGACTGCTAACTATCCCGTACCCACCTATGGAACAGGTGTACGTGTCTATCACTTTACTTTTCATCCAATCCAGAGGTGACCCCACTTTGCTTTCTCCCGCCTCCCTAATCTATCGCCAATAGATTTCATGAAACCCACTTACCATATCCTCTTTTGATTATAATGTATAAAATAAGGTGGTTATATTTGCCGCCCCCCCCCCAGCAATTGATGACAGTTTGGCTCAAATAAACTCACAAAAATTCTCTATAGGTTTAAATGTTTCTTATGTTTGACAGCACAAGGATTTAATTGCAACACTGTTTATAATAGCCATCCCTTCCTATACACACACACACGCACGCACGCACGCACGCACGCACACGCACACGGAAAGAAACAAGCATTTAAAAGGTGTCCATCAATACAGCACCATTTAAACAACCACACAGCAGCCACACCCAGAGGCACCAGGCGGCAACACACAGAGGCCCGACCACAGCGCCCGCCCACCTGTCCGCTAAGAGCTGCCCCTGGAGGGGCATTTGGTAGCTGGGGTTGGGGTGGGAGGAGGCTCACCGCTCCCCTCCAAACCTTTTGCATTCTGTGCCCTATGCACGTATTGCCCACCCCAATAAATCACTGTACACGTGTTGTTTTTAAAGTATTTTTAATGAACGCAGTTTAATTTTTCTGTTGTTAATCCTCACCTGAGGATGCTTTTTCATTGATTTTTTTAGAGAGAGTGGAAGGGACGGGCAGAGACGGAGAGAAACATCGGTGTGAGAGGGACACATCAATTGGGTGCCTCCTGCACGTGCCCGACTCGGGCTGGGGATCAAGCCTGCAATCGAGGCACGTGCCCTTGACTAGAATAGAACCTGGGACCCTTCAGTCTGTGGGCCAACGCTCTATCCACTGAGCCAAACTGGCCAGGGCTAATGCACACATTTTAAACGGTAGCGCAGTTATAAGTGAGCGATGGTACGTGTTCTTTGTCCAGTGGAGGGGGGCCCTCTTTGCTGGCTGGGGGTTGGGCTTTTGTCCGATGCTTTCTCTGCCTCTATGGATGTGATCAGGTGCTTCCTCTCTCCTGCCTGTGACGTGCTGGCTTCGAGGACTGGGCTTTCGAATGCCGAGCGAGCCTTCGTGCCCAGGGTACATCCCACTGGCTGTGGCCGGCGACGTTTTATGCATCGTTGGGTCCAGGTCGCTAATCTTTCATTGGAGCTTCTTGCGTGCGTGTTCGTTAGAGGCATTGGCCTGTGGTGCCCCTTCCTCCTCCGTCTTCATCGGGTGTGGGCCTCAGGGGGATGCTGCCTCGCAGACTGGCCGGGAGCGTCCCTCTGCTTCTGTTTCCCGGAAGACACTGTAGAGAGTCAGTCATTTCTTCCTCAAACGTGTGGTCGAGTTCAGTGAACCCGTCTGGGCCTGGTACTTACTATCCAGAAGCTCAGGAAGGGAAACGTTCTATCATTTTATGATTAAATCTCCCTGGGGTTGTTGTTTTTTGGGGGAGTGGGTGGTGGGGAGGGACTATGATCTGAAGGCATATTTAAAAGCCTCAGTCAGGAATTTCTTTTTTTTTTTTTTTTTTTTTTAGTATATTTATATTGATTTCAGAGAGGAAGGGAGAAAGAGAGAGATAGAAACATCAATGATGAGAATCATTGATCGGCTGCCTCCTGCAAGGCCTCCACTGGGGATCGAGCCCACAACCCGGGCACGTGCCCTTGACTGGAATGGAGCCCGGGACCCTTCAGTGCAAAGGCCGACGCTCTATCCACTGAGCCACACCGGCCAGGGGGCGTTGGAGGAGTTTCTTAGCTATTTTTTTTCTTCCTTTTCAGTATGACCAAAGGGCCAGGGGGCGTGGAGTTGGCTGGCTCCCTTTTCCCAGTGTTTGCTTTGCCACCTGAGGAGCTTCCCAGGTGAAATCTGAAACCGGCCCCCAGCCTGGAGGTGCAGAGAGGCTGGGGTGGGGGGTGCAGGGTTGATAAGCCAGGGGATGCACAGGCCTGTCCTGGGCCGCATGGGACCCGTAGGTCTCCACACTGTCCACCAGGATCTTCCAAGTTTATGCAGAAGCCTCAGCTGGTTCCGTCCTGCAGGCCGCCCAGATGGTCTCAGCTGCCCTCCCGGCTGGTCCTGGGAGCCCAGGGAAGGCAGCAGAACACACATCCCCAGGATGGGGAGCCGGCAGAGCCTCCAGCCGCCCAGTCCAGCTCCCTCCACACTGTCCCCTTTGTGACGGGCTCGGGCTCGGGTGCCCTGGGTGGTCAGTGAGGGGCTCCACCGGCACGAAGGGGAGCTGTTCAGCAGGTTCCTGCTGCACCGGAGGCAGTTGCCACAGCAACAGTGTAGACACATGTAAGAAAAACAGGTTAAGCTAGCGATTCCCAAAGTGAGGAATAGTTTCTCCCCCCAAGAGCCCCGGGATCGGAACCAGTGGTTTAGTAAGTCCCAGGCCCGGGTGGGACTGCTCAGGGCGCTCACTCATGTCCGGGCGGTTTCCCGACGAGGACCCATGAGCAGACACAGCAGTGCACACGGCGTTCTGTTGGATGATGCAGCGAGCGCGTCCGAGGCCTCCCGTTCAGGAGGCTGGCTTCTTGTGTCGGGGACATAGCAGCAAAGGGACGGGCTGTGGCTCCCTCACGGTCAGGGCTGGTCCGTGTGTTAGGAATGCCCCCGGCCATTGAAGGGCAAGCACGGCGGACGGATCACTGCCTGGTGAAGACAGGAGGTGCCCACTGGCCTGGAGGAGAGGGGCTGGCAGTTACTGTTCCCATGGGCAGGTTCTCCCTGTGCCCAGGAAGCCAGGCTGTAGGTGCCCAGCCTCCCAGGTGGAAGCCACGGCCAACGATTTGTGCCACACAAACACCCCACATCTGAGCGTAGCCCCGCGGCCGTATGTCACGTCAGCCGTCTGATGGGCTGTGGTGTAGTGTGATGGACAGTGAGTACCAGGCCAGTGTTGGATGGGTGTGGGGAGTATCCCATGGATTAAACTACTGGTCCTAGTTGGTTTTTCCTTCACACAGGAAGTGCATCTCTCCTGCTTGGAGTGGCGATGCCCAGATACCCACCAGGTGATCCTGACGAGCTAGAGAGGGGCGCCCACACCCCACATTGGTCTGGTTTCAATGATGGGTGTACGAGTGGCCCCTCGTGGAAAAGGCAAGGGCAGGGACTTACAGCGTAAAAACAACTGAGGCCTCTGAGCGAAGACTCAGTTTTCTTAATCATCAAAGACCCGAGGACGGTGGTCGGAAGCACAGGAATTACTCCAATGAAACGCTGAATCTTCGCTTTCTAGGCAGGTAACTTAGGAGGCAAAGGAGAACTTTCCAAAATCTTATCCGGAACCGACCAATAGCCCAAGAAAGCCTTGTCCTTCAGCAGGTAGAAGAACATTGTTTGCTGTATGTAAGTGCATTATTGACAGCGAAGCTCAGTTAAAGAGAGCTCTTTTACAAGATAATGTTGGAGGTAGGAAAGCATCACATATACATAACATTTACCCACAGACACACGGACACACAGACACAGACACAGATAGACACATGGCCACACGGACGCACACTGACACAGATAAACATGCGGACACAGAGACACACAGACACACAGACACACAGGCACAGATAGACACACAGGCATAGACAAACACACAGACACAGATACACAGGCACAGATAGACACACAGGCACAGACAGATACACAGACACAGATAGACACACAGACACAGATAGACAGGCACAGACAGACACACAGACACAGACAGACACACAGGCACAGACACAGATAGACACACAGACACAGACACACAGGCACAGACAGACACAGGCACAGACAGACACACAGGCATAGACAAACACACAGACACAGATACACAGGCACAGATAGACACACAGGCACAGACAGATACACAGACACAGGCACAGATAGACAAACAGACACAGATAGACACACAGACACAGTTAGACACACAGGCACAGACAGACACCGACACAGATAGACACACAGACACAGATAGACAGGCACAGACACACAGACACAGACAGACACACAGGCACAGACACACAGGCACAGACAGACACAGACACAGATAGACACACAGGCACAGATAGACAAACAGACACAGATAGACACACAGACACAGTTAGACAAACAGACACAGATATACACACAGGCACAGATAGACAAACAGACACAGATAGACACACAGACACAGTTAGACAAACAGACACAGATATACACACAGGCACAGATAGACAAACAGACACAGATAGACACACAGACACACAGGCACAGACAGACACAGACACAGACACACAGACACAGACATAGATAAACAGGCACAGATAGACACACAGGCACAGACAGACACACAGACACAGACACAGACACAGACAGACACACAGACACAAGGACACATGGAGACTCCAGAGCTTCCATTTCCAACCTTCAAATCAGGTGCCAACTACGAGTCCCTGCCCCTCAGCCACCTCCCAGCGCCCAGGTGGCTGGTGGCTGGGTGCAGTCCTGGCCCGCGGGGCTGGCCATCAGTGGCCAGTGAGGAAGTCAGGACATCCCCTCCCCCACGTGTCCCTTTGGCGCGTTGATCACTGAGTGGAAGGCGCTTGTAAAACAGCAAATAGAAGGAGCATCTCCACCAGAGAGAGGCGCCATTCTGAGCCCGAGGCCCCGGCAGACAGACCTTGGTACACTCACTGCCCCGCCTGTGGTCTCGCCCTGCATTTTGTTGCTTCTCCACAATCGCTACTTTTCCTTCAACCTGGTATACACATGACTCGGCCTCCTCACTTCTCCGGCCCCGATTTCCTGGGGGCTCCTCCATGGGGTGAGTGCCCTGTGCATGCTGCGCGGTCAGTCTGTGTCTGTCAGGCCCAGCTGGAGCCCTGAGCGGGCAGAGGAACCGCTGCTTCCCCTCGCTGCAGAGGAGGGTGCTCGTGGTGTGTCTCGCCCTCTCCCTGCCCACAGCCCACGTGCCTGCGTGCGTGGGGGTCCCTGCAGGTGTTCACTCCAGCTAGTGTGCACCGAGCCCCCACAAGCTGTCAGCCACGGCCTGGCTGTGCCCCCAGCGCTGGCCCCTCCGGCCGGAGCCGGCCTGTGCCCGGGCAGCGGTGACTGTCGGCCTCTCTCCAGTTTGGGGGCCACTGGTTTGCCCTGTGACCTCCATTCTCTTAGTTCTCTGAAAGCTGTTGACTTTCAGCTTATTATGCTTTTTTCTGGTGAGAATGGGAGTGATGACTTCCGATTCCTACATGCCGGACTGAAAACTGGAAATCCCCATTTTTTTAAGAGAAAATAAAAAACCTCACCACCCTGACGGGAGCCCCTGCCGATTCTCCAGACCCTGCTCCGCGCCCGCCCCGCCCTGGCCAGGTGCCCATCACTGTCATGCAATGGTCCCTGGCTGCGGGTGCCCAGCCCTCGTCCAGTGCTTAGCGCCAATGTCCAGCTGCCTGTGGCCGCCCACCGGGTGTCCCCGCACATCTCCAACTCATGTCCAGCTGGGATTCGCCATCTTTCCCCACAAAATGAATCCACAGTTCGGTTCCCATCTCAAGTGATGGGCACCCAGGTGCCCCAGTCAGAAATCTAAGCTTTCATCTTCTTTTTTAGTTGTTGTTAAAAATTCCTTAATTTTTTATTCCTGGTACCACTAGCACAATGTACAGGGCAATATACCTGATGTAATGAAAAGAAAAAGAAAAAGAAAAAGCTACACAGATAAAAGACCTCAGGAATGTACACCTAATTGACACTACATGGCATTAATCAATAGCTGCACTTTTTGCAAACTGTGGCTATGCCAGTGCTGACCAGGAAGGGTTTCCTGTTTAAGCTGCAGTCACTTTTCTGACTACGGATCATCATTCCTCCCGTGGCAGGTTTTTACAGTTCCTCCAATGCATTTGGGGCGACTGTCTCAAAGTAACCTGCAGCTTTCCTGACAACTCCTCGCTCTCTCTCCTGCTAAGAACTGTAGCCCTTTTCTGAGTTTTTAGAACCTTCTGCTACCATATCCACCACTTCCACCACCAGATCCATAACCACCACCATAGGGGCTGCCCGAGTTTCTTCCACCAAAACTGCCCCCCTTCATGGGTCCATAATTTGATTGCTGTTGTCCACTGTAATTTCCAAAATCATTATCGTTTCCACCTCCACCATAGTTACCGCCAAAATTTCCCCCTTCATTGTAACCATCGTATGCTCCACCACCGCCACCATATCCACCACCTTGGTTTCCATATCCTGGTCCACCACCACCAACGTAGCCTCCTCTACTACTATAACCAGGACCACCGCCACAGTTGCCACCATCACCTCCAAATCCATTATATCCACCATCACCTCCAAATCCATTATATCCACCATCACCTCCAAATCCATTACATCCACCATCACCTCCTCCATAACGACCTCTGCTGCCACCTCCACCACCGTAGCCTCCTCTTCCACCAAAGTTTCCACCACGGCCAAAGTTATCTCCCCGACCCATGAAATTACCAGATCCACCTCCACGGCCTCTGTGACCCAGCAGACTGCATTTCTTGTTTGGAAAGGGCCTTTTTCACTTCACAATTATGCCCATTAATAGTGTGGTATTTCTGAACAACAATTTTATCAACTATATCATGATCATCAAAAGTTACAAAAGCAAATCCTCTTTTTCCCCCCACTCTGCCTGTCCTCCATAACGTCTATGGTTTCAATCTTGCCATACTTTTCAAAGTAGTCTCTCAAGTTATATTCTTCTGTATCTTCTTCAGTGCCACCAACATAAACTTTCTTCACTGTTCGATGGGCACCAGGCGTTACAGAATCCTCTCTGGAAACAGCTCTTTGGCTCTACCGCACGCCCATCAACCTCGTGTGGTCGAGCGCACATTGCTGCATCCGTCTCTTCAACACAAGAGCAAGTCACAAAACCAAACCCCGGGAACGTTTTGTTTGGGCGTCTCTCATCACCACATGATCTGTGAGTGTGCCCCATTTCTCCAAATGTTCTCTCAAACTGTCATCTGTAGTTTCAAAGCTCAGACCACCAATAAACAGTTTTCCCAACTGCTCTGGTTCCTTAGGATCATGGCCCTCCACCCCCAGCGGCGGCAGGGGCAGCAGCCGGAGTCAAGCTGGGGGCGACTGGGCGGCGGTTTTACCTCCATTTTGAGACCGGACTCGCCTCTTCCAACTCGACTTCAATCTAAGCTTTCTCCTTGATACTCGCCTCTCCTCGCCCTGTAGCACCTGTCAGTCACCAGGTTCTGTTTTTATTGATGAGGGAGAGAGAGAAAGAGAGAAATATCAATTTGTTATTCCAGTTATTTATGCATTCATTGGTTGATTCTTTTTGGTTAATCTTCACCCAAGGATATTTTTTCCTTGATTATTTATTATTACTATTTTAGAGAGAGTGGAAAGGAGGGAGAGAGACAGAGAGAAACATCCACTTGAGAGACACATCGATTGGTTGCCTCCCACATGTGCCCTGACCGGGGCCGGGGATCGAGACTGAAACCAAGGTATGTGCCCTTGACTGGAATCGAACCAGACACTCTTCCATCCCACGGCTGATGCTTTAACCACTGAACACCGGCTAGGGCTCATTGGTTAGTTCTTGTGTGTGACTGGGGATTGAACCTGCAACCTGGCATTTCAGGATGATGCTCCAACCAACTGAGCTACCCAGTCAGGGCGGTCACCAGGCTTTATGATGCTCACAGCCGCCCAGGCGTTGTCCTGGAGCAGCCCTCAGCGCCTCCTCAGCTGATATGAGTGGCCTCCTCACAGCCCGTCTCACCCATCTTCTCCTCCCCCTACTGCTACCAGGTCTCCCCCAAAGACATCCACGTGCGCCCCTCCCTGCGTGCAAACCACCACCAGCCCCAGGCTGTGAGGGATAAACTCCGAGCCATTTCTCCTGGGGGAAACACGGGGTCAATGACCCTCTCCCCTCTGTCCTCCAAGTAGAGCCCCTTCCGCGTTCCAGCCTCTTCTCCACGGAAACTTCCTTTCTAGAATAGACCATCTGCTCTTGCTCCCCCCTCACCACCCCCCCCCCCCCCCCCCCCCCGTGTGAAACTTCAGCAGGCAATAGAATATTCCGGCAACGCTGCTCACCTGGCCACCTCCCGCCCATCCCACCAAGTCCTGTTCAGATGTCACCTCCTCCAGGAGGCTGTCCCTGGCCCCCAGACCAGCGATGCTGGCACACATTTCACCACTTGCTCTCCAGGAAGGAAGCCCTGATTTGTGGCATTTGCCAATTTCCATAGTGTAAATTCTCCCACCACGGCCACTCTCACCCTCCCAGTGTGCCCTCACTGAACACGAGCTGGGAAGAGGCACTCACCATCAACTCTCCTCAGCTGATGTGAGTCGGTTCCAGCTCACAGCTGGTGGATGAGCCTCGGCTCGCCTGTGAACTAGAAGGTCACAGTTCGATTTCCGGTCAAGGGCTCATGCTCTGGTTGCGGGCTTGGTGCCCAGTGTAGGCCGTGCAGGAGGCAGCCGATGAATGATTCTCTCTCATCGTTGATGTTTCAATCTCCTCTCCCTTCCTCTCTGAAATCAATATATATATATTTAAAATGACCAGATGATGGACTGACAGGGGCTGAGGGCTGGTGTGGGGGGACGGAAAGGAGAAGACGTGTCTGTGAGAGTGAGAAGGTGAAATCCATGAGACTTGCTGGCGGGTGGGTGGGATGTGGGAGAGGTGAGGGCCCAACAGGGTTGATGCCACCGGGGCGAGGGGTTGAAATGGGGACCCGCAGCCTCTGGGCAGCTGCACCAGGCTCCGCTCGGAAGGAAGCCAGGCTGCCTGTGCACTGGGCCACCTGCAAGGCGAGGGGTGAGGGGAGAGGCCCCGGGGAGGGGCCTAGCGGAGCCCCTGAGGGAGGGATCGGTTGAGAACCAGAGTCCCCCTGAGGGCGACCAGTCAGCAGGACAGGAGCCAGGCCACCGAGAGCTCTGCTCAGCTGTCTGATGCCACTAGGAAGTCAGAGGTCAGCCTGCGAACACCGAACACCCACTGCCTTTGCAGGCAGAGCTGTTTCTCTGGGGAGACCTCGGTCCCCCGAGGGCGCAGCCACCGCCCCGGGCTGCCCTGCAGCTCCTCTGTCTCATCAGGAGACGCAGGAATCCAGTTTTCCCTGCGCTCCAGCCTCCATCCCAAACTTGGTTACGTGGATTCCTTTCGACAACGTAAACTGTAATTACGGATTTCTGAGGGCTGATCCGAGAACAATGCCTCGGAAAGTTTGTTCTTAAAACCGCTCTGGAATGCCCGGCAGGGCCCGGAGTCTGCCTGGCAGCCTGGCTCCATTCCTGCTCGGAGTCTGTGCTCGTTTTGGTTTCTCCCCAGGGCTTTGCTGGTGGAATTTGGAAACCCCCTCCTGTTGGTGATAAATAATCTCCCAAGACAAGCGGATGTTTGACCTCCGTCCTCGGCTGGGACACAGGGCGTGGCGGCCCCTCCCAGGGGGACGCTTCCTAGGTGACTCCTCCCCCTGGGCAACCAAGGTGACCGGCCCTGGGGGCCTGAAGGAGCCTCACCCGGGCGGTTTTGTGCAGCCACCAGAGGCCAGGAGTCTGTCCTTCTTTCCATGACACAGTTCCTGCCCCAGAGCATCTCCCCCCTCCCCCCTGCCATTGCCCAGACCCTCAGCACCCCAAGTCCCCAGGCCCCCGCTTCGAATTCATGCTTTTTGATTACACAGAGAAAGCAAACACTCCTCTCTATTTGTGTTTGCCTCTTTGTTAATCCTCACCCCAGGATATTTTTTCCATTGATTTCAGAGAGTGGGAGGGAGGGGGAGGAGGGAGAGAAACACTGATGTGAGAGAGATACATTGAGTGGTTGCCTCCTGCACCCGCCCTGACCAGACCGGGGATCAAACCTGCAGCCCAGGTACATGCCCTTGACCGGGAATCGAACCCGAGGCCCTTCGGCGCTCCAGGGTGGCAGGGGGAGGAGGTGACGCTCTAACCACTGAACACACCAGCCAGGGCTCTAATTTGTTAACGACAATAAAAGAAGCAAAACACACATCCCAACGGATTAAGGTCAATAAAAATTCCAAAGAGTCATAGGACAGTCATCTTTCTTATGTTACAACTCTCTTCAAATGCTTTACGCTAACTTTTTGGTGTTTCCTGATAGCCATAACCTTTCACAGGGTGAATTTATTTAAAGTAACTGTCGTTATTTCAGCGATTAATTTTTGATGCTCACATCGTTATGGCTTGGCTGGCATTGGGGAAGCTTCCATGGCTCCCTTGTCTCTCCTCTGCTCCCCCAAACTTTCTGGGGGCGGCCTCCCTTCCCGGCCTCGCTTTCCTCGTGTGCTCCGAGGGATCCTGGTCTCCATTCGAGGGAGGAGAAGGCAGTGGATGCCCCTGAGCCTCGGGTTGCTGTGGCGTTTGGGCCACTCTTGCCGGAAACAAGGCCGGAAACACCTCCATGCTAGTCAGGTCGGAAGTGGACGGTAAGTCCTTTCAGCGGGTGGTTTTGGGAACAATCTGGTCATTAATCCGATATTGACAGGATCTGGCCGCCAGCGAGCGGGTCACTATGACCCTGGCCCGGCCGGTGGGCTCAGTAGGAACAGGAAGCAGAGAGCAGGTGGGGGACCAGGAAGGGAAGGATCAGAGCTGAGAGAGGAGGTGACTCCTTCGGGGTGCTGGCTGAGGGGGAGAGAATTCGAGGTCACGAGGTCATGATGTCACGAGGCGGGGTGTTTTTCAATTTTTCTTGTCTTGTCTCCTTTATGAAGACGGGAGGGGCTCCACCGCTTCTGGGCGGAGCAGAAAGTGCGGGCAGTTGGAAAGTGTCCATTAGGGCTCTTCTGTGGAGGGCAAAGAATCTAGCTCATCTGGTTAAACCGAGCTGAGTAATAGGAAGCCTGGGGGCCCCTGGGGCAGCCCCGCGGGCAGAGGCTCCTGGGGTGCCCAGTTCCCCTCTGGGTGACCCCTGGCCCAGCCTCCCCGGGGTGGGCTTTGTTCTGAGATGGACCTCCCCCCCCCCCCCCGCCTCGTGTGGTGGCAAGACCCCAGGAAGCTCTAGTGTGCACACCCCCACTCCTAGTCCAGGAGAGGGACCGCGCACCCAGAGCCCATGCGGGAGAAAGGACACATCTGTCCCCCAGACCTCTACGGGAGGCCAGTTTACAGATGGGTAAACTGAGGCCAGAGCAGGGCCTCTTCCTCCATGCCCTCCCTCCCCCACACCGCCCCGAGAGCCAGGCCTGGCCAGACTAGGAGGGATTTGGCCTCAGGGTCTGCTGAGGGCTTAGGGCCAGAGGAACTGGAATTCCCATCTCGGCCCACTTTAACATGACATGGGGGCGACTTTAACATGACCTGGGGGCGTGGGCAGTCCCCATCTTGGCCTCAGTCTCTCTGTCTGTAAAGTAGGAGTGATGACAGCCTGACCTCGGAGTGAGCTTGACAAGCTGCTGGAGGCAGAGCCAGGAAGGGCGTGTGGGGCTGGCGCGGCCCCAGCGGCTCCCAGGAGAAAGCATCTCCTTCTCAGTTCTCTTCCCTCCGCTCGCTCGGCTGGATGCAGGTCCGGGGGCCACTGGCTGCCGGTCTGACCTGGGACCTCTCGGCCCGTCTGCGACTCTCGCTTTGCAGCAAGGAGCGGGCAGGAGGGGCTCAGCCTCAGACAGGCACCGGGACCCCAGGCCTGAGAGCATTGCTTTATTCTCATTTCTCCAGGAAAGGAGAGGGAGAGAGAGAGACAGAAACATCCCTAATGAGAGAGAATCACGGATCGGCCGCCTCCTGCACACCCCACACTGGGGATCGAGCCCAAACCTGGGCATGTGCCCTGACCGGGAATCGAACGTAGACCTCCTGGTTCATAGGTCAACCCTCAGCCACTGAGCCACGCCGGCCCGGCACTTCAGGTCATTTCTGCTGCTGCCTTCTCCGCTAGCTTAGTGGTCATGGTGCTCCCTGGCGGGCAGTGAATCAAAGGTTCCTTTTCAAATGCATTTACTGGAACGAAAAAGCCACCATAAAGAAAAGGTATCTCGAACATTACCACCGGTGAAAGGGCGCGTGTTTATTCGTGCCACACGTGTTTGCTGAGTGCCCGCTACTCTGTTCCAGACACTGTTCCAGGAGGGAGACACAGCAGTGAGCACGGAGCAGGAACCCCGGCCCCACGGAGCTCACATCCTGGCGCAGGAGACGGCGAGAAAATATGAAAAGCATGTCACGCGGGCGACGCATGTGTGGGGACGGCCGGGGAGGGAAGGCAGGCCTGGGGAGTGCAGGGGGGGGTGTCCGGGTTGAAATGGGGGATCAGAGACGCTGACATTGAGGCTTGAACCTGAAGGGGGTGAGGGAGGGAGCCAGGCCGGAGGCAGCCAGAGGAGAGGCCCTGGGGAGGGGGAGGCAGAGACAGTGAGGAGGCCGGTGGGGCTAGGCGGGTCGGGGTGGAGAAGAAGGGATGGAGTCGGAGGCATCAGAGGTCGTCTGTGTTCAGGGAGGAGCCGCTGGTGGGGCTGGGGCCGAGGAGGGATGGGATCCGACCCGGTTCCACCATCACCCGTTGGTGCTGTTTGGACAGGGGCGGGTGAGAGGCAGGAATGTGGTGAGAGCGGTCCCCGCATGAGCCTGGGGAGAGCCTGAGTCGTGGACGAGGGGTGAGGTGAGATGCGTGGCTGCCAGCCACGCGTGGGCATCTCCTGATCGTGTCTCCAAAGCCGGGACCTCGCGACAGCGTCAGGGTCAGAGGAGCCTGGGGGTGGCCAGGGAGGAGGAGGAAGGGGAGGAGCAGAGGCCAGGGTGGTGTCTGGAAGCCATGAGAGGAAGGTGCTCCGAGAAGGAAGGGAGCAGCCCCGAAACCCTGGAGGTGTCAGGGGAGGAGGATGGAGACTCGCAGGGACCTGGTGACGGGCATCGTGGGACGGATTTGGTGGATTAGTGGTGGGGGGGCTAGTTGAGAGCGGGTATAGGGAGATGGGAGGACAGAGCCTGCAGACGGCTGGAGGCCACTCTGGCAGGACTTTGGCTATAAAGAGAGAAAGTGCCCGGCCTGGGTGGCTCAGTGGTTGGGCGACCATCTATGAACTGGGAGGTCACTGTTTGATTCCTGGTCAGGACACATGCCGGGGCTGCAGGCTCGAACCCCAGTAAGGGGCGTGCGGGAGGCAGCCGATCGATCAGTGATTCTCACCATTGATGTTTTCTCTCTCTCCTCCCTTTCCTCTCTCTGAAGTAAAAACATATTTTTAAAAAATGAGAAAGTGAGGCAGCAGTAGCTGGGGGGCAGAGGGGTGATAGCGGGGTTTCTGTTTTCCTGTCTTAGTTTTGCGGTGGGAGGGGGTGGGAATGACTGTGGTCAGTGCTGACTCCGAGGGCGGATCTGGGGGACCCGCGGGAGGCTTGGGCCGGCCCGGTCCTGGGGGATTCTCTTCTGATTCATTCATTCGCAGGAGCGTCCCCGGCGCCCCTCGTTGCCAGGCCGCTCCGGGGCCGGGATGGCGTGTCCCCGTGAGCTCAGGGGCCTGGGCACCCGGTCACCGCCTGAGCGAGAGGACGGGCGGGAGGAACCACCGGGGGAGAGCGAGCGAAAGGACCGGCGGGCGCAGGCACAGGGGCGCAGGCGGGGAGTTCAGGGATGGACCCAGGGGAGGCGCCCCAACACGGACACTGCCCTGCCTCAGTTTCCTCATCTGTTAAACGGGGAGAATGGGGTTATTCGCCCACAGAGCAGGCGGCTGGAGGCACGGGAGCGCTCCCTGCTTCTGGCCCGGGGCGGCGGCCGGTGCCGGTCCAGCCCCGCGCGCGCCGGGGCGACGGGAACAGCGGCCGGGCGGGCGGGCGGGGCGGCGCTGACCACGCCCCGGGCCGGAGGGGCGGCGCTCGGCCGGCGGGGCTCGGGACAGCCTTGGCCGCCGCGGGAGCCGGAGGTACGGGGGCCCGCGGAGGGTGCGCGGCCGGGGTGCGCCCGGCCCAGGTGGGGAGGGACGGGAGGGCTCGGCCGCTGCCCGGCCACCTGCTCGGGGACCTGTGAGTGCGCACCGATGGGCGCGGCGGCCCCGCTGGCTCTGCCGCTGCCGCCTCCACCCACTGCGCCCCGAAGTTGAGCGCGGCGCGCGGCTGCACCGGGAGCCCCAGCCCTTCTGCGGAGCGCGCCCCGCCCGAGCCCTCGGGCAGCGCCACCCGGCCGGGGGCCGCGGGGGGAGAGGGGCCGGGGGCCGCGGGGGGAGAGGGGCCGGGGGCCGCGGGGGGAGAGGGGCCGGGGGCCGCGGGGGGAGAGGGTCCGGGGGGAGGGGCCGCGGGGGGAGAGGGGCCGGGGTCCCAGCGCGCCGACCTGGGTGAGCCGCGCCGCGGCGTCTGGGGCGCAGGAGGCCGGGGAAGCCTGGCCCCGCGGTGCTCGCCCCCGGGCCCCGTAAGTGCGGCGGGTGGGGGGGGACGCGGCCGGGGGGAGCCGGCCCGAGGCTGCTGGGGCGGGAGATGCTGCGGCTTCGGGCGCACGGAGCCGGGAAGGCAGGGCCCTCCAGGTGGGGGACCGGCCGGGGGAGGAGCTGGGAAGTCGGGAAGTCAGGCCTCCGCGCTGCCTCTCGGACCCGGATCCGCGGGGACCTTTCCTTCTGGCGGCTCCTCTCCCTCGAAGCTTCCAGAGGGAACTGGGAGCTGGGATGTGCGCGGCGAGGTCCGGTCTCGGTCTGGGAGTCCACCCCTCTCCACTGCTGGGCAGTGCCCTGGCCTCAGTTTCCCCATCTGATCCCTGGGGTGGCACTTCCCACCGCCTTGCCAGACTCCGCTGAGCCTCTGGTTCCGAGGGGGTTAAAAGCCACCTCCCTGCGGCTCTCAGGGGACACTCATCTCCCCAGATGCTGATCAATCCATCCTCTGTGCAGGCCCGCAGTCACCAAAGCCACTTATCGGTCACTCACTAAGCGCCCTGGAGCACCTAGTGGGACCCCACCCAACCGACCCAACCTGTTCTCTCCTCCGGGTGCCCGAGGGCTTCCCTTTAGTCACCTCCTCCCAAAGAAGGGGGACCACCCTGCCCAGGCGACAAGCAGGGCCCAGGCTGGCAGGGACTGCACCCCTCCCTGTTCACCCGGCACTCGCGTTCCCACTGCGGAGATCCCCCAAGAGGGAGCCCCGATCAGGCCCCAGCACAAAGGGAAAGAAAGGGGGAGTCCAGCTGGAACCTCTCTGGTTCCTTTCCTCTTGGGCCTGGGCGCCTGTCCCTGCCTGTCTGCAGGACATCTCAGGGTTGGAGGACAAACTCCCAAATGAAACTTCTTTCTTTTTTTTTTTAAATATATTTTTATGGGTTTCAGAGAAGAAGGGAGAGGGAGAGACAGAAACTTCCATGATGAGAGAGAACCACTGATGGGCTGCCTCCTGCACGCCCCGTACTGGGGATCGAGCCCCCAACCCCGGGCATGTGCCCTTGACCAGAATCAAACCCAGGACCCTTCATTCCACAGTCTGGCGACGCTCTATCCACTGAGCCAAACCAGCCAGGGCCCAGATGAAACTTCTTAAAAGCGTGTTTTGTTTCCTCGTACCCATCGAAGCCCGATAGCTACCTGGGTGAGCGGGGTTGTGCCGAAGTGTGTGTGAGGGACCCGGCCCGCTGTGGCAGGGTCTGCAGAGTCTCTCACGTTACTGGCAACATCAGGAGGTGGTGACCCACAGCCAGCACATCAGCCCTGCCCAGCACCTCAGCTCCAGACACCCAGGCCTCAGAGGTGGTAACACCCCCTCCCCCCCCAGCCCGCCAAGGTCTGTGTTGGGACCAGGGGGGGTGAGAGGAGGTGGCTGTCTGGGACTGAGAGAAGGGGCAGATGAGAAAGGGAAGCATTGCCCTAGCCCTGTGGTCGGCAAACTGCAGCTCGAGAGCCACACGCGGCTCTTTGGCCTCTTGAGTGTGGCTCTTCCTAAGCCTTAGAAGCACCCTAATTAAGTTAATAACAATGTACCTACCTATATAGTTTCAGTTTAAAAATTTTGGCTCTCAAAAGAAATTTCCATCGTTGTGCTGTTGTTATTTGGCTCTGTTGACTAATGAGTTTGCCGACCACTGCCCTAGCCAGTTGGCTCAGTGGATAGAGCGTTGACCTGCAGACTGGAAGGTCCCGGGTTCGATTCCGGTCGAGGGCACATGCCCGGGTTTCGAGCTCGATTCCCAGTAGGGGGTGTGCAGGAGGCAGCCGATCCATGATTCTCTCTCATCACTGATGTTTCTCTCTCTCTCCCCCCCTCTCCCTTCCTTTCTGAAATCAGTAAAAATATATTTTTTTAAAAAAAGGAAGCTTGAAATGTGGAAACAGCTCTTCCCCTCGTGCACCCGCCCCCCCCCCCCCCCCCAGCGGCTGCCCCTCCGGGTTCTGTCTCCTGCGGGCGGGGTGGAGGGCCATGCTTGCGCCCTGTCCACCCAGCTCTGCCCCCGGTGCTCTCTGGAATGCACTTTCTCCTGGCACGGTGCTGCGGCGCCCAGCCCAGCCCATCGGAGGTGCTCGCCCAACGGGCTTGGAGGAATGAAGTGAAAGAAGTAGGAGGACCCCCTCCATAGCTGCGTCACTTGGAGATGGTGGATAATGATTGTTACAATTTGCCCCTTTCGCCGGGCATACTGGAGCATCTCGGCTCTATAAATGTTTCAAACTCCCGCTCTCAACATTGTTTTTTATGTTTTCAACACTTACATATTGTTACGTTATATCCAGTTAATGGGTCTCAGGACATGTGGAGTGTTTATATGTGGTGCTTGCCCTGAATGCATGCGTAAATGCATATGCTGCTGGCCATCCCGGCGTTCGTCCGTCCGTCCGTCCGTCCGTCCGGGGCATAGGAGCCTCCAGGAGGGCCGCCCCTAGAGCAGCTGGCGCTCGGCGGGCCGAGCTTCGGGGGCCGCGGTGTGCGTCCCGTTACTTCCTAGGAATGGAATCCCTGCGTCAGAGGCTGTGCAGGACCGTGACCTCTGGGTGTTTACGAGGCGCTTGTTTGGGCTCATCGGTGAGCTCCTTGCCTCTTGTCTCTCTGGCCGACAACTGCTCCCAGCGTTGATCTGTGCTGCTGCCTGTGTGTTTAAGGAACATGTTTTCTTGCTTGTTCTGCTCGATCTGTGTGTGCGGGATTTGTGATAAAGGAGACATTTACGAGCCGGTGGGAAAGAGCCAGAAGAGGGGTCGGCGGAGAAGGAGGGCGGGTACACGGACACCGAGGTCCCAGGGGATGCGGGGAGCAGGAGGGGCTGGCCCTGGTCCGGAGGGACCTGAGCTGGTGAGGCCCGGAGGCAGGGGCTGGAGGACACCTTATGAAATGGCTTTGATCTTCCTAGAGAGGCGGAAAGCGTCAAGAGGGGGAGGGGGGGTTCTGGGCCTGAGTCCCAGCTCCCTGCGCCGTTCGCTGGCTGCTCCCCTCGGGCCCTCCCTGCTCCCCTGGGAAGAGCAGGTGCTATCACCCCTTTGACAGATTCCCAGGGCAGGGGAGGGGGGCGGGGGGGAGCGCAGTGTTCAGGGCCAGTCAGCTGATGCGTGGCAGGGCTGGGTGCCCTTGAGAACCCTTCCTCTGGCCCCGGTGCCTCGTGGCTGTGGGGACGCGCACCCGCCTTCCTCTGTCCGCAGCTGGGGGAGCCTGTCCCTTCCTCTCCTTCTGCCTTTGTCTTCTTTCTGGACAGACCCCCGTGGGTCCGGGGGCTTCCAGCAGAAGCCGAGTGGACCCCAGGCCTAGCAAAGCCCCCGTCTTTTCCAGGCGGGCGCCCGCACACCCTCTCGGTGCCCACTCTCGCCCACCGGGAGCTCCAGAAGCCACACAGCCTCTGCATGTCACACCTGGGCAACGTCTGAGCTGGCGAACACGGAGCCCGTGGACAGGCTCCGGAGTGAAACAGGAAAGGGGCCTCCCATGGTGGGAACTGGCTGGAGTAGAAACAGCAGGAGCCACTGGCCTGGATGTAGACACAGCGGGGAGAGGTCCCCCACCTCCCGGTGTCTCCTGGCTTCATTTGCTCCCTCCCACGGTCTCCAAGGCAACCCCTTGAGCTGAGGGCAGGCTTCCACCAACTGAGCCCCCAGTCGGTGCCAGACACTTCCGATACCTGATCTCATTGAACCCTCTCAGCCACCCTGAGCTGTCACTCCCATTCTATGGATGAGAAAGCTGAGGCTTGGAGTCGAGCGCCCTTTGTCACAGTGAGACTTGGCCCCCAGCCCCCGGGCGGTCCCAGGTGAACGCTCTGGGTCACAGGCAGACTCCTTTTACCTGCACAGGGGGTTCGAATCCCAGCGGTGCCTCGGTTTACTCGGGGCAGTTGGGACAATTAAGCACATTTTTGCATGAAAACCAGGTTGACCGCTGCCGGTGCCCTAAGCCCTTATGGAACAGTGTTGTTGGATCAGTAGCTCCTCACCTTCCGGGGAGATTTCCATGTGTGTTAACTTGGCCACCTGCCTCCTCCCGGGGTGAGAGGATGGGGCACCCAAGACTGGAGAGAACTGGATGTTTTGTTGTTCTTGTTAATCCCAACCTGATACGTTTCCATTGATTTTGAGAGAGAGTGGAAGGGAGAGGGAGAGCCAGAGAGAAACATCGATGGGAGAGAAACACATGGATGGGTTGCCTCCTGCACGAGCCCCAACCAGGGCCCGGGCCGGGGAGGAGCCTGCAACTGAGGTACGTGCCCTTCACCGGAATGGAACCCGGGACCCTTCAGTCCATAGGCCAACGCTCTATCCACTGAGCCAAACCGGCCAGGGCGCCAGCATCTTGTTAAATGAAACATAAACAAGATGTAGAAGGCACGTGTACCAGGTCGCCTTTTGGGGGTCACCTGTGTGGGCTCTAGGTGAGCGCGGCTCCCTGTCAGGCATCGAGAAAGAGCCAGGGAGACTACAACCAAGGCCACAGGAAGACGGGCTGTCACATGCCCTCCCTCCAGTCTCCGTGGCTCCAGTGCCTTCAAGATAAAGAGCAAAGCAGGAGGTGTCACACAGGGCGGTGCCTGGACCCCCCACCCTGCACCTCTCCATTAAGACCGGGCACAGGCAGCCCCACCGGCTGTGCTAAAAGTTGGGGTAGTCACGTTGTGCAAATACAGACAAGACTCGAAGGTCTGAGGACAGAGCGAAAGCCGCCCATTATCCTCACAGCCAGGAGGAAAACTGTCATCGCATTTTAGTGGATTCTTGGCAAATGGCAGCTCTTCTTACCTATTATGGTTGGGAGGCAGCTGGGCGGAGGGAGGGACGCGGGGAAGGGGACACTGCTCGTTGCAGACGCGGAGAATTCCTAGAAGCTGGTGGCTCTGAGCCGGGAGCAGAGCTGGTTTTCCTTTCACGGTTTTGCCGTCATTGTCAGAGGCACTGAGCGTGTCAGGACGGTTTTCCTTTACCCCCCCTCGCTCGGCATGGGTGCCCGCCGTGTGCCAGGCCCTCCCCGGGTCAGCGTCATTTACAGTCTGCGGCTGGGTGGGCAGCATCGGGCTCAGCGGCCGCTTTCCTCTGCTGCCAGTTCACTCCAAGGCCAGGTTCACCCTGGTCATTTCCTCAGGACCCACCCAGCGGCTTCGAGGGTCTGCCCCTGGTCTAGGCTGTGGGTGAGGCTCAGGGTTTAGGGGTCGTGCTGCTCACTCACCCACTCATTTTAAAAAATATATATTTTTATTGATCTCAGAGAGGAAGGGAAGGGAGAGAAAGACAGAAACATCAGTGATGAGAGAGAATCATCGATGGGCTGCCTCCTGCACGGCCTGCAACCCAGGCATGTGGCCAGTCCACAGCCTTGGTGGGAGCTGTGCTGCAATCCAGGTGGCTTCCTGGAGGTGGCTGCTCTGCTCCCACAGGTCAGGAGAGACTCCTGGAGAAGGAGGGTCTGAGACTTGGGAGCAGACAACCCTGCCTCTCACAGATTAGCCTTGAGACGGTCCCCTTCCTCTGCACCTTTGTCTTCTCATTTGTAAAATGGGGCTGCAGTGCTAGCCGTGTGGTGGGCCGGGGTGCCTGCTTTGTCCTTGGCCGATGGCGAGCTCTTCCTCTGGACTGTGGTTGGATGGTCCTGGGCAGGGGGTGGGGGTGGGGGCGGGGGGAGGGGTATTTTGGGAAGAGGGAGGAGCTTATTGCAAAAACCTGGAATCCCCAGAGCCTGGTGGTTTGAGCAGCAGAGCAGAGGTCAGCGCGGCTGGTCAGGAAGCCGTGGGCTGGCGGAGAGGGAGGGGTGGGGGGGGGGGCGTCTGTGTGATGAGAGGCCCTCCCCCTGCCCCCTCCCTGCACCTCGCTCTCCTGGTCTATCACAGTGACCTCGTGACTGCTTTCTTGTTGCCACATGTCCTCTGTGGTCGAATCTCAAATGGCAGCCAGGCAGGAAAGATCTCTAAGATCTAAATTGCACTATAGCCTTTCCTCCTCAGGGTCTCCCAGCGGCACCTCCTCCCAATCAAAGAGGCAAGTCCTTCCAGTGGCCCCAGGGCCCCCAAGGCCCGGCTTCCTGTTATCTCTCTGCCCTCCTCTCCTGGTATCCCCCTTCCCTGCCTTGCTCACCCTGATGTTCCATCAACACCTTCTAGGCACATGGCCCCAGGGCCTTTGCACTCACCGTTTCCCTCCCTGGACACTGCCCCCCAGGCACCCCCAAGGTTTGCACAGATGGCAGCTTTTCAGAGAGACTATCCCTAACCGTCCTGTATAAAGCCCCCTCACCCCCGCCCACAGTCCTCCCAGCCCAGTTTCCCTGCTGCCTTTTTCTCTGTAGCTTGTCTCACCACCTGAGATATTTCTTCACTTGTTCTTGTTCCCCCACTACAATGTCAGCTCCGTGAACGAAGCCAAAGACCCTGTCCGATTTGTTCACTGCTGTGTGTATTTCCATTTGTTCACTTGGTGTGGGGCCTGGCACATAGTAGGTGGTCAAGCATTGGCTGCGTGAATGATCGAGGTGCTGGGAGTGATGCCAAGGGCTTGAGCAATCTCTTTCCAAGATGATGTGGGGGGGTTTTTTGTTTGTTTTTAATTTTGTTTTATTGCTTAAAGTATCACAAAGAGTGGTACATATGTCTCCCCTTTTTTCCCCCTTGACCTTCCCCCGGCCTCCCCTACCCCCCAGTGTCTTGTGTCCATTGGTTATGCTTATATGCAGGCATACAAGTCCTTCGGTTGATCTCTTGCCCCCCGCGCCCTCCAAGATGATGTTTTACATCAGGTTGAGCAAGGATGCTTGTATCCGTGCGTGACCGTGTCCGTGCGTGACCATCCCCCTGGCCTCATCATCTGTCTGTGCTGTTCCCCTGGCCCTGGGGGCAGGTGGCCCGGAGGTGCCCTGTCCAAAGATGCCAGTGGTGACGGGCTCTGGCGGGGTGGACAGAGCCGGGGCCAGAGACCAGGTCCGGAAAGTCTTCCTAGAGGAGTCCGTGGGCACTGTCCTTTCCAAGCTCTTCATGTCACCGATGGAGAACTGGAGCTCAGAGTTGGGGGGGAGGGGGCAGACTCCGAGGTCGCAGAGCAAGGGTGGGCAGACGGAAGCCAGGCCCCTCGCTCAGGCAAGACCCAGTGAGCGACTGTTCACAGTCAGCACAGCCTCCTTTGCAAAGGAGGCGGCCACGTGGACACGCTCATTC
The DNA here is from genome assembly GCA_036010255.1 of Myotis pilosus. Lineage (NCBI taxonomy): Eukaryota > Metazoa > Chordata > Mammalia > Chiroptera > Vespertilionidae > Myotis > Myotis pilosus. The sequence continues at coordinate 5,007,752 of JASKON010000032.1, read as the reverse complement.
CCATTTATAGAGCAGTCAGCACCGAAACAAGAAATTGTTTTTTAAATTAAAAAAATTTTTTTTAAAAAGGGCCTGGCCAGTGTGGCTCGGGGGTTGAGCATCTACCTATGAACCAGGAGGTCACTGGTTTGATTCCGGTCAGGGCACAGGCCCAGGTTGCAGGCTCAATCCCCAGTAGGGGGCGTGCAGGAGGCCGCCGACCAGTGATTCTCATTATTAATGTTTCTATCTCCCTCTCCCTTCCTCTCTGAAGACAATTTAAAATATATGTAATGAGTCCCCCCAATTGGCAGTGCTGTGCATGTGTTTGGGGGGGGGAGGTGGGGCGGCCCTCTCTCTCGCTGCCCATTGCTTTTTGCTTTAATAGTTACGGGAAAACAGGAGAAGGTGAGGCAGCCTGGGAACTGCTCCCCAGGGGAGTGAACTGGGGACTCCTGGTTCAGGCCAGAATGTCCAGGTGCCTCTACTGTGGCGTTTCATTGGCCAAACACGATTTTATCTGATCTGGAGTCCTCCCTGCTCGAGTGCCTCTGTGATCTGGGCACAGCAAGTGACCGGTCCGGAAGCCCGGCCCCACTGGCCACCCTGGCACGCCAGGAGGTCCCGGTGTGTGTGTGTGTGTGTGTGTGTGTGTGTGTGTGTGTGTGTGTGTGTGTTTGCACATGCCCAGAGCAAGCAGTGGGAGGGAGTCCGGGCTCCCCGTGACCTACTGCTCCCTGAAGCTCAGGGAGGGTGATGTCCTGCTGACCCCGAGAGGCCCACCCCAGGCAGCAGACCGGCAGTCCAGCCTCCGGGGCAGAGCTGGAGTGAGGGGGGGAGGGCATGGCCTCGGGGGAGGGAGGAGGGTCTGAGACCCGGTGGGCGGACCTGGGTGCTGTCTTGCCTCCTGTCCCTGCCTGTGCAGCCTGGGAAGGCGGGAAGGTCACCTTTCTCTCTTGGGGCCGGTGAGTCCGCAGGTGCTTTCGTAGGAAGAGTCCCAGGCAGCGGCTGTATTTGTAGCCTCAGACCGTGAGGCAGGACAAGCCAGTGACACAGCTGTGACCCACGTCGCTCACCGTATCCAGGTTGCCAAAGGCCTCCCCCGGGTCCGTGGCCACAGTGGATCCTGGCTTTGGGGGCAGTTTCGGGGTCATGTCCTTATTCATTTAGAAAATATGTATGTGAACTCTAGGTTTGGCTCAGTGGCTAGAGCGTCGGCCCATGAACTGAAGGGTCCCGGGTTCGATTCTGGTCAAAGGCACGTACCTCAGTGGCAGGCTCAATCCCCGGCCCTGGTCAGGGCATGAGCAGGAGGCAACCCATCGATGTGTCTCTCTCACATCGATCTTTCTCTCTCCCTCCCTCTCCCTCTCCCTCTCCCTCCCACTTTCTCTAAAAACCAATAGGAAAACATCCTTAGGTGAGAATGGACAAAATGAGTGTGTGTGCACGTGCGTGTGCGTGTGCTGGGCCTGTGCTGGCCACGTGGGACTAAGAGCAGCCTTGGTCCCTGCCAGCTGACGGTGTCCCGGGCTATCAGTGTGTCACTGTGTATTTAGTCAATCCCCTCAGGAAAGACCTTGAGGCAGTTTCTAATCGCTGGCAATTGCAAACAGATCTGTGACCTGGACAAACATCACTCCTCTGTCGGCTAAGGTCACAGAGCAGGATTGCGTGATGAAGGGCGACTGTGGGTAACTTTGATCGGTGGGGTTCCGCGCCCTGGCCGCCGGAGCGGTACCGAGCTGCCCACCAGCCGTGTGAGGCCCGGCTCCCTCCCCGCGGGGAGAACGTGCCAAGCTTCTGGCCTGTTGCGCCCGCAGGTGAGCAATGCTGCCTGCGTGTCCGTGTGCCTGTCTCCGGCTCACAAAAAGATCCTCGGTCCTGCTTGCGGGCGTGAGGGTCATGTTTTGGGTGTGGGGTTTTTACTTCCGTGCTGGTATTTTGGGGGCAGGACGAGGAGAAGTTTGTTTTTTCAAGGAGTCAAGTTTATGCATGTTTTCTTTCATGGCTTCTGGATTTCATACATAATGCAGAAATCTTTGCCAACTCTAAGGTTATAAAGGAATTCACCCATCTTTTTGTTCTAAAGTTCTATGGGTTTTATTGGGATTTTATCCTGGGGCGTGTTCTGAGGTATGAACTTGGCTTGTGCTTTTTTGTGGGGGGGAATATGAGTGGAGGTTTAATTTTTTTTTTTTTTAAATCTTTGTTGCTGAAAGTACTACATATGTCCCCCTTTTTCCCCACTGACCCCCTCTAGCCCACCCCGCCCCAGGCCTTCACCACCCCATTGTCTGGGTCCGTGGGTTATGTTTATATGCACACAAGGTCTTCGGTTGACTACCTCCCACCCCCCCTCCCTCGCCTTCCCTCCGAAGAACTCAACTTGTTCTTGTTCCCTCTAGAACAGGCATGACAAACTCAAAGGCTAACACAGGCCAAATAAACAAGGTTTAAGTGTATGTGGGCCACACACACACAAAAAAGCTTTAATTTTCATAGAAACGTAGGTTTATTTTGATAGAGACATGCTGAATACGAAGGGCTGAAATAAGTGAGTCATCGTTAACATAAAATAACTAGAGGCCCGGGGCACAAAAATTTGTGCACTGGGGGGAGGGGGGGGTCCCTCAGCCCGGCCTGTGCCCTCTCACAGTCTGGGACCCCTCGGGAGATAACGACCTGCTGGCTCCCGGGTGGCAGAGGGCAGGCCCAATCCCTAGGTGCAGCCCCTGGTCGGGCTCAGAGCAGGGCCGATTGGGGAGTTGGGGCGCCGCACCCTGTCATGCACAGAGCAGGGCGGATTAGGAGGTTGCGATGCCACCCTCATTCACACTCAGGGTAGGGCCGATTGGGGAGTTGGGGCACCGCCCCCTGTCACACTCAAGGCAGGGTTGATGGGGAGGTTGTGGCGCCACCCCCTGTCACGCACAGAGCAGGGCCCATCAGGGGGGTTGGGGCTCTGTACCCTGTCATGCACAGAGCAGGGCCCATCAGGGGGTTGAGGAGCTCCCCCCTGTCACTCACAGAGTAGGGCTGATAGGGGAGTTGGGGCACCGTCCCCTGTCACACACAGAGCAGGGCGGATCAGGGGGTTGGGGCGCCGCCACTCTCACACTCAGGGCAGGGCCGATGGGGAGGTTATGGCTCTACCCCATCACACACAGAGCAGGGCCCGTGGGGGGGAGGGGGTTGGGGTGCTGCACCCTGTCACACACAGAGCAGGGCTGATCAGGGGGTTGGGGCGCCTTCCCCTGTCATGAACAGAGCAGGATGGATAGGGAGGTTGTGGCCCCGCCCCCTGTCACACACAGAACCGCAGGGCGATCAGGGGGTTTGGGCGCTGCCCCCTGTCACGCTGATCCCGGTGCCGGGAGGCCTCACAGCTCCGCTGATCCCGGTGCTGGGAGGCATATTACCCTTTTACGATATAGGGTAGAGGCCTGGTGCACGGGTGGGGGCTGGCTGGTTTGCCCTGAAGGGTGTCCTGGATCAGGGTGGGGGTCCCACTGGGGTGCCTGGCCAGTCTGGGTGAGGGGCTGAGGGCTGTTTTCAGGCTGGGGGTGACTGAAGCTCCCAACCGCTCCTTTTTTCCTTTTTTTTTTTATTCTGGGCCAGCTTTCACTTGAGGCTTGGCTCCAGCTCTTAGGCCTCTGCTGCTGAAAGTAGGTTTCTGGCCTTTGCATACAATGTTGCGATCCTGCTGGCTGAAATCCGGTGGTATTTGTTGCATAGTTTCTTAAACTGCAGGCTCAGAGGCCTGCAGCCGCAGGCAGGGAACGTTGGTTTCCTCCGTCACTGAGGCAAGCAAGCCTCATGTTAGTTTCAAGCTGCCTGGCTGCCTGCCGCCATCTTGGCTGTCAGTTAATTTGCATATCTCACTGATTAGCCAATGGGAAGGGTAGCGGTCATACACCAATTACCATGTTTCTCTTTTATTAGTGTAGATAGAATGTTTTAATACAAATTAATATTTTTTCTTGAACATGAACTTACCAGACACTGAATAATTGCCCAAATGAATAAGCGTCATGCAAATAAACCTACTTTTCTTGTTCTCTGAAAGCGAAATGTTTCCTGTTGTGCCCACCAAAGTCAGTCCAAGACTAATGACGTGGCCGTCGGCCGCTAGAACATTCGCTGCTGGTATTAGTGGAGAGAAATGGTGCGCCTGCGCGTAAGGCGTGTAAGGGAAATGAATGCGACACGATTAATCAGTCATTGGCGAATGTTGTAGTTCGTTATTGATAATTATATACAACAGGATACTGTAAAAATTAAGTTATGAAATTTTTATTAAAACGTTTCTTACGTACCGCTATATTGGCTGGGCTGCAAAAATATTTGTGGGCCGCGAGTTTGACGTGCTTGCTCTAGAAGCTGCTCCAGTTGCCAGCGTCCGTATGGAAAGCTCCGCCTGCCGAACTGATGGGCGATGCCACCTGGCCGGCCGGGCTGGTGCCGCAGGACGGCTGTGACTTCTTTGGTTTCGCCGCCCATTTGGCGGTTCGTACACCGCTGCTGTGTTAATCACGGAAGCTGTACGGGGCGATTCTCAATCTAGAAGGCCGGTCCTTCCTCGCTTGTGCCTGCTTCTCGGACTTTTCTTGTACGTTCTCGCTTGCTCACTTTTCTGCATGAACTCTCGATCGCATGCAGTTTATACGGGGGCTTAGGGAAACGCGGCATCTTTCTGAAGCTGAGTCACCCACCCCAGACCCGTGCTTGGCCTTTCCACTCGTTAGAGTTTATTTTGTGCCTTTCGGGGACTTTCCATGTTTGCTCGCAGATTTTGAACATCTTTTGTGAAGTTGAACCCTGAGTCCTGTAGTGATGGTTGTCATCAGTCGGGTCTTCTCTTCCATTACAACTTCTGTTTCTGCTTGTTTATATTGTGTGTGTGTGTGTGTGTGTGTGTGTGTGTGTGTGTGTGTTACCATGTTTCAGCATTCTTTTTTATTTTAAGTATTTTTATTGATTTCAGAGAAGAAGGGAAGGAGAGAAGCATCAATGATGAGAGAGAATCATTGATTGGCTGCCTCCTGTGTGCTCCCTACTAGGGATAGAGCCCCCAACCCCAGCATGTGCCCTTGACCAGAATCAAACCCGGGACCCTCAGTCCACAGGCTGACGCTCTATCCACTGAGCCAAACAGCCAGGGCAGTTTTGATATTGTATTATTTTAACATGCTGCTGAATTTTATTCAATGTGTTTTATTTAGGATTATTACAGTAATATTCATAAGTGATATTGGGCAATAGAGTACCTTATGAAATCTTTTTCAGGTTTTCATATCTGTTATACTTCAAACGTTTTTTGAAGTTTTATTTTGCTGCGGAACACTGTAAAAAACATTGGGTTTCTGTCCTTTAAGAGTTTGCTAGAAATTTTCTCTAAAAATATCTTGCCTTGGTGCTTTTGTTTTTTTAATATGTTTTTATTGATTTTAGAAAGGGAAAGATGGGGGGGCAGGAGGGGAGAAAGAGAGAGAGAGAGAAAGATAGATGGATCAGCTGCCTCCTGCACACCCCCTACTGAGGATTGAGACTGCAACCCGGGCATGTGCCCTGACCAGGAATAGAACCATGGCCTCTTGGTGCATGGAAGGGTGCCCAGCCAACTTAGCCACACCAGTCAGGGCTGGCGCTTTTGGTTTTAATGCTCTTTTATAATTCTATTTCTCTTATGTTCAAGTTGGTCTGTCTGGATGATCTGTCTCTTCCAGGAACAGTCCTGATTTATTATATTTGTCTAGTGCTGGGGTCCAACCCCAGCAGGTCCAGGGGTTCCCAAAGGTGTGGACGGAGTCGGCGAAGAAGGAATGACTCAGAGACAGCATTCAGTTGATCAGTATCCTTGCCAGGATCTCTAGCCACAATCTCCAGCCAAGTTCTGTGTCAATGTTCTCTTGCTAGGTTCTCCAGCCAGGTTCTCCAGGTTCTCCAGGTTCTCCAGCCAGGTTCTGTAGCCATGTTCTCTCGCTAGGTTCTCCAGCCAGGTTCGGTCGCCAGGTTCTGTAGCCGGGTTCTTCAGCCAGGTTCTGTCTAGGTTCTCCAACCAAGTTCTGTAGCCAGGTTCTGTCCAGGATCTTTTGCCATGTTCTCTCCAGCAAAGTTCTTCTGTCTCTACATTCTGTGTAGGTTCTGTCTTCTAAGTTCTGTCTTCTAAGTTCTGTATCTTGTTGTCTTGTTACATCTGTATTTATACCAGTTGATTCAATCCTATCAATCTCTATTCCAAAGGTTAGGGCGTTTCTTATCTCCATTCCAGGGAGTAAAGATTATGTAGCTTAAGCATGATTTCATAGTTAAAGTGATTAATTACCCGCCTGGCACTTAGTGAAGGGGTTTTATTCCCTCCCTAACTTCAGGAGAAAATCTCCACCTGGGGAAACAACCTTTCTCAGAGAGGTGACCTTGGTTAAAACACAGTGCCAAGAAGGTGAGCAAATATATTAAGAACAGTATGCCATATATGCCAGGTCCTTTGAAACAGCAAGGATGGACCAGGTCCCGGCAAATTCCCCTTTTTTATTTTTTAAAAGCAGGCATTAAAAAGAAAAATCCCAAATGCTCTCTTGTATCCATTTTAAGAGTAGGATTGGCGCTTTTCGCTATTACCTGAGTCCTGATCTATCATCCCAGGGAGAGCTTGCCAATCCTGCACTTTCCCGGGGTGGAAGGGCTGCAGTGGGGTTAAGGATAAGGCTCCTTGGGCCTACCTTCTCCCATGCCTCTACATTTACCTTTCCTTCCTCAGAAAAGCATGGGCATACTTCTTGTATAAAACATTCTGTCTGACTGGGAGTAACCTTAATTCCTCTGCTAGCAAGCATATGTGTTAAAAGATCAATACAGTCTTTTTTCTTAACACTCAGTATGGCACATCTTCTTAATCTAAAGATCAATACAGAGTCTTCTTTCTTTGGACTCAGTATGGCACATCTTCTCAATCTAAGTTCTGTACTATCCACCTTCTTACCCTACTTATCCTCTATAGGGGGGTTTGCAGCACCCTGGTGGAGTCCTATCCGTCCCGAATGTGGGGGTTCTCAATAAGGGGGCTTACCTATGGGAATCCTGTTCCAGGCGTTCCCAAAGGTGTGGACAGAGTCAGCGAAGACTATCCACCCTCTTCCTACAGTGGAGTCCTATCCGTCCCGAGTGCGGGGCGCTTACCTAGGGGTCCCTGTTCGGGCGCCATATGCTGGGGTCCAACCCCAGCAGATCCAGGGGTCCCCAAAGGTGTGGACAGAGTCGGCGAAGAAGGAATGACACGGAGACCGCGTTCAGTTGATCAATAGCCTTGCCAGGATCTCTAGCCACAACTCCAGCCAAGTTCTGTGTCCATGTTCTCTTGCTAGGTTCTCCAGCCAGGTTCTCCAGGTTCTCCAGCCAGGTTCTGTAGCCATGTTCTCTCGCTAGGTTCTCCAGCCAGGTTCGGTCACCAGGTTCTGTAGCCGGGTTCCTCAGCCAGGTTCTGTCTAGGTTCTCCAACCAAGTTCTGTAGCCAGGTTCTGTCCAGGATCTTTTGCCATGTTCTCTCCAGCGAAGTTCTTCTGTCTCTAGATTCTGTGTAGGTTCTGTCTTCTAAGTTCTGTCTTCTAAGTTCTGTCTCTTCTAAGTTCTGTCTCCTAGGATCTTCATCTAAGTTCTGTGTGTTGTTGTCTTGCTACATCTGTATTTATACCAGTTGATTCCAATCCTATCAATCTCTATTCCAAAGGTTAGGGCGTTTCTTATCTCCATTCCAGGGAGTAAAGATTATGTAGCTTAAGCATGATTGTTCGTAGTTAAAGTGATTAATTACCTGCCTGGCACTTAGTTAAGAGGTTTTATTCCCTCCCTAACTTCAGGGGAAAATCTCTACCTGGGGAAACAACCTTTCTCGGAGAGGTGACCTTGTTAAAACACATAGTGCCAAGAAGGCGAGCAAACATATTAAGAACAGTATGCCATATATGCCAGGTCCCTAGAAACAGCAAGGATGGACCGGCTCCCGGCAGTCTAGAAATTGTTTTTTTTGTTTAGGTTTTAAATTTTATTTGCAAAGTACTATCCTGATTGCAGTGTTTTTCTCTCCCTCTTTGGCTACTTTCCCAAGTGGCTTTCCTCTCCATCCCTTGTTTTTTTAATTAGGTTTAATGGTGGTTTAAATATTTTATTGAACTTTGTCCCAAAGAGCCAGCTTTTTGCCCTATTTCTTAGGAGGCTTATCTGTTTTTCAAATTTGTTTTTGCTTTAATCGTCACTAATTCTTCCCTCATTCTTTCTGTTCATTTTATGATTCTTTTTCTAATATTTTTATCTGTTCTGTGGTAATTATTACATGTATTGGGGACTATAAACACTTACCAGACTGCTGCAGCTGTGTCCCGTAGAATAAGAGTCATGCTGTTTTGATTGTCATTATTTTACGGAAATCCGACAAATTCAGTTTGTATTTCCCTTTTGATTTAAGAATTGTTCAAGAGAGGTTGTTGTTTTTCCCCAATTTCTGGACTTTTAAATTAATTTCCAGTCATTATGACCTTGTGGTCATAAAATAATCTGTCTTTTTTGTACTTTTGGATGTTCTTGAGTTTTTCAGTTTTCATGAATGTCCTATCGGTTCTTAAAAAGTGCATCATCTATTATTAGCATAGAGAGTTTGATATATGGTTGTATTTGACTGATTGTTTTATTGAGGCCTTTTGAACTCGTATTTATGTTTGATCTACTTTCTGTTCCTTGGGCTGAGAGGCGAATTGAAATCTCTTATGAGCGTGTTTTGTCTGTCTGTCCTAGAACCCCGCCACGTCTTCCTGAACATGGCTGCCGTGTTGTTTGGTGCCTTGTTAGTTGTACCATTTGGCATTATCAATGGCCCTTCTTTGGCTCCCTTGGTGATGTTTGGCTTGAATTCTCATTGTCTGGCATTAAGATTACGGCCCTAGATGTTTTAAAAAATGTTTTAAAATTGATTTTGAGAAAAAGGAAGAGAGAGAGACACATCAAGTGTTGCTCCACTTTCTTGTGCATTCCGTGGTTGATGCTTGTTTGTGCCCTGACCTGGGACCGAACCCACAACCTTGGGGTATTGGGACGACGCTCTAACCAAAGGAGCCACCCAGCCAGGGCCGCTCTGTTTTTGTCTGTATTTGTCTTCATGCCTTTGCTCATTCTTTTGCTTTTAACCATTCTGAAGCGCTTGGTTTGATGGTTGTCTCTTGAATGCAGGATCAAGTTGGGTTTTGCTTGGGATCTTAACTAAAAAAACCTTCTTATAGATCAGTGAGTTACTTATTGATATGGCAGATGTCTTCGGCCTTCTTCCTGGCATCTTGTGCGTGTGTGTACATACATGTATCTTCGTGCACGTGGGAAGGTTGTATTCTTCTTTCTAGTGCGGTCTGTTTTCTTCACTTTTAAAAACACTACAGCCCTTCTGATATCCAGGAAAGCTTGTATGTTGGTTCTAGTGGTTACAGTTACATTTATGTGTACATAATATTCCTAGTTTTTTCTTTCGACACTATCTATTGCTTCTCTTCTGTGAGCAATACTGTGTTTTAAATACGTTTTTATTGACTTTTAGAGAGAAAGGAAGGGAGATGGGAGACAGATAGGAAGGAACATCAATGGTGAGAGAGAATCACTGACCGACTGCCTCCTGCACGCCCCCCACCGGGGACGAGGCCCACATGCCAGCAGGTACCCCGACCGGAAATCACACCGTGACCAACTGGTTCATAGGTCGATGCTCAGCCACTGAGCCACACCCACTAGGTCATAGTGTCCCATTTCACCTCATAAAACCAGGCTTCCGCATGTCAGGAAAGTTCTCCTGCGTTCCAGTTTTAAATATTTCTTCTGTTCAGTTGAGTTTTCTTCCTTATGCCGGGCCGGCCTGGCGCAGTGGTTGAGCATTGACCTATGAACCAGGAGGTCAGGGTTTGATTCCCAGTCGGGGCACAGGCCCAGGTTGTGGTCTTGATCCCCAGTGTGGGGTGTGCAGGAGGCAGCCGATCAGTGGTTCTCTCTCATCATTGTTGTTTCTTTTTTTTTTTTTAATTGATTTTTGACAGAAAGGAAAGGAGAGGGATAGAGACTCAGAAACATCGATGAGAGAGAAACATCGATCAGCTGCCTCCTGCACACCCTCTACTGGGGATGTGCCTGCAACCCAGGTACATGCCCTTGACCGGAATCGAACCTGGGACCCTTCAGTCCGCAAGCCGCCGCTCTATCCACTGAGCCACACCTGTTAGGGCAACATCATTGATGTTTCTATCTCCCTCTCCCTCTCCCTCTCCCTTCCTCCCTGAAATCAATAAAAATGTTTTTTAAAGAGTTTTCTTCTCTGGAAACTCCAGTTACTCTATCGTGGCCTCTCCGATCTGTCTGTCTTCCTTTCCGAATTCTTTGATCTCCGTGACTATTTCCGCTCAGTTTTCGTTCAGTTTTCCTACGTTAATCTCTACAGTTTCTTGCTCTACTTCGCACGGAGTGCGCTCTCCCTTGTATTTCTCGCAGTTTGGCCCTCACTTCTGAAATGCACTTGTCCTTTCCTCTCGGTTCCTTCCTGAGACCTGTCGGTTCTCACAGGTCGCCCTCATGGCTCAGGTGGCCTCTCCATTTCTTCTCCAGTTCTTGCAGTTCTGCCCTTTGGTCTTCATTCGAGGTTTTTTTTTTAAATTCATGTTGTGATTATGGGTTAGAATTTTATTTGTCGTGCGCCAATATGGCGCCTCTGCGTGGATGCTGCGTTTATCCTTAACAGTTTTTTCTTCTGTATTTGAATCGGTTGACTTTCCCTGGAGCAGCTGTCAACAGGAAGTCTTGGTGGAAACTGGGAGAGAGGTTTCTCTGCAGAAAGGCTCTTCCTCTGTGTTTATGGGAACGAGTTGTTCCTTTAAAAGATGGCCCTTTAAAAAAAAAAAAAAGAGAAAGAAATAAAAGATGGGCCTGTGGACCCACTCCCCTTTGGCCTCTCAGAGCCCCACGGTTCAGGAGGCAGGCTGCCCTGGCCGGTGTAGCTCAGTGGGTAGAGCATTGGCCCCAGGACTGAAGGGCCCCAGGTTTGGTTCCCGTCAAGGGCACATACCTTGGTTGTGGGCTCAGTCCCTGGCCCTGGTTCGGGTGCGTGTGGGAGGCAACCGATCGATGTGTCTCTCTCACATTGAGACTTCTGTCTCTCTCTCCCTCTCCCTTCCTCTCTGAAGTCAATAAAAATATATGGTACTGAACACAGTGGACGCCACTGTCCCCTCTGCCCTGTGATCCTGGCCGCAGCTGTGCTGGGCAGGGCCAGCCAGCACCTTCCTGGGGGGCACTTGTCCCCTGGGGGCAACTGCCCTTGGCTGGAGGGAGGCCCACCCAGTTCAGGCCCCCATCCTGGGAACAGCCGAGTCCAGTGGGTCAGGGTGGGAAACCGACACCTAAAGCCGTGCGGGCGCCAGGGCTCCCGTGGGACCGGCTCTTCTCCGGCAGATCCTGTGTGTCCCCCGCTCCTGCCCCCCCAGGCCCTGCAGGTGGCTCTCCACGGGGACAGGCCTGTGGCTGGGCCCTGGCAGGAGCTCTGGCAATGTGACCCAGAGTGAGGGGCACAGAGGGAGCGCTCTGCAGAGGGGACCCTTGAAGCCGAGACACCCGCCCCCCTCAGACGTCGACGCACAGCGGGTGAGACCGCAAACCTCAGACCCCGGTCAGACCCAGGCGCCGCTCACGCCTCCCTCGACCCCTGGCGTGACCTGGGAACGCCGCTCCCCCATCCTCGGCTGTGATTGAGAACAAAGCTTCCTTCTTCTTTTTCTTTTTCAAAATATGTCTTTATTGATTTCAGAGAAGAAGGGAGAGGGAGAGGGAGAGAGAAACATGTGCCCTGATGGGAATCGAACCCTGACCTCCTGGCTCACAGGTCGGTGCTCAACCGCTGAGCCACGCCGGCCAGGCCCCAGCTTCCTTCGTCACGAGGCGCCCGGAGGCGCCGGAGGGCACAGAGGGGCGCAGGGGGTGGCCCGTGGCCTCCTGTCCTGTCCTAACCCCGGCACCCTGGATGCCACCTTTTGAGGGAAGGGGTCTTTGCAGCTGGTGCCTTAAAGATGAGGACTGAGCCGGGGCGCCCAGGTGGGCCATGCACCCAGCGATGGAGACAGAGGAGGGAGACGGGGACCGCGGAGAGGCCGCGTGGGGACAGGCGGAGGCTGGAGGGACCCGGCTATGGGCTCCAGAGCCGAGGGCCCCCAGACACGGCAAGTGGCAGCACCGCTCTCCCCGCCCCGCGAGGTGAGAGGCAGCAGGGCCCGCCCACACCTTGACCTCAGGCGTGGGTCCTGCGATGAGAAAACAGGCGCCTGAGCTGAGCCCCAGACTCTGCCCAGGAAGCTGTCCCCGGAGCCGACCAGGGTCTGTCCCTGCGCTGGCTCGGTTTTCCCGGTGAGACGTCCGAGCTGTCTGCCTCCTGCCGCCTCTCGAAGCCCCCGAGGGTGCGGGTCAGCCAAGGAGGGACAGGAGGCGCCGCCTCCGCCGCTGGGGGCCTTGGCTGAGCCCCTTCCCTTCCCTTCCCGGGGCCTCCGTCCCCATCTGAGCACCGGGATCCCTGGTTCAGCGCCCAGCCTGGCAGCGCACGGGTTCGGGTTGACCCGGGTCTGACCCTCCCTGTGACCCTTCTGCGTGGGGCCTGGTCAGCCAGCGCTGCCGGGACACGGAGCCCAGGGAGGGCCGGAGGGGGCGCGCCCACTGCGGGCCGAGCTGGGTGTGGGCCGTGCCAGGTGCCAGGTGCCGGGTAGGGAGCCTTTCCCAGCCACTTACACCTGGACGCGGGTGCCAATGCCCCCGAGGTGGGAGGCCGGGGGGTCTGGCCAGGCCCGTGCCCTCTGTCTCCACCAGCCGTCCCTTCTCACTCCCACTTCCTGCCGAAAAAGATGGGGTGGGGGTGACGACGGGGGCCACAGGGGTGCCCCACAGCGAACTGCTAACTGCAGCTCCTCCCAGTGCAGGGCCGAGGGGGAGGCGGGAGGCAGGAGGGGGCGGTGGCAGCGATGTGCCAGGCTGTTTGACGAGGGCCAGGACTTCGGCCTCAGCTGCCAGGCCCATCCAGGGGGCCAGGAGCGTGCTTAGGGCCTGAGGTCACACGGGGATTGGGCTGCGGCCAACTTGGCCCATGAGCGGTTTCTATTCCTGGGCCCCGGGCTCCGGCACCAAATACGGTGCTGCCTGCCTCTGGCACCCTCGGCTATGGCAGGCCTGGCTCCAGGGGCACAGCCCGCCTCCCCTAAAAGCCCGGTACTCGCCCCACCCTGTGGCAGAGCCCCACCCCCAGGGCCCCGGGCCCCCAAGCAGCCAGGGCCTCGCTCCATCCCTCTGTCTGTGCGCCCCTCCTCGGTATGGTTCCCGCTGGGTTAAGAGGCCTCAGGACCAGGATAGCCTCTCCCTGCAGGGGAAACCGGGGCGGGAGCACGTGGCTCTTGGTTTATATCAGGGCTCCGCCGTTCAGGAGCCGGTGGGGGATCCCAGGCAGCTCACCCGACCCCTGACCCCCGGTCTCCTCACTCACATGCTCACTGGTTCATTTGGTCACTCACTGATTTGCTAACTCACTGACTGACTCACTGGTTAATCCACTCACTGATCACCCATTGATCCACTCACTCATTGATTGCTCCGTCCACTCACTTCTCACCTACACACAGTATTCAGTGACCCCATGGGGTTATGTTCCAAATAAATAGCTAACACAAGCAAGTACAAAAATGTACACTACGTTCGCATAAGTCCCGGGGAGGACAGACTACACCAGGAGGCTACGAAGTGATGGGGGATTTGGAATTTTAGGGAAGGTGCCTTCTGAGTGAGGGTGAGAGGGTGGTGAGGGAACGCGCTATGGGAACCGTGTTCCAAGCAGGAGGAACAGCCGCTGCAAAGGCCCCGAGACGGCTGCAGGCGGGGGAGGGGTTGAGAAAGAGCAAGGAGGCCTGGTGTGGCTGGGGCAGAGCGGATGATGGGGAGAGAAGTGGGGGATTCGGTCAGGGGCCGGGGGGCACGCGGGACCCGGTGGACTGCCCACGTCTCAGGGCCTGAGCAGAGGGATGACTGGCCACCACGTGCTTTCATGTCCCTCTGGCTGCCGAGGGAGTGCGTCAGCGCGTGAGCAAATGGGTGAGGCGGTCATTTTCCTGTGTGACTGTGCACGGGGCTGGGGGAGAGGAGGTGTGCAGGCCCGATGGCACTTGGGGCGGTCCATCCGGCCAACTCCCTTCCCGTCCAGTGTCACCTCCCTCTGGCTGCTTTTCCGCCATCACCCAGTTTATTATCCTCGGCTCCTTTCCAATGCTCTCCCTCGGGCTGAGCCGCCCCTCCAGGGCAGGGCTGCGCCAACCTGCCCCTTCCCCCTGGGGGCCGAGCGAGGGCGGGAATCAGTGAGCATAGGAGCCCAGGCCCCGGAGAGCCCGCGGCTGCCCCCCTCACTGTCTCTGTCTTTTGCAGATGGACTTGCGGGCACAGAGAGCGGGTGGAAGGGCCGCGTTCGTCTTGGCAGAGGAGGCTGACTGCTGAGCCAGGGCGTGTCTACAGGAGGCTGCCAGCTGCCCGGATCCCCGCCTCGCCGCCATGGGCCGCCCAGGCTGGTCAGTTCCAGCTCTTGATGTTGTCTCGGTTCCCTGCCCTGGGCCCTGGGGGAGGGCCGGCCCCCTGCTCACATCCTAGGCGCCTGGCACCGCTCTCTGGCCACAAGACCCAACTGTCCTGGGAGGGGTTGTCTCCGGCCCCCTGGGGTCCCCCAGACTGTGTCTGGTCCCTCCACCCCTTTCAGGCCAAGTTTCCAAGCCTCTACAGTAGAAATGATGCAACTGCCCCCCGGGGTTGCAGAGGGCCAGAGGGGAGTGGCTTTGTCTCTGAGCAAATGGTGGTGGGTTCTGCTAATGGTGAGCAGCGTCCGGCCCGTGAGCTCGGTCTCCCCCAGCACCAGGCACAGCTGTGCTTTGGCTGCGCCGACTCGCTCCCAGGCAGGATGGTGCAGTGGTGAGAGCAGCCTCTGGAGCCGGGTGGCCAGGGTTCACACCCACGTCCTGCCACTTGCCGGCTGTGGGACTCTGCGTGAGTTACCAGACTTCTCTGTGCCTCGTTTTCCTCACCGGTAAAGTGGGGGTGATGCTTGCCAGCCGATAGGGTTGCGTCAGGATTTAACGAGTGAATATCTGCTAAATGCTGAGAAGGTCGCCTGGCATGCGCGTGGTAGACCGGCAATATTTATTGAATACTAGTAGCCCTGCGCACGAATCCGTGTGCCAATAGCTTGCCAGTAGCTCGCTGCCGCCCTCCAGTAGCTCTCTGCCTACTGCCCCGCCCTCCTGGAGCTCCCCCCTGCCACCCCCATAGCTTGCTGCCCTGCCCGCTCCTGTAGCTCTCCCCTGCCCGCTTGTAGCTCGCTGCCCCACCCTCCTGTTGATCCGTGATCCAGTCGTCATGCGGTCGGTCGTTATGCTTCGTGGCATGATGACCATTTGCATATTGCATCTTTATTATGTAGGATGTGAGTGAGTGAATGAATGAAGGCATCCACCCCATCGTGGGTGCTAGTGTTCCTGTCCTGCAGGTGGGAAGGTGGAGGCTCAGACATCGGAGTGACTTGCCCCAGGTCTCGCCTGCTGCTTCAGACAGACTTGGGGTCAGCTGCTCCCCAGGCATTCACAGTCCCACCCTTGGGGATGAAGTCCAAGCCTACCCGGTTCCTCCCAGCCACCTGCAGGGCACCCAGGAATGTGCTGGCTGCCGGCCCAGTGGGCACTACCCAGAGAGTGAGGGCCCAAGGGCAGCGGTGCCAGCCACCTCCCCTGGCCCTTCCTCTCCAGACCTGTGTCCAGGGAAAGCACCGCCCAGGGCCGGGCTGGGGAAGCCAGGGGCCCAGGAGAACCCCCGTGTGTCTGAGCCGGGGCCTCGGGACCTAGTGAGCATCCCCACGTGCCTACAGTTCACCCATCCTGCCCGTGAGCGAGTGTGCGTGCCGGTGCCGGGCCTGCCAGTCCCAGGCTCCTGCCGCAAGTCCCCGAGGCTCCTCGACAGCCTGCCCTCTTGGAGCAGCCCCAGGCCTGCTTGGCGGAGCTGAGGGGTCGGGCAGGGCCAGGCAGAGAGGCCGGTGGCGAAGGCATGACTTCTGACAGCTCCTGCGCCTGCCAGACCCTGCCCTGGCCACTGATGGCCACAGGTTGTAGGTGGCACTGGCCCGGTGCTCGGGGAGCTCACTGGTGTGTCACAGAGCGTGAAAGGGACCAGCCCTCAGTCCACGGCCCACCGCGCCCAGGTGAGGAGGGAGAGGGGCAGTGAGCGCTGGCAGGCCTGTGGGCTCCGGAAGCCAGCGCTGGCCGCTGTGTGTAGGAAGCGTAGTCTCGGGTCAGGGTGCCAGCAGCCCGCCCGAATGTGGTGTCATCTCTTGCAGACCAGCCAGTTCCTGCTGGAGGCTCCTGGCGGCACCGGGGAGACCATGCCCAGGCCCCCGGACTGCCTGCTGGGGCTGCTCCGGGGCACCCCGAGCCAGCGGGGCTGCACCCTCTTCCTCATCAGCTTCAACTTCATGTGCTTGGTCTCCGTCATGATCTACTGGCACATCGCCGGGGAGCCCGGGAGCCCAGCACAGCTCTCTAACCTGCCGGTCGACATCCCCTGCCCCCACCTGGAGCCCCCCAGGCGGCCCTCCGGCACCCCACCTCCAGGCAACATCTTCTTCCTGGAGACCTCCGACCGGACCAACCCCAACTTCCTGTTCACGTGCTCCGTGGAGTCGGCCGCCCGGGCGCACCCCGAGTGGCAGGTGACGGTGCTGATGAAGGGGCTGCGCGGCCGCAACGGCTCCCTCCCGCGCCACCTGGGCCTGTCGCTGCTGCGCTGCTTCCCCAACGTGCGGCTGCTGCCGCTGGACCTGCAGGAGCTGTTCCGGGCCACGCCGCTGGCCGCCTGGCACGCAGCCAGGCAGGGGCGCTGGGAGCCCTACCCGCTGCCCGTGCTGTCCGACGCCGCCCGGCTGGCGCTCATGTGGAAGTTCGGGGGCATCTACCTGGACACGGACTTCATCGTCCTCAAGAACCTGGGGAACCTGACCAACACGCTGGGCACCCAGTCCCGCTACGTCCTCAACGGCGCCTTCCTGGCCTTCGAGCGCCACCATGAGTTCGTGGCGCTGTGCATGCGGGACTTCGTGGCCCACTACAACGGCTGGATCTGGGGCCACCAGGGCCCGCAGCTCCTCACGCGGGTCTTCAAGAAGTGGTGCTCCATCCGCAGCCTGGGCGAGAGCCACGCCTGCCGTGGCGTGCGCGCCCTGCCCTGCGAGGCCTTCTACCCCATCCCCTGGCAGGACTGGAAGAAGTACTTCGAGGAGATCAGCCCCGAGGAGCTGCCCCGGCTGCTCAACGCCACCTACGCCGTCCACGTGTGGAACAAGAAGAGCCAGGGCACGCGCCTCGAGGCCACGTCCCGGGCGCTGCTGGCCCAGCTGCACGCCCGATACTGCCCCACGACGCACGAGGCCATGAAGATGTACTTGTGAGGGGCCTGCCGGGCTGGAGAAGGGCCCCGGCTTCCCTTCCTGGGGGGAGGGGCGAGATGAGGGGTGAAGGGTTATTGCAGGACTTGCTGCAAGCCCAGAGGTGTGCTCCCTCCTCGGGGAGCCAGCGTGGGGCTGGTGGGACACCCCTCGGCCGGAGAGCTGTCTCAGGGTCCAGGCGACAAGTGGTGGGAAAGAGCCCCGGCCAGAATCAGCTAGAGAGAGCGGGGAGGGGGTGAGGGGCACCCCAGGCCTGTTGGATAGCCCATGGGCGCTGTGGGCATCTTCCTCCAGGCATCCCAGGGAAGACAGGCCGGTTGGGCGAGGTGCAGTGAGGGGAGCAGCCTGAGAGGAGTCCAGGGAAAGGGGGAGGAAGGCGGCCTGACGGGGAGGAGAGGCGGCCGTGTGGGAGAGCAGTGTGCAAACCCAGCCTGGCGGGCCGGAGCCTGAGCCCGAGCCTGAGCCCGAGCCGGGTGGCGCTTTGCTCCTTCCTGGTTTTGTGCTTTTGTTTTCAGAGAGGCCGCGGCTGGCAGAGGCCCGGGGAGCCTTTGGGGGAGGCCCTGCCTGCCGCCCAATCTGTATTCTTTCCGCAGATGTTGCAAGGGGACAGCTGCCCACTCCAGGGGCACAGAGGGTGGGGTATTTTTGGCTCTGGCCAGGCATTTTAAAGGAAACACTCCCACCCTGCTGGCCATAAACACAGGCAAACAATAAATATCACAAAGGTGACCGCCCACAGCTAGTGCCTTGTGGCCGATGAAACACACTAGCTGGAACTGCCCTTCGGCTCCGTTCTGCAGATGGGGAAGCGCCAGCGGGCGGTCAGGGGGTGGGTGGGCAGAAGACTTCCCCGAGGTCATGCAACCTGCCTGGATCCGAGGCCTGCGCCAGAGGGAGATCTGCTCTGGACGGGCGGAAGGGCGAGGCCGCAGCTGGTGGGTGTTGAGGAAGCTGCTGGGAGCTGGGCGGCCCAGCACCGGCCCCGGCGGGAGGGGGGAGTTGCTGCCAGGATCTCGGGGGCTCTGAGCGCAGGTCTTTGCCAGCGGAGGGGGGAGTGTTTCGAGGCCTCTGGGTTCTGCCTGCAGACTCTTGGGCAGGGGGTGAGCTCCCTGGCTCTAGGGGTATTCAGGAGCAGATGATGTTTTTGATGCAAACCGTGGATTCCATGTCCGTTATTTCCCCAACCACATTTCACCTATCTTAATTTTCTTCAGAATAAGCAGGTTTTACTTTAATAATACAAATTACACACACACACTTAACAAGGGAGATGACCTCGTAGGGCCAAGCACCGTTCAGTGAGCCGTTTGGTCGTCATGCAGGGAGTGACTACCTCCTGGGCCCAGCATTCCAGGCTCTCCATGATCTGGCCCCGCCCCTCTCTTGAGCTTTGTCCTCCATCGGACTAAACTGTATATTCTGGTTTTTTTTAACTGGATGTTCTTGACTCCCTTCCCCACCTCACGTCCACATGTTGATACTCTCTGTGCCTTCGCTGCTGCCTGCAGTGCCCTTCTCAGCCATCTTCATCTTCACCCACAAACGCTTGCCCCTTCCATGAGACTGATTGATGTCCCCTCTGGGAGGCCTTCCCCGATTGCCCCTCCTCCCGCCCCACAGCCCCCGCACCCTCCATGACCTTTGGGTTCTTGGTCCATTCCTCTAAACTTCTTTTTTTTTTAAATGTTTTTATTGATTTCACAGAGAGGAAGGGAGAGGGAGAGAGAAACAGAAACATCAACGATGAGAATCATTAATCCGCTGCCTCCTGCATGCCTCCTACTGGGGATCGAGCCCACAACCTGTGCCCTGACTGGGAATCAAGCCGTGACCTCCTGGTTCATGGGCTGATGCTCAACCACTGAGCCACACCGGCTGGGCCATCCACATCTTGAAGGGCAGAGCCGTGTCAAGGCCCCCTCAGGGCCACTCCTGGGGTGGGACTCGGGCTCCCCGTGGGGGACACCCATGTTGCTTTGCCAGGGCCTCCAGAAGTTCCTATCGGTCCAGGCAGCAACTCTGGACCCCCCTTCCCTGGGGACAGCAGGAAGGGAGCCTTGGGCCCTCAGCTCCCCTGACACTAACCCAGAGGGCAGGCCGGGCCGGGCCAGGCGGGGAGCAGCCGCAGCCGGCTCTGCAGGACGCAAGCCCCTGCATGTTTCCAGGCCTTTGCAGGGGACCTGTTCCGGAGACGCGGTCCAGGAGACAGCCTGGGCCCAGCCTCCTCCCGTCATGCCAGGCGGCCAAGCGGGGAGAACTCAGATGTTCCTGGCATCTGGTCTCTGTGGGCATGGCCTACCGCAGAGGTTTGGGGTTGACTTTCCATCCATCCATCCATCCATCCGTGGGGACAGTGGGGGGCGGGGCGGGAGGGGCGGGAGGGGCTGTGCCTAGCTGAGCCAGCCTGTTAATGCAGCAGCTGTACACCTCCGCCCAGCTGCCAGGAATAACAGCAGCATCCCGGCCTGGAGCGAAGGCCGGGACGGGTGTGAGCGGGGCGAGGTAACAGGAGGAAGGCGGAGTCAGGCCCAGCCCCAGGACCCAAGGCAGGAAGGTGACCTCTGCTGCCCTGGCCAACCAGCCTCCCCCACCCCAGTACCAGGTTCCTGCCCTCCTCTGGGCTTGGAGCAACTGTCCTAATGCCCAGGGGAGGGTCAGGAGCCCAACGCCCCCTTTCCCTGCCTCCCGGCCTCCGGCCCCAGCCAGAGCTCTGCAGAGATGGATGGTATCTACCTCCTGGCAAGGTTGTGGCCATCACGTGAGCCAGCCCGGCACCTGGCGTGGAGCACATGATTACAACACACCTCCACCCTCTGCATGGGGAGCTGGGGCTCAGCAGGGAGGCCACGGCGCTGGGGTTGGAACCCGGGGCGTGGCCATCCTAAGGACTGGCTTAGGGCGGGAAGGACAGCCGGGGGAGCTGGAGAGGGCTCCTCACCTCCCTGTGGGGCGCCCGCCTGCAGACAGAGCCCAGAGCCCCCCTCCGGCCCCTCTGCTGGGCTCTGGTTCCAGGGAGGCCATGCGCTTTGTCCCGCCCCATCCCAAACCAGTGCCGGGTGCCTGGCAGCCTTAGGCGGCCCCCGCCCCCCTCCCCCCAGTAGGAGTCAGAGCTCAGGCCTCAGCCTTAGGCGGCCCCCGCCCCCTCCCCCCAGTAGGAGTCAGAGCTCAGGCCTCAGTTCTCGGAAGGAGAGGGAGGGGCAGGCTGGGGTGGACGCCGGCCCTGGGGACAGTAATCAGATCCAGGAGCCCCGCGGCTGGCCTCCCGCTGAGCTCAGCTGCTGTTTTGGTCTGGGGGTTGGGGAAGATGAGGACCCATCCCTTTGTTGGGGGGCTGGAGGGGAGCGGCGGCGGGCGAGCTTAGTCAGTCATTGAAGGAACCTTCCCCAGCTGGCAAGCACAGGCAGGCGGGAGGCGGCCTTCCCAGCAGCTCTGGGTAAGGGGCTAACCCTCGTTGCTGAGTCAATATTCAGCTTCTTGTTAAATATTAAATGCAATGTCCTCCGTCTGAGTGCCCGCGGGAAGCCGGGCTGAGTGCGGAACTCAGGGCTGCGTTCCTGGAAGTGAGGTTTCACAGCTCACTTGTTCCTCGGTCTCTGCTCGTCCCCACCAGGGCCAGCCGTGCCAGGCGCTCCTGCTGGGACTCCTGCTGGGCGGCTGGGGGTGAAAGGGCGAGTCGTCGCGGGGCCTCCGTGGGCCGGCCGCCGGGCCCCATGAGGCACAGCCTGACCACGCTGCCGCCGGCCTCGGGCACCGACTCCCCAGCCCACGGCGGGAGCCCGGCGCAGGCCGCCCCCCGCCCGCCGCCCCCGGACCGGACCCACGTGGCAGCAGTGGTGGCAGGGCGGGGCGCATGCCGTCGCCCGAGGAGATGGAGGAGGAGGCGATCGCCGGCGCCCCCAGGAACGAGACGGAGGACGTGGACTTCCTGTCTGGGCTGGAACTGGTCGATCTGCTGGACCCCCGGAAACCGGACTGGCCCCTGGAGCCCGGGCTCGGCTCGCCCTGGGGGGGCGGGGGGCTAGGACTGCGCCCTCCATCTTGTCCTGGGTCCTCCATTTTTGGGGCGGCCGCCGTGTGCTCAGGAGAGTGCCTTCTTCCCGGAAGCCCAGGCCCCTGCTGGCCACGCCCGGGATTTCTTTGAACCAACCAATGACAATCAAGGGACATGCGCGCCTGGCCAATCGGCGGGGCCCACAGTCCCCTCCCCTGCCCTCACTATAAAACCCACAATCCCATCAGGCCTCGCTCTCGGCCACTGGGGCTTGCCGTTGCATCGGTGAGTGTGGTTGGGGAGCCAAACCAGTTCGAAATGAAGGACTCTTTGCTTTTGCATCGGACTCGCTGGCTCCCTGGTGGACATTTTGGGAACCTTGAAATCTGGGCACAACAGGGGGCAGGACTGGACACGGCTTGGGGACCTGATAGCAGGTGGAGGACTCAGGTTTGATCTGGGCTACCGGGTGGGGTGGGGTGGGGGGAGCAGCAGGAAAGCACCCAGGTGGTGGGTGAGACTGCACCTGGGGGTGGGGGCGGGCATCTCCAAATCGGAAGACATTCCTCACCGCCTTTGTCCACCATCACCACCTTCATCCCCCATCACCACCGTCATCCCCCATCACCACCTTCATCATCACCACCTTCACCCACCATCACCACCTTCATCATCACCACCTTCATCCACCATCCCCACCTTCATCCCCTATCACCACCTTCATCATCACCACCTTCACCCACCATCACCACCTTCATCATCACCACCTTCATCCACCATCACCACCTTCATCCCCTATCACCACCTTCATCATCACCACCTTCATCATCACCACCTTCACCCACCATCACCACCTTCATCCCCCATCACCACCTTCATCATCACCACCTTCATCCACCATCACCACCTTTGTCCACCACGGAGAAACACTGGGCCCCAGCCCCAGTCCCCACCAACCTCCAAGGAGAGAAAGAAGACCAGAGAGGCCGCCAGTGACAGAAACAATTCTGGCGGCTGATGCCGTGGGGACAGGATTATCGGCCAAGGCTCTGGGGAAGCTGCTGTAACAAAAGACTCCAAAATGGAGCCAGTAAACAGGGAGATGTTTCTCTCCCACCACAGCCCCAAGGCCAGTGCTCCGAGACCCACGGGACCGCTCTACCATCCCCCACAGGGCTTCCCCGGGGTGCCAGCTGCTGCTATTTTCCAGCTCATGGGAAGTTTGTTCAAGGCAAATGTTTTCAAGGAGATAATCCTAAAGTTTCGAGCCCCACTTCTGCTCACATCCCATTGGCCTGGACTTAGTCACGTGGCCACGCCCCGCTGCCAAGCGTGTTGGGAAGTGTAGTGTGCATCTAGGGGCCAGTACCCAGCCAGAACTCAGTGTGCTCCGTCACCAAGTGGATGACGGGAAGCGTGGGCACTGGAGGACTGTTAGCAGTGTCTGCCGCACATAACAAGGGACCTGGGGGAGGGGCCTCCAGGGCTGGTTAATTCAGCGCCCATCAACATTTCTGTATCCCCAAGGATCCGGTGTGTTGACTGGACTTACTCCTCATGGCCTCAGGGTGGCAGCCACTGCCCCTGCCATCACACCCGCATGCACTAGTGCCCAAAGGCAGAAAAGAGAATGTTTCTGCCCTGTGTCTGGGAAAAGTTTATTTCTTTCTTAAAAAAAAAAAAGAAAGAAAGAAACTTTTTTACTGAATATCTTCCCTAGTTTCATTATTATTTTTTATTTCAAAGAGGAAGGGAGAGGGAGAGAGAGATGGAAACATCAATGATGAGAGAGAATCATTGAGGTACTGGGGATCAAGCCCGAAACCTGGGCATGTGCCCTTGACCGGAATTGAACCCAGGACCCTTCAGTCCGCAGGCCGACGCTCTATCCACTGAGCCAAACCGGTCTCGGCGCCGGCAGTCTCTTTGGAGAAACACGCGTGTTACCCGACATGGAAACTGCCTGCACGGCTCGCTGTGCCCTGAGGCTCTTTGCAGAGCCTCCCTTTTACATCCGTTTCACTAGACGAGGGCGGTTTCGTTGTTTTGGCCTCTGGCTCATCCGGGGCTGGTTGGTGCTGCCCCATTTCTGGTGAGGATCACCAACCGGGATTTATCTCAGCTGCAAAGAGCGACGACAACAACAACAAAAGAAGAGCGGCTTGAACCAGGCCGGCGTTCATCCCTCGCTTGTGTAGAAGCCGAGAGGTGGGCAGCCGGGCGGGGGCGGCAGCTGCACAGCGTGGGGACCAGGGTTCCCATTAGCCTGTGGCCGCATCACCCCAGGTCCTGGCGCCCACCTCACGGCGCAGCTGGCTGCCCCAGGGCCAGCGTCACATTTGCATTCCAGCCGGAAGGAAGAAGGCGGGAGGAAGGGGCAGCACGCCCTGCCGGTTGGCGGGAGCTCCCAAGGGCACCCATAGCTGCACCGCACGCCCTTTGCAGGAAGTTGGTCAGAGGACCGCGTAGCTGCGGAGGAGTCACCCTGACGCGGCCCCTTCCAGGCCCACGGTGGCCTGCAGCCCGCAGGGCCTGCGGAGCGGCTCTGGGTTGCGCAAGGGGCAGGGCCTGTATAGCCCAGTGATTAGTCACGGCGCAGGCTGTCCCTGGAAGAAGACATGACTTCGGGCAAGGCCGCTCTGGGGCCAGGCGGCCCTGAAGAATGGAGGGCAGCATTCCCAGCAGCCGGGAACACACGCCTCCCCCAGGAGGGAGCCTGGGTTGCGCATCACAGCATCCACCCCACCCACCACCACTCGACTGGTCTGTGTGCGGTTCGAAGGCAGCACGGAACGCCCGCCCTGTGTTGGAGGTCAGGCCGCGGCTACCCTGGAAGGGCCTCCGGCTGTTGTTTCTCCATCTGGCGCTGGACACACGGGGGTGTTGCTTTGTGGATCTCGCTGGTCTTACACTGAGGGTTCGTGCGCTTCAATAACACGTACACAAAACAAGGAAGACAGACTGTGAGGGTGGAGGGACGGGGCTGGGGACGCGGTCAGGGAGCCTGCAGCACTGGACGTCGGGGAGCGGGGGGCACGGGCTTCAGGCCTGGGGATGGGGGGATGAGCGGTTGAGAAGCTCAATTGAGACTGAATGTGAGGGGCCCCTGGAGACACGGCTCGGGGCCCCACGAAGCCTGGACTGAGGAGCTGACGTCAAGGCCGTGGCCAGTGATGCCTCAGGAAGGATGTCCGGCCCTGAGAAGGTGCAGAAGAGCGGGTGCCTGCCCCCAGAGAGTGGGTGCTGGAGAAGCAGCTGGTGGAGGGAGAGAGGACCAGGGGCCAGGGTGACCGAGAAAGGAGCCAGTGGGGGCAGAGGCCTCACAGGGGCCTTGGGAGGAGAGCCAGAAGCTGGGCCCCCAGAGCCCCCGTCAGCGGCCCAGGCCCTCTCCTTGGGCTCAGGCAGCCAGCAGGCCACACCTGCCTGTTTATAGAAGGGGCTGCGGCAATCAGGGGGGCCTGGCAGGCATTCCAGGCGGAAGCAGTGCTGGCGGGGCTGCTAGGGCTCTGCAGGCTCCTTGCCAGCCCCGTCCTCGCCCTCAGAGGGGAGGAGGGGCAGGGGCCACTGTGACGGGGCCAGAGGCAGGGCTGGCCTGAAGGCAGTGGCCCCGGCCAAGGGAGCTCTTTTCCTCTCTGGGCCTCCAAGTCCTTACCCCGGTGGCGAAAGAGGCTGCCTGCCTGGCCCCCAGACTATGAGCTCCTCAGGGGCCTGGGCCCGGGCCCCTCTTGGCCCCACCCGGTGCGGGGCCGGACGGGACATGCGTGTTTGTCCGGTGCAGGGCTGGAACGGGACATGTGTGTTTGCCTGGTGCGGGGCTGGGCGAGACATGTGTGTTTGTCCGGTGCGGGGCCGGACGGGACATGCATGTTTGCCTGGTGCAGGGCTGGAACGGGACATGCGTGTTTGCCCGGTGCAGGGCTGGGTGGGACATGTGTGTTTGCCTGGTGCAGGGCTGGGCGGGACATGCGTGTTTGCCTGGTTCAGGGCTGGAACGGCACATGCGTGTTTGCCCGGTGCGGGGCCAGACGGGACATGCGTGTTTGCCCGGTGCGGGGCCGGACGGGACATGCATGTTTGCCCAGTGCGGGGCTGGGCGGGACATGCGTGTTTGCCCGGTGCGGGGCTGGGCGGGACATGTGTGTGCCTGGTGCAGGGCTGGGCGGGACATTCGTGTTTGCCCGGTGCAGGGCTGGAACGGCACGTGCGTGTTTGCCCGGTTCGGGGCCGGGCAGGACATGCTCGCTTGCCGAGAGTTGAGTGACGGAGGAAGCCTTGTCCCCCAAAGGCCCAGGGACCGCGGGCAGCAGGGGCTGCTCTGCAACCCCCACCAGCCTCTGGTGCTCCCTGGCTCCTCGGGGCCCGGCAGTGTGGCCCGAAAGACCTCTGTGCCCCCACAGAGGGCTGAGGGGTGGGGTGGCCTCCAGCCCAGCCGGGAGGGGAAGGACCACGTCAGGCCCAGGGCCTTGGGGCGGTTGGCATAGTCACCTCAAATGTTGCCTTGGGAAGCTGAGAGTTACTGGGGGGTGTGCAAGTCGTACTCAGTGGAGCCCCTGGAAGGCTGCCCTGCGTGGAATGCAGGAAAGAGTGCTCTAGGGCCCCAGTTCCCCGTGAGACTCCAGCAAATCACATCCACTCTGAGCCTCAGTTTTTTTCATCGGCAAAATGTGGGCAGTGAACCATGGCGTCTTTAAGCAGCTGCTGCCCTGGCATCCCCAATGAGGGAGGAGCTTCGGGGGCTGTGGGATCTAGAGCTGGGAGGTCACCATGGGTCTGTGTGAGGCCCGCTGAGGCTGCGGGCTCTGCCCCTGCTGCCTCGAGGGGTGGCGGTGGGTGCATCAGCCCCTGGGCGGCAGCCACAGAGCCATTAGGGTCCCCCCGCTCCCCCCCCCACACACACAAAGGGCCAGGAGACCATACGCCTCCAAGTCCCGAAGCAGCGGAGGCCTGAGTGAGGTCCCAGCGGCCGGCACAGTGCACGTGCCACCTCACCCAGCCCTCGGGGATGGCTCTCACGATTGTCATTTTGCCAAAGAGGAGACAGGTACCCAGAGAGGGCAGATGTGTTCCCGCGGTCACACAGCCAACTCCTCCACCAGAACAGCGCAATCTTGAGCACAGAAACGCCCCACCTCCGGCCGGTTCCTTCCTTCCACCGTGGCCCAGGCCCTCCATGCACAGAGCCCCCCTCGGACTCCCCTTGGGCCGGGAGAGCCCCAGGGGCCAGGACAGAGGGAGGTCACCCTTCCCGGGTGCAGGGGCTTCCGCCTCACGCGCGTCCATCCGTCTGCTCATCTGCACACGCGCAGGCAGCACCTCCGCTCGCCCAGGAGACATCTGATGCCCGATGTCCGGGCTGGCGGAGGCCGGGCCAGAACGCAGTTCAGACTGTGGGACCGCCAGCCCAGGCCTGGTGCTGCTGCGCCACCCCCACCTCCTTCCTGGGGGACTGCAGGGAGGCTCGCAGGACCCCTCCTTCCACCGCCAGGTGCATCCCGGCAGGTAAGCCACAGGGCATGGGAGCCCATGGAAAGGGAGGATCCGGGCAGAGCGAAGCCCCTTCCCAACTGGCAGCCTGGCCCTGCCCCCTGGCTCCTCGGAGAGGCCTCAGCCGGACTCTGCAGGTGCCAGGACATCTGGATCCCATAAGCCTGCGGGGGGCTGCCTGGCACTGAGCCGCCCAGACAGCCCCAGAGGACCGCAGGCTGGGCTGACCCGGCTCCCACAGCTCCGAGGGGTGGAGAGCCCCGAGTCCCCGGACAGGGAGGGGGAAGGAAGCTCACGGCTCCCGTGGCCCTTGGAGGGGTGTCCCCGATTGCCCTCCGCAGCTACCCTGGCTCCTCACTCTGTGTCTGTGAGTGCCTCCCCCCTTGGACTGTGAGCTCCTCCAGGGACAGTCACCCACGTCTGGTTCATCCTTCTATGAGCCCCAGCGCCAGCCTGCCTGGGCCCTGTCACAACTATTGTCTCAGGTGTCAGGCGACTCTGAAATGAATGAGTGAGTGAGTGACTGAATGAGAGAAAGGAAGCAGCGTCTCCATGCACCTCCCAGGGTCCAGTCAGGAAAAGAGGAACCTTTTTTTTATTTTATTTTATTACAAAGGGTATTACATATGTGTCCATTTTCCCCCCCGCCCTAGACAGTCCCCTAGCCTCCCCTATCCCCCAGTGTCTTATGTCCATTGGTTATGCTTATATGCATGCATACAAGTCCTTTGGTTGATCTCTTACCCCCCTACCTCCCGCCCCCCAACCCTCCCCGGCCTTCCTGCTGCAGTTTGACAATCTGTTTGAGGCAGCTCTGCCTCTGTATCTATTATTGTTCAAAAGTTTATAAAGGTCTCAATTATCCATGAATAAGTGAGATCATGTGGTATTTTTCCTTCATTGACTGGCTTATTTCACTTAGCATAATGCTCTCCAGTTCCATCCATGCCGTTGCAAATGGTAAGAGTTCCTTCCTTTTTAGAGCAGCATAGTATTCCATCGTGTAGATGTACCACAGTTTTCTAATCCATTCATCTACTGATGGGCACTTAGGCTGTTTCCAGATCTTAGCTATGGTGAATTGTGCTCCTATGAACATAGGGGTGCATATATCCTTTCTGATTGGTGTTTCTGGTTTCTTGGGATATATTCCTAGAAGTGGGATCACAGGGTCAAATGGGAGTTCCATTTGTAGTTTTTTGAGGAAACTCCATACTGTCTTCCATAGTGGCTGCACCAGTCTGCATTCCCACCAGCAGTGCACAAGTGTTCCTTTTTCTCCACATCCTCTCCAGCACTTGTCATTTGTTGATTTGTTGATGATAGCCAGTCTGACAGGTGTGAGATGGTACCTCATTGTTGTTTTGATTTGCATCTCTTGGATGATTAGTGACTTTGAGCATGTTTTCATATGTCTCTTGGCTTTCTGAATGTCCTCTAGGAAAAGAGGAACCTTACCAGCTGTTTTCTCGTAAAGGATTTTATACCAGGAGTTGGCCAAAGAGGAACTGGAAAGTCACAAAGGGAACCCTGAGGTCAGCAGAGACAGCCCTACCCCGCACCCACCGCCCCGAAGCAGCTACCACAGCTAGCGCTGGGGACCGCGTGGCAAAGGTGGGGTCCCTTGAACCTAGCAGCTTGGAGGAGATGCCCCCGGCCCTGGAAGCCCACCTCAGGCAGGAGGCTGCCCCGCGGAGGCGATGCCGCCCGCTGGCCTGCTGCCCTGGAGATTGCAGGATGGTCCCTCCGAGCCAGCCAGGCCTCTGAGGAGGGGGTGCCACTTGCTCTGCGTGGGGAGGAGAGTTTGAAGCTGGGATTAAGTGCCGCCGCTGCCCGAAGAGCCCAGAAATACACACTTACAGTCAATTGATGCTTTTGACAAGGGGGCCAAGACAGTCCAGTGGGAAAACCATTTTTTCCACATACGGTGGTGGAAAGACAACTGGATATCCACATGCAAAGAAAGAGATTGGCCCTCCCTCCACACCATATACCAACATCAATTCAACGAGTATCAGAGAGCTTAATGCAAAATGTATGCAAGAGCAAAAACTATAAAACTCTTAGAAGAAAAGATAGGAAGTAATTTTTATCATTTTAGATTAGGTAATGGTTTCTTAAATATGACACCAAAAGCACAAATCAGGCCCTGCCTGGTTTGGCTCAGTGGATAGAGCATCGGCCTGCGGACTGAAAGGTCCTGGTTCGATTCTGGTCAAGCCACATGCCCGGGTTGCAGGCTCGATCCCCAGTGGAGGGAATTGAACCGTGACCATCAACCTATAAACCAGGAGGTCACGGTTTGATTCCCATCAGTGTGAGCTCAATCCCCAGTAGGGGGCGTGCAGGAGGCAGCTGATGAATGATTCTCATCATTGATGTTTCTATCTCTCTCTCCCTCTCCCTTCCTCTCTGAAATCAATAAAAATAAAATAAAACAGTGAGTCACCACTTCATACCCATTCGGATGGCTATCATAAAGAAGACAGGCAATGACACGTGACATCAGGAAAGATGTCAGAAACTCTAAGCCTCATACCTGGCTGGAGGGAATGTAAAACAATGCAGCCACTTGGGGAGATTGTTTGGCAGTTCCTCAAAAAGCTAAGCATAAAATCACCAACTGACCCAGAAATTCCCTTCCTAGGTACATACCCAAGAGAACCAAAAACACGTATCCACACAAAAGCATGTACGTAAATGTTCATACTACTGTTTAGGAGGCCAATGCCTTATCCGTTAGGCCACTGCATACTATCTATAATAATAAAAGCGTCATATGCTAATTAGACCAGGCATCCTTCCGGAAGAAGCCAGGGCTGTGAGGGAAGACTGGGTCCCGGGTGCCGGAGGGAAGCCAGTGCTGGCAGCTGGGGGAAGGAAGGCCTACTCTTGCACTGATTCCGTGCATCGGGCCTCTAGTTGTTTATAACAGCCAAAGGTGGAAACGACCCAGGTATCCAACAACACCACAGCAATGGAATAGTATTCGAGAAGGAAAAGGGAGTGCAGATACACGTTACCGCATGGATGAGCCTTGAAAACACGCTCAGTGAGAAAGCCGGACAGAAAAATGCATGATTCCATTGATGTGAAATGTTCTGAATAGACAACTCCATGGAGACCAGAAGTAGGCCTGGTTGGCAGGGCAGTGCTTGCTGGTGGGTACGGAGTTTCCTCTTGGGAAGATGAAGAGGTTCTGAAGTTAGTGGCGATGATTGCACAACTCTGTGAGTACATGGAAAAACCCCTGGGCAGATGTTACGGCATCTCACTAGCGTTATTGTTTTTTAAATATAGGATATGCTGCTCTTTTTTGGCTCAGCGGACGAGGAGCCCAGCGTGGCTGGGAGGCCGGCTCCGGCTCGGCGTTCAGCTCAGTGGAGCCATTGTTCTGGGCACGGTGGACGCCCTCCCCACTTCGAGGTTCGGGAATCGGAAAGAAAAATTCCGTGCGTGACTGCACAGGGTGTCGTCATGGTTCCTGGCTGTGTGCTCTGTTCTGAGGCATGCTGGTCTCTGACTCCGTGCAGACACTGCACCCACTATGGCAGAACCCCATCTTTCTGAGTCTTCAGTGGGTCCTGCCACTGCTTCTGGGCATCTTCGCGCTTCATATAGGCCCACTCTGCCCTGGGAGAGTCCCCGCTGGGTTGTGGGGAAAGTCTACACTACTGTGCCCTCCAGCTGCAGAGCAGGGCTGGGGCTGGGGATGGGGTGTGGGAGGGGGCATCAGGTTTGACCCCAGCTTGGTCTAAAGGCCCCAGATGTGACCCTCTCTACGCTCAATACAGCACGGGGCAAAAGCGGGTGTACAGCGAAACACAGAGCATATTCTTATGTTGTTATTTATCAATTATCCCATTGTTTTCCATACAAGCAACTGTAAGCCCACTTTTGCCCACCCCTGTATTCAGGAAGAGTTCATTCTCCTGGAGTCTGGGAGGAAACAACAGGGGGGAAATGATGGTGGTGACGATGATGATGGTGGTGATGATGATGGTGATGATAATGATGATGATGGTGATGATAATGATGGTGGTGGTGATATGATGGTGGTGGTGATGGTGGTGATGACGATGATGGTGGTGATGATGATGGTGATGATAATGATGATGATAATGATGATGATGGTGATGATAATGATGGTGGTGGTGATATGATGGTGGTGGTGATGGTGGTGATGACAATGATGATGGTGGTGATGACAATGCTGAAAAATGATGATGACGATGATGATGATGGTGGTGGTGATGACGATGATGATGATGATGGTGGTGATGATGATGATGGTGGTGATGACAATGATGAAAAATGATGATGATGATGGTGATGATGATGGTGATGATGGTGGTGATGATGATGATGGTGGTGATGACAATGATGAAAAATGATGATGATGGTGATGACGATGATGGTGATGACGATGATGAAAAATGATGGTGGTGACGATGGTGATGATGGTGGTGATGACGATGGTGATGACGATGATGATGATGATGGTGACAATGATGATGGCAGTAGCAACTAATTTTTTGAGCCCTTCCTCTCAGCCAGGCACTACTGTAAGCACTTTACATATATGTTTAACTCAGTTCCCACACTCACCCTTTGAGGAAGGGGCTTTGTTGACTCTGGAAGATTTCGAAGCAACGTCTCCGTCAGGATGATCCCTTTATGGCTAATGTCGTTCTGGCATCGGCCGTTTGTGGTGGTTGTTCATCATCACCAGAGGATGCTTTCTCCGCTGATCTTCAGAGAGAGTGGAAAGGAGGGGGAGAGAGAGACAGAGAGAAACATCGATGTGAGAGAGAGACATCGATTGTTGCCCCCCACACCTGCCCCGACCGGGGCCAGGGATCGAGTCTGCAACTGAGGTACGTGCCCTTGACCGGAACTGAACCCACCGCCCCTCCATCTGTGGGCCGGTGCTCTACCCACTGAGCCCAGCTGGACAGGACTGGCATTGGCCTGTAACCAATTTCCACTTTTCCTGTCTGGCTGCTCTGACTCCTGACTCCTCTGCTGAAGCGCACTAGGCGTGTGCCCAGACAACAACGCCCCGTCCGAGAGCGGCCCAGGCCTCAGGCTGTGACCCTGGAGCCTGCTCCCTGGCCTCGGCCCTCAGACCCCTGTCCTGAGCCGATTCCGCCCTGCCGTCCGCTCTTCTCCTTCTGCCTCTGCCCGAGCCTCGCCTGGGCCAGGTCAGGCCCATCCCCTGGCAGCCCTCCCACATCTCAATTCTGATTTGTCTCCCCCAGCTTCTGAGGCTCCCCTTCCTGTTCCCTGTCCCTGAGACGTCCCCACGTGCCCAGTGGGTCCCCAGAGAAGCCAAATACACTTGAACATTTTTCCATCAGGAAACGCCACACCCTAGCTATGCCAGGAAAACAAAGCCGCTTTAAAAAAAAAAATCGGAGTCGGGAAAAACACACACAAATGACTCCATGATGTTTGGGTAAAGGCGGAAAAAAACACCCACACACGCACAAAAAGCATTTCACTAAATGGATTTCTGGCTGTTGCAAAATGATCATAAACTGTCCCAATTTCCAGAGCATCCGAAAGGAAAACTCATCTGCAAACAGCTTCTTACTTTCCATTTGGGTTTGAGCGGCGGTCCCACCCCCAGCTCCGTTACAGAAGGTCAGAGCTGAGGGTGAGGGAAAATAGTCCACGTGCAGAGAGGGAGAAACAGAGCAGCATTCGGTCCAGAGCCTAGAAACTGCTGGGAGCCCTCCGCCCAGCCACCTCTTTCCCACCAGAGTCATGGAATTTCAGGACTGGGAGGGACCCTGGGGACTGGCCCAGCTGCTACGTCTCTGGACAAGCACCCCTCTTCTATTTTAAGACAGTCTGTAAGTTATGGAAAACACTGAAATTAACACTGGCTTAAAGAGGGTAGAAGTTTTGCCCAGCAGGTTTGGCTCAGGGGGTAGAGCGTCGGCCTGTAGACTAAAAGGGTCCTGGGTTCAATTCCCGTTAAGGGCACATGCCCAGGTTTCAGGTTTGATCCCCAGTAAGGGGTGTGCATGAGGCAGCTGATCAATGATTCTCTCTCATCACTGATGTTTCTGTCTCTCCCTCTCCCTTTCTCTCTGAAATCAATTTTTTTTTAAAATTTTTTAAAGAAGTGCCCTGACTGGTTTAGCTCAGTGGATAGAGCATCAGCTTGCAGACCAAAGGGTCCCGGATTTGATTCCAGTCAAGGGCATGTACTTCAGTTGCAGGCTCCTCCCCAACCCGGCCCCTGGTTGGGGCTCATGCAGGAGGCAACCAATCAATGTGTTTCTCTCACATCGATATTTCTCTGTCTTTCCCTCTCTCTTCCATTCTCTCTAAAAAACAATGGAAAAAATATCCTTGGGTGAGGAGAAAGAGGAGGAGGAAGAGGAGGAGGAGGAGGAGAAGGAGGAGGAGGAGGAATAATTTTGCCCAGCCAGTGTGGCTCGGTGGTTGAGCGTGGACCTAGGAACCAGGAGATCACAGTTTAATTCTTGATCAGGGCACATGCCTGGGTTGTGGGCTTGATCCCCACCCAGTAGGGGGCGGACCAGAGGCAGCCGATCAATGATTCTCTCTCATCGTTGATGTTTCCATCTCTCCCTCTCCCTTCCCGCCGAAATAAAATTTCAGGCAAGAGGCAGAGGCAGGTAGTCAGGGCTCAGGGATTTAGCTGTTCCCCAAAGTCATCCGAACACCTCAGGTTCCTGCTCCCCTGCTCTGCTCCTCGACACTTTTCATCTCATGGCCCAAAGCAGCCGCTGCAGCTCCTGCCATGGCACCACTCGTGGCACCACACGCGGCCAGCAGACCTGGCGTGGAGGGCACACTCATCACTTTTGCTCTGACCCCACTGGCTAGACCTCACTCCCCTTCGCTGGAAGCGGAGCTGTGAAAAGCAATCATTGCTAATATAGGGTGACAGGAAAGACTTGGCTTTTAGTGGTGGGCACACGGCGCAATATACAGATCTTATAGAAATCCACCCACACCTGAAATCTATATGTTCGTGTTGACCCATGTCACCCCAATCAATTTAATACATATTAAAAGAAGAGGGAGAGGGAGGAGGGGGGGGGAGGAGGAGGAGGAAGAGGAGGAGGAGGAGGAGGAGGAGGGGGAAAGTGCTGGCTGGTGTGGAGCATCGACCCATGAACCAGAAGGTTGTGGTCTGATTCCCGTCAAAGCACATGCCTGGGTTTGGGGCTGGATCCCCAGTAGGGGGCGTGCAGGAGGCAGATGATCAATGATTCTCACTCCTTCTCCCTTCCTCTCTGAAATCAATAAAAATATATTGAGAAAGAGAAATAATTGTTGGGTGGGGAGTCAGGTACCCAGCTATGAAGTCTGTTGCTGTATGAGACAGAGGTGGATATTGGGGGGAAACCCGCCATGTCTCCACAGAGGGTTCCTGTGGGAAAATGCAGGCCGTTCCATGGCAAAATTTCCCAGAACGCACTGTGCTGAACGATGAGGAATGTCGCATTTTGTTTTGTTTGGAACTCGCAAGCATCTTGGGCACAGTGCCACCTCCTTGTTGGTCCAAAACCACGTCCCGAGACAAAAATGTAATGGTTTTTGGATTCCGCCTCTAGTTCCGAGGGTAGACTGTGTAGCCAGACGGCTCAGGTTTGACTCTGGGCGCCCTTCCTACATACAAGCCACATGGCTTTGGGCGAGTTACCTACCTACTCGTGCCTCCATTTCCTCATCTGTGAAATGGGGATAATAACTCTTCCTGCCTCATATGACTTATGAGGAGATTGCATGCGGAGGCGCCCAGCACAGTACTGGGCACGTGGGAAAAGCTCCTTAGACACTGTTAAGTCTGTTTCCGCTCTGCCCCTGAGCCTGCAGTCCCATCTCTGAGACTCAGTTTCCTCATATGTAAAGTCAGGGGTGTGGCTGCAAAGGATCCTGCCCCTCTCTGTATACACACACCACCCTCCTATCAGGGGGTGGAGCTTAGCTCCAACTCGAGAGTTCGGTCTGCACCGAGGGCAAAGTGGCAGAGAACAGGCAGCTTCCACTTCCTCCCTCTCAGGCCAGCGCCATGTTGTGAGGAAGCCCACGCTGTGGCCTGGACAGGCCCACGTGGAGGACGAGCGAGGCTACCCGCGCCTGAGTGAGCCATCTGGGAACTGGTCGTACAGGCAGCCACTGTCTCAGCTGATGCCATGTGGAGCTGATCCTGCCCAGCCCACGAAATTGTGAACTGGGAGCCCTGGCCGGTTTGGCTCAGTGGACAGAGCATCAGCCTGCGGACTGAAGGGTCCCAGGTTCGGTTCCAGCCAAGGGCACATGTCTGGGTTGCAGGCTCGATTCCCCAGCCCTGGTCGGGGCACATGCGGGAGGCACCAATCAATGTGCGTCTCTCACATCGATGTTTCTCCCTGCTCTCCCCTTTCTCCCACTCTCTAAACAAATCAATGGAAGACTATCCTCCGGTGAGGATTAACAAAACAAAGCAAAAAAAAGAGAGAGACAGAAATTTGGAACTGCGCCCAGTTCACAATCTCTGTGTTAAGCTACCGCATTTGAGGGGGTTTTCATGCAGAGACGATGCCCACAAGACCACTGGATTTGCAGAAGTGGGGTGCCGGGGACCAAACACGGTAGACACGTGGCCTGGGTCAGGTCGTCACGGAACCCGTGAGTGACAGGCCCAGGCTGGCAGAGCGGTGGGGAGCTTGGTACCGGCTGCGGAGGAAAATGCCACCCGGTTAGAATGAAGCTGACGCTTGTTTTACTGTCACTGGCGAGGAAAGAATCCCCCGCTAGGGTCGCGGGAATGGCCGAAGCATGACAACACCGGCCAGATGTCATGGAAGCAGTTAAGGAGGCCCCTAGACTCGGAGCTCGGGGAGGGAGGACACCGCGGCCACAGGGGCTGCGCGGGGAGCAGCTGGGGGCTGGGCGGCCGGCTGTGTGCCGTGGAGAGGGCGTGGCGCCCCTGGTTCCTTTGGGCGATGTGATGGGCTTGTCTGGCTATTCCACGGGCTGGCGGGGAGCAGAACCGACAGGCAGAGGTAAACGGGAACGGCGCCTTGTCCTGCGATGAGCAGGCTGGTGAGCTGGGGGAGCCCGGCCATAGGAGTGGAGCTGGAGTCCCTGGGACTCCCCTGAGGCCGTCTGAGGGCCCCCAGGTTTCACCAAAGTCAGGGCCGGCCCTCACATGGGGCCACAACTTTCCTCTTCGTAACACTGAGCGAAGCTGTTGCCGGGTGAGCGAGGGAGCGAGGGGAAGGGTGTGCAGTGAACGCGGAGATCTAGTTACAGTGGTTTCCAAGGGGAAAGTCAGAAACGCAGGCTGTGCTCAGCTGCTGCCACCAAACACAGAGGCCGGAGGAGCTAACGGGGAACTGCTCACGCTTTAAGGAGAATGAAGCGGAAATATAAAGGCGCCGAGACGTGCTGGCTTCAAACCCAAACTATTATGTGATTTCATGTTTTAAACGATGGGGTCGATTTCTCTTATAATTGATACTGGAATGAAAGCTTTAAACAAATCGTTGTGGCCGGGACAGAGCCTGGCGTGCGACTCTTCTGCATCGATATTTAAACAAATGCCATCCGACGCCTCTGTCTGCCAGGGCCCTGGGTCAGTTAAGCAGGTTCTTTACCTGAAAATTTTTTCAAATATATTTTTATTGATTTTAGACAGAAAGGGAGAGGGAGAGACAGAAACAGCAATGATGAGAGAGAATCATTGATTGGCTGCCTCCTGCACACCCCCGACTGGAGATCAAGCCTGAAACCCAGGCCTGTGCCCTTGTCGGAAATCCAACCTGGGACCCTTCAGTTCACAGGCTGACGCTCTATCCACTGAGCCATCTGGCTAGGGCTTTACCTGCAAATTAAGCTCTGTTTCCAGCGCTAGTGACCCCAGCTACGACCGGGGCATTGGGGAAGCTGCAATGATCAAAAGCTACCCACAGGGTGTTTTCCAGGCACCGTTCACTTTTTTCTGGTGCAGCCACAATGCTGTTCCCCAGAGGAAATGGTCTGTGGCATCAAACAGGGGCGCGAGGGCTGGGGGGTTCTGCTACCATGCAACCGTCCCTCACGCAGTGGACTGTGTGTGTGTGGGAGGGGTGGGGGCCATGGGGCCAGACTGACTCACACTGAGCTGTGTGAAGCTGAGTGAGAGAATCATTGGCCTCAGTTTTCTCAGCTGTGGAGTGGTGGTAATACAGACATCTACCTTCCAAGTGGACAGGAGGAATGAATGAGTTAAAGCATGTACACAGGGCCATAGCAGACACTCTCTGTTCATTATTATTATTATTTTTATTTTATTTCTTAAAGTATTACAAAGAATATTACACATGTCTCCTTTCCCCACCCCCTTGACATTTCCCCGGCCTCCCCCACCCCCCAGTGTCTGTGTCCATTAGTTATTCTCATATGCATGCATACAAGTCCTTCGGTTGATCTCCTACCCCTCCCCCAACCCTCCCCAGGGTTCCCACTGTAGTTTGACAGTCTGCTCAATGCTGCTCTGCCTCTGTATCCATTTTTGTTCATCAGTTTATAATGGTCCTTATTATCCATAAATGAGTGAGATCATGTGGTATTTTTCTCAGCTTCCCAGGGGCTGTCTCAGCCTCACAGGGGCCGTCCCAGCCTCACAGGGACCATCCCAGCCTCACAGGGGCCGTCTCAGCCTCACAGGGGCCACCTCAACCTCACAGGGGCTGTTTCAACCTCATCGGGGCCACTGCAACCTCACCCGGGCTGTCTCAGCCTCACTGGGGCCGTGTTCATTATTATTATTATTATTATTATTTGATGGATGGATTTTTTTTTAATCCTCACCTGAGGAGGATATTTTCCCACTGATTTTTTTTAAATATATTTTATTGATTTTTTATAGAGAGGAAGAGAGAGTTAGAAACATCGATGAGAGAGAAACATCCATCAGCTGCCTCCTGCACACCTCCTACTGGGGATGTGCCCGCAACCAAGGCACATGCCCTTGACCAGAATCGAACCCAGGACCCCTGAGTCCGCAGGCCGACGCTCTATCCACTGAGCCAAACCGGTTAGGGCTCCCACTGATTTTTAGAGAGAGTGGAAGAGAGAGGGAAAGACAGAGAGAAATATCGACGTGAGAGAAACACATCCATTCGTTGCTTCCCACCTGGGCAGGGGAGGAGCCTGTAACAGAGGCATGCGCCGTTGACTGGAATCGAACCTGGGACTCTTCAGTCTACAGGCCAACGCTCTATCCACTGAGCTAACCAGCTAGGGCTGGCTGGCTGGATTTAACTGCAAAATGGTGAGGTAGACGGGACAGGCTATACTTAAGCCCATTTTATAGGTAAAAACATGGAAGCTTAGAGGCATTAAAACCGTTGCCAGAGGCAGAGCAGGCTTAACTATTCTCATTCCACAGACAGGAAACTAAGGCTCCGGGATTTCAGTAACAAGCTCAAGGTCAGAGTCAGTGTCAAAGCCAGACCAGGCCCCACCTCGGCCCTCAGGAGCATCCCCCTCTTTGGAATTGTGGGAAAGGGTTTCAAGAGGTCACAGGAGGCCCTCATCACCACTGCCCAGGAGGACCAGCAGCCTGAGATGGTGTCGCTTGCATCCTCCATCCAAACCTGCCTGCCCGGCCTCACCTACCTAGGGCTCACCTGCCAGGCCTCACGTACTTAGGGCTCACCTGCCCAGGCTCTGCAGGAAGTGCCCTGGGAAATGTTGGTTCAGGAGAGCCCCCCCCACTGGGCTCGGCGCCTGAGCCTGACCTGGACGGGTGAGAGGAGGTGGAGGACGCGACCTGTAGACCCGCAGGCCCACGGCACCTGGTTGGACAGGGGCCTGGAGCTCCGCCCGAATCCCATCAGGACCGCTGCCTTCGGGCTTCAGGTGCCACTTGGCCTGACCTTTCTCATAACATAAACACTAACCCTGGGGGGGATTACTAAGCTCTTCATAGTCCGGGGAGGGGCTGGGTGCCTCTTGACTTCTAGTGAAAGGAAGCTGAGTCTGTCTTGAGGGGGGAGGTGGGAAGGGACGGAAGGAGTCAGAGTTAAGCTGGAGGGAGTGTCGGGCACCCCCGGAGGGTGGCGGGGGGCTGTGCTAGTTCAGGGTCCAGCACTGTCTCTGTCTCAGGTTCTGTCCTCAGCAGTGACCAGCCCCTCCCCGCACGCCCTGCCGCCCATCCCCGCGCCGCCTCCCACCATCCTATGGAGCCCTTGGGGCGCGGGGGACCTGGGGGGCGCGGAGCTGGAAGGGCCGAGTGCGGCGGGGGAGGGAGGACAATAGCCTGGATGAAGGGGTGGCGAGCAGATGGGAGCGAGCGCAGAGACTCGGTGCTGCCGCCTGGAGGCTGCGCGGGGGACGGCGATGGGGCTGCGCCCTCCCGGGGACCCCCTGCCGCCGGCCCAGCAATCCGAGGGCGCCCGGGACTGCAGGCCGCCGGGGTGGGGGCCCAGGGCTCCGAGGCCTCCCCACCCAGGGCTCCGGGGTCCCCGGCACCCCAGCTCTCCCCCCTCCGGGCCTTCGTCCCAGCTGTGCCCTGCCCGGGAGCGCTCTCCCCCAGGAAACTGCGCCCGGCCTCCGGGCAGCCCCCGGCCGTCCGGCCATCCGGCCGTCCACCCGCCCCTGGACGGGTTTCTGCTCCGCCGTCGGTTTCGTCGTAGCCGGGACACAGCTCCGCCCTCGGGGTCGGCGGCCGCTCCTCCCACCCAGGGGTCTGCGGGGACGGAGGGGGCCCCCCGCGAGCGCAGCGCAGGACTCGGTGAACCGGCGCCCGGGGAACTGGAACGTCTCCTGGAGCCGCGGGGAGCGGGCGGGCGGCCAAGCCCCATGGAGGCGCACCCCCGCCCAGGGGTGGGCACTCGGGATGGAAGGACCGGAGGACCGTGTGCGGCCTCAGGGAGCCCTTTCCTGGCTCGAGGGCGCCCCCTGGAGGCCCAGGCCACCAGCAGGCGCGCACCGGCCCCCACATCTGATCTCAGGGCCCAGGGCGCCTCCTGAGACCCTGAGGCCGGGTCTCTCCTCCGGCTCCCCGGCTCCGCCCCAGCTTCGCGGTCTGGGAGGACGGAGCGGGGTCTGCGAAGACCGTGCGCCCCCTCCATGGGCACCTCCACTGGGGCGGGGGGCGGGACGAGCATTCCAGGGCCCGCAGCTCTGCTCCCCCATAACCCTCTCGGGACCAGACCTCCCGCAAGGAGATGGGCGAAGCTGGCGCTGCTCTGCGGGTGCGGTTGGTCCTGGGCCAGGGCGGCCTTCCTTAACCAGGTGCCGGCTGGGGTGGAGTTTGAGGTCACGGGCAGCTGGGGGCGGCTCTCAGCAGGCTCCCTCTCCCAACCCCCCACCCCCAATTTGAAACGCCCCTTTATACTGAGGCCTCTCCCTGGACTCCCAGTCCCCCTGGGGGCGGTTCTGCCTGGGAGAGGAGATTTTCCTCGTGCAGGGGTCACAGTCTGCCCTCCCCCCACCACCACCCACTTCTGTTTCCCTGTGCGGGAGGAAAACTTCCCTGTCCTTTGGTTCCCTGGCTGGCCTGAGGGTTAACGGACAGCGCAGATTAACCAGGGAAAGCACACACATGTAGTTAACGGTTTTACGTACACACGGGAGTCTGCGGAAGAAAAATGAGGACCCAAGTAAGCGATGGGGGCCCAAAGCTCATGTACCTTTTGCATAAAGAGCAATGCGTTTATGGCAGCGGTTCTCAGCCTGTGGGTTGCGACCCCTTTGGGGATCGGACGACCCTTTCACAGGGGTCGCCTAAGACCATCGGGAAACATATATACAATTACATATTGTTTTTGTGATTAATCACTATGCTTTAATTATGTTCAATTTGTAAGAATGAAAATACATCCTGCATATCAGATATTTACATGATGATTCATAACAGTACCAAAATTACAGTGATGAAGTAGCAACGAAAATAATTTTATGGTTGGGGGTCACCACAACATGAGGAACTGTATTAAAGGGTGGCGGCATTAGGAAGGTTGAGAACCACTGGTTTATGGGAATGTGACAAGACGAAGGGGCTTGGGCCGGGTAGTGAGCTGTGAGACGATGACTAGCAAGTATATGGGGGAGCTAACAGGACAGGGTTCTCCCTGCAGTTTGCTGTTCAGGCCCATCTTGTCCTGGACACCAGTCCCTGGTGGCGAGAGTGCTCCCCTCCTGGGGCAGGGAGGCCACTTCCTCCAGGGCCTTCAGCTCCGAGTCCTCAGCGTGCCAGAGCAGCGTGTTTGGGGAGACATGTTCTGAACCCCCTCACCAGGGAGTTCCCTCCGCACTTAGGCCTCTGGCCCCAGCCAAGGAGAGAGGCGCACCTGAGTGGTGAGTTGAAATGAGGAACTGGACGCTCAGGCGGTACCCTCCCCGCTGTCCCCAGAGAGCTCTTCCCTTTCCCACATGGCAGGGCGATGGCATTCATGGCTGCGTGTGGCTGGATGGAGGAAGTCTGTCCAGCTCTGGGTTCATTATTTTTCTTTTACTATATTTTTACTAGAGGTCCGGTGCACGAACTCATGCATGGCTCGGGTCCATACACCTGCGCGGCCATGGGAGCACACTGACCACTAGGGGGCAGCTCCTGTGTTGAGTGTCTGCCCCCTGGTGGTCAGTGTGTGTCATAGCGACTGGTCAACCAGTCGGAAGGCAGAGGGAGAGAGAGATAGAAACATCAATGATGAGAGGGAATCATGGATCAGCTGCCTCCTGCACACCCCACACTGGGGATCAAGCCCACAACCTGGGCATGTGCCCTGACCGGGAATGAAACGGTGACCTCCTGGTTCACAGGTTAACACTCAACCACTGAGCCACAGTGGCCAGGCTGCTTCTAGTTTTGACAATTATATAAAGCGGCTATTAACGTGAATGTGCAGGGGGTATTTTGGTTTGTTTTTGTAGTGTGTTTTTTTGTTTGTTTGTCTCTATGTGCAGGGTTTTGTGTGGTAAATGTTTGGGTGAGTATATGGGAAACTATATTTCGCTTTGTGAGAAACTGCCAAACCGTCTTCCATAGCGGCTGCACTGTTCTGCATTCCCACCAGCACCAGAGTGTCTGTGGCTCCACATCCTCACCAGCATTTGGGATTTTTTTATTTTTTTTTTAGTTTTTGGATTCCAGCCATTTGGATTGAATAGGTGTGCTGTTTTAATTTGCAAGTCCCGCGTATGCATGATGTTGGCCATCTTTTCATATACTGTTCGCCATCTGGAGGGCATCTCTGGCGAGGTGTCTGTTTAGATCCTTTGCCCATTTTTAAGCTGGGTAGTTCGTTTTCTTCATGTGGAGTCGTAGGAGTTCTTGGCGTATTTTGGATACAGATCTTCGTCAACTCTGTTTCGCCAGTATTCTCCTCCTGCCTGTGGCTTGCCTTTTCATTCTCCTGGTGAAGCTCTGCTTTGAGAACTTCACCTCACCCTCTAACTCCGCTGCTCTTAGTAATAGGAAGGCTGTGTTGATCTCCACGTCTCCGATTCCCTGTCCTCTCAGTGGGTTTGAACTTGACCGGGTGGACAGGATACACGAATTAAGCCTCTAAAACCCTCATACCTGCCACCTCCAGGGCTGTGATGAAGAACAGACGGGTTAGTGTTTCTAAACCCTTGGAACGGGGCCTGGAACATATTAAGTGCTCAATTACCTCAGATGATTATAATAATAAGCCTTCCATCTTTTAGCCGCTTAATCGAGTCCATCCTTCCTCCTCGCTCTTCCTTCTCAGAATTTTCCCAGCTGTGTTCACTTTCTAGATGAGTCATTTTGATTAATTTTTTTTTCAGTATCCTGTTTGGATTTTATTAAATGCATAAGTAATTTAGGAAAAACAAACATTTTAATGAGGTTGGGTTTCGTATCCAAGAATAAAGCCTGTTTTTTTTAATTGAAGAATTCCGTATGCCCCTTTTCCTCACATAGAACTTACCAATCCTCGCTAAATGTATTTCCTAACATTTTATTTCCTTTTTCTTTTTTAAAGCGTAATTTATTTTCCATCACCATTTATCCCTCCAACACCCTCTCCCACCTCCCCCCACCACCCCCCCCCCCACAATCATCACACTGTTGTGTCCATGAGCTTGCTCGCTCTCTCTCTCTCTCTTCCCTTTGCTGCTCACCCCTATCTCCTTCCCCCACTTCTTTTTTCCTAAATGCTATTATGAATGAGG
Source organism: Myotis pilosus (assembly GCA_036010255.1). Classification (NCBI taxonomy): domain Eukaryota; kingdom Metazoa; phylum Chordata; class Mammalia; order Chiroptera; family Vespertilionidae; genus Myotis; species Myotis pilosus. The sequence goes on along the minus strand of JASKON010000032.1, from coordinate 4,964,619 downwards.
TCTTTTCATCAGAGACATATTTCAACTGATTGCTATATATCTATAGTGTATATATATAGGCAATTGATTTTTTTAATAGACTTTATTTTTGGAGCAGTTTTAGATTCACAGCAAAATGGAGAGAAACATACAGAGATTGAAAATGCCCCCTGCCCCACCCATGCACAGTCTCCCCATGATCACTGCTCCCCGACAGAGCGATGGATTGGTTACAATTGCCGGCCCTACGATGACACGTTATTGTCCCCCAAAGTCCATGAGGGGCCACTCCTGGTGCTGTACACTCTACAGGTTTGGGCAAATGTGTAATGACATGTGCCCACCATTATTCTACCATAAAGACTAGTTTCACTTGATTTTTAAATATTAATGTTTTTAAATCTTCTTAAAGTTTTTATGTTTTTTTTCGACGTGATTCTCTCAGCTTTTCTAGGGAATCATCTGAAAACAGTGGAATTTTTGCCTTTGCATTTCCCACACTTGTCCTTACTTACGGGTCCTGTCTAATTGTGCGGGTTCGCTCCCCCAGAGCAGGGTCACATGGCAGAGGGGCGAGGACACCCTTGCCCTGCTCCCAGGGGATGGGAAGGCCTCGGGGTCTCACCAGGGAAGGTCATGCTGGCTGTGGTTTCATATACTTACATACTTTATCACGTGAAAGCATAAAACCTATCCCTACGTTAACAGTCTTTTCCCAGCATTAGGATTAGATGTTGGATTGTATCAGATGCCTCCTCAGCACTTATCAAGACACTCATTTTTTAAAAAAATATATTTTACTGATTTTTTACAGAGAGGAGGGTGACAGATAGAGAGTTAGAAACATCGATGAGAGCCGAAACCGGTTTGGCTCAGTGGATAGAGCGTCGGCCTGCGGACTGAAGGGTCCCAGGTTTGATTCCGGTCAAGGGCATGTACCTGGGTTTGCGGGCACATCCTCAGTAGGAAATGTGCAAGAGGCAGCTGATCGATGTTTCTCTCTCATCGATGTTTCTAACTCTCTATCTCTCTCCCTTCCTCTCTGTAAAAAATCAATAAAATATATTTAAAAAAAAAAAAGAAACAATCAGTGCATTTGGTGAGAGGTAGGCTTCTCCACAATTCAGTAATGAGGCCCAGAGAGGGAAGCCACTGGCCCAGGGTCACACAGCGGGCAGGTGACAGAGCTGGGCCTCTCTCCTAGAGCCCACGCTCTCTGTCCCCGCCCCCAGTCTTGTCTGCTCTGAGCGCTTGTGGCCTGCAGCTCCTGGGACATCGCGCAGCCCTGGGCCCTTGCCCACAGTCCGCATAGCTCTGTGGCCCCCACGCCCCCGTTCTGGAGAAACTGGCCCAGCTCAGCAGCCACCCACGTCCCACCGTGAACACAGCCTAAAGCCACAGGACACAGGCCTGGGGTGAGTGCGGGTATTGGGCAGGCCCAGGGTCACAGACTGAGGAGGGCAGAAGAAGAGACATTTTTCGTCCCTCCTCCCAGGCTCCATAACACAGGGAGGGGCACATGGGTGCCTCCAGGCTGAGGCACGGCTTCTGGGGTGGGTTTGAGGTGGGCACAGAGGCGGCCAGCGGGCATCTGGCCTCCAATGCAGAGCCTCAGGCTTTGATTCAAGTTCATCCTGGCCATACCAGGTCCCTGCCCGGGATTTGCTATGGGACCTAGACAGGGCCCGCGCCTCTGTGTGCAGATGGAGGCACAGAGACCATGAGGAAGCCCCTGGGGGTGTGGGGGGGGGGCCTGGCTCACAAGGCAGGCAGCAAAGGGGGAGCTAGTCTGGTGCCACCTCCAGGCCCTGCCTCCCAGCCCCCACCTGGAACAGCTGAGCCCAGAGGTGCCTGAGAGCCCTGGCAGGACATTTATTATTGAGACCCTGCCCTAGGCCACGCATTTTGCATGCTTTGCCTCATTAAATCTAAATTAACTTACAGTAATTAAATCCTCTTCCGGGTAATCCTGCCTGCAAGAAGACAGGGTCTTCTCACCATCTCATTACCCCATTTTACAGATGAGGAGCTTGAGGCCGAGGAAGGGAAGTAACTTACCCAGGGTTGCTGGGGGGCAGGGGCAGGGGCGGGGAGGGATCTCAGGCAGAGCCGGGGTCCCCGGCCTTAGACGGCAGGGTTAGTATTTCAGCCTTCGGCAGATTTTCTGAGACCTGCAAGGTCACCCTGTGGCTTTGGCATCCTGTCACCAGCTGGCCAGGCCAGTGAAAACAAACCGTGGGGGGCAGGGGAGACCTCTACTTAGCTGAGAGCCTCTGGGACTGGACCCCATTTTACATGGAACAAAACGGAGGTCCCAGCAGGCCAGTGGTGGAGGTCAGATTCAAGGGCAGCTGCCTGACGCAGGTCCAGGGTGTGGCCTCATCCCCACCTGGGAAGTAAAGGCAATGTTTTTTCAGTGTTTTCACCCATTCTCCAATCGTCCACCTGGGGGCGCTGGATAACAAGGCTGTGACTGGAACTTTGCAGGAGAACTCTGTATGGCTGGCCTGGGGGTCTCCCCTCAGGGCCCATGGCTCCTCCCCCATGATGCTCACCTACACCTCGCGCCACCCCACCCCCACCCCCACCTCGCGCCACCCCACCCCCACCCCCACCTCCGCCCAGCTCACCAGGAGTCCCGCAGACCCCCAGATGCCACTCGTGGCTCACTCTCCTCCTTCTTCCGTGCGGGAAGCCTCGCCTGTGCTGATGGAGGTTACACACAGGGCCTAGGCCGGCACCTGGGTGGCCTGGCAGCCTCTCACCTGGCCAGTTGGGCCCTCGGCCATGCCCCCTCTCCCCTGCCATCGCCAGAACGCCCCCTTTTCCTTCTCCATCTTCACTCTAGCACCAGAGGCTGCCTGTGATGTCATGGGCTGCTCACAGGTTCACAGGGGACCTGCAGCCGTCCCTCCTCCTCAGTGCTCCCCCTCTTCCTCTCTGTAACCACCTGTTTCTGAGCCTGAGACCCCCAGACCTTCAGCTCCTTGAAGGCGGGCCCACGGAGGCCGCGGTGCACTGTGCGAGTGCACGAACAGCAGGTCCCCAGTGGGCAGCGGGTGTGTCTCGATGAGACGGGGGACAGGACCTCGTGGGGGCGGCTTGTGGTTGGGTCCTTTGCCCTTGGCATTCCCAGCAGGAGTGGACTGTGGGACTTGGCTTTCTGCTAACCAGACTCTGAGAAACTGACCAAGAACCCGGGGTGGCCCTGGCCGGTTTGGCTCAGTGGATAGAGCATCGGCCTGTGGACTGAAAGGTCCCAGGTTCATCGGGCAAGGGCATGTACCTAGGTTGCATGCACATCCTAGTAGGGGGTGTGCAGGAGGCAGCTGGTCGATGTTTCTCTCTCATCGATGTTTCTAACTCTATCCCTCTCCCTTTCTCTCTGTAAAAAATCAATAAAATATATTTTAAAAAAAGAAAAGAACCGGGGGTGGCCAGGTCCTAATTCACACAGACAGACACACCTGGGGGTGGCCTGCCCAGCTGAGCTGCTGAGGGCAGTGGGGGGCCTTTAGCCACAAGCCCAGCTCCACGGTGGGAGGCACTTCAGGTCCTTTCGTGCTCCCAGGGTGTAGCGTTAACTAAAGAGGACTCCTGTGGGGAGAAGGTTCCTCCCTGCACGGCTCTTCTGGCCTCTGTTCGTTGCTAGGACACCTGCGGCCCGAGTGCTCATTCGCCCAGAACCCAGCAGGCCCGGCGGGTCAGCCTCCATCCGCCAGGATAATCTCATTATTTCCATTGTGCTTATCTCTATGGTTACTGTCTATTTCTGGCAAGTGCGACTCATTCTCTGTTTGTGGTGACAGAGAGCTTATTTTTTAAGGGAAAAAGTGAATGAATTTAAGGACATAACAGAGTGGGCTCAGAGGAAGCGAGCCTCTGGGGTGCCCTGGGTGCCTGCGGTTTGGGAAATGGAGGAAGTGCTCCTCTGAGCCTCGCAGTCTCCCCCAGGGCCCTGCTGGGGGCTCGTCCCTCGCACAGAGGAGGAAACCGAGGCCCTGAGAGGGGAAGTGACCGTGACCGAGAAGCCCCTTGACGGGGGGGAGCCTGCCACCTCCATGCCACACCTGAGCCCCTTCACTCAGGCCCAGCAGCCTCTCGGCTGGCAGCCGGGGCCTGGGGGGCTGGGATGGTGGAGCCCTTGAGTGGCCGCCTGAGCTGCAGCTCTGTCCCCAGGGCACCCACCTCTGGCCCCGCGAGAGACCCCTCAGGGAGGAGGGAGCCCAGGCCCCGTGCGGCATGTGCCGCCCAGATGCCATCCTCGCCACGTGCGGACAGAAACGACTCCAGCCGAGGTCACACTGACGCTGGAACCTGCACCCTTCCCTTTGCCAACTCCAGCTGTGGAGGGTCTGGATCCTGGAGGCCACGTGGCACGGAGGGTGGGGGCCGTGGGGAGCAGGTCTGCCGCTGTCAGCCATGCAGGGACAGGTGCCCCGAGGGTCCCCACCCCTAGTGCTCTCCCCTCCTCACACCAGAACCCCACCCACCCAGAGTTAGGCCCCCTCATCCTTATCCCGGCCCATTCCCGTCCCACACCCTGTCACCAAAACCTCTGGGAATCGGGGAAGTCCCCCCGCAAAGGCTCACGGCACCCCGTTCTCTTCTTTCAGATTCAGGTTGGGATAGGGTGACGTGAGAGAGGCAACCCCCTCCCTCAGGCGCCAAATTGAAGGCGACGCCAAAAAGTGCCAGTCAAGACAAACAGCCAGTTAGCAGCGGCATGTGATCGGAACAGACATTTCTCCAAAGACACACAGCCAAGGAGCACATGACAAGGTGCCAGGCGCCAGTGATCATCCCAGAAATGCAAATCAAACCCACAGCGAGACACCCCCCCAGCCTCCCGGTGGCTGTCGTCAAAAAGACAGGCCGGACGAGTGCTGGCCAGGGTGAGCAGAAACCGAATCTCACGCACTGCTGGGCGAGGACAGAGGTGCAGCCGCTGTGGAAAGTAGCTGGGCAGTCGCTCCGTAAGTAAACATAGAATGACTGTATGGCCTGCAGTCGCACGTCTAGGTGTATCTCCAAGAGCAATGCAAACATGTCCACACCAAAATCTGCCCCCAGATGTCCACAGCACGATTCATAGAAGCCCCAAGTGGAAACAACCTCAATGCCCATCAACAGATGATGAGTGGACAAAGTGGGGGCCCGTGGGGAGCAAGTTCTGCCTCTGTCAGCCATGCAGGGACAGGTGCCCGGAGGGTCCCCAGTTTTTGGCGTCCACTCCCTCGACTCCAGCCGAGGTCACACTGACGCTGGAACCTGCGCTCTTCCCTTTGCCGACTCCAGCTGTGGAGGCTGTGGAGGGTCTGGATCCCTCCACAGCCAGGCAATGGGTTCTTTTCTTTTCCTTTCTTTTTTTCTGTCTTTTCTTTTTTATTTTATTTTATTTTATTTTATTTCAGAGAGGAAGGAAGAGGGAGTGGATGATGACTGGCACTTTTTGGCGTCCCCTTCAATTTGGCACCTGAGGGAGGGGGTTGCCTCTCTCACGTCACCCTGTGCCACCCAGATGCCATCCTCTCCACGTGCGGACAGAAACGACTCCAGCCGAGGTCACACTGACGCTGGAACCTGCGCCCTTCCCTTTGCCGACTCCAGCTGTGGAGGCTGTGGAGGGTCTGGATCCCTCCACAGCCAGACAATGGGTTCTTTCCTTTTCCTTTCTTTTTTTCTGTCTTTTCTATTTTATTTTATTTTATTTTATTTTATTTTATTTTATTTTATTTTATTTTATTTTATTTTATTTCAGAGAGGAAGGAAGAGGGAGGGATAGAAACATGACGAGAGAGAATCATTGATTGGCTGCCTCCTGCACACCCCCTTCTGGGGATTGAGCCCACAACCTGGGCATGTGCCCTTGACGGGAATTGAACCCAGGACCCTTCAGTCCGAAGGCTGACGCTCTATCCACTGAGTTACACCGGCTAGGGCTAGACAATGGTTTCTAACACCACTCTCCAATGAAGGGAACCAAGCTCCTTGGAGAAACGGCTGCTCTGGGCCTGGGGCAGGAAAGACACAGAAGGAGCCTGGAGCACGTGTAGTGCCAGAAACCAGCAACCAAGGAAATGCTGAACCACACAATTACCATGTCCAGGGACATGGGCCAAGGGACAGAGCTACCGATGGCCAAAGACGGAACAATGGGAGAGAGGAAGAAAGGACTGGATGATAGCACCAAGTATGAACATGTCTAAAATATATGCCCATAAAGATAAAAACATGCCACAAAAATAAAAACATGCCTGATAGAAATGAACGACTGAGTCGGTAAATAGAGTGAGGACGAAAATCTCCCAGACTCGTGTGGACACCCCGGCCTCCAGGACGGGGAGCAGAATTCCCTGCTCGAGTGTGGCTGTGCGTAGAAACTTCTCCCGAAGGAACTGGATCCTTTCGAGAAGTCCCTCAGGTGCGCCCCATTATTAGACCCATTTTACAGATGAGGCCACTAAGCCTCAGAGCGGCCAACCTCTACGCCACACTTCTCAGCCCCGTCCTGCTTGGCCTGGTCCATGCCCTATGTATGCCCTAGGACCTCCCAAAGGTGTGTGAGGTATTTAGTGACTAAAATTGTCAAATGAGTGAACGGAGGAAAAAACAGAGGAGAGACAGAAATGGAGCGAGAGAGCTGGAATTAGAGATGGGTGTCCCCGGTGCCGCTGCGGTGGGCTGTGTGGCTCTGGGCAGGCCCCTGGGCCTCTCTGAACCCGTCTCGCTTTCCTCATCTAGGAGATGGGATGGTCTTTCCTGCCTCATGGGGTCGACATGAGAATAACATGAGGTCACTCCACACACACAGCTGCCCAGGGAACACTGTTTTCTGTTTTCTAAAAGGCAGCTTCAGCCTCTAAGCCCGCCTCTGCCCAGCGGGCAGGAAAGACGTTTCAGCTCCAGAATCCTAGGAATTTCAGGTGACGACTGGCTGGCTGGTGCCCGCGGCCTCCCAGCATCACAGGGCAGCGGCTGACATTGACAGCTTCCTGCTTTCTTCTTATCCCAAAGCGGGGCTGGGAGGCTTTTCTGGGGAGACTGTCTGGGTCCCAGTGACCCACATACCCCGGGAAAGCCCACACGGGAAGCAGTGCAGGCAGAACCATCAGGCCTGTTGTGCCAGGACCCGGCAGAGGTGGGCGCGGCCGCTCTCCAAGCCCTGGAGCCCAGCCTGGGGCAGCTCCCAGAGCCGTGAGGCTGAATAGTAAGAAGCTGGGAAACCTCTGGGCAAGTAGAATGGGAAACTGAGACACTGAACAAACTGGCCAAGAAATTTACAGCCAGATCCGGAAGGTTCATAGGTTGACACTCAGCCACGGAGCCCCGCCGGCTGGGCCACTGTCCCCAACTTGAATCAACATATTCTCAAGATCACCTGGGCTTATATTGGGAAACCTTTATTATTTTTTATTTTATTTTTAGATTTCTTTTTGTATTGTGAAATCTTTCCTGTAGGAAATCAAAAACCCACACACCACCAGCTGGCCCTAGGCAGGCCCACTCGGGGCCAGTCCGTCTGGTAACATCGGCACCTTTCTCCAACTCGCATTAAGATGTCCTATGGGCCTGCAGTAGTGCGGGGGCGAGGGGGGGGGCAGGCCCCTTGGCCCAGGAATCAATGCACCTCCCTTAGGCCCTCTCTTGCCCCAGCCCTGGGTCCCCTCCCTGGTCAGGGCTGGGAGCCCTTCCTCCTGTTTGCGTCCCCAGGGAGCTCTGTCCGGGCTGGGAACCCTCTCCGCACTCCAGACAGGCTGCTGGCTTTCAGCTCCGCCCAGATGGTCCCCTGGGGCGGTGAGCACAGGAAGGGAAGGGGGAAATACAGGGGAAGACAAGAGAAGCCCAGATTATGATCTCTGATCCTAACTCTCCACACAGGCAAGCACCTGGCACAGTGCCATGTTCTAGGGTGGCGTTCTCTCTTCCGCCTTCATTTGCATATCATTATGCAGCCTTTGGGGGTCCTCAGAGCACCCTCCCACCCTCTCCTTGCCCGAGGTCACACAGCAAGTCAAGAATGGAGCCTTCTCCAGCTCTAGGATCCAGTGGTGCCCCCATAGGAGGCAGCTCCCCCCAAGGTCACAAGGGTGCAGTCCCCTTCTCATGGGGACCCTCCTGCACCCACTTGGCACCAGCCCTGTCATCCCAATGGGAGATACCAATCTCCCCCCACTCAACCCTGCCTCCCTCACCAGAGTGATTAACTAAGGGGTAGGCACCTGACCCAAACTGGGCCAATGGGAGAGTGCCAGCCCCTTGGCAGCACTGATTGGTCCAAAATTGGACACATAACAAAACAGACCAATCAGAGTTCTTCCCCAGGATTTTTCTTCTCTGATCACCGCTGGTGGATCATGGGAGGCCCACCCAAGTGGGAAGACACCCATCACTGGCAGAGAGAGGCAGAGGTGGGGAGGGGAGCCCTGGTCATCCTCCAGCTTTCCCAAGCCGCAGCCTCTGATTTGGTGAGTTACTCAAGGGGATTTCAGTAAGTTCCTGGTTTCTGCCCCCAGGTGGTAGTGCATCTACCCCCACAACCTCTCACCCTCCCCCCCCCGCCCCCAAGCACGTGGACTTTGGAGCCAGCCAGCCTTGGCTTTGCATCCCCTCCGGCACTCACTGGCTGTGCCACCTTCGGCATCTCACTACATAGCTTGGTGCCTCAGTTTCCCCAGCTGTAAAGCACATTGGCTTATTGTGGGGACTGGATGAATTATAACAGCACCTGGCACACAGGAAGCGCTCAATAGCACCAGCTCTTCAACCAGGAGCATTCTGGACCTTACACCTTCGGGGGCCCTTGGCGCCTCCCCTGCGGTGCCCACAGTCATCCAGTCTGTCCATTCGAGTAGCCTGGCTGCGGTTTGCTCCCTTCTTGCTGAAAGCTGGACGCCTTAGTGACGAGGCCGCCTGGCTGGCTCTGCCCTCCCCGCTACTCAGGCTCAGTGCTTCCCACAGGTTATATGCAGGAGGGCGGAGCTCTGAGTCTGGCCTTCCAGAGCAGGCAGCCCAGGCCCCAGCCGGCGTGGCTCAATGGATAGAGCATCAGCCTTTGGACTGAAGGGTCCCAGGTTTGATTCCGGTCAAGGGCATGTACCTCAGTTGTAGGCTCCTTCTTGGCCCGGGCCCTGGCCGGGGCTCATGCAGGAGGCAACCCATCGATGTTTCTCTCACATCGATATTTCTGTCTTTCCCTCTCCTACTCTCTCTAAAAATCAATGGAAAAATATCCTCGGGTGAGGATTAAAAACAAACAAACAAAAAACAGCGTAGGCAGCCCAGGCCCCGGGGTGGCTGAGAGACCAATGCCAGTGATGGACACCGTGAGATAGACTCCGAATACCTCTTCCCTCCACAGCTAACTTTGTTTTGGGTCCAGCTTACCACACATGGCACCTGGAACAGTGCTGGCAAGTGCTCAGAAAGGGCAGAAATTGTGGTGCCCAGGTGCCCAGCTCCCGTGCACACACCCTCCCCCCTTCCCCCCTCCCCCCCAGGGTGGCTCCCCTCCCCAGGGGCTGCTCAGCCCCTGACACAAACACCTGTCAGCCAGGCTTCTGTCAGCCAGGACTGGCCTGCCCAGACCCGCCCCGCTCTGCCTGAGCCCCAGGTGCCCACAGCTTAAACCCAAGCTGGGAACACCTTGTCTACCAACAAGTTCCCTTCACCTGGAGCCTCAGGCTGTGACCTGATTGGGAAAGAGGTCTTTGCAGAATCTTAAAGGTTTCAAGATTCAATCATCCGGGATTGAGGATGGGCCCTAAATCCCCGGGTTGGCAATCTTATGGGAGGGGAGAGGACGGAGAGAGGGTGGAGGCGGAGGTTGTCCGTATGTGGCTGCAAGCCGAGAAGCACCAAGGCTGGGAGCAGCCCCCAGGAGCCAGGAGAGGCAGGGGAAGGTTTTCTCCCTTGGGGCCCCCAGGAGGAACCAACCTGCATTCCAGGCTTCTGGCCTCCGGACCTGGGAGAGAATAAATGTCTGTTTCCTGAAGCCAGCCAGTGTGTCATGATTTGTTATGACGCTCCTAGAAAATGCCTCTCGCACAGGGTGCCGTCTGGCTGTATTACCAGGAATCGTTAAACTTTGCTCTCTCTTTGCCCAAGAAATTCCACGTCTAAGCATTTATTTTTTTGGAAATAGTTGCGGCAATGCAAAGATATACCTGCAAGGGTCTTCCCCACAGTTTTGTCCAAAATGGTGAAAAATTAGGAACAAACTAAATATCTCTCAATGGAACTTGGTCAGATACATGGTAGCACTCCATGTACTGGGACACCAGGACCTTACGTGTTGAACGTCAGATGAGATACCAGGACCATTGTGAGTTGTGGGTTCAATCCCCAGTAGGGGGAGTGCAGGAAGCAGCTGCTCAATGATTCTCTCTCATCATTGATTTTTCTGTCTCCCTCTCCCTTCCTCTCTCTCTCCTAAATCAATACAAACATATTAATCATAAAACTGATCATCTGAACTTCATTAAAATTAAGAACATCCGTTCATCAAAATACAACATTAAGAGTTTGATTTCAAATGCCAGTTCCCACTAACTGGCTGGGAGACCCCGGGTGAAGGATTTCAATCCCCCGTGCCTCAGTTTCTCATCTGTAAAATGGGGAGAGTTTCTTCATGAGGTTTCCCCAGTTAACTATTATTGTGTAACCAACCACTAAAACTTAGTGATATGAAAAATAACAGTCTGTTCATTTGCTCATGAATGTGAGTTCTGAGCAGGGCTTGTGTGGGGGGTGGGGGGTGGGGGGTGGCACATCTCTGCTCCACAGGGTGTCAGGTGGGGTGGCTCCACTGGGGGCCCGGAGATGGTGTCCTCACAAAGTTGGCAAAGTTGGTGCTGGCCGTTGGCTGGGGGCTCAGCTGAGCTCGGGGTCAGAGGCCTCGGTTCCTTCCAACGTGGGCCTCTCTGTGGGCTGCTTGGGCTTCCTCACAACATGGTGGCTGGGCTTTAAGTATAACTATATTCAAGTGCCATATTTGGGGCACATACCACACAATTGTTCATTGTTTACCTGAAATTCGAATGTGATCAGGAACCTTGTGTTTTTATTTGCTAAATCCGATGACCTAGGTCTCCTGCACAGGTAACGGGCGGGGACCAGCGGGCCTGCCAGGGGTCAGGCGGCCCCAACCTGGACCCAGAAACTTTGTGCTCCAATTGGCCCAAAAGCCTCCTCCCGGTCCATGGGAGGAGCCACTCTGTACTGCCCGCTTCTCTCCCCTCTGGCCTCAGTTTCCTCCACGCTGTAAGACCCTGATGGTTTCTCTGCCCCGCCTCCCAGCCTCTCCCAGGATCAAACACCTGAGGAGAGCAGGGGCCTCTCAGGACAGGACAGGCCCAGGAAGCCACAGGGCCTGGGGCGGCCACTGGGCCTGGGGCGGCTCTGTTCTTTGGCCAAGGACCTTGAGGAACCGGACAAAGCTCTTTTGTTTCTCCCAAAGCGCCCTGTAAACCTGTCACACCGCCTCCACGGTAATTGGTTCAGGCGCGGATCATTAACGGATGCTAAAAGCATTAACCGATGACATTTTCACACGGATGACATTTCATCAAAGTGAAGTTCCCTTTACAGGAGGGAGGCCTGGCCGGCGCCCACAGCTGCCCACTCATCACCCGGCCTCTGATCCAAGCCTCCAGATTAAAGGAGCCCAAAGGGACCTGCCTAGTAAACACCACGCCCGGCCCGGGCTTAGAGCCGGACCAGAAAAAACAACAGTGAGCAGGGCACTGTGGGCCCCGGGGGAGGAATGAGGCCTGGGACTCGGTGATAGCGCTGTATCAGGGGCACATTTCCTCGGTGTGCCAGTGCCCGCGGTGGAACGCTCGGCCTTGGTCTCGGGAGCCACGCGGTGCGAGAGGTGAAGGGTCACTCACTGCCGCTGCGCCCCACGGTTCAGCAAACAGGTCGATAAAGTGGAGGGGGGTCACATGATAACAGTTGGAGAATCAGAGTTCCTTGTACTATTTTTGCAAATTCTCTGTACATTGGACATTTTTCAAAATAAAAAGCCTGAGGGGTCTGGCCGGCCTGGCTCAGTGGTTGAGTGTTGACCTGTGAACCAGGAGGTCAGGGTTCGATACCCGGTCAGGGCACATGCCCAGATTGCGGGCTCGATCCCCAGTGTGGGGCGTGCAGGAGGCAGCCGATCAATGATTCTCTCTCATCATTGATGTTTCTATCTCTCTCTCCCTCTCCCTTCCTCTCTGAAATCAATATATATATATTTAAAAGTCTGAGGGAACACACACCCAGAATAAAATATCAGAAGTAGGAGCATCTTAAAGACCCCACGCCCTCTCTTGGAGGAGGAGGCTGAGAACAGAGGCCGCGGCCTGTGGTCACACAGTGAATGGCAACTGAACCCACCCCACTTGGTCTGAGTCCCCAGAGCAGGAGGAAGCACCGCGTCAATGTCACCCCGGTCTCTCCTGCGCCCCCCCCCACACCCCCCGAGGTCACCCTACTTTCCTACAGGTGAGCAGCCCCGTGGGGTCCTGGAAGAAATCTACCTCCTTCTCCAACCGAGAGACACCTGCCTCCCACAGTGCAAGCAGGTCACCCAGGGAGACCCGAGAAGAGGGGAAGGAATGCTAACCGTGTCCCTGGAAAGAACAAGTCCTGGGTCCCGGTGGGTCTCACCAGCGATGCCAGCAGGTCCAAACCCCGGGCAGAAACTGGGGAGTCAAGGCCCAGATCAGTAACTGAGCAAAATAAACACCCCCCGGCCAGTCCCTCACCAGTGCTGGGGCAGTTGGAAGAGGACGGGGCCGGGGGCCACGCGGGCTGGAGGGTGCGGCTGCAAGGGGTGTCCAGTGACACTGGAGACGTGACTGTCCAGAGCTCATAAGCAACTGTCCTGACCACGTGGGGCCACAAGCAGACAAAATCCACCCCCCGTTTTGGCTTCATTTTCAGCCTTTGTCCACTTCTGCACCAGGTATGTGACCTCCTCAAGTTCATGTGTGACCGCGGACAGGGTCACGCAGCCAAGCAGGAGCCAGGGTCAGGCCAGGGTCAGGCCAGGGCCAGGCCAGGGTCAGGCCACGGGCCTGGCGGGCAGGGCAGGTTCAAGGGAGGCTTCCAGATAAAGCCAGGAGTGAAATCCCCTTTTGGGCTTTGCTCAGGGAAATGTGCCCGTGGTGTAAACGCAGGTAGGATTTACTGCAGGGAGAGCAAAATGCCTCAATCATTTCTGTTGTGAACAACCTTAACTTTTCTGGACAGAAATAATCGTGAGGAAATTCACACAGATAAACAAGGGCAGAAATAGACAGTTAATATGATCTTAAGAGGGGCTCTCTGGCCGCTGTGGCTCAGTTGGTTGAAGCATTATCCCTTACCCTGAAAGGTTGTGGGTTTGATCCTGGGTTGGGGTGTGAACAGGAGGTAACCCATTGATGTTTCTCTCTCCCTCCCTCTCCCTTCCTCTCTGAAATCAATAAGAACACATCTTGGGGTGAGGATTGAAAAAAAAGAAAAGGAGAGGAAGTCATAGCATACATAACTTCAGGAGGAAAGCGACTTCCTTTTTGAGTCCACAAACACATATTCAAGGCGGGAAAACGGATTCCATTCTACGTCTGTGTTTGTGGGGTTGTTTGCTGGACCGGCACTTAGGGCCTCAATCTGAACGGTGTTTGGGTTTTGTCTCTCTAATGCCAGTGAGGTGACGGGTCCTTCCAGGAAAAGCTCCATGTGGGTCTTCATGGCTGCGGAGGATGATTCAACGGGGAAGCCAGCTCAGTGAGCTCCAACTGTCACCAGGAGAAGAACCGCCATCAATCCAGGTGCAGTAAGGCACGTGAGGAAACTGAGAAGCGACGGGGGGATGGGAAGGGCGGGTGACCTGCTCCCAGGCCTCCCTGGAGAGGGCACCGTGTGGGCCTGGCCTGGAAAGCACTGGCACCGGGAGGTTCCTGGCCAGGTGCGCTGAAGTCAAGCTTTGCGATGTGATGACTTCCTCTGACATATTAAAATGTGATCATGGTGCCCTGACCGGTTTGGCTCAGTGGATAGAGCGTCGGCCTGCAGACTCAAGGGTCCGAGGTTCGATTCTGGTCGGGGGCACGTACCTGGGTTGCGGGCACATACCCAGTGGGGAGTGTGCAGGAGGCAGCTGATCGATGTTTCTCTCTCATCGATGTTTCTGACTCTCTATCCCTCTCCCTTCCTCTCTGTAAGAAATCAATAAAATATATTTTAAAAGAAAATGTGATCATGAAAACGGAAACAACGCCTAAGTGATCTGCTCTCTCATTTACCCTTGTGTTCTATGGGAGTCGAACCGTCTCCCTGCCCCCCCTCCAGGCTGTTCCAGTTCTTTCAAAGCCAGCAGTCACGCCCCACCTGCCTAAATCTTCCAGGGCCTCCTGCATTCCCCCACACCCCAGCTCCCTCCATCCGGGGTCCCACACTGCCTCACTGTGACCTCCCATTACACCACTGTGCTCCCAGCTCTGGCCTCGCTGACCCTATTTGTCCACCCCGTTCCCACCTCCAGGCTCTGCCCAGCTCCCTCTGCCCGGCCAGCATCACATTGTGGGACACATCACCCAGAAGGCTGGCTGGTCAGAGTAGCAGGGACTCCTATCCGGGTCATTCCAGGAGGGTGAGGCCAGAGAGTGCTTGTGGGGCCAGCATGGGCCCCCACAGAGGAGGTGTCCACGGTCTGTTACATTCACCCCCTCGACAAGTGTTTATTGAGCAACTACTATATGCAGGGGAGGGACTTCAAGGCAGAGTCCTGCCCGCAGGGAGACCTGGTCCACTGGGGTGGAAGCGCACAGGTGACTTCAGCTCAGTACTAGGCACCGGGAACCGCAGGGCAGCCTCATGGTGGAGGAGGTGACCCTTTTTAAAAAAAAATATATTTTATTGATTTTTTACAGAGAGGAAGGAAGAGGGATAGAGAGTTAGAAACATACACGAGAGAGAAACATTGATCAGCCGCCTCCTTCACACCCCCCACTGGGGATGTGCCCACAACCAAGGTACATGCCCTTGACTGGAATCGAACCTGGGACCCTTCAGTCCGCAGGCCAAAGCCCTATCCACTGAGCCACACCGGCTATGGCAGGAGGGGACCTTTGATGTGACGCCCACACAGTAAGCAAGGGCAGCCAGGGACAGGGTCCCAGAGGGAGGAGGGGGAGGCGAGTGTGGACAAAAGGGGCCACGCGCTAACCTGACAGCTCAGGGAAGGCCTGCATGGTGTTCTTGCAAAAACCCGAGACCTAGAGGAACCCCCAAGGATGGTCTGAAATTGAACTCTAACTGCAAACAGGTTAGAGTCGGTGGTCATGTCCTAGGCCAGTATCCCCCCCCTCCGCCCCCCAAAGATCAATTAGATCTTTACGGGGCCATTTGTCTTTTCGCATCTAATTCTGAGATAACGGATCTGCGGGATGTCTGCGGAACCTGTAACTTCCCCTTTTGGTTCCGACCCCTCAGGGCACAACTCACGGCACCAGGACATCCCCTCGTTGCTACTGTTTTCAAGTGAATGGCCAGCCGTTCTCTGTGCCAACTGCCCGGTGCCCATCGGTGCCCCTCGGTGCCCATGGATGGAAGAAGCCCGTGCCCATCGCTTCACTGTCATCCAATCCCAGGGGCGCCCGCTTTGCTTCCCCCGCCCCCTCTTCTATCGCCGGCGGATGTCAGTCCCCACTCCTTCGCGTTTGGAGATAATTTATAAGAACGAGGCCTGAAGCCCGTCCCCCGAGCATCATCGCCAGTCGGGAGGCTGCTTCCCGCGCCCGCGGGCGGTGCGGCTCAGGTACCCGCACAGCAATTCCCGGTCCAACGGTTTGACGTCAACGGGAGTTAACGGGAGCCGACGGGAGCCGACGGGAGCCGAAGGCGGGCGGGCCGAGCCGGCGCCGGGGCGGGGCCTGCGGGCGCTTCCGGGTGTAATTTCAGCTCCGCCGAGGGGGCCGCCATCTTCCTCCCGGGCCCGCGCCGGGCCAGCGACATCGCACACGCACCCACTCACACGCACACCCTCGGAGCGGGGAGCGTGGGCCCCTCCGGCCGCGGTCCCCCCACCCGACCCCCCCCCGCGCACCCCCCACCCCGAGAACCCCGCGGCCCCTCCGCGCACCCCCCACCCCGAGAACCCCGCGGCCCCTCCGCGCACCCCCACCCCGAGAACCCCTCTGCGCACCCCACCCCGAACCCCCTCCGCGAACCCCACCCCGAACCCCCTCCGCGCACCCCCACCCCGACCCCCTCCGCGCACCCCCACCCCGAGAACTCCGCGGCCCCTCTGCGCACCCCCACCCCGAACCCCCTCCGCGAACCCCACCCCGAACCCCCACCCCGAACCCCGCGGCCCCTCCGCGCACCCCCACCCCGAGCCCCCCTTTGCGAACCCCCACCCCGAGCCCCCCTCCGCGAACCCCCACCCCGAGCCCCCTCCGCGCACCCCCCACCCCGAGCCCCCTCCGCGCACCCCCACCCCGAGCCCCCCTCCGCGAACCCCCACCCCGAGCCCCCTCCGCGCACCCCCACCCCGAACCCCCACCCCGAACCCCCCACCCCGAACCCCGCGGCCCCTTCACGCACCCCCACCCCGAGCCCTCCTCCGCGAACCCCGCGGCCCCTCCGCGCACCCGGCGGTGGAGGCGGCCCGACCAGCCCCCGCCGTGCACCCTCGGCCGGCCCGCCCTCTGGGTGACGCGGGGCGGCGGGCGGGGCGGGCCTGGGCGCGGCGCTGGGCGGACTGACTGTGCGGCGGCGGAGCGAGCGGCGGCGGCACCATGGGCGCCCAGCTGAGCACGGTGGGCGCGGGGCGCCGGGCGCGGGGCCGGGCGGGGGGCGGGGGACCGGCAGGCGCGCGGCCTCGGGCGGGGGCGGCGCCCACCGAGACCAGCCCGGGGGCCGGGGGCCGGGGGCCGGGGCCGGGTGCGGGTCCCACCTCGCCGCACCCGCCCGCCCCGCCCGCCCCGCCTGGGCGTGCCCGCGGGCGCCCTGACCCACGCCCTGGCGTCTGCCCGGGACCAGCCCTGCTGCCCCGATGGGCGACCGCGGGCACCCGGGGCCCCGCCCGTCGCCCTCAGCCCCGCGGGCGGAGGCTTTTATGCGCCAGCGAGAGCGAAGGTCTGTGACCTGGAAGGTTTGGAGCGACCGAGGGTGACAGCGCGTGACGTGTGATGGTGTGAGTGCGTGTGGCCGAGCAAGTGTGCACGTGTGCATGAGAGTGTGCACACGTGTGAGTGAGTGCACGTGGGTCTGAGTGCAGATCTGTGACCCGTGGTGGCTGTGAGTGTGAGTGCAGGTGTGTGAGTGAGGGTGTGAGGCTGAGATGAATGTGTGTAGCTGAGCCGCTGAGTGGAAGCGAGTGTGAGTGTGAGTGGGGGGTGTGAGTGTATGAGTGAGGGTATGCGTGTGTGTGGGTGTGTGAGTTGAGTGTGTGTATGTGAGTGTGTGGGGTGTGTGATTTGAGTGTGTATGTGAGTTTGTGTGTGGGGGTGTGTGAGTGTGTGTGAGTGGGGTGTGTGAGTTGAGTGTGTGTATGTGAGTGTGTGGGGTGTGTGTGAGTGTGTGGGGTGTGAGTGTGTGTGTGTGAGTGTGAAGAGTGTGTGTGATGTCGCCGGATGGAAGGGGCTTTATGCATCTTTAACAACCACCCCCCTCCCTGAGCCGCCTCCACAGCCCGGGGGCCTCCTCCCTGCGGGCGGTGCTGTTAGCCATGTAGAAGATGAAGAAATCGGACTCAGGTGGCCAGCGCTTGTGGCCGGGCCTGAATTTGTGGGGCTCCAAAGTCCAGGCCGTGCTGTCCCTTTGGGGTTGTCCCAGAGCTACCCTCCCTCCCCCAGGCCCACCTCCTCTCGGATTTCCCAAAAGCCCTGCACAGAGGGCAGCCCCCAGGCACCCTGCTGGCTTGGGGTTGGGGTGCAGGGCCGGGGGGGGGGGGGGAGGAGGTGGTCTGGGAGGGGAAGGGGGAGGATAGGCCCAGCACCTCTGCCTCCATCTCCACCCCGAGCCCTTGGACTTGGAGGCACCTGCCTCCCCCTCAGGCGGGGGGCTCCTCCAGGACCAGCCAGAACATGGGGTGTTCAGACCAAGAGGCAGCCTTGCCAGGCACAGCTGTGGGCATCCCCGCCTCAGTTTAACTCCTGACGATGTTCCCAGAAGTTGCCTTCCCGTCCCGCCCCCCACCCCGCAGGGTTCTCACCTTCTCCCAGCATTGGTTGGTTGGTTGGTTGGCTGGCTGGCTGGCTGGCTGGCTGGCTGGTGGTTGGTTTGCTGGCTGGCTGGCTGGCTGGCTGGCTGGCTGGTTGGTTGGTTGATTGGTTGGCTGGTTGGCTGGCTGGTTGGTTGGCTGGCTGGTTGGCTGGTTGGCTGGCTGGCTGGCTGGCTGGTTGGTTGGCTGGTTGGCTGGCTGGCTGGCTGGCTGGTTGGTTGGTTGGCTGGCTGGCTGGCTGGCTGGCTGGCTGGCTGGCTGGTTGGTTGGTTGATTGGTTGGCTGGTTGGCTGGCTGGTTGGTTGGCTGGCTGGTTGGCTGGTTGGCTGGCTGGCTGGCTGGCTGGTTGGTTGGCTGGTTGGCTGGCTGGCTGGCTGGTTGGTTGGTTGGTTGGTTGGTTGGTTGGCTAGCTGGCTGGTTGGTTGGTTAGTTGGCTGGTTGGTTGGTTGGTTGGTTGGCTGATTGGCTGGTTGGCTGGTTGGCTGGTTGGTTGGCTGGCTGGTTGGTTGGTTGGTTGGTTGGTTGGCTGGCTGGTTGGTTGGTTGGTTGGTTGGCTGGCTGGTTGGTTGGTTGGTTGGTTGGCTGGTTGGTTGGCTGGTTGGTTGGGTTTGTCGCTGTGTCCCCAGCAGGTGGCTGTTGCACACGTGGTTTGAACTGCCAGGGCCCCCTGGCAGCCCCCATGTGAGTGAGGGGCAGAGTCCTGTCTTGGGGTCAGGAGATCTGATCCACCAGGAGTTGGTGGGAATTGCCACTTCCTCGCGGGCCCTGCTGGGGACCCCCCCCCCCCAGAATACCCACAGCAGATCTAGCTGGGCCGCCCGGTGAGGGGCCCCCGCAGTCTGAGGGAGGCCAGTCCGGGCTGGGGCGCCAGGCAGCTTATCTGGGGTGTGCAGGCTCCAGGCTCCGAGGGAGGCCTCCTCCCCTCTGGGGGGCCCAGCCGTGGAGTTGGCACTTGAGTCTACCAGCCACCTGCGGGGAGCTTGGGGACTGGCTCCCCTGCCTTCAGCCGCTGTAAAGGGCTCAGTGGGCCCAGCCGTGTCCCTGGCAGCCCCCTGCCTCAGCTGTGACCCTGGGAAACCGGGTGGTCCCCCTGCAGAAGGCAGCTCTGCCGTCCACCTGCCCCTCCTCCTGGGCTCCCTCTCCTGCACTTGCTGGCTAGGAGCCCCCGCCCCCTGCAGGACTTCCTCCGCTCCCTCCCACTTCCTGCAAGGGGACCAGGAGGGAGGTGGCCCCTCAGATCCCAGGGGGACAGCTGGCAGTCGGGCAGCAGCAGGTAAGCCTCAGCGCAGGGGCTGGCCCGTGGGGAGGGCCGGGCACATCCCTCCGCCCACCCAGACCTGACCTGGGCAGAGTGGATGCCAGGGTCCCGGTGGGGAATGCCAGGGGTGAGCAGCTGGGCATGGTGCCCTGTGGTGGGGAGCAAGGCAGCCCAGCCCTTCAGCTACAGTGGGTGAGCTGGGGGCTCCCTGGAGACATTCTGGGACTCTGGCACCCCGTTTTCTCCCCCCCCCCTATTATCAGAGGTGAGGAAAGGCAGGTGGGGGGTTCCCTCATGGGACAGAGCACAGACCACGGAGCAACAGGTCAAGGCCCTGGAGGCAGCTGTTTCTAGAACCCGGGGTGGCTGGGGCGCGGAGGTGTGTGAGTGTGAGTGTGTGAGTGTGTGTGAGTGTGCCTGTGTTTATGGGTACAAGCTGCACAGCCTGGCCCTAGGAGCTGGGGCGAGGCCTTGGCTCGCCATCTGCCTCCTGTTTACTCTGCCTGCTGCGTGCAGGGGTGGGAGGGGGCTCAGAGCCTGCTTCACCCCCGAGTGTGGGAACCGCATCCCACGTTCTGCAGACACAGCCCTCGCCCTCCACTGCGCCTTTTCTCTGCCGTGTCTGTCTTCCCTGCTGACCTGAGCTCCTCAGGGCGGGGTCCCCTGGCCTGTGACCCCCAAGTCCTGCATAGGCCCTGCAGGTGTGCCCATTGGGGTTTGTGGCCTGAAGGACTGACCGGCAGTGCGGGCCTGCCCACAGCGGCCTCCCCAGATAGGAATTCAGATTCCTCGTCTGAAATGGGGGTTGTACAGCCCCGCCTCCCAACTCTGCGGAGTCCCCTTTGTTGCCAGTGGGGACTGGAAGGCCCCCCCCCCCCCCCCCCCCCGGCACTTATCAGCCGCCAGTGCTCCTTCTTCCCGCAGCGGCTCCAATTCGGCCTGACAGGTGAGGGCACAGCAGGAAGCCGGGGTCCCAGACCCCATTGCTGGTGCTCAGGGAGGGCCGTGGGCTGCACGATACACAGGATGGGCCGTGCATGCCCCACCCTCGCCGGGGAGGGATCTGGCTTCTTGCCCTTGTTCCTGAAACTTCCAGACACAAAGAGTCAGAGAGAGATGGGGGTGGGACTTGTCCCTTCACAAGTTTACCCACAAATATTGATCGAGTATCCCTGGTCGGAGCGCTGGGGATGCACAGGTGAGCCACACACCCCGCCCTCCTGGGGCTGGGCTCCGGGCTCCGCTGTTTGGTGTTGACTGTGACCAGGGTGGGGAGCTGCCCCCAGGGCTGGCGTCCAGGATCTCGAAGGGCTGTGCCAGGGCTGAGGCCGTGTTCTGGACTTGCCTTCAGGGCTGTTGACATATGAGTCTCTCTCATGGCCCCACACTAACCACAGGCGAGCGTTTGTGGGCTTGGGGCTAGAGGGATTCAGGGTGAGGGACAGAAAACCGGGAACCAAAGCCCAGACTCCTCCCTGGGCCTCCCGAGCCTCAGTTTCCCATTTTTCCAATGAAGAACACAGTTGGCTATCTCCCACCCGGCGAGGGTGAGTCACCGAGGAAATGCAAGGAGGGTGCTTCTCAGGCTGAAGCCAGCTGCACCAGGGTCTTGTGTTGCTGAACTTGGCTGTGCGCTTAAACAGCTGTGCAGGGGGTTAACTCTGGGAGAGCCAACAGAGCTGCAGGGGGCTCTCAGGCCATTTCGGTTCATTTCCAGGCTCCCAACAATGACGACTTCCTGCGAATGGAACTCCATCAACTTTCCCCTAAACAGCGTTCCCCAAGGGTGTGGCTTTTCTGATTGACAGGGAGGGGCTTACAGCAGAGGAATCATCTGAATAGTCCTCCCCCCCAGGGAGTTCAGGCGGGAGGCCAGGGCTGTGGAAGTCTGCTGAAGGCCTGATTAGCTAGGGAGTGCCAGTTAGGGAAGATTGGACATTTGAGCTGGGCTCTGAAGGGTGGATAGGAGTTTGCTGGTTGGCTGAGGGAAGAGGAGGGGCGTTCTGGGCAGAAGGGAGAATATGCAAAGGCCTAACCCAGTGGCCGGCAAACTCATTAGTCAACAGAGCCAAATACCAACAGCACAACGATTGACATTTCTTTTGAGCCACATTTTTTAAACAAACTATATAGGTAGGTACATTGTTTTTTTGTTTTTTGTTAATATATTTTATTGATTTTTTTACAGAGAGGAAGGGAGAGGGATAGAGAGTTAGAAACATTGATCAGCTGCCTCCTGCACACCCCCCACTGGGGATGTGCCCACAACCAAGGTACATGCCCCTGACCGGAATCGAACCCGGGACCCTTAGTCCGCAGGCTGACGCTCTATCCACTGAGGCAAACCGGTTAGGGCGGTACATTGTTATTAACTTAATTAGGGGACACCTAAGGCTTAGGAAGAGCCACACTCAAGGGGCCAAAGAGCTGCATATGGCTCGCAAGCCGCAGTTTGCCGACCACTGGCCTAAGGCAAGAAGGGCTTGTGGCTGGTGGTGTGGTCATCAGTGGGGCCTTGAGTGTAGGCAGTGGGGAGCCATGGTGGGTGTTTGAGGAGGGGTGGAGTGGCCTGTTGGTTTGGGCAGCTGGGGCCTCACCGTGGAGAGAGGATATCGGATTGTGGGGGGTCAGTGGGGATCTGGGCTCGGCTCTGTGACTGGGGCCCAGAGAGGCACCTGCCCTGGGAGGCGGCTTGGGAGGAGCCATTCTTGGGGCTTGACAGCCTGGGTTTGGATCCTGGCTCCACCCCGACTTGTCGCGTGACCACGGGCAAGTCACTTAATCTCTCTGAGAAGCAGGGACAACAGTGCCACTTGTCATGAGCGTGGGCCTCCGAGGCTGGCTTTGGTGTGACTCGGGGCAAGTTGCTGGTCCTCTCTGGGCCTCAGTTTCCTGCCAGCACCTGTGGCTGAGGGTTGGAGGGAGGATTATCCCAGGGAACTCCGGTCCCGTACCTGAAGCAGTGACAGCCTCTCCTGCCTCATTTCCTCCCCAGCCATGAAAGGGACCACCCTCATGCATTTGAGAAAGGTGGGGACTCTCTCCTGAAGTCCTGAGCTGGGCCTCGAACCCTGGTCTCTGGACCCGAGTCCAGGGCTGCCAGCCAGGCCTTAAGTGAGACCCGGGAGGGGTGAAATGCCCATGTTCCCAGAACACGGTAGCTGCTAGTTAAATGGGCAGGTGGCCCTGGGCAGCGGGGGGTCTGGCCCGGCCCCTGCAGGCCTTCCCTTTAGACCCTTCGGTCACAGGCCAGGGGCCCCATGGGGTAAGGCCTGCTGCCCCCGCCGGGAGGCCCTGCCTGGGAGAGACACGCACAAAGGGCTGTAACCCAGCGGCAGCCGGGCAGCTTGAAGCTGCTGTGCCGGTTTGGGAGGCAGGGCCAGGCCTGGTGTGGGATCTGAGAGCCGCTGCCTTCCTTCGCTTGGGTCTTCCAACTCCCAGGGGTAGTGGCCCCATGAGGGTGGCAGGAAAAGCTCCTGTGTGTGTACCCACAATTCTCAGGTTTTAGACGGCTCCGTGACCTGTGCCACCCTCATCTCATCTCATCTCCCAGGTCCCCTAGCAAACTCATTAGTCAGCAGAGCAAATATCAGCAGTACAACGATGGAAATTTCTTTTGAGAGCCACATTTTGTAAACTTAAACTATATAGGTAGGTTCATTGTTATTAGCTTAATTAGGGGACTCCTAAGGCTTAGGAAGAGCCACACTCAAGGGGCCAAAGAGCCGCATGTGGCTCGCGAGCCGCAGTTTGCCGACCACGGGCCTAGGAGGTGGGCAGGGCAATGGCTCTCTTCCTTCTGTAGAAGAGAACGCCGAGGCTCAGAGAGCCTCCCAGGCTGATAGAGAGGCGGGTAGGGGGAGTTTCCAGGAAGTGGGGAGCAGTAGGGCTTGGCCTTGAGAGGTGAAGGTCACCTCACCGAGCCCTCAGTAGGGCAGGGGCCACTTCTAGGTCTGTGCTCTGCAGAATACAATACCTCGCCCTGGCCGGTGGTACTCAGTGGATAGAGCATCGGCCTGTGGACTGAAGGGTCCCAGGTTCGATTCCAGTCAAGGGCACATCCCCAGGTTGTGGGCTCTGTCCACAGTAGGGGGTGTGCAGGAGGCAGCTGATCCATGATTTTCTCTCATCATTGATATTTTTCTCTCTCCCTGTTCCTTTCTCTCTGAAATCAGTAAAAATATATTTTAAAAAATAATATGACACCTCAGGAGTCCCACAAAAGAAGCAAGAGAGGCCCCCATGGAAGCACGGAACTTGGGCCTAAGCTTCCTGGCAGCCAAGGCAAAAAGGGGAACCTGTAGTATTATGATAAGAACGCACAGTCATTTGCTGAGAGAACTGAAGTCAGGGAGGTTTCCTAGGGAGAGTGAGTGAACCAGCTGTGAAACAACTTTTTTAAAAAACTTATTTAGTGACTAGAGGCCCGGGGCACGAATCCGTGCACCAGTGGGGTCCCTTGGCCTGGCCTGTGGGACGGGCTGAAACCGGCTCTCGGACATCCCCTGAGGGGTCCTGGATTGTGAGAGGGCGCAGGCCAGGCCAAGGGACCCCACCAGTGCAATCAGGGCCAGGGAGGGAGGCGGGAGGTTGGCCAGCCAGGGAGGGACCGCTGGAAGCTCCAGGGTGTGTCTGGCCCATCTCGCTCAGTCCCCAGTCGGCTGGACCCTAGCAGCAAGCTGACCTACCAGTCGGAGCACCTGCCCCCTGGTGGTTAGTGTACGTCATAGCTAGCTGTTGAGCGGCCTTAGCATATTACGCTTTGATTGGTTGAATGGACGACCGGACACTTAGCATATCAGGCTTTTATTTTTATTTATTTATTTTTTAATACATATTTTTATTGATTTCAGAGAGGAAGGGAGAGAGAGATAGAAACATCGATGAGAGAGAATCATTGATCTGCTGCCTCCTGCGCGCCCCCTGCTGGAGATTGAGCCCACAGCCCAGGCATGTGCCCTTGACCAGAACCGAACCTGGGACCCTTAAGTCTGCAGGCTGACACTCTATCCACTGAGCCAAACAGACTAGGGCAAGGCTTTTATTATATAGCAGCGGTTCTCAACCTGTGGGTCGCGACCCCTTTGGGGGTCGAAAGACCTTTTCACGGGTCGCCTAAGACCATCCTGCACCTTAGATATTTACATCACGATTCATAACAGTAGCAACATTACAGTTATGAAGTAGCAACGAAAACAATTTTATGGTTGGGTCACAACATGAGGAACTGTATTTAAAGGGCCAGAAGGTTGAGAACCACTGTTATATAGGATTGCTTTGAGAGAAATATCGATTTGTTGTTCCATTTATTTATGCATTCATTGGCTGATTCTCATATGTGCCTGACTGAAATCTTGGTGTATTGGGACGATGCTCAACGCAACTGAACTCCCGGCCAGGGCTGACACAGCTTTCTTAAGAGCCAGTGTTTTTTTTTTTTTTAATATATTTTATTGATTTTTTACAGAGAGGAGGGGAGAGAGATAGAGAGTTAGAAACATCCATGAGAGAGAAACATCGATCAGCTGCCTCCTGCACACTCCCTACTGGGGATGTGCCCGCAACCAAGGTACATGCCCTTGACCAGAATCGAACCTGGGACCTTCCAGTCCCCAGGCCGACGCTCTATCCACTGAGCCAAACCGGCTTCGGCAAGAGCCAGTGTTTTGTGTGAACTTTCGGGTCTCAGCCTCCCTGTTTGAACCACCACCGTGGGCTCCCCTACACCATGCCCCACTTTTTATTTTGAAATAATTTCAAGCTGACGGTAAAGTTGCAAGACTGTCTAAAGGGCACTTGTATACTCTCCTGCAGATGTACCAAATGTTAACATTTGCCTTATTGTGTGTGTATATATATATCTTTTAACTACTTGAGTGTCATAGATATGATACTCCTTTGCCCCTAAATACTTTCTCCTAAGAAGAAGGACATTCTTTTGCCTACAGCACGGTAGTGAGCAAATTATGGAAGTAACGTGGATACAACGCTATTGTGTGATCCATGGGCCCGAGTTCATATATCACCGTTGTCTCAGGATTGCCCTTCATAACTGTTTCCCCTGGGCCATGATCTAATCCAAGACTGCACATTGCATTCGGTGGTTCTGTCTCTTGGCCTCAGTATTAGTGTCCTAGGGCGGCGTGAAGATTGCCACAAACTGGGTGGCAGGAAACAGCAGAAATGTATTCTCTCACAGTTCTGGGCCACAGTCTGAAATCGAGTGTGGGAGGGCCGCACTCTGGAGGTCGAGGGGAGCCCTTCCCGCCTCTTCCTGCTTCTCCTCATGGCTGTTGGCCATCCTCAGTTTCCTTGGCTTGCGGCCCCATCCTTTCACATGGCCGTCTCGGAGGCTCCTCTCTCTCATAAGGAAGGTTGTCACGGGACTTAGGGCCCCTGGGATGATCCAAGATGATCTCATCTCAAGATCCTCAGTTGAATTACATGGGCCAAGACCCTTTTCCCAGAGTCACATTCCAGGTTCCGGGTGGACGTCTCTTCTGGGGCCACACTCAGCCTACCAGAGCCTCCTCTAAGCTGGACCAGCTTCTCAGACGTTCTTTGTTTGGGGCATTGACATTTTGAAGTTGTGGCCACTTATTCTGGAGACCGGCCCTCAGCGTTTCCTTGTGGTTGGGGACGGGAGCCCACGGGGCAGTGGGCCCTTAAGTGGCGTCAGGAGGCTCCTGACATCCGCCCCTTTCCTGTGGCCCAGATCGCGGAGGCTGCTCAGGACCCAGCTTCCGGATGGCCAGGGGGTCGCTGCGGCACAGCGGATGCTCCGTGGGCTCGGGCCTGCCGGGGACCTGGCCCGGGTTAGACACGTTCCATGGCTATTTCCATCTTCACAGCCTGGGAGTGAGGCTTATGATCCCCATTTCACAGACGGAGAACTGAGCTCAGAGAGGCTGAGTGATCAGCCAGGGACGAAAACAGCCAGAACGGGCGGGAGGCCTGTTGTCTGTCTTTGCCAAGGCGTCTGTCCTCTCCGGGTAAACTGAGCAATGAGCCATCCTGCCGTGGGTTTTGGGTTTTCTCTGTTTTAAAAAAATCCAAAGCACCCCTTAGTGTCTTTGTGAGACTGAGATGTGGGGGGCAGGAGGAGGCTTCGGGCCACGCAAGGGAGTGAGTGTGGGCCCGAGGTTTAAGTGTGTGATTGGGGAAGCAGGTGGACTCAGGTCACGTGGCAAGTTGTTTCACCTCTCTGAGCTGTCTCCTCATTTGTAAATGGTGGTGATGACAGTACCGACCTCATGGGGTTGTCAGGAGCTTACCGCCTGTGCGGGGCCCAGCGTGGTGCTGGGCAGGGACCTCTCAGAGCTTCCAGAACCCTGCAGGTGGCTGGCCCAGTTCGGCTCAGAGAGGGGAGGGACTTGCCCGGGTCACACAGCCACAGGGACCAGAGCCTCCAGTGCCCAGCTCAGTGCCTTAGCCGCCCCTCACACCTGAAGGCAGAGCCCAGGGCTCAGGGGTTTGTCTGCTTGTCTAGGTGGAGCTTAATTGGACCAGGGAAGGTGACTGAAGGAAGAGAGGGAGGGAAGGAGCAGGATTACTTGGGAACTTGACTCCGAGCTTCCTGGCAGCCAGAGTGAAAAGGGAGGCATGCTCCGTCATGTAGCTTTCTGCATCCTCCCTGTTCCTCGGGGCAAAGGGAGGTTTCCAGTGACTCATACTGCCCTGGTGGGTTCCAGGAGTCTGGTTTTTGTAACTGCTCCCAGGTGGCACCAGTATGCACGCTGGGGCTCCCTGGGTGCAGAGGTGAGAAGGGGCTCAGAGGGAACCAGCTGGTGTTGGCGGGAAGGGCGGGTGACAGCCCCTCCCCGTGCCCGCACTGACCTCTGGGTATGTCCCTGTCCTTTCAGTTGGGCCACGTGGTCCTCTCCCCAGTCTGGTTCCTCTACAACCTGCTCATGAAGCTGTTCCAGCGCTCCACCCCAGCCATCACCCTCGAGAGCCCAGACATCAAGTACCCGCTGCGGCTCATTGACAAGGAGGTGAGTGCGGCCTGCGGGGTCACAGGGCGTGGGCCCCCAGGGGCACCTCTCCCCTTGTCAGCATCACAGCATTTCCCCGGCGCCTGCTCTGTGCTCAGGACACGGCCCCCTCTGAAGCACAGGTCCTGTTATCTGCCCATTTAACAGGTGGGGAAAGCAAGGTGATGTTAGTTTCTATGGTTACCAGTAAGTGGCAGAGGGATTTGAACCCAGGTCTCTGGCCACAGAGCACATTCTCTGAACCACACTCACTGTCCCACAGAAGGTCCGAGGGGGAGGGACCCCTCAGGACTTTCGAGTCCAGGCACCCATTTAACAGATGGGAAAACAGAGGGCGAGAGAGGAGTGGAGGGCATTTAGGTCACACTGTCAGCTAGAGGTGGAGCCAGGACTCAGGCTGTGGCCTCCGGGTGGTCCCAGGTACTTCTACTCCCAGTGCCTCTTCCTTGAAGACAAGGGCTCTTCTCCACCTGCCCCTCCACCCCCCCTCCTCCCCGCCCTCCGAGAGGTTCGCTCTGGCCCTTCTTTGACGTTTCCCTTTTTAACTTCTGCACCTGACTTAAAGCCGTCCCTCCCTCCTTTGCCCTGTGCCCCTTCCTCTTCCCGATCCAAGTCCCTCCGGTGCTGTTTCTGGTCACGGGGAGACGGAGTCACGGAGCACGGACAGTCTCAGATCTCCTGCTCCCTGCGCTGGTGGGAGGTGTGGGTGATTGTGCCAAGTCCATAGGAGAGATTAAAACCTGAGAGGGGGGAGGCCACTCCTCCCAGTGAGACCACACTGTTCTTCCTGATGTTCCATACACACTGTCTTCTTAAATGAAATCATGAGGTTTTGAAATCCTTTCTTTTCTTAAACTTCGCTTCTTAAAATTCATTTTCCTTGCTTTTTAATTCCGGTAATGTATGATTTATATGTGCTCACCATAAAAATTCTGTGTATGAGATGTGAGTGATCCCCCCTACACCCCATATTCGGGCAGTGGGTCCCATTCACCAGCCCCCTCCCAACCCCACACTGTGCAGTGGGTCCCATTCACCAGCCCCCCCCCCAACCCCACACTGTGCAGTGGGTCCCACACACCAGCCCCCCCAACCCCACACTGTGCAGTGTGTCCCACTCACCAGCCCCGCAACCCCACACTGTGCAGTGGGTTCCATTCACCAGCCCCGCAACCCCACACTGTGCAGTGGGTTCCATTCACCAGCCCCCCAACCCCACAATGTGCAGTGGGTCCCACTCACCAGCCCCCGAACCCCACACTGTGCAGTGGGTCCCATTACTGTCAGCCTGAGCCTTCTCGGGCACCACGTCTGGATGCACCTGGTGGTGGAGGTCCAGGTGTGCATACCCTGAATTTTAATAGCCTTTTCTCACCCAGCCATATAGCATGGACACTTTTCCATGTCTATCCCAAAGCTGATTCTTTCTTTTTAAAAAATATATTTTTATTGACTTCATAGAGGAAGGGAGAGGGAGAGTAAGATAGAAACATCAATGATGAGAATCAGTGATCGGCTGCCTCCTGCACGCCCCACACTGGGGATGGAGCCTGCAACCCGGGCCTGTGCCCTGACTGGGAATTGCACCGTGACCTCCTGGTTCATAGGTTGGTGCTCGACAACTGAGCCACACCGGCCGGACTGATTCCTCATTTTTGACGACTACCTAGTATATGGTCATAGGGATGTCACACCGTAGACCTCCAGTCCCCTTCGATGAGCAGCTGGCAGATGGCCGAGCAGTAGCCTGATGGCTTTGCACGGTCAGCAGGGGTCCTGCTTTTGACACTTCCGCTGCGCTCCCCATGGGCCCGGGGAAGGGCCTGCTGCTGCCCTTCTCTGTGAACTGGACCTGACAGGTGACCCGAAGGTCCCCGAGGCGCTGGGTCTGCTCTCAGATCACCGCGGCCAGCAGCCTCCTGGTGCCGGCCCCATGCTGAGCCGTGCCCAGATCTGGCCTGACCGCTGGGCCCTGAGAGAGGGTGCCAGCGCAGTCATTCTCGGTGCCTCTCGTTTCTGTTCTTCCTCCACAATTGTCTGGTGTGTGTGTTTCCGGCCGTGAGCCTCAGGACCAGCCGGTAATTCTGGAACCTGCTCCCAGGAGGCCTTGGGGCTCTGTTGCCCAGAGGGCAAAGGCTTCTGGGGAGGCGCTGCAGGCCTGGGCTGCTGGGGTAGAGAGGCACCAGCCACCGGCAGCCCCATGCCCTGAGCCGGGCTGGGAGCCATCTTTCCTGAGACCCAGGCCACCCGCCTCGCTCACACGCTCCAGTGATGCTCAGAGCTGCTCTGTCCCCCTGAGGAGTCTGCCCACCCGCCCGGTGAGAACACCGCCTGTGGGTGGGCCTGACCAGTCTCCCGGCCTCCTGTGAACCCGTGCGGACGCTCCGCTGTCTCTGAGCTGCCGCGTGCCGTGCCACACCCTCCTCCTGGCTGCACCAGGCGCAGGGCTCAGTGGCCAGGACCCAGGTTCGGTCCCAGCTCTGACCACAGCCTGCCTGGCCTTGTGTAAGACCACTTAGTGGGGCTTCTGAGGTTTTGATCACGGCTCCTTCCCCCTCACCAGCCTCTGCCCCACCTTGGAGGGAAAACGGCTGCCACCTCCCGCCGTGGACTGGGGCAGCAAGGCTGCCATGTCTCCTGCCTGTGCAGCCCGCCGCAGCCATGGCCGCCCCGGGTCACGGGGAGTTTCTGGAGCCCATGTGGGGCCTCGTCTCAGCTCTATCCCTAGTTTCCAGCCAGTCCCTGGGTTCTTCCTGCCACCCCAGGACCCCGCTCAGGCTGATGGCACAGGTGGGCCCCTCCCTCCTGCCCCTGGAACTTTCTGGGCCATCGCAGCCTCCCTTTAGGACCCTGAGTTCCCCTCCCGCTCTGACAGGCTTGCTCGGCCCTGAGCAGTGACTGCCCTTCCCAGGGCCAGCGAGAACGGAGGCTCACCACGTGTGCCCGACCCCTGCGCCCTCACACACGGTGCATGCGACATCGGCGTCACTCCCCTCAGTGACTTGGGGACACTGGCGAGGAGGGGGGCTCTGAGGTCTGGCGGCCCCTCTGCCCTGGGCGCCGCCCCACAGCTCGGCCTCTTTGCAGATCATCAACCATGACACCCGGCGGTTCCGCTTTGCCCTGCCGTCACCCCAGCATGTCCTGGGCCTCCCTGTTGGTGAGTGCGGGTCCCCCCCCAGCTCTGACGGAGGCGGGTGCGAGGTCAGAGGGGGGACTTTGCACTTCAGGGAGGGAGGGCTTCCAGGAGGAGGTGACAGCTGCCGCGGGCCTTAGAGTAAGTGTCAGAACGAGAGGAGTTACCCCGGTGGCCCTGGCGGTGGCTTCAGCACAGCAGAGGCTGGTGGCGGGAAGCTGGGCAGCCCTGAGGTGGCAGTGGGAGCCGAGCAAGGGCCGGTTTGAAGGCTGGGTGGGCGCCGGGCGGTTGGTTGACCAGGCCCAGCGGCCCGGCAGGGATAGCCCCTGACCCAGGCCACTGCTGCCCATCCTGCAGGCCAGCACATCTACCTCTCGGCCCGGATCGATGGGAACCTGGTCATCCGGCCCTACACGCCCGTCTCCAGTGACGACGACAAGGGCTTCGTGGACCTGGTCATCAAGGTGAGGTCTGGGGGCCACACCACGCGGAGACAGGGGTGGGGGTGACCACATCGTAGCCGAGGCCTCCGGGGACCCTTGTCCCCCGAGCCTGGTCTCTGCGGGCCTGGTGCCTCTCACGCCGGTGCCTCCTGCGCCTGGTTCTGAGTGCAGAGCAAATGTGCCCGACCAGCAACGGCCACGCGTGGGGTCTGGGCAGAGGGCAGGGCCGGGCCGGGTCCTCACACAGGGACAGCTCATCTGCAGAAGAGGGACCAGGCGGGCCGAGCGCCGGCCCAGCTCGCTTTCCCCTGCGCTGCGTTCAGCTACACGAGCTCCGTGCCCAGCGGGTCCCTTTCTGGGCACCCTTCCCTAGGAAACATTGCGCACACTCGCGGGGTGCAGGGTGAGGGCACACGGGTGTGGCCTGGGGAGCGCAGAGTGGGGCGACACAGGGCAGGGGTGGGTGAGAGCTGCTCCTGAGCGGGCGGCAGCGAGTGCGATCTGGCGGCGAGGAGGCAGCGATAGCTGAAGAGGAGAAGGGCCTTCAGGTGCAAAGGCCCTGAGGCCAGGGGGAAGCATAAGGGCTAAGGCCCCAGAGGGCAGTGGATCAGGTCCGATGGGTCAGCAGGGCAGGTGGGGCCTGGGAGGTGCTGGTAAGGTCTGGGGCTTTGTGCAGAAGCAGAGGGAAGGGGTGAGGGTTCGAGCATCTGTCCTTGTGGAATCCACTCCGGAGGTGTGGGGGGTTCAAGTAGAGGATAAAAACTCACGCTGACCAGGCCCCTCCTGGCTGGGGGGCCATGCTGGCCGCCATTGGCCCAGGATAGAGGTCACAGTCCTGGCCTGGCACACAGCGTGCCCTGACCGCCCTTCCCTCTCCCTGCACTCGCTGCCCCCCCACATCTCCCACACACCGCCCCTGTGCTGTAGCCATCGGGCTCCTCGCCCTCCCTGAGGCCCAGCCCTGGCAGGCGCCTGGCTGTTGCCCTCCCCAGCTGCCTTTCTGTCTGCCCCTCCCTCTGGCTTGCCCTTCAAGGCCCGGGGAACATGCCCCGTGCGGCAGGCAAGTGCGCCTGCCTCCGTCTCCATCTGAGGGTTGTGTTGCTTCCTTTTCCCAAAGCTGGAGCCCTGAGGGCGCCAGGCAGGAGTTGTTCTGAGGGTGAGGCTTTCATGGCAGCGGCGGGTGGGAGAGCTGCACAGCACGGAGGGTGTGGCCGCCACCTCCCGCCGCCGCAGCGCTGGCCTTTACTGAGCTGACAGCCTTGGCGTCTGGTTGGAAGGTCACGGGGAAGTTCTTGGAGGAACGTCAGTACGTCAGATGCAGCCTCGGTGTGGGGTCGGCTGCCTGTGTCCACCAGGCTGACGCTTTGCCTTCCAAGGACACGTTGGGGAAGGGCCGGCTCCTGGGGGTCCGGGCTAGCCGGTGCCTTTTGATGGGTGGGTGGGGCGCTCTGAGGGCCACCCCCAGGCTGCAGAGGAGCCCCTCAGAGTCCCTTCGCATGAGGCAACCCTGGGAACAGGAGTGAGGCCTGTGGATGTCTCTTGCAGGTTTACTTCAAAGACACCCACCCCAAGTTCCCCAGCGGAGGGAAGATGTCCCAGTACCTGGAAGGCATGAAGATCGGGGACACCATCGAGTTCCGGGGCCCGAACGGGCTGCTGGTCTACCAGGGCAAAGGTGAGCGGGCCGGAGCCCCTGAAACCCGCAGGGCCTGACTGCTGCTTCTGGGTGACTTGTTGGACAAGCTGTCTCCTCTGCGGGGCCTCAGTTTCCCCAGCTGTACAGGGGATAAGTGGGCCAGCGCAGGGGTTGCAGCTGCTGCCCTTGGAGGCCACATCCATCCCACAGACCAGCCTCGTTTGGCTGAAAACAAGCGGGAGGTTGTGCCGGAAGCCTCCGGGCGCCAGCCGCTGTCGCTCCCCACGCCGTCTGCTCCCCACGCTGTCTGCTCCCCACGCCGTCTGCTCCCCACGCCATCCACACGAGGGAGCCATGCTGGGCTCCTCTGGCATTCGAGTTGGTCCTGTGTCCCACCGCCCCTCCCTACCCCTACCTGGCTGGCGTTGGATGGTGGGTGCCTGCGCCTCGGACCCCCAAGCGGGAGGGTTCTCCAGCCCATCCGACCCCCAGACACAGCGTGTTGGAGCGCGGGCCTCACCCCTTCTCCTCTCCCCAGGAAAGTTCGCCATCCGTCCGGACAAGAAGTCCAACCCAGTCATCAAGACGGTGAAGTCTGTGGGCATGATCGCGGGCGGGACAGGTGTGTGGTCCCGGAGCCCCTCGAGGAGTCCCCGGCCCGTGGATGCTGTGCGTGGGGTCAGGGTGTGGGGCGGGGCACAGATGTGAGCAGCTGTGAGCTGCCCGAGGTCCTGGCACCCCCCTGGCGCCCGCGTGGCACCTGGCCTGTGTGCACAGCGGGGGCTCATCCGGCCTGGGGGCTGCTGTTTTGCAGGCATCACCCCGATGCTGCAGGTGATTCGCGCCATCATGAAGGACCCGGACGACCACACCGTGTGCCACCTGCTCTTTGCCAACCAGGTCAGTGGGCGTTCCCGACGTGCAGACCCGGCCCCTGCTGAGAGGGGCGCAGGGCCTGGTGGGACATGGTCTGTGAGGCGCTCGGGCAGCTAACGTGAGGGGTGCCTGAGCGCGTGTGCCCGGCACCCTTTGCAGCAGCGGGTGGGGGTGGGGCTTTTCAGCCCAGAGCCCCGTGTCTGGCCTGACACTTGGGTGCTGGGGTCCAGCCCCAGCGGGTCCAGGGGTCCCCAAAGGTGTGGACGGAGTTGGCGAAGAAGGAATGACATGGAGACAGCGTTCAGTTGATCAGCAGCCTTGCCAGGATCTCTAGCCACAATCTCCAGCAAGTTCTATGTCCATGTTCTCTTGCTAGGTTCTCCAGCCAGGTTCTCCAGGTTCTCCAGGCAGGTTCTGTCTAGGATCTCCAGCTAGGTTCTCCAGCCAGGTTCGGTCGCCAGGTTCTGTAGCTGGGTTCTGTCTCCACGTTCTGTCTAGGTTCTCTAACCAAGTTCTGTAGCCAGGTTCTGTCCAGGATCTTTTGCCATGTTCTCTCCAGCGAAGTTCTTCTGTCTCTAGGTTTTGTGTAGGTTCTGTGTTCTAAGTTCTGTCTCTCTCTGTTCTGTGTGTAAGTTCTGTCTCTTAAGTTCTGTCTGTAGGTTCTGAGTTCTGTGTCTCGGGTCTGTCTCTCGGTCTGCCTCTCTAGGTTCTGACTCCTGCTGTCTTGTTGCATCTGTATTTATACCAGTTGATTCTAATCCTATCAATCTCTATTCCAAAGGTTAGGGCGTTTCTTATCTCCATTCCAGGGAGTAAAGATTATGTAGCTTAAGCATGATTGTTCATAGTTAAAGTGATTAATTACCCGCCTGGCAGTTAAGAGGTTTTATTCCCTCCCTAACTTCAGGGGAAAATCCCTACCTGGGGAAACAACCTTTCTCAGAGAGGTGACCTTGGTTAAAACACATAGTGCCAAGAAGGTGACCAAACATATTAAGAACAGTATGCCATATATGCCAGGTCCCTAGAAACAGCAAGGATGGACTGGCTCCCGGCAAATTCCCCCTTTTTTATTTTTTAAAAGCAGGCATTAAAAAGAAAAAAACCCAAATGCTCTCTTGTATCCATTTTAAGAGTAGGATTGGCGCTTTTCGCTATTACCTGAGTCTTGATCTATCATCCCAGGGAGAGCTTGCCAATCCTGCACTTTCCCGGGGTGGAAAAGCTGCAGTGGGGTTAAGGATAAGGCTTCTTGGGCCTACCTTCTCCCATGCCATTACATTTACCTTTCCTTCCTCAGAAAAGCATGGGCATACTTCTTAAATAAAACATTCTGTCTGATTGGGAGTAACCTTAATTCCTCTGCTAGCAAGCATATGTGTTAAAAGATCAATACAGAGTCTTTTTTCTTAAGACTCAGTATGGCACATCTTCTTAATGTAAAGATCAATACAGAGTCTTCTTTCTTTAGACTCAGTATGGCACATCTTCTCAATCTAAGTTCTGTACTATCCACCTTCTTACCCTACTTATCCTCTATAGAGGGGTTTGCAGCACCCTGGTGGAGTCCTTTCTGTCCTGAATGTGGGGGTTCTCAATAGGGGGGGCTTACCTATGGGAATCCTGTTCCAGGCGTTCCCAAAGGTGTGGACGGAGTCGGCGAAGACTATCCACTCTCTTCCTATGGTGGAGTCCTATCTGTCCCGAGTGCGGGGTGCTTACCTAAGGGTCCCTGTTCGGGCGCCAGATGCTGGGGTCCAGCCCCAGCAGGTCCAGGGGTCCCCAAAGGTGCGGACGGAGTCGGCGAAGAAAGAATGACACGGAGACAGCATTCAGTTGATCAGCAGCCTTGCCAGGATCTCTAGCCACAATCTCCAGCCAAGTTCTGTGTCCATGTTCTCTTGCTAGATTCTCCAGCCAGGTTCTCCAGGTTCTCCAGCCAGGTTCTGTAGCCATGTTCTCTCGCTAGGTTCTCCAGCCAGGTTCGGTTTAGGTTCTCCAGCCAGGTTCGGTCGCCAGGTTCTGTAGCCGGGTTCTTCAGCCAGGTTCTGTCTAGGTTCTCCAACCAAGTTCTGTAGCCAGGTTCTGTCCAGGATCTTTTGCCATGTTCTCTCCAGCGAAGTTCTTCTGTCTCTCGGTTCTGTGTAGGTTCTGTCTTCTAAGTTCTGTGTGTAGGTTCTGTCTCCTAGGTTCTGTCTCTAAGTTCTGTCTAAGTTCTGTCTCTTAAGTTCTGTCTCTCTAAGTTCTGTCTGTAGGTTCTGAGTTCTGTGTCTCGGGTCTGTCTCTCGGTCTGCCTCTCTAGGTTCTGACTCCTGTTGTCTTGTTGCATCTGTATTTGTACCAGTTGATTCTAATCCTATCAATCTCTATTCCAAAGGTTAGGGCGTTTCTTATCTCCATTCCAGGGAGTAAAGATTATGTAGCTTAAGCTTGATTGTTCGTAGTTAAAGTGATTAATTATCCGCCTGGCAGTTAAGAGGTTTTATTCCCTCCCTAACTTCAGGGGAAAATCTCTACCTGGGGAAACAACCTTTCTCGGAGAGGTGACCTTGGTTAAAACACATAGTGCCAAGAAGGTGAGCAAACATATTAAGAACAGTATGCCATATATGCCAGGTCCCTTGAAACAGCAAGGATGGACCGGCTCCCGGCACTTGGGGGTTGGAGAGGCATCAGGCACCTGGAGCACCCCCACCTGAGACTTGGTCCTCTGAACCTCAGAGCTCCCTCCGTGAGCAGAGCTCAGAACCCCCCAGTGAAGTGGGCAGATGCTGGCTGGGCCTGGAGACGGGCCGTGTCACAGGAGAGGTGCCAAGTCCACCTGCACTAGGGCCCTGAGCTGGGGTGTCGGGCAGGGTTTGGACCTGGTCTCTCACTCCTGAGTGCATGTCCCCCCCTCGCCCGCTGCCTGCCCACCCTGGCCGCTGTGTGGCCTTGGACAAGTCACTTTCCCTCTCTGTGCTTTCCCTCCGCTGGAATGAGCAAGGTCATCACAAGTCCTTCCTGGTTCAGTGTTTCATGGCTGATGGTATGGGTTTTATAGTGACGTCCCCTTAGGGGGAGGCTCGATGAGACATTCCTTCCCACAGTGTGGAGGCCGTGCCAGGTGCGGGCTGTGTCTGGCCCAGTCGCTGCACCATCCGTCTGAGGAAACTGAGCCCGGGGGGATGGAGACTGGCCTAAGGTCCTTGGACCCTGCACAGTTACAGAAAATTGCCCTGTGGCCAACCAGAGTGGCCTTCACGGGGCCCGGGGTGGGTGGAAAGAGCCAGAAATTCCAAGCTGCGTGTGGGGCAGGAGGGCCGGCAGCAGCTGCACTTGTCCGTGCTGGGTGAGTCTCTGGAGGCCTCCGCCCTCTGTCCCCCAGCGGGGCACCCCGCCCGTTAGCCCGATAGCCAGGGCGGTGCGCTTGCCCTACCTCGACGCTCGACATGGAGACCCAGAGAGGGTGTGGCCCATGTGTTACAGGAAGTGGTGGAGCCAGGGTATTTTATGAAAAATAGCACATTTTATGAAAAATCCCTGGGACCCAAGCCTATTTCATGGAAAATAGCCGTATTTTTGAGAACGTCGTTTTGTTTTACATCTGGGAAGCCTTTGTAACGTCTGGCTCCAGGCCTGTTTCTGCTCTCGGTGCAGTGGCTCAGGTCACAATGCCCCCAGCAGGTCCCCCGGCCTTCCTCAGGGAACAAGTGGAAAATGCTGACCAAGTCCTTGTATCAGATGAAAATCGTCTGACCTCACAGCCCCCAGGAGGGTCCCCGGGACCCAGGGGCTCACAGCCCTGCTGAGTAGGAATGGCCACGCTGCCCATCCGGGTCTTGCCGCTCCTCCGCTCTGTCCCGAGAGGGAGGACACGGGGCTCTGCGCCCAGCCCCACTGAAGGGAACACGCCTTTCAGAAGGACATTAGCCTGGCCAGTGGGTCAGTGGTTAGAGCGTCAGCCCACGGCCTTAGGGTAGAGGATTCGATTCCTGGTCAGGGCATGCGCCTCAGGTGCAGGCTCGATCCCCAGCTCCAGTCGGGGCACGTGCTGGAGCCGTCGTGGCTCTCGCGCACGGATCTTTCTCTCTTCCCACTCCTCCCTCCCCTCCACTCCCTTTAAAAAAATCAGTGGGAAAAATGTCCTCAGAGAGGATTAAAACGAAAAGCTGGAGGTTAGGGAGAGTTAAGAGCAGGGGGCTGAGATTCTGAAGGTGCCGGTTCCTTACAAAGTAATCCTCGTTTCCAGTGGGGACCTCCCCCTTTCCCAGGACGGAGCAGTGCAGAGTGGTCAGGGAGACGGCACATGCGCAGCCAGGGGGGTTCTGAGAAGGGAGAGGAACAGGAGGGACTTGGCACACGATGTGACAGCGCACTAGAAAGGCACCTGTGGGACCGAGGCTCTAGCGCCACACTTGAGACTGGGCTCACTGGTCCTTCTGCATTTCTGGGAAACACGAACGTCTAGACCAGCGGTTCTCAGCCTGTGGGTCGCGACCCCTTTGGCGGTCGAACGACCCTTTCACGGGGGTCGCCTAAGACCATCCTGCATATCAGATATTTACATTACAATTCGTAACAGTAGCAACATGACAGTTATGAAGTAGCAACGAAAATAATGTTATGGTTGGGTCACAACATGAGGAACTGTATTTAAAGGGCCAGAAGGTTGAGAACCACTGGTCTAGACTGTGCTGGAACATGCTAGAACATGTGGCCATTCACATTTAAATTAATCAAGATCAAAATCTAAAATTTGGCCGAAACCGGTTTGGCTCAGTGGATAGAGCGTCGGCTTGCGGACTGAAAGGTCCCAGGTTCGATTCCGGTCAAGGGCATGTACCTGGGTTGCGGGCACATCCCCAGTAGGGAGTGTGCAGGAGGCAGCTGATCGATGTTTCTCTCTCATCGAAGTTTCTGACTATCTCTCTCCCTTCCTCTCTGTAAAAAATCAATAAAATATATTTAAAAAAAAAAAAAAAAAAAAAATCTAAAATTTGCTTTTCCAGTCTCGCTAGCCATATTGCATGGGTTCCATAGCCACATGTGGCCAGTGGTTACTGCATCGGCTGACACAGGCCTAGAACATTCCCATCACTGCAGGAGGTTCTGTAATGTCTGACCTGGAAACACGCCCAGATACCTATGAGACGTTGTATACGATGCAGGGGCATCGCAGCTTGAGGAGAGATGGACGTGGGTGTTGGGCCCTGGCCGGTGGGGCTCGGGCTGAGCGGCATCCTGTGGCCAAAAGGTCGCTGGTTGGGTTCCTGGTCAGGGCACAAGCCCGGGTTGTGGGCTCGATCCTCAGTGGGGGGCCTGCAGGAGGCAGCCGATAGATGTTTCTCACGTTGATTTGTTTTTTCTCAAATCAATAAAAACATTTTTTTAATGGGTATTGGATGGCCTCGCTGGTTTGCCTCAGTGGATAGAGTGTCAACCTGTGGACTGAAGGGTCCCAGGTTCGATCCACAGTGTGGGGCGTGCAGGAGGCAGCTGATCAATGATTCTCTCTCATCATTGATGATTCCATCTCTCTCTCTCCCTCTCCCTTCTTCGCTGAAATCAATAAAAATGTATTTTAAAAATTTAAGAAAAATAAAAATGAAAAGCAAGTTTTAGATTTTGATCTTGATTAAATGTGAATGGCCACATGTTCTAGCATGTTCGGCAGCACATGTACTAAAATTGGGACAATACAGAGAAGATTAGCACAGCCCCTGCACAAGGAGGACACGCAAAAGGGGGAAGTGTTCCACATTCTTCCGCAGAAAGTGTGATTCCGTGGGAGGCTGAGGAGGCGGACGCTTTCTGAGGGCAGAGTGACCTTGGCTGTAAAGAATGTCTGTGGGTTGAAACCACGGAAGCTTTGTCACTGACCCGTGTTCCTGAACCTGAAGCTGCATTTGTGAGCTTAGGAGTAGGTTCTTGTTAAATAAACAGTTAATAAATACAAAAGAAGAAAGTGAGTGTAGGGTTAGTTGCTATGCATTTGGGAAAAGCTAAGTAGATCCCTCCTTTACCTTCCGTAGAATGAAGCTTAGGTCAAAGATGTACATGTAAAAACACAACAACAACACAACCGAGGGGAGCGTTTTCCCAAGAAGTACTGTTGAGTGAATGAGTGGCTGAGGACGGCCAGGCTGAGCCAGACGGAGAGACAGACTCAGCCACAAGGAAAGACTGGTGGAGTGAGTTCCCTGCTGAAAATTAAAAACATATCAGTGTAGAACATATTAATGTAGAAAGATAAAGAACTAAGAAAAACCATATCACCAATAGACTATCCTTAATGTTAAGAGTTTTATAAAGTAATAAAAGCTATGACTAGACCAGTGACAAACTTATTTATTAATTATATCTATAAAAGGCTAAATGACAGGCCAACCTGCCGGTAGGTATGATGCACACTGACCACCAGGGGGCAGGTGCTGGACGCAGGAGCTGCTGAGCTGCGGGGACTTGGCAGCGGTGGTTCTCGGGTGACGCACTCCTGAACCAGAGAGGAGGGAGCCCAATTTCTAGCCGGGCCGCGAGATTCCACCAGGCTGCAAGACCCCACCTACCGGAGGGACCCCGCTCACTCCGCAGATGCCCTTTGAGCCGTGGCCCCGGCGCCATCCCAGGTGGGGCCGGCTGGGGAGGGGCTGCGAGAGCTTGGCTCCAGCGCGTCTGGCCTGTCTCACCCAGTCCCGCCCCACCGGCCATCTTCTAAATCATTTCCTTTCAATGTGCACTAATCCGTGTGCCGGGTCACTAGTAAAATATAAAGCATGAGATTTACCTTCTACCGGTCTGATTGGCAAAGATTGAACAGTTATTACCCAGTGTGGGCAATGGTGTGGG
Source organism: Myotis pilosus (assembly GCA_036010255.1). NCBI lineage: Eukaryota > Metazoa > Chordata > Mammalia > Chiroptera > Vespertilionidae > Myotis > Myotis pilosus. The sequence continues at coordinate 4,924,267 of JASKON010000032.1, read as the reverse complement.
AGGATGGACACTCCCTGTCGTGCCCCTGCGGAGTCTGGGAAGACTTCCGGGAGGAGAGGGCCATGAGCTGAACTCGGGCTGTGTGGGCTGCGGGCGTCCGATTTCCTGATTTATGGATGTGCCCCTGAGATGCCAGACCCTGAAGGCCTGTCCCAGGGATGCGCGTGGTGACCATTCTTTCACTGAGCCACGCACTATTTTAAGCATCACAGTCACCCCCTAGGGGCCGTCCCGACCAGGGGGTTGGCCTTTCCTCCCGGTCTCCCCTCTGTCCGGGCGTTCAGTGCTCCCCCTGCAGTGCTGTTCCCCACTCTCCGCTCCCCCTGTGCCGCGCATCTCCCCACAGCGTTCAAACCCGCCTGCGGCCACACCTGCCCTGAGCGTCTCCACTGCAGCGGGACCGCCCTGTGCGAGAGGAGGGGGCGTATGTCTAGGAGTCTGGCGGGCTGTGCCACGTGCTCTCCTGGAGCTGTGCCAGCGTGTGCCCATAGGTGGGCGACGACGAGCCATTGGGCGATGAGTGTCTCCAGGGCAGTCCCTGCCGCCACCCTCCTGACCCCGGACTTGTCCCCCACAGACCGAGAAGGACATCCTGCTGCGGCCGGAGCTGGAGGAACTGAGGAACGAACACTCCGCGCGCTTCAAGCTCTGGTTCACGGTGGACAAAGCCCCTGAGGGTGAGCGGTGGAGCCGGGCAGGCGGGCTGGGGGCGCTGGGCTCCTCTGGCACCTGCTCTCCTCTGCATGCTCTCCCGTGGCCTGAGAGGGACCCGTGATCCGCGCCGTCACACAGCTGGAAACCATCAGGGACGGGCTTGAACTCAGGCTCCTCCCCAGCCCTGGCTGCACTGCCCCCTGCTGGACGAAGGAGGCTGGCCTTCCCCTGGGGCTGGGACGCCCTGTGGGCAGGTCTCCAGGGGCCGAGCTGGGGGCTGATGGCTCCCACCCTGTGGTTTGTGCCCTGTTAGGCCCATTTTTCTCTCCAGTCATCAGCCTGGGGGTGGGCTAGACTGACGGACGGTCTCCCCTGCCTGTCCAGGTGTTTAAGCTGTTGGCAAGGTCACACAGCTGATTGTGGAGGAGCCAAAACCATGTAGGAGACAGTGAGTGAGGGCTGCCGCCCCACCTTGAACACGGTTGCCCTCTGGGAGCTAAAGGACTTCATCTCCTGCCTTAGGGAGATGCGGATGCAAACAAATGATCTTCTTTGCTGTGGGAAAAGCAGCAGGTCAGGCTTCTTGGTAGATAGTAGCGGTGATGTTTGCTTTGGGGTTAGAGGCAACAGGGAGTGGTGGGGAGTGGGGCGAATTGGAGAGCGTCTGCCCCTCAGCTGCATGTCGGTCAGCCATGCAGGAATCCCGCCTGCAGACCAGGCCTCTCCACTCCTTAAGGGAGCTGGACCTGCATTTTCATGGGAAATTTCAAATGTTAGAAATAACATTTTCTAAGTAGCCACGTAGGCGCCAGCTTGTAATCTCCTTCGGTTCTGCCAGCCCCCCTTGCTTGGCCTCCAGCTTCTCACCCAGCCCCACAGTTCACTGGGACTCAAACACGTTGTGAGGAACACACCGCTCTCTGTTCCTCCCAGAAATGAGCAGATGGGCTCTGGGCTGGGCCCATCCCCGGGAGAGGAGCCTCCCTCCTGGGCGACCAAATCGGGTCCTGGGCCTCCTGGCCGAGAGCCAGACCCGGGCTGGATGGACTGCAGACCTGACGGCTGTGTCCCGAGGCCTCTGGCTGGACCGGCCATCCTGGGCAGCTCACCTGGGTTACAGGTTCCCTCCCGGTCGGGGCCCCCGCTGTGGGTGCTCATGAAGCCAGCCTGGCCCCGGGGCTGATGTTCCAGTGGGAAGGAAGCAGGTTTATTAGTAACTCACAGAGCATGGTAGCAGGTGGCCAGTGAGACCCGGGAAGACGGTACCGTTGGTCGGGCAAGGCCTTGAGTAAAGGCCGGGGGGTGGGGTGGGGTGGGGTGGGCGCACTGGTTCTGCAAGTCGGAGCTGCTCTTCCAGCAAAGAAAGGAACCTTTCTCTTGCACCCAGGTCTCAACCAAAAGGGGAGAGGAGGGGTAGGTAGCTGTGTTCGGTGCAGGTTCTAGAGTGGTAGGGGAGGCTCACCAGCCACACGGGAACCGCCTTGCCTGTTGCCAATGGACGGCCGTCCACTGGAGGAGGGGCCAACACTGACCCCTGCTGGTGGCACTCGGCAACGCCAAGACCAAAGGCCGCCTCCCGGGACTGTTGAGCAGGACTAGTTCGGGGCCCAGGGAGGGCCGTGGCTTTCTCCTCTCGTTTACATTTATGCTTAGCATCCCTGACCCCGTTTCAAGAGCATTGAGGTGCGGCTGTAACGTTAGCAGAAGCTGGACTTGTAGATGCTGAGGAAGAAGTGGCAGCTGAGCAGCACAGCCATCCTGAGCTCAGCGGGGGCACAGGAGGGGCCGCCCGTGTGGCAGATGCAGCGGACACGCTCCCCCATGAGCCACCCCCGTGCACGTGTGAGGAAAAGCACAGTCTGTAGAAATGGAGGTGTGCCATAGGCCTGCACATTCCATCGTGAGCAAATACAGTTCCGTTCCGTGCGGTTTTTTATGAGGTCCTTTCAGATACGTTCCCAGCTATAAAAATGTCACGTGTCTGTGCCCTGACTCATTCCAGAAGGCTGTTAGGCAGCTTAAGAAGGCTCCCAGCGTGAGTCAGAGGGGTACAAACAGAGAGCGAGTGAGGAAGACAAGGGCAGGGCGTGACATAGAATCAGGAACGAGGTTTGTACAAAACCATGGACTGGGATGCACACTTGCTGCAGCTCCTGAGCTTCCCAGCAGCCAAAGGGAAAAGGGGATGTGGCAGTGTCCGTACGATAGAGAATGCTCCATGGCTCAGCACCCCATCGCCAAGGCGAGTGGGACTGTGGCCCCTGGCACGGGACCCCGTGGAGCGGTGCCGTGAGTGCCCGTCCAGCCAGGCCCTTGGTCTCCTGCGCCTGCCCTTGGCTTCCAGAGCTGTTTCCGTTGGTGTCCAGGGCTTTAGCGAGGCTTTTCCAGCCTGAAAACAGACCAGCCAGGTAATCGGGGCTCAGGGTGGAGGGACTCGGAGCAGAGCCGTCCCCAGCCTCTGCCAGCCCTGGCGGAGCACTGGGCCCTCTAAGCCAGCGTCCCTCCGTCTCCTCCCCCTCCCATCTACTGCCCTCCCCCTGCTGCCTCTCCCACCATCCCCGCTGCCCCTGCGCCCCTCCCCCCAGAGCCCAGCTAGAAGATTGGCCTGGGTGACCACCCCCGCATTGGCCAGAGCGCACGGCCGGCCTGGGCGAGGCCCTCACGGTGGGATCAGGAGGTGGCCAGTGGGCTCCTTGGAGGGGAGGCAGCCGTTTGTCTGTGTCTCGGGCTGAGCTGCTCAGCACAGGGGTCATGTGAGAGCCTCAGTCCCCAAGGAGGGTGTGTCCCACCCGAACCTGGGAGCCGTGAAGGAAGGTGAGCTTCACACCGGCCCCTCCTCACTCGTCTGAAAGAGGAGGCAATGGTTAGGCAGCACGTTTGAAAGATGGGTGACCCCCTCCCCCCTGGACCGCGTGGCCCGTGCGGTAGGCAGGATGGCACTGTGAGGACACGTGGACACTGAGGCACAGCGGGGTTGATGCCCAGCAGATGGGAAGCCAGAGCCAGAGAGGGGGCGGCTCCCCTTCCTCTCTTCTGCCCCTGGCGGTGCCCAGCGGTCAGAGCCCCACCCTCCCATCGGACTTCTGCCAGCCTTCGGTCCCCATCGGTCCCTGCACCCCTCTGAGCAGCCCCTACAGCGGGCCGGCCCCTGAGGGTCCGGTTCGACTAGAGCCCTTGCCAGCCCAGGTGCCAGGTTCTCACCAAGGGCACGTCAGTCACCCGGAGGAATGAAGGGAGGTTCCAGACCTCAGGCGAACCTGGAGACACACTGTGTGCGAGATGGGGTGCGGGCAGGGCCAAGACCGCTGTGTCTGGGTCTTGCTATTTCCAGGCTCATTCACTGCTGGTTTGGGACACATTCTTTCCTTCCTTCCTTATTAATTGAGCAAGTACTATGTGCGGGCTGTCTGGGCACTGGGAACACAGCGCATGGGCCGGCACCCTGGTGGCAGCAAGTCAGATGGGCCGTGGAGGAGGTGTTGGTGGAGACTGTCACCTTGACCAGCCTGGAGCTGGACACTGGCTTGGGGACAGACCCCTGGGACCTGGAGTCCACATCCTAGCCGAGCGGATGCCTCCATGTGTGACCTTGGGCAACTCAATTCTGGGTCCTCTGGGCCTCAGTTTCCCTGTTTGTAAAATGGGATCCTTAGCCCTCTCGCTGTCCACACACTGGTGGTTCTGAGGGCCAAATGGAAATGAAAGGTTTTGTGAACTGGAGACCCAGAAGGGTTTGCGTTGTGCCGTGGGCAGGCCAGGCTGGGCGGGCATCAGCGCGAGGGTGGCGTGGATCAACCCACCCTTCAGTGTGGTCTCACCCAGCCCCACCTCCCTTCACTCTTCAGTGTTTGTCGAGAGAAGGGAAGCATTCTCGGGCCAGGACCTCATCCACCGTGGGGGGGTCCTGGGCAGGGGGGCCGTGCTTGGGCTCACCTAGTCTCTACCCCCCCGCAGTTTGGGACTACAGCGAGGGCTTCGTGAACGAGGAGATGATCCGGGACCACCTCCCGCCGCCCGAGGAGGAGCCGCTGATACTGATGTGCGGGCCGCCGCCCATGATCCAATACGCCTGCCTGCCCAACCTGGACCGCGTGGGCCACCCCAAGGAGCGCCTCTTCACCTTCTGATGGCCGGGCACTGCTGCGCGCATGCCCGCCCCGCCCCCCTGCCACCTTTACCCTCACCCCCCACATCCCTCACTGTGGCCCGGGGCTCGGCCTGGCCTGCCCGCGCCCGCCCGGCGGTCACCCTGCTGGGCTGGCCCCCAAGGCACCCCTTCGGGATCAGGGTTCGGTTACTGTGGCCGCCACGGCCGCCTTCAGGACAGGCTCCTGTCTGACCCTCACTGGTTCTTACAGTGATGGTCGCCGGGCTCAGTCCCTCCCTCAGCCCCACCCCACACACTACTGGGCCAAGGCCGCCAGCACCCAGCTCCACCGCCCTCCCAGAGCAGACCACAGGTGGAAATGACCGGAAATACATGGCAGTCAGAGCTGCGGGTGCCGGGGACTCCCCTGCCACCACCTGGGGACCCCCGGCAGCGCCCCTCACTACCTGCCTCGGGGCCAGGCCAGGCGTCAGCACCTGACACTACAGGGCAGGTACCACCCAAAGGTCCCCTTGGCAGGGACTGCTGGGGTGAGAGGCTGCCCCCCCAGGGCTGGGAGGAGGGGCCGGCTGAGGGCCCCCCCGGCACATGGCCCTCCCGGAGCCTCCACATCTTCCCCAGTGCACCCAGACACTGGGCAGCTTTGGGAGTTCCAAGCTGTCGGCTCGGTGGTTAGAGCGACCACTTCAGGGTGCTGGGCCCCAGCCCTGACGGCAGAGGGAGGACAGAGCTACTGGTTATTTCTTCCTCTGCCCTGAACCCGCCCTCCTGCTGCCTGCACCCCGCCCCGCGTGGGGGAGACTTAGCGCCTCTTGTCCGCGCCACATTCTCAGTGGCCGCGTCGTTGCCTTTAGACGGCAGTGGGTTAGCCTCTTGCATATCAGCTTTTTCAGAGTCATTTATGAGCAGGAAAAACGTTGAAATAAAACTTCGCTAATGGTAACCCTCGTGTGGCTCCCTGAGCTGTGACCTGTGTCCCTGTGGGGGGCAGGAGGGGGCAGGCTGCCCGGGCCTGGCACTTAGTGCAGGAAAGTACACGGGAAAAACCCGCCCCGAGGCCAGCGCTGGTGACCAGTGACGCCACATGCACCCCCAAGGGCCCTGCTTTTCCCCGATGCTGGGGGGCTGGAGGGCTCTCCCTGTCCTCACTCACCAGGACCCCCGCGGTCGGACAGTCGGCTGTTTCCAGTTGGTGGATTCTGAGTGACTGGCTGCTTCACCTCCTTCCAGGCTGTCTTCTAGGACAGATTCCTGGGGGCAGGGCCGGGCTGGGGCTGGACCCTGGGAGGCCAGCGCTTAAACTCCCCGCGTGCCCATCCTGTTCATGTCAGATCCCCGAGGTGAGGTCTGGGGGGACCTCAGGTCTGTCCCGGGCTCTCCGCATGTCCCAGGGGCTTCCTGTTAGTTCTCTCCGCCAGACAGCCCCGAGGGAAGCAGGGTAAAGTCATCAGCCCCACTTCTGCTGCAGAGACGGCTCAGCAAGCAATGGCTTTGGGGTTGGAGGTGGGGCCTGGTGAGGCCAGTGTCCTGCCCTGTGGAAGGCTCCACGGGGAAAGGCACTCACTGGTTTCCACACCCATCTCACCAGCTGTTCCACGTGCTGGGGACTCTGGCTGCCCCACGCGTGCCTCCCTGCTCCTGGGCAGCTAGTGAGCAAGGCACCAGGCCAGGAAGCGGTGGTGGTAAATGCCAGGGAGGGAAGCCCTGCCAGGAGAGGACCTGCGGGGACGTGGCAGGAAGGATCCATCCTGCTGGGGTAGGTGTTTGAGGTGGTGGGAACAGCAAGGGAAGAGCCCTTGTGGTCAGAACAAGCTCGTGGAATGGACTTCCAGACAGATCAGAGGAGGCAGGTGGCTGAGGTGATACTGCAGATGAGGTTGGATCGAAATGACCAGCAAGTGCAAAGGCCCTGGGGCAGGGACCTGCTGGGAGGCACAGGGAACATGGTAAAGGCCAGTGTGGCTGGAGTGGAGGGGGGAAGAAGAGGAGATGGGGTAGTTAACAGGAAAAGGAGCGTCCCTTTTTCCTCTCCTCTTACCTTCTATTCTGTCTCCAGTGGGCAGGAGAGGGACTGACCTGGGAACCCCAGGCCCCCATGGCCCTTCACACCCACTGTGTGCTGGGCTCTGCTGAGCACTGGATACACAGTCGGTCTCCTCATTCCTGCCTCCATCTGGAGGGTGAGAAAACGGGCCTGAGGGTCAGGGTCTGAACGCACACCTGCCTGCGCCCGCTGGAAGCTGTCTCCTGGAGCAGGGAAGAAGGGCATGAATTGCATCTGGTCTCCCCTCTCCTGGTCTCAGTTTCCCCACCTGTAAAATGGGTACATGAACTCGGTCAGTGATTCTTCACCCTCTCAGACCTGAGAAGTGAATTCATAGGTAATATCACTAGTCTGTACAGAATTTAAACACACACACAGCTCTAACTACATTAGAGCAAGAAAGAAAAGGAATTTATAAAATGGGGTTCGGTCAGGGTTTGCCCAAATGCCAGGCCCCTGAACGGCAGGCCCCGGATTGCAGCCGGGCTCCTGGGCTCCCAGGCGGGCACAGTTCTTGGTCAATTTCCAAACAAAGCCGGACCCAGTTCCTCGGCTCCAGCGCAGCTACCTTCCTGGCAAGTCCATGTTTTTCACTCCGGACAAAAGTCCCGCGTGTTCATACAAGAATTGGAGCGAAGCCTGGCGCAGTCGCAACCGGCCTCTCAGCTCCAGGAATGTCGCTGGGGTTGGGAGACTGTCCCAGCTCCACGTGACCGGATCTCTGTCCTCTGGACAACCAAACAGGACCCCGAAAAGCTCGGAAATGCCCCTGGGGAGGCACCCCGCTGAGAATCCCAGAATAAATTGATTTCAGTTGTGCTGGCTTTTAAAAATCATTGAAGTGACTTTTATACCTTTCACTTAAGGCACCCCAGGGCTTTAACTCCGGCACCCTCTGGCTGCTTCCTGGCTCTGCACCTGCTCGCCACGGTCCAGCTGGCCCCGGCTGGGGCGGGACCTGGGCCTCCCTTCTGCACCCCTGGGAGGGAGGGGATAGTGGCCGCTGTTGGCAGCTGAGAAAAGGAAGGCCAGCCAGCACCCCATCATAGCCGCCCAGGTGGGACCTGGATTCCCCTCTGTCTGGTGCCCAAGCCCAGAGCTCTTGCCCAGTTTTTCCATGGAGCTTCTGGTGCCAGATTTTTAATGATTATTTCAGAGAAGAAAGGAGAGAACCATTGATCAGCTGCCACCTGCATACCCCACACTGGGGATCGAGTTCGCAACATCGCATGTGCCCTGACTGAGAATTGAACCGTGACCTCCAGGTTCATAGGTCAGTCGACAATCACTGAGCCACCTCAGTTGGGCCTGATGCCAGATTTTTAATTGTAGTGTGATGTTCTGTCCAGTGCACATAACTCATTAACCAAAGTCACAATTTATTTTATTTTTTTAAAGTGGACTTTTTCATACTTTTAAAATACATTTTTGAGTTCAGAGAGGAAGGGAGAGGTAAAGAGAAACATCAATGATGAGTGAGAATCATTGGCTGCCTCCTGCACGGCCCCTTCTGGGGATAGAGCCTGCCCCCGGGCATATGTCCTTGACTGGAATCAAACCGGGACCTTTCAGTCCGCAGACCTCCCCTCTATCTGGGCCAAACCGGCTAGGGCCAACGTCACAATTTTAAAAAAAGGGGGGTACATAAGTCCATTTGCAGTGTTGGACTAAGAAAAGAATTAACAGCTCAAGCACTAAGCTATTTGTATCTGCAGGGCCAAGTGTGGCTCTGGGACCGGGCCAGGCGGCCCTCCACTGGTCACCCCGGTGAGCACTGCCCCTTAATACGTCACAAAGGGAGCGCCAAGGGAGCGCCTACTGTGCGCCGCCGTTTCGAGGTCGCCCAGTACACAGTCACCAGCTCCCCAGTTCCGCCTCTGCCTTCACACCAGCCTGTCCTTTAAGCGTGAGGGGGTCGGGCAGATCGCAGCACCCAGGCATCCCGCAAAGTAGGCGGGTCACCTCAGGGGCAACCTTTACCCGCTCAAAAATTCGTCTCACATTAGCAGTGAGGATTCGGGCGTCACCCCGAATCGTTATTTTCCTTACTCATAAGTTTAAGGCATAAAGGGGCTCCTCCGTTCCTCGCTACATGGTGATTCCGAATCTCATTAGTGCTATGGTGAGTGTAAAAGTTGACCGTTGAACTGAGATCCCCGTCCCTTTAAAGTGGATCTTAATACTAGTTCATATTTTATGTCGCTTTTCGTTTTATTTGTCCGGCGCGGGGAGAGAATAGAGATGATAATGACCTCACACTTCGTATGCAGATAAGCGGCTAGCGCCGCTAAGGCTCACGGGGAGCGCTCCGCCCCTTCCGATTCTTGCCTGCTTTGAACTGTCGCGAGAATTCGTCAGGGAAACGCCGGAAACAGCTCCTCAGCAGCGGCTGAAGGGGCGGTCTCGAGGAGCGAGGGATTCCGAGCTGCTCCGTGGTGCAAGATGGCGGACCTCTCCCTGGACGAGCTTATCCGGAAACGGGGAGCTGCGGCAAAGGGGCGGTAAGCGGCCTTTCCTCCCTTCGGGGTTCAGGGCCCGTGGCCTAGCGCGGCTCGGGGTGGAGGGGGAGCGGCCCGGGGTGGAGGGGGGAGCGGCCCGGGGCGACGGAGGGCCTCCTGCGCCCGCCCCCTGCCGGAGCCGCGCCGCTCATTGGCCCGGCCGCCCACTGGCTGCAGGCACCGTCGCTTCGCGGGCCAGGGGAGGCTGGCGTGGCCGCCGGCGGCGGCGGGGCCGGGGTACGCGGCCTGTGGGAGCGGCCGAGGGGCGCCCTCAGGGGGCGGAGCTGCCCTCCGGGTCCCGAGAGCTTCCCCGGCGCTGCCTCCTCCCGAGAAGACGGGCGCTCGGGCCCCGCTCCCCGCGCCCTCCCCTCGGCCTTCGAGTTAGACGAGTGGCCTGCGACGGGGCCGTGACTTGCCCGGACTCTGCGGGGACCGTCCTCCGCCTCCGGCGCCGACCGCCCTCCCCGCGCCGCCGCTGTTCGCCCCCGGCCCCGCGTGTGCGGCGTGTCGGGGACCCCGAGCGCCCGAGGACACTGTCTCGTTGGCATTTTCCCGGCCCGGCCGGCGGGTTGTCCCCATTTTACAGATGCGGGCTCGAGGCTGGCAGGGGCAGAGCGCCGGGTCCGAGGCCGCGGCGAGCGGGGCTGCGCATGAAGTTGCTGCCCGCGGGGCCTCGGCGGGGGAGGAAACCCCGGGGGCGGCGTGGGGGTGCTGGCCGTTTCCGGCGGCCGCGGCTCCGGTCCTCAGAGGGGCTGGGGCTGAGCGGGGAGCTGCGGAGGCGGTGGGCCGCCTGTGTCGGGAGCCGGGACCCGGCCCGGGGTTTCCTGCCCACGTTGCCGTGGCTGGACTGTTTGTAAACAGCCAGGCCGCGACGGTGATCCGCGCCGTTGTTTTCTAATGCCTCCCGGTGCCTGAAGCTAGAAAATAGCCTCTCCCCTGCTGTCTAAAATGAGTCCCACCAAAAAATAAAAATAAATGAAGTGAGTCCCTCCGCCCCCGCCCCGGCTCGGCGGCCCGCACCTCACGGCTTCTGGCCCACGACCCGCCCTCGGTATTCATTCCCTCAGCTCCGCTCCTGGGTCTCGTCCTCGAGGAGCGGGCGTGGCGGTGGCGCTGGGTCCTCTGCCGCTTGCAGACGGTCCTGGTGTCACAGGTTTGCCGGGTGGCTGCTGAAGGAGCCCCTCGGTGCTGGCGGCGGGGGCTCTGTGTGCGGGTCTGTGCTGTTCGCCTGGGGATGTGCAGAGCCGCGCGTGGGGCGTGGGGCGTGGGGCGGTGGGCGGGGCGGCCGGGACGCCGGCGGTGAATCCGTGGGAAGCCCCCGGGCGGGGTGTGCACGCAGCCCCGCTGGGTCCGGGGCCTCCCTGGCCGGATGACTGAGCTGGGCAGCTCCTCAGTGGTGACGGAGGTTCTGGTAGATCCTGAGGGTGTGAATGTAAGACTATGGGAGCGTATGCCTTCAAGTTCGCACCGGGTAGTAGGTGCTAGCAAGTGGGGCAGTTATCGTGGGCCCCAAAGGCTGGAAGCCAGGCCCTCCCCTGGGGACATGCTGGGCTGCAGTGGGCCCGGAGTCAGACTGCAGAGGTCAGCCCCCCGCCTCTCCCACTTGCCATTGGTCTATGCAGGTTGCTACCATTTCCTTATCGATAAAGTGTGGGCGGTCCTGGCTTCATTGGCCATTGCCAGCACCGGTGGATTAATATCTAAAGTTCTTCAGACGTGTCCGATGAGGGCTGAGCGCCCCGTGGACGTTAGCAGTTTCCAGTAGGAGACGGTTGCTTGGGGGAGATGCAGGCAGAGAGTCAGGTGTGGAAGAAACGACTGCCTGCTGTGTTTGAGTTAAATCTGCTGGAAACTCCGTTTTTATTTATTGAATTAAAATCCACCATTTAATGCAATGCTCAGTAATAAAACACTTACAGAAACATGGATAAATCTTAAACACATCGTGCCAAGTGGAAGAGGCCAAACAGCTACATATTGTCTGAGTCTCTCCATGATGTTCCGGAGAACCTAAAACAACAGGGGCAGGAAATCGGCAGTTGCCAGGGACTTGAAGGGGAGAGGGGAGGAGATTGACTACACCTGGGCACCGGGGAACTGTTGGGGTTAATAAAAGTTTTATCTTTTGATTGTGGCAAAGCATATATCTAAAAAGGGTGAATTTTACCGCATGTAGATTATATCTCAAAATCTCATTTATCAACAACAAAGCAGAGCATCCTACCACACCAAGAGTAGTTCATGCACAGACAGCCTTCAGACCTCTCCTCCCCTTTAATGGAGAGACGTTGCAGAGCTTGTGAGCATATTGGGCATAACTCTGCCAGCGCCATGTCATAGGCAGTCATGTGAATGTTCAAACCCCACGTTCACAGCCTGTCCCCAGATTAATGGCTCTCAGTTTCACTGTCCCGTCGTCGTCTTGGGCTCTTGTGCTTGAGTTGGGTGCTTGTATTTTCAGTGCCATGGGTGGGCTTGGGCTTGTGGAACCGGCTGACACGCAGCAGAGTGCCCCCTGAAGAACAAATGGGGTTCTGAAGTTTTGAATCTTAAGAGGGGAAAGGCTTTCTTAAGAAAGATACGTTCTTCAAACACAGCACCTTCCCCAGAGCTCCGCTCATCCTTTGCTGCGGCCTGTTGTTGTGCAAGATGAAGATCAACCCAAGCAGCTGCAGTCCTGGGCGGCTGACAGCACTGACGGACTGGTCTCGATTCTTATTTAATACATTTTTATTGATTTCAGAAAAGAAGGGAGAGAGAGAGAGAAACATCAATGATGAGAGAGAATCATAGATCAGCTGCTTCCTGCACATCCCCCACTGGGGATTGAGCCCACAACTTGGGCATGTGTCCTTGGTCGGAATTGAACCTGGGACCCTTTAGACCGCAGACCGATGCTCTATCGACTGAGCCAAACCAGCTAGGTGTCCATTTTTATTTTACTTGCCCAACCAACAAAGAGAAAAGCTAGATCTGGGAGTCATGTCAAGAAATGTAAAATTTCTGAACAGTTAATATAGTCTATTCTACATGTTTACTAGGAGATTCCTTCCTGGGAACTTTGGTTTAACATTGCATGGATGTCCCAGGAACTTTTATCTTAATACTTTAGGAAGAACCTGTGATTGTCTCAGAAAATGTCTTTCCTCTTGATGGACATAGACAGCCTGTGGAGGTGTAAATAGCCTCTTTCCCCACAGGGCATGGAATGTACTTGTACTTAAGAACAGCCTTTCTGTTTCATGTTCATTGCACCTTGTAAGTCAAGAAAGGGGCCACTATCATTATTATTACCTGGACCCCAATTCACTATCCTTATTATTACCTGGACTCCAATTAATTTTCGGAGGTTTTCTTGATTAATTTGAAATTACAGAAAGGGGGGGGGAAAGGGAGGGGGTAGTTTTGAGTGCTCCTTCGTTTTCCCCCACACATAGCACATCTCTAGTGACTTCAGTTGCTCAAGACCCATGGATGAGTCTCCTCAGGACAGCACTGGGCACCAGCTGGTCATTTCTTCCTTTAGATATGAGAGCATCACGATTGAGTGAGTCGAGACAACATCTGGTTTGATTAGTGTAACCCTCGGGATAGCTGTCTGTCCACTGCGTCCATGTGTTAGATGAAGCTGGCAGGCCCCTTAGTGGGAAAGTTGGGCCTTGAGTGTGTGGGAGCTGAGCAGCCCTGGGCCACACGCCCTGACTGAGGGTCCTTGGAACCAGGACGGGTGGGAGTTGGAGAGCTTTTCAGTTGAGGCCAGGGCCCTGGTCTGGGTCCTCAGTGCTTGTCTGTCTGTTGAAATAGGAGAGGGAAATGTATGCCTAAAACAGGAAAATTAGTTACTACATAACTTAGAGGGAAAGAATTAGTATTTAAAATGAAACCTCTGCACAAGACTCTCTTGGAAGGTAAGAGGGTAGTGTGTTATTTTTCTTTATGTCTCTACCTAAATTCAGTGCTCTCTTCGGCAGCACATGTACTAAAATTGGAATGATGCAGAGAAGATTAGCATGGTCCCTGCACAAGGATGACACGCAAATTTGTGAAGTGTTCCATATTTTTAAAAAATAATCAAGTAGCTAATTCAGAATTGACCCAGGGTAATGGAATGAAACTGTGTTTTCTCCCTATAAAGATGACCTCAACACATATGTTCTCTAACCCAGAGATCCCCATGGGTTAAAATCCACTTTATAATAATCCATGCCCCATCATTGGCCTGAATCCTTGGGGCAGCTGCCACTCTGCCCTCCACAGATAGAGCCACGAGAGTGAGGCCTTCCTAGCCCCATACAAACCCTCTTTGGGCATCACACGTGTCCTGGCTCCAGTCAGGGTCTGGGAGAAAGAGTTCAGACTCCAGTGGGGCATTTGCCCTCTTAATCCACAGTACTCTTCCCAAGACCCGGGGGATGCCTGGCGAGTGGCTGACGCAGTGCGATGGTGCGCTGTTGTGGGGGTGACGGGGGGCTGTTAAGAGACTTGCTCAAAATGTCCCTCTCCCCTCTGCAAACATTTACTGAGGCCCGAAGTGCAGGATGTGTTTCAGGAACCTCTGATAGCCTGCATTTGGAGGTGAGGCTGCAGGCCGAAGTTGGGGCAGACCAGGAGCCCCATTGAGGGAGGTTGGGCTTTGTTTTTTTTTTGTTTGTTTTTTGTTTTTTAAAATATATTTTATTGATTTTTCACAGAGAGAAGGGAGAGAGATAGAGCGTTACAAACATCCATGAGAGAGATACATCGATCAGCTGCCTCCTGCACATCTCCCACTGGGGATGTGCCCGCAACCCGAGTACATGCCCTCGACCGGAATCGAACCTGGGACCTTTCAGTCCGAAGGCCGACGCTCTATCCACTGAGCCAAACCGGTTTCGGCGAGGTTGGGCTTTGTTAGGGAACCTCAACAGTTCTTGGGGCAGGAGGTAACATAATTGACTCTGTTTTAGAGACCTGCTTCTAGCAGGAATGTTTATTTGGAAAATTCCTGATGACTAATGCCTGCTTTATAACCACTACTGCTACCTGCTGGGATGAGTAGCTGTCTTTTCATGCAGGAAGAGGAGCAGTGATTATAAAAAGCCTGAACACTGAACCCCCTAAAGCCGTTCATGACAGGAGTTGGAAAGAACTGGGGTAGCCGGGAACTGAAGGCATGGAATTGCAGGAAAGTGGCTTACTCCCCACAACTACATCACCTCCCTCCCCCAAATGTACCTTCTGCGCTGTCCAGCGGGTAAAACACTAGCACCAGGCTGGTGTTCCTGGTGGTCTTTCTGGCCTGACAGGCAGCATGGTGTGTGGATCCCCAGCATGTGCACATCCTCGGTGCACGTTCACCCTCCAGTTGCTAGCGAGGGTGCTTTCTCCCTCAACGTGACTGAAGTCCTGAGATTTTCCTTAGCCGGTGACAGTACTACTCACCCTTCCTTAGCTCTTCAAAGTCTGGCCTTTATTTTCGACCCATGCTTAATTTGTTAGGACTTCACCTAGATACAGTGAAGTTCAAATCCAGCCTTCACCATTATAGCTCTGTGATTTGGGATTCTCAGTTTTCTCCTCCATAAAATGTGGATAATAGCCTAATTCTCAGAGTTGTGAGGGTTTAAGGAGGTGTGTCAAAGTCTATGGACCTTTAGTAAGTGCTCAGGACTGTTAGTTGAGATCATCTTTATAAAATCTTTCGTACACCTGATAGCAGTTGCCCCTATGTGGCCATGGCAGACATTGCTTATCAACCATAAACTCCTGTGAATTCTCAGTAGAGCACTTAAGAGCCATTACTGATCATCAGAGAGGAAAATTGTTGAGAAATATGAATAAATTAAGGTTATAGAGGCTACTCTCCATAGCCCCTCCTAAGTCAGTTTACTAATCTGCCCCTTTTCCATTCTCTGTTCAGGTATATGAAATTTGTTTTCAAGAATCTTGTTCTCTCTGTAGCCACTGATCTGATTACTATTACTGTAGATCAAGCATGTCAAACTCGCAGCCCTCGGGCCGCATGCCTCATTTATTTGGCCCCTGTTAGCCTTTGAGTTTGACATGCTTGCTGTAGATGCTTGCCTTTTCTAGAATTTCATAGAGACCGAGTCTTTCAGTATGAACTCTTAATGTCTGGCTTCTTTTACTCAGCACATTATTTTTGAGCTTCATCTGTGTTACTTGGTGTATCAATAGTTCATTCCTTTTTACCGCTGAGTAATATTTCATTGTATGAATATATCACAGTGTATATCCATTCACCTGGTGATTGGCATTTGGTGTGTGTTCAGATTTTGGTGATAGTGAATAGAAGCTACTCTGAAAAAAATAAAGAAGCTCATTGTTCCTTTAGTTATTGAAAATAATCACTTTCAGCCGAAACCGGTTTGGCTCAGTGGATGGAGCGTTGGCCTGCGGACTCAAGGGTCCCGGGTTCGATTTCGGTCAAGGGCATGTACCTGGGTTGCGGGCACATCCCTAGTGGGAGATGTGCGGGAGGCAGCTAATCGATGTTTCTCTCTCATCGATATTTCTAACTCTCTATCTCCCTTCCTCTCTGTAAAAAATCAATAAAATATATTTTTTTAAAAAAAGAAAGAAAATAATCACTTTCAGTTGGTTATCTTTTTGCCCCCGTTTATGGGCATTGTTTTCTTTATTGAAAGTGTAATTGATGGCATGGCGGCTAGATTTGCCCAATTTCATGGTATTGTAAAATCACGGAGTATCACATGATAAGAACATCTTACCTCCTTTAGTTATAAATATCAGGAACCTTTGCTAATGAGGGTGCCCTGGTGATGGGAGGAGGTGGGATGTGGAGAAGGCAGACGAAGATAGGAAATCTTCAGGACAGGCTCAAGTTGGGATTAGGGCAGCCGTGGGGCAAACTACGGCCCGCGGGCTGGATCTGGCCCGTTTGAAATGAATAAAACTATTGAAATAAAAGACCGTACCCTTTTATGTAATGATGTTTACTTTGAATTTATATTAGTTCACACAAACACTCCATCCATGCTTTTGTTCCGGCCCTCCAGTTCAGTTTAAGAACCCATTGTGGCCCTTGAGTCAAAAAGTTTGCCTACCCCTGGATTAGGATGTGTCTGACCCCCACTGGTGGATGTGCTCATCAGTGACATCTCCCACTGTCAGTGTTTTTGCAGCCTGGTTCCATTTGTAATGCCCCTACCCGGCAGGCAAGATCGTTGTGGGTCCCACTTTTAGGGTCAAGCCCTGGGTTACTCTGTGCCCTGGCTACATGGGTAGGAGCTGGGAGGAGCAATTAGTAGCCAGGATCACAACAGGGTGTTGGACTGGTTGGTGGAGGCAGTCTTCTCTAGGAGAAGCGCTTTCAGGGGCAGCCATCACTTCTCTCTCACCTCCCCAGGGGCTTGAGTAGGAAGGAGGGAAGCTTGGGCCTGTTATAATGGAAAGATTGTGGGCTCTGGAGTCAGGTGGACCTGGTGTCCAGTCCCAACCATGCTACTAGCGCTATGATTTAGTTCTTACAGAGGAGATGAGGTGATGGCAACTAACAGCCATTGTGAGCCTGGATGGTTAATGATTGATAGGAGCCACGTAGGGGCCTTGACACTTCCCTGGATCAGGGTCAAAAAGCTGTTTGAGCCTTTGTCATTCCCCTGGTGCCAGGATGACACCGGTCAGGAGCTGCAGAGTGTGCCCCTGCGAAGCTCTTAGTCCCTCCCAGGAGATGCAGGCTTGTAAACAAATCACTGTGATGCTGCATGGTAAGTGTCTTAATGGAAGCTCTGTCCAGCTGTGGAAGTGATGGGGGGTGGGGGAAGTGAAGGAATGGGAGGTGGGGAGCTTACTGTCTCCTGCTGCCAGCACTGCACGAGCAAGAAGCCCCTAGCTGGGTCGTAGTGGACATTTCCATAGTCTGCCTAGAATGCCCTTGACTCACTTCTCTTTCCAGACACCCTGGCCTCTAAGCCTGCCCACCACCTGCAGGCATGCACTTGCTTGTGGTGTCCCCGCAGACTTTGGACTTTCCTAGAACAGGAGTCTGGTGGTTATTTGGGTATCTGTATGCCTCCACCCCCAAGTCAGAGCCCCAGGAGACCTCCTTGCTGTGCCCTTTTGGCGACTTGATTGCTGGGCCCAGGGCCTCTGGCTTCAGAGGGGTTCAGTGCCTGATGAGTGAAGGATTCATCTGGAGTGCTTTCTGCTAACTTTGGTTTTATCTGTCTGGACCTTACGTATTTATCAAAATATTTTTTCCTTATTTTATGAGTAGGCCTTCAGTAGTAGATCCTGGTGTGAACTGAAAGTCTGTTACTTTTCTGTGATGGGCATCATCAACAGATGTAGGGAGTTGAAATCATTAAATAAAACCAGTGGGGGCTAAAAGTCTATCTTCTCTAATAATAAAGCATAATATGCTAATTAGACCAGACAGCTGAACAACCTTCCAGACGAAGCTGGGGCTGCAAGGGCCGAGCCCCTTGCACGAATTTCATGCATCAGGCCTCTAGTATATTATATATATATGATACTTTTCCTCCACCTTTGAAGTTCTAGCTGGGCTAATCAGAGTAACAGAGACAGATTAACAGAAAAAATAAAATTTAATACATGCACATGAATTCACATAAGCATGAAGATTTTTATTTAAAAAATTATTTTATTTTATTTTATTGATTTCACAGGGGAAGGTAGAGGGAGAGAGAAACATTAACAATGAGAGAGAATCACTGATCAGCTGAGCCCCCCCCCCCCCACCCCCCCCCCAGGATCAAGCCTGCAACCCGGGCATGTGCCCTGACCGGAGATGGAGCCGAAACCTCCTGGTTCATAGGTTGATGCTCAACTACTGAGCCACGCCGGTTGGGCTTAATATGTCAATTTTTATTTGCAGGCTCAGTGTCAGACCAGGAGTTGGAGGTATCCGATCTTATTTTGGGATCCAGCAGAGCTTCCTCAGCCAGCCAGCACGCACGGCCACCTTCCAGCAGAAGTTTGATGCCCGGCAGAAGATCGGCCTCTCGGATGCCCGGCTCAAGCTGGGAGTCAAGGATGCCCGAGAAAAGCTTCTGCAGAAAGATGCTCGTTTCCGGATCAAAGGGAAAGTGCAGGATGCCAGAGAGATGTTGAATTCCCGCAAGCAGCAGAGCATGGCTCCCCAGAGGCCCCACCAGGTAGCTGATGCCCGGGAGAAGCTCAGCTTGAAGCGGAGTTCCCCTGCTTCCTTCATGAGCCCCCCCATCGGGACGGTGACTCCAGCGCTGAAGCTCACTAAAACCATCCAGGTAGGTATGGCTCTTGTCATAAATCCCAGGAAGCCAGCAACAACTATAGATTCTGGCAGAGAGCAGGGCTCCAGAATGTTTGGGGAACATAACATTCCTGGGTTTGTGTAGTAACCAAATGAGGAAGGCAAGGTATTGCCCAGTTTTATATAAAAGCAGGGGAGGTCCTGTGAAATGAGGTGACTTTCCCAGGTGAGCTAGCGGTGGAGGGAAGAGAGGGGAAGGGACAAAACATTTATGGAGCATGTGCTACCTGGCAGGCACCAGCATGTATGACCTCCCTACTCACTATATTGCTCACTGCAGCCCCGGGGTTGTTACCTCAGCTTTATCTAAGAACCTCGGTCCCGGAGATGTGAACTATGCCCAGAGCTACCCAGCTCCTCATACAGTGTGCTGGCCACCTGCACAGCCAGCACCCCGAAGGGAACAGGGAGATCATTTCATCTCCACACGCTGTGGTAACAGGAACAGAGGCAGCAGGGAGCAGGCCTTGAGCCGGTTCATTGAGCCCCGCGCGTTCCTTGCCAGGGGATCTCTGGGATGGCGAGACTTCCTGTCACTCTCCTGTTTTGGACTGAGGCACTCTGTAGGGCCTTTTACCAAAGACCAAACTGAGCGCCCCTCATAGTTCAAGTTCAGTGACCGTAGAGAATATGTGGGCCTATGTGATGGATTGTGACCAGCGGGTGTTTCTAGGTCCCACAGCAGAAGGCCATGACACCACCTCATGCCCATCCTGCTGGAATGAGGATTAACGTCGTCAACAATCACCAGGGGAGACAGGTAGAGTGTGTGCGTGTGTTCTGGACGTGTGTGTACAAATGTGTTTTGATTGGACCTGCTGAGTGGATTAACTGATGCTACTTTAAGGTTCACAATTTGAAGAATTGGGAGAGATTACATTTGACTGTACTTCATGAGTTTTAAGAAGAAATTTTAAAACTGAGGAGAGAGGCATAAGAGGCAGAAGCAAATTGAAAAAAAAATTTTTTTAATTAATATGTGCTTAATACAGAAAATTTACAAACCAGAGAAAGATTAGGAAGAAGAAGTTTCTACGCTCCTATTCTCCTAAGCCAACCATTGTAAAAATTCTGCCCTGGTTCCTTCCTGTTTTTTAAATGTCATTATTATTTAATTATTGCATAGTTGTAGTTATGGTTATATTTTTTTAAAATATATTTTATTGATTTTTTACAGAGTGGAAGGGAGAGAGAGATAGAGAGTTAGAAACATCGATGGGAGAGAAACATTGATCAGCTGCCTCCTGCACATCTCCCACTGGGGATGTGCCCGCAACCCAGGTACATGCCCCTGACCGGAATCGAACCCAGGACCTTTCAATCCGCAGGCCGACGCTCTATCCACTGAGCCAAACTGGTGTCGGCTATATTTTTAATCCATTTTTGTGTCATTCTTTTTTCACTTTATAACAAGCATTTTTCTGTTTTCACATTTATTGTAAACAACATTTTGAACCCTTGGTTCGCCATAAACGTCTATAGATGCAAGCAGGATGGTTTCCATTTTGGACGCATGTCAGTTAACTGGTTAATAACCACATAATCCAGGGGTCCTCAAACTACGGCCTGCGGGCCGCATGCAATTACAAATATTGTATTTGTTCCCGTTTTTTTTTTACTTCAAAATAAGATATGTGCAGTATGCATAGTTTTTTTTTTAAACTGTAGTCCGGCCCTCCAACGGTCTGAGGGACAGTGAACTGGCCCCTTGTTTAAAAAGTTTGAGGACCCTGGCATAATCCATTGAGTTGATGTTCCAGTTGATTTAAACCATTTTACTGTACTTTTCACTGTTAGAAAGTCTCTGAACATCTTTGTGGGTAATGTTCTTTCTAGGGTTTGGGCCAGAGTGCCAGGGCAGGGCTTTCCTAGCCACAGGATATACGCAGACATCTAGGGGCTCTTCCTAGGCATCGTCCACTGGTAGAAAGGATGTACTGGAAGCTGCAGCACTTCCTCTGCCCTTGTGGGCGGGGAGCCACCTGTCAGGACTTGAGCCTCACTCAGCTCCTCAGGCACCCACACACCCGCTTCTCCCTCCCCCTCCATTGCTCCAGCAGCCCTCGCCCTGCTGTCCTCGCTCCAAATGCTGTTGGCAGCCCGTGTGCCACATTAGTTTATATTGATTTATTTTCAGAATTTATATGACCTGGATGAAGATGATGACATTGCAGCTCCCATTCCTAGTAAACAGATGAAATTGGCAACCTCCAGCAGCTTTCTCCACCACATGGTAGGGTGTTTCATGTTTTGCCGACACTGCTGTGTGTGTCTGATTAGTTGGATGGTAGAGGTGGTGGAGAATTGGCCTTTCGACTCAGATATATTTCTTCATTTGGGTCTTAAGATTTTCAGAACTGGAACTAGCCCAGCCCCTCATTTTATCAGTACTGAGACCAGAGTGTCTAGTGACTTGTTCAAGGTCCCACAGGTCGTGAGGTGCAGAGCTACAGCTCCCCATTGATTCAGGTTTGAGACGCTTCATGAGAAACCTGATGACCCACAGGAGGAATCCATGTTCTTTCATTTGCCGCAGGACATTCTACATGCTCCCCTTTCCTCCGTTCTTAAATCTGACTCCCTTCGTTAGTGTGTTAGCAAAACAATCTGAACCTTACCCACCAGTGCAGTCTCACAAGAAAAGCTTGATAACTAGGGTACTGGTCAGATACAGGCAGAACACGAAAGAAAGCAGCATCGGGAGCATCAAGGACGTCTGCATGTTCCCTGACATTCGGGAGCTGCTAGGGCCAGGCCTGTTTCTGGTGCCCCTGTAGAGCCAGAACAGGGGCCAGTAAACTGGGAGTCTGGGCCTTCCTGAGAGTGGGTTCTAGGCCCAGCCAGCCTGGAGCTGGCCAGTCATTGTGATAGAAGCATATGTGGGAATCCCAAGCTTTTGACCTTCTGACCAGCCCCAAATTGTTGGATTTTTATCAAGTCTAAAGCATGTCAAACTCGGGGCCGGCGGGCCACATGCCTCGTTTAGGTAATCGAGGTCTAAACGGTATGAGTGAGCCTGTGGATCCTGGTCAGGGCTGCGTGTAAGCTTCTCACCAAGGGCTGCTAACCCTGGAAAGTGGCTTCTGTGAGCACATGTGCAGGCTGTGTGTTTCTCTCCCCTCCTGCACCCTCCCTGTGGATGTCACTGGCAGCCTTTTGGCTTCAGGCCACTAATGGAATTGGGAAATGGCGGGGGGCTCAAGGGTGGGGGTTGTCGGTCCCTAAATGGGCATCCAAGTCGCTAGCCTCTCAGGTTCCTGTCTGCCTCTTTGTTTAGGCCGGGCTGAGCAGTTCCAAGCTTTCCATGTCCAAGGCCCCCCCTCTCACCAAAGTGGTTCAGAATGATGCGTACACAGCTCCTGCTCTCCCCTCCTCGGTTCGAACAAAAGCCTTGACCAACATGTCCCGGACACTAGTGAACAAGGAGGATTCCCCCAAAGAGCTGCCGCCTGCTGAGGTGAGGTGAAGGTGAAGGAGAGGAGTGGAAGTGACCACCCAGTGGAGAGTCGGCCTGTGCTGGGTGGGCAGTGTGCTGTGTGTACCCTGTTGCGTCCTCACAGCGCCTCTCTGAGGTTCGCATCGCCACCCCCATTTTACAAACGAGCAAACCAAGACCCAGCAGCCCCTGAGCGCAAAGAGCTCGCAGACGAGTGGGGGAAACAGGGCCTGTGTCTGGTGATAGAACAGCTGTGCTCAGAGAGCTGCTGGAGCACTGAGGAGAGCGCCGCAGAGTCCACTGGGCACAGCTGGGAAGGCTGAGCTGGTGGGTGTTGAAGTAGGAGGGGCATTTCAGGCAGAGGCACAGACACCTGAGAGGCTCTGCTTATTGGAAGCAAGAGGCTCCATCCCTTAGCATGGGGTGGGGGGCATGATGGGCGCTGAGGTCTCTAATAGGAGGTGGGCCTCCAGGTCACTTGCCCAGAGTGAGTTCTGTTGCGCTCAGCTGTTCTCTGCCTTCTGGTGACACTCTTGTCTGTGGCAGCCTGTCCTCAGCCCTCTGGAAGGGACCAAGATGACGGTGAATAACCTACACCCGAGGGTCACCGAGGAGGACATTGTCGTGAGTATTGTGCCCTGCCAGAATTTCCCGTCTCCAGCCACTTCTATGTCGGTGGAATTGGTCACTCTACATAGAGCTCCAGAGTTTATTCCTAACAGATTCCTGTGTGACATATTAGCCACTGTTGTTATCGGATAAGCCTGCACATTCATCCTCATGCCAGAGTTCTCAGAGAAATTCCATAACTATTATCCCTATTGAGGAAGGAGGTGGGCACCGAGGCGGGAGGACTTTGGGCATGACTTGTTGAATGTAAGCTCAGGCCCATTTCTCATTGCCTGCACAGCTTGTTCCCTCTCCTGGTCCATGCTGAGGCCTGTGGATGTCCCCAGAACACCCCCTAGAATGGAGCTTCCCTGAAATCTTGGGCATATTCAGCCGTAGTGCGGCCACCAGTCAACCCAGAGCCCTCACAATGTGTTGAATGGCAGGCAGGATGATGGCCTGAACTCCTCCGCTAACTCCAGCCCCTCTGCTTGGCAGGAGCTTTTCTGTGTGTGTGGAGCCCTGAAGCGGGCTCGGCTGGTCCACCCGGGGGTAGCAGAGGTGGTTTTTGTGAAGAAGGATGATGCCATCACCGCATACAAGAAATACAACAACCGGTGTCTGGACGGTGAGTCGGAGAAAGCAGCTACTTCCCTCCCACTCCTCACTGCTACTGCCGGGCAGCAGGCCTTCAGTGCATCCTTCCCCTGCAGTGGGTGGAGGCATCCTGGGGCAGTCCCCACTCCTCACTACTTTGGGCAGCAGCCTACAGCGCATCCTTCCCCTGCAGTGGGTGGGGGCATCCTGTGCACCAGGAGCAGGCAGGGAGGTGAGTCTCTGGGTGGTGCTGAGCTGCCAGCTCCTGTCCCACAACCCTGGGTGTCACCTGGCCTAGCACCTAAGCTAGCTAGCAGGCAACACCTGTTCCACGGGTGGTCCTCTTAAGCCATAGCCTCCCCTGCCAGCTGTGGGTTTGCTCGGTGCTAGGACACAGGCTCCTGAATGGCCTGGAGCCTCGTCTGACTGTTGGCACCCGGTGAGCTCTGCTTCTAGTGAGTAAACCCTGATTGCACTGAATGCAGATTCCCCATTCTTCTCGGGGCAGCCTAGGGAGAGGAATGCTGTCTGCCACGGTCCTCCTGTCCACCCATTTGCTCTTCCGGTGTGTGTGTTGTGTCCCTACTGTGGAGAGGCAGAAACTAAGAGAACACAGTCGCTGGGAGTTTGGTGTGCATTTCCCTAATAACTAATGATGTTGAGCATCTTTTCATGTGCTTTTTGGCCATTTGTGTATCTTCCTTAGAGAAATGTCTATTCAGAATCTTTGCTCACTTTTTGAATTGTCTTTTATCATTGAGTTGTAAGAGTTCTTTATATATTCCTTTTTTATTACTTATCTGTTTTCTCAATATATATATATTTTTTATCCTCACCGAGGGTATTTTCCATTGGTTTTTAGAGAAAGTGGAAGAGAGAGGGAAAGACAGAGAAAAACATCGATGTGAAAGAAACATTGATTGGTTGCCTCCTGCACTCGCTCTGGAGCCTGCAACCAAGGCACGTGCCCTTGACCGGAATTGAACCCAGGACCCTTCGGTCCACAGGCTGACGCTCTGCTCTGTCCACGAGCCAAACCAGCCAGGGCTCTTTATATGTAATCTTGATAAAGGTCTCTTAGATAAATGGTTTGTTAATATTTCCTCCCAATATGTAGTTTGTCTTTTCACTCCTTTTTTAACATATGCATTTAGAGTGATATATTTATTTCTCAGCACTGCATTAGCCACATTTCATAAGTATTGGTATGTTGTGTCTTTTCATTCATCTCAAAGTATTTTCTAAGTTACCTATGTTTTTCTTCTTGGACCCATTGGTTATATAAGGTTGTTTTGTTTAATTTCCATGTATTTGTGAGTTTTCCAAACTTCCTCCTGGGTACGTGGGACAGTGTGTGTTTAGCTGCTACTGGGGAGATGTCTGTCTCTGTTCATCTGCCTGGCTCTGCCCATTACCGAACGTGCAGAACTGAAACCTTCAGCTGTTGTTTGTTTACTTCTCCTTTCACTCCTGTCAGCTTTTGCTCCATGTGTTTGAGCCTTTTGTTAGTTTCATAAATGTTTATAATTGTTCTAATGGTTTTCTTTCTAGTGGAGTGACCCTCTTATCAGTTATAAAACATCCCTCTTTATCTCTAGTAACATTTTTCGTTTTAACGTCTATTTTAGCTGATATTCATATAGCCACTCCAGGTTTCTTTTTTTATAGAAAGGAAGGGAGAGGGATAGACAGTGAGAAACATCAACCAGCTGCCTCCTGCACACTCCCACTGGGGATGTGCCTGCAACCAAGTTACACGCCCTTGACCGGAATTGAACCCGGGGCCCTTCAGCCCACAGGCCAACACTCTATCCACTGAGCCAAACCGGTTTGGCGCCACTCCAGGTTTCTTAGGGTTGCTGTTTGGGTGACATATTTCTCCTTTTACTTTCAACCTTTTTGTATCTTTGAATCTAATCTCCAATAGATAGAATATATCAAATCTATTTCAGATTAATACTAACTTCATTCCACTGAGAGAAAGAAACGTCACTTCTATATGGCTTCATTTCCTTATTTTGTGCTGTTTTTTTAATGTTTACATTAAGAAATTTTTTTCTTTATCTTATTCTTTTTTGTTATTTTCCCTGTCACGTTTTATGTACACTGGGAGTGTAGTGCTCAGTACAGTTAATCTTTCATAGACAAAGTGGACGTCTGTACATATACTTTTGAATCCTTTTGCACTTAATTTCATAGCCTAACATTTTCCCTTACTAATCACTCCACAAGCCAGGCTGGGTGGCTCCACACCGACTTCCACGCTCTTCTCCGCTGTGAGGCAGGGTCTGTTGCCAGTTTGCTTCTCGGTGCTGTCATTGCCGAGGTTTCATGGACCTCACACCCTGGGATTTTCTTAGTCCCTGGGTTTTGCTTCAGAATCCAGCAGCTCCATCCCAGTGTGAAGCTAGAGCTGCCAGCGGTGGGTGTTTGTCCCCCGTGATGCAGGTGGCGGCCTTGTCCTTTTGTGTGGAGAGCTGTGGTCTCGTAGCAGAGCCTTTTCTCTTGGTTTTTCAGGGCAACCAATGAAGTGCAACCTTCACATGAATGGGAACGTCATCACCTCCGACCAGCCCATCCTGCTGTAAGTCCCAAAGGCAGCCGTGCTGGGGCGGGTGGGGTTCTCTCGTCGCTGACTCTGCCTGGTCACCTCTATCCTGACAGTCCCTGGCCTGCATACAGCTCCATCCCACCTCCTGTGCTCTCTGGCAGGCTGGCAGTTGGGGTGCTCAATTTTGTGCAAAGGCGCTTGTCTCGTCTTTTCCACAGGGGATTGGCCTCACGGGCTAGCATTACAACCTGCTCCCAGCCTATAATCCAAACACACTTGAGGAGAGAGTGGAGAGCAGGCCAGATGTGTCCCTCTTTGCAAAACTGGGTGCATTGTCCAAGGGGACAGGGAGCTCCACCCCCTGTGATTGCCTCTGACGGAGACGGTGCTGGCTGCTGCCCTTGTTCTGTGTCACACGTCTGGGTGTACGTGCCGGGCGCGGGACTGCGGTGCCTAACGTGTAGGCTGTCCTCTTATAGACAAGGAGGCAGAGACCTGGGGAGGATGTTAGCCTTGCCAAGGCGGGTGGGCAGTGCGGGGCGGGCCTGAAGTAGACTTTAAAATTCAAAAAGACCAGAATGTGAACCCTGGATATTGAATTGTGTGATTTGGACTAGTTTCTTAAACTATATTCCAGGACTAAGTTGTATTCTGAAAAGTGTGGGTCCTATGTCCTAATAAGTTTGAGAACCATTGGGCTAAGCAGAGTTAAATTTATTTCTTCAAGACTTCTCAGAATATATAACATGCTGATGTGTGTGACCATCCCTGAGGGATGTGCATTGTTCTCTAAACACCCCAGCTGACAGTAGGCTGCACCTCATCTGCAAGCAAGAAGAGTGGAGGTTTGCTGCAGAGGAAGTGAGATGCAGGCTACAGAGAGCACTACAAGCTAGCACTACAAGCTAGCTTGTAACGGATCAGTAAACCGTGGCCCCACTGCGTCTGAGGGAAATTGACAAGGATCTTGACTCTTCTCTGCTCACAGACGGCTGAGTGACAGCCCCTCGGTGAGAAAGGAGAGTGAGCTGCCTCGCAGGGCGAACTCCGCCGCCTCGTCCAACCCTCCAGCTGAGGTGGACCCCGACACCATCCTGAAGGCGCTCTTCAAGTCCTCGGGGGTCTCTGTGGCCACACAGCCCACAGAATTCAAAATCAAACTTTGAGCGGGGGAGCAAGGCAGCCAGAAGGGGGCAGAGGAGGGTGGCTCTGTTTCCTGAAGCAAAGCTTGTGACCAATGGGCCGTTGGACTGGAGGCCCCAGGCGGGGGTAAGAGCTCCTCACTGGACAGACCCGCCTTCCTGTGATGTGTTCTACCCTGTGCTCTGTACGTTAACATTTCCTGTAGCGTTTCTTCTCCCTCCACCTTCTCTCCAAGGTAGGTTTGTGTTGTTCACATTGTCTCTCCCCCTAAACTCAGCTCCAAACCAAGTTCTTTCCTGGAAATGGTGTCCTGAATTCTCTGTGTGCTTTCTTGTGGCTCCATGGGATACAGAGGGGCTGTTTGGAGGATACTGTTTTTTCCAGGGGTGAGGGGCTTCCTCCCGTTTTATTTTTTGAAGTTTTCAAACAAAGTGGAGAAGGGAAGTTTCGCCATCCTAATGGGAGCCTGGTCAGCTCCAGAGCTGTGCCACTCTCCGGCCTGGTCAGTGGAGGGGCCTGGGTGGGCATCAGGCCACAGGCTCTTGTCTTTTCCCCACAATTGTCTCCACATCAGTGTGGTCTGGAGGGCCCTGTTGGCAAGGGCAGGGTGAGGCTGCTGCTCTGCCAGGAAGTGTGCACCCCAGCTCTTGCCTGCAGGGCCCGTGCTGTTTCGGGCAGGTCGGAGTTAATCCTGAGGTCACAGGTCCCTTTCCCATGGGTTCGGCCCAGTGCTCCACCCCAGTTCCCTTAGCCTCCGGTTATTACTGCTGGGGGGGCTTGCTGGTCCCTCAAGTTTTCACTAGCCCAGAGCTCATCACACCCTGGTTCTGGTGTTAATGCCAGCTCTCCCCTAGTTCTGTGACACTGTGGGTTTGGAGGATTATTAAAAGGGGAGATAATTGGCTTTCTCCTGGCTCTTTTTTTCTGGCCTCAGATGTCCACAGGACAATAGTCAGGATTCTGGGAGCACATATGCAGCTTCCACTTTGTAAGTGGCCCATCGGTCCATGAGCAGAGGGATCTTTTCCTGCCTTGGCAATGGGGGAGGGGAGTGGTGGTAAGAAGGGAGTAGAGAGAGCAAAGCAGCCCGTCCAGGCAAACACTAGGTTCCTCTCTCAGAATGGTTCCAGGGAGTTGGGGCAAAACTTTAGCACTCAGGGCAGCCCCTGAATGCCCAGTCAGCATGGCTCCAGAGTCACCATCAGTGCCCCGCCAGCTGGCTGGGGCTGTAAAGGCAGTCCAGGTGGCAGAGCTGGAGAGAGTTGGGGAGCAGGATTCTGGGAGCCCCACAGGATCAGTAGCAAGTGCTGTGAAAGGCACAGGCCGAGAAAGGAAAGGGGCTGAGACACTAAGCCTCTCGTGACCTGCTGGGGGCCAGCACAGTGAAGACAAACCTTTAAACACGTTTTCTCAGAGTTAAATCTGTCAAGCAGGAAGGCCTGGGGTTTGAACCCAGCTCCGTCCTCCAGCTTCGAGGTTGCGCAGGCCCAGCAAGTCCAAGGAATGTGCTTGGTGGTGCTCCCTTTATGGTTCAGTAAAGAATGCAGTTCTTGTTCCCTTTTCCCCCTTTAAACGGGTGCAGATGTAGTTCTCAGCAGCTGAAAGACATTCCTCCTACACTTCCCCAAAACTCCTGGCCCAAGAGAGCATCCAAGGCGTAGGGCCTCGTTCTGGGGCCCGGAGCACAGTAGGCCACGCTCAGACTCTGCCCCGAGCAGAGGTGTAAACATCCTGCCTGCATGGTGTTGCCCTCCCCCCTTCCAGTCCCAGGCCAGGCCGCTCTGGTAGCAGAGTGTTGTTAAGCTAGCTGCAGCCACCTGGTCACCTGGACCCGGTCCTGGACAGCCATGTGGTACATTGTGGGGTGAAGCCCGTTTGTCTCCCCTAGTCTACAGGATGGCATCGAAGAGAAGGTGGTGGGCCAATCCTCGTGTCCCTCTTAACTTCCCGCTCCCCTACGTTCCCTACCTGTGTCTCTTTTGTTCAAAAGAAGAGGACGAGGCATTAAGGGACAGAAGAGACTCTGTTACTTATACATTTCTGAATAAATGTTTGTTATTCCTACCTCTGAGCTGTCATTTCTTAAAAGCTTTACTAAGTGGCCTTAATAACCAGAGGCAGGCACTTGCCTTGGCTTTCCTACTCCCAACTCCGGCCTTGGGTCAGAGTTCCTCAGCACTCACCGAACCTGATTCTCCACGGCTGAGAGGATGTGAGCAGGGTGTCTGTGGGAGCCCCTGGCACAGTAACCACCTCCTGGACCTGAAGTGCCTCACCGGAATGAATACACTACATTTTACTGACTTTACCATTCCTTTGTGGTGGTTAATCCTCACCTGAGGACACCCTTTATTTTTATTGATTTGATAGAGGAAGAGAGAGAGAGAAACATCAGTAAGAGAATCAGCTGCCTCCTGCATACCCCACGGGATCGAGCCTGCAACACCGAGCATCCGTCACCTCCTGGTTCATAGGTCATCGCTCAACCGCTGAGCCACACCAGCTGGACTTCCATTGATTTTTAGAGAGTGAAAAGGAGGAGAAGAGACGAGAAACAACTCTCACATTGATTGGTTGCCTCCCGCACACACTCTGACCAGGGCCAGGAATCAGTCCTGCAATTCAGGTATGTGCCCTTGACCAGAACTGAACCCAGGACCCTTCAGTCCACGGGCCAATGCTCTATCTGTTGAGCCAAATCAGCTAGGGCTGACTTAACCATTCTTAAGTGTACATTTCAGTGGTATTAAATACATGCACATTGTGCAACCAATAACTCCCCTTTCTTCCTCCCCAGCCCCTGGCAACCCACCACTATACTCCCCAGAAATGGCAAGAGATATAAAGCTGCAGATTCAAGAATCTCACAGGACCTCAAGAGAAGCCCAAAGAAAGTCACACCAGGACCCTGCATAGTCGAGGATATTTAGGAAAACTAAAAATAATCCTGAAAGCAGCAAGAGAAATGATGCCTGTAGGGAAAAAAATTTGAGTGACACTTCTCATCAGAAACCATGAGGTCAGAGGAATGGTACATTTACCAAGTAGCAAAAGAAAATTTCTGTCAACAAAGAATCTATACCCAGCAAAAAATATCCTTCAGGAATTAGGGAGAATTTAGGCATTCTCAGATGAAGAAAAAGTAGGAGAATTTGTTGCCAGTAGACCTATCCTGAAAAGATGGTTGAAGTTCTCTAAACATAAAGAAAAATTTTTTTAAAAGGCAACTTAGAATATCACAAAAGAAGAAGGAACAACAGAAATAGCAAAACCTTGGTAAATAAAATACTTGCCTTCCCCAGTTTTCTAAGTTATGGTTGATTGTTAAAGCAAATGTTATAACATCGATGTGGTTTTCAACATAGGAAATACTTAAAGCAATTGCTTTATAATTGGGAGAGAGCAAAGAGATCTAAATGGGAGATTTCCACAATTCTCTCAAACTGGTAAAATTTGGACAAAGTATATTGTAATGTATAACGTAATTATTGGACTGACAACTAAAATGATAAGCAGTGCACCCAAAAACACTGTAGAGAAGTCAAAATGGAATTCTAAAAATAATTTTCAAGCAATCTACTGGAAGTCAGGAAAAACAAAACAGAAAACAAAAATAATAAAGTGAGACGTAAGCCCTAGCATACCACAAAGTACATGAAGTATAAATGGTCTAAATACATCTGTCAGTTGGAAGAAATTGGCAAAGTGGATGAAAAAACGTGACCTAACTATATGCTATCCACAAGAAACTCGCTTCAAATGTAACAGTATAGTAGGTTGAAAGTAAAAGGATGGGAAAATGGTAAATATGCAAACAGTACTCAAAAAAGAAGTGTCAAAGTAACTACAGTAGGTCCTCGGGTTATGTCAGAGATCTGTTACCACGGCGCTTTTCGCTTTTCACTGTAAGTCGGAACCCACCTACATAAGTACCTACATCACTCACATGGAGCACATACACAGCAGTAATGAAGTGAAACGGTAAAAAAATTTAAAAGGTAATTCCTGACCTTTACTCATGGTAAATAAATAATAAAAAACATAAAGCACATATGTACATACGTTGAAATGATGGAATTTTTTTAATATAAATAAGTGGGAGATGGCCACAAAACGACATTCATCGAGTCTGACGTTACCTGAGGACTGTCTGTATATTTGATATCAGGTACGTTAAACTTCAGAGCAAAGAAAGTTACCAAGCACTTTGCTGTCCAACTGAATATAATTTAAAAAAAAAAAATTACCAGGTACAGCCCTAGCCGGTTTGGTTCAGTGGATAGAGCATCCACCTGTGGACTGAAGGGTCCCAGGTTTGATTCTGGTCAAGGGCACATGCCCAGGTTGTGGACTCAATCCCCAGTAGGTGGCGTGAAGGAGGCAGCCGATAAATGAACCTCTTTCTTTACTGATGTTTCCATCTCTCCCTTTCCCTTCCTCTCTGAAATCAATAGAAATATTTTTTTTTAAATCACCAGGTACAGAGGACATTACATAATGAAAAAAGGTTCATTGCACCAAGAAGACATAATCCTAAATATGTACTCACCAAACAACAGAGCTACAAAACATGATGCAAAACCTAGTAGAATGGAAGGAACAGAAAATCCACATTTTTACTTGGAGACTCCAACACCTCTTAACAACTGGTAGAACAATTAGAAGGAAATCAGCAGGGATGTAGAACTTAACACCACCAACCAACAGGATCCAATCAGAATACTCCCCAACAATAGGATATACAAATGCCAATGGAACACACGTAAAGACAGATCATATCCTGGGCCATACAACAAATCTCAACAAATATAAAAGAACTGAAATTATAGTATGTTCTTTGGTCACCGTGGAATGAATCCCTGGGTTAAAGATGTAAAAGTTTCCCTCTTAAGATCAGAGACAAAGATGTCTGCTTTTATCACTTCTATTTAACATTGTACAAGAGGTTCTAGCCAGGACAATTAGGGTGAAAGGAAAAGCATCCAGATTGGAAAGAAAGAAGCAAAAGTATTTGTAGATGATATGGTCTGGTATACAGAAAATGCTAAGTAATCCTCTAAGAGATTACTAGAGCCAAATAAACAGCAAGGTTACTGGGTACAAAATCCGTTGGTGATAATTGCAATGAACAATCTAAAAATCAAGAAAATGATTCCACCCCCAGAACCTGTCCCCAAGGCCCCCTTTTCTCTGACTTCTTAGTAAGCCAGCCTAGGCTCATTTCCTTGTTTCACTATCCCCAGCTTTAATAAACATCCTCTAAAATTAAAAAAAAAAATTCCACTTAGCATAGTGTCAAAAAGAGTAAAATACTTATACATAAATTTAGCAAAATAGCCCTAGCCGGTTTGGCTCGGTGTATAGAGCGTTGGCCTGAGGACTGATGGTCCTGGGTTCCATTCAGTCGAGGGCACATGTCTGGGGTAGCGGGCTTGATCCCTAGTAGGGGACATGCCAGAGGCAACCCATCAATGATTCTCTCTCATCATTGATGTTTCTATCTCTCTCCCTCTCCCTTCCTCTCTGAAATCAATAAAAAAATTTTTTTAGAAAGGTTTTAGCAAAATACATGCAAAACTTATATTTTGAAAACTGCAGGACATTGTTGAAAGAAACCAAGTAACCAAAACAGTCGAAGAGAGTTGGACTCACACTTCTGAGTTCAAACCTTAACCACAAAGGTACAGTAATCAAGACAGTGTGGTATTAGGGTAAGGATAGAAATATAGATCAGCCCTGGCCAGGTGGCTCAGTTGGTCCAAGTGTCATCCGGATCTGCCAAGGTTTGGGGTTTAATCCCGGTCAGGGCACATGCAGGAATCAGCCAATGAGTGCACGGATAGGTGGAACAACAATGTTTCTCTCCCTCTAAAAGGTCAATTTTAAAATTTCAAAAAAATATATAGATAGATCAATGCCTCATCTATCTGGTCGTTCAATTGTTAACAAGAGTGCCAAGACAATTCAGTGCAGGAAAGAATCATCTTTTCAATAAATGGTTCAGCCCTGGCTGGTGTGATTTAGTTGGATGAATGTCACATTGAAAAGTTCCTGGTTTGATTCCCAGTCGGGGCACATACCCAGGTTGTGGGTTCAATCCCTGGTTGGGGCGCATGCGGAAGGCAACAGATTGATGTTTCTCTTTCATATTGATATTTCTCTCCCTTCTCCAAAACCAATTTAAAATTTTTTTTTTAAAAGTTCATATTCCGCCAAAACCGGTTTGGCTCAGTGGATAGAGCGTCGGCCTGCGGACTGAAGGGTCCCGGGTTCAATTCCGGTCAAGGGCATGTACCTGGGTTGCGGGCACATCCCCAGTGGGAGATGTGCAGGAGGCAGCTGATCGATGTTTCTCTCTCATCGATGTTTCTAACTATCTCTCTCCCTCCCTCTCTGTAAAAAATCAATAAAATATATATTTTTAAAAAAATTCTTTAAAAAAAAAGTTCATATTCCTTAAAATAAAATAAAATATTTCAAAGACAACTGGGTATCCACAAAAAATTATCAAAATTAAAAACGGTACTTTTGAAAAATATATTTTATTGATTTTTTACAGACAGGAAGGGAGAGAGATAGAAAGTTAGAAACATCGATGAGAGAGAAACATCGATCAGCTGCCTCCTGCACATCTCCCACTGGGGATGTGCCCGCAACCCAGGTATCGAACCGGGACCTTTCAGTCCGCAGGCCGACGCTCTATCCACTGAGCCAAACCGGTTTTGGCTAAAAACGGTACTTTTAAAAAATATTTTTTTATTGATTTCAGAGAGGAAGGGAGAGGGAGAGAGAAAAACATCAATGATGAGAGAGATCACACCCCGGTTGAACGACCCGTCCACGCCCTCATTTACTCCCACATTTATGTACTGACTTTATTCTGTGCAAGGAAGGAAGTGGCCCAAGAAGGGGTGGGAACCCCACGCGGCGCCGTTGTCATGGAAACACGTAGCTCCCAGCTCCCAACTACAACTCCCAGCGGCCCGCGCGGTTTCCGGCCGGCAAGATGGTGGCGCGCAGGAGGAAGCGTGCGGCGCGGGACGCCGAAGAGGGGATTCCGAGCCCCCCTGGCTACTCAGGTGCGGGGCCGCGGGACAGGTGCGGGGCCGCGGGACAGGTGCGGGGCCGCGGGACAGGTGCGGGGCCGCGGGACAGGTGCGGGGCCGCGGGACAGGTGCGGGGCCGCGGGACAGGTGCGGGGCCGCGGGACAGGTGCGGGGCCGGGTCCGGCCAGGCTTCGCCCAGAGGCGGCTCGGGGGCGGCGTGGCCCGGCCGGGCGTGAGGCCCACGCGGCTCCCTCCATCGCCTCCCCCGGACGAGCCCACCTTGGCCAGCGCCCCCCCTTGGCGAACCCGCCTCTGTCCACACTCTCCCCGGGGCGGGCCCACACCTGCCCCCCTCGGGGAGCACGTCCGCTCCCCGCTGCCTCTGCGGCTCCGAGTCCGGCCCGGGCAGCTCTCACCTGGGCGGGTCCGTGCCCAAACCCCTCCCTTTGGGCAGCCACCAGTGTCCTCTGCATCCAGAAGCCTGTTTTTCTCTTTGTTTTTAAAATATCTTTATTGGTTTTTAGAGCGAGGGGGAGGGAGAGAGAGGAACGTCGATGTGCTGTTTCTCGCTCGCTCCCTACGCGGGATCGCCTGCAGCCCGCCGCCCCCGCACGCGCCCTTGACCCGGAGTCGGACCGCAACCTCCCGGTGCCGGTGCCGGTGCCGGGGAGGAAGCCCCACCAACTGAGCCCCCCCACCCCCCGGCCGGGGCTACAGTCAGGTGTAAATCAGACTTATTCAAAAACACATCTCAGGGAGAGGCTGTCCCTGGATGCCCGCCCTGGGGGCTCGGGCCCTGGTGGGGGCAGTGGAAGCTCGGCTTACAGATTTCAGAGCAGAAGGGAGAGGGAGAGCAGGAGAGAAACATCAGTGATGAGAGAGAATCGTTGGTCGGCTGCCTCCTGCACACCCCACACGGGGAGTCCGCAACCCGGGCGTGTGCCCTCACCGGGAAATGAGCTATGACCTGTTTTTGGGTCGATGCTCAACCACTGAGCCACACCAGCCGGGCTAAAGGTGTGTTTTTAAAAATATTAATGTTGAGGAGCCCAACATTTCTAAATCAGCGGGAGGAGGGGGTGAGAAAAGGCGGGGGGGGGGTGGGGGTCAGCACCCGCTGGGCTCCCGCCACAGGGACGGTGTTTACCTCAAACTTTCCTCGTTTCCCTCCCTCCTGTAATCATTGGCCCCCGTGGGCAGATTCTTGGCTCAAATACTGTCAGAGACTGAAGAGCACCCTGCACGGGTCTTGCCCAGCTGGCAGGCCGCTCTGCCTTCTCTGTTCCTCCTACCGCACCCCCAAATCCCTCCGGTGGCTACAGTTAGCGCCTAAAGTAAAACCCCAGCTGGCTACCATGGACCCCGTGGCCCCCCGTGTTCTGGCGGGTGCAGACCCTCATTAGGTCCAGCTTTCTGTTCCGCTGAGGCGGCAAGCTCTTCACTCTTCAGGGGTTGGCATTGGTGTGGCCCCTTCTCAGAGCTCCGCCACCCGCGGTGCCCGGACTGTGCTCCTTCCCTCCGCCGGGAAGCCTCGGGGTGGTGACCCGAGGCCCCGCCACCTTCACCCTGCGCCGCCTCCCGTTTCTTTCTGTCGGGCACAGCCCCCTGTTAGGCTTGCTCCCTGTCCCCCGCTGCCCGGCCGCTGCTGAGTGCGGGGCTGCAGCTGCGCCCCCGTGCTCTGAGGAAGGTGGTGGCAGGAACAGAAGACAGCCCCTAGTTGTTGTGTTTTTTAATACATTTTATTGATTTTCTACAGAGAGGGAGGGAGAGGGGTAGAGAGAAACATCGATGAGAGAGAAACATCGACCAGCTGCCTCCTGCACACCCCCCACTGGGGATGTGCCCGCAGCCCAGGTACATGCCCTTGGCCGGAATCGAACCTAGGACCTTTCAGTCCGCAGGCCGACGCTCTATCCACTGAGCCAAACCTGATTTTATGAGAATTAAAATGTATGGGAATATGAGCGATTTCCCAAATGATCCTCCAAATGCAGACGTAGGACCATGAGAGAACTTGGGAAGGCACAGAGCAGGCGGGTCTCACCTGGCAGCTAGGACCCCCGAGGCAGTGAGTGAGAACTTGAGGGACAGGTGGAGAGGAGAGGGCTGCTCTTCGGGAACGGGTACAGGCGTGTGAGGCCCGCGAGTTGGAGGAACAGAGAAGGCAGAGCGGCCTGCCTGCTGATGGCGGGAGGAGGGGGTGAGAAAAGGCGGGGGGGGGGGTCAGCACCCGCTGGGCTCCCGCCACGGGGACGGTGTTTACCTCAAACTTTCCTCGTGTCCCTCCCTCCTGTAACCATTGGCCCCCGTGGGCAGATTCTTGGCTCAAATACTGTCAGAGACTGAAGAGCACCCTGCACGGGTCTTGCCCAGAGGAAGGGCTCAGGGAGGGGTTGGGGGGTGGACAGACAGATGGGACTAGAAGGGGCAGCCTGACCTGACGTTCATGCCACCCTTTCCTGCCCCGTTTTCCTTCCAGCCGTTCCCATCAAGTTCTCTGAGGAGCAGAAGGCTTCCCACTACCTGTACATGAGAGAGCACAGAGTTCGAGACGGCGCCAGGTCCTGCTGGCCCCCGAAGAGGACGCTCTTTGTCCTCAATGTGCCCCCTTACTGCACGGAGGTGAGCTGGTGCCCGGGAGGCGGCCGTGGGCGCGGGCGGGGCTCTGGGCAGAGCCGAGCTTCCACTGCCCCCACCAGGGCCCGAGCCCCCAGGGCGGGCATCCAGGGAAGCCTCTCCCTGAGATGTGTTTTTGAATAGTTTTTACAGATTTCAGAGCAGAAGGGAGAGGGAGAGCAGGAGAGAAACATCAGTGATGAGAGAGAATCGTTGGTCGGCTGCCTCCTGCACACCCCACACGGGGAGTCCGCAACCCGGGCGTGTGCCCTCACCGGGAAATGAGCTATGACCTGGTTTATGGGTCGATGCTCAACCACTGAGCCACACCGGCCGGGCTAAAGGTGTGTTTTTAAAAATATTAATGTTGAGGAGCCCAAAGTTTTTATTACCTAGAATTATTTCAACTGCATGCTGTTTTCCCCTGTCCATAGTAAAAGATAGGAAAACTGTAAGAAAATAAAATTATTTCTAAATCTATCTAGATATGCCTATTTTTTTCTCTGCAAAGTTGGTAAATTTAGTATTATATAACTTTACAGAAGAGAAACCACTTTTGTTTTTTCAAAAAAGAAATAAATTTCTAAACTATTACAGTTTTAAAAATATATTTTTTTTATTGATTTTAGAGATGAGGGAAGAGGGAGAGATAGAAACAGCAGTGATGGGAGAGAATCATCTCCAGTCAGCCTCATGCACACCCCACGCTGGGGATCGATCCTACAACCCCAGCATGTGCCCTGGGAATGAAACCGTGACCTCCTGGTTCATAGGTCAATGCTCAACCACTGAGCCATGCTGGCCGGGCTGAATGCTTACAGTTAAAGAGAGAAAAAACCATTAAGAGGGGAGGGTGCCATTTTTAGCCTTTGCTGAAGGCCTGGCCAGAAGAGTGCAGCCCACAGGAGTTCACAAACTGAGAAACAGCATCGCCCGCACCCAGAGATCCCTCATCTCTCGCCCCCCCCCCCCCTTTCCAGCAGCACAGGTTTCACTGTATTTATTTATTTTTTTATATTGATTTTCCACAGAGAGGAGGGGAGAGGGACAGAGAGTTAGAAACATCGATCAGCTGCCTCCTGCACACCCCCCACTGGGGACGTGCCCGCAACCAAGACACATGCCCCTGACCAGAATCGAACCCGGGACCCTTGAGTCCGCAGGCCGACGCTCTATCCGCTGAGCCAAACCGGTCAGGGCAGGTTTCACTGTTTTTAAAAGGCAGATTCAGGTGGTAAAACTTACTTGGTTGGCTCACAAAATCAGGATACTAGGAATAACACCAAAAGTGTCCCCACCTATTTATTCTTGCCATAATTTTCTTTTTACATTTAAAACGTTGTTTATAGATTTATTTAGAACCTAATCCCTCTTCGGTGTCATTCCCCGGAGAAATTGATCTTTCAGCAAGATGTACTTTCCAATGAGAAGTCCCTTCACGTGGGTGACAAAGCCAGTGCGTTCTGGCATGTGCTCCCGCAGGATGCTGTCACAGAGCCAGAACTTACCCCTGAATTCCGTCTCCCACCTCCTCAGGCCCTGCCAGTGGAGGGGTGGCTTCTTACCCCCGTTTTTTAACGTGTAAATTGACAAGGTTCTGTCCCGGGCCCTGGGAGGAGAGGATTTTAACCCCTGCTGAGGCCGTGGCTTGCCCAGCCCTACCTGCGTGTCCCCGGTTCGGGCACAGAGGTGGGATACTGGATCTCCAGGGGCGGAGGGAGGCTCCTGGAAGGGCCTGCAGCCCTCACACTGCTCCCTCCGCCTCGGCAGGAGTGCCTGGCCCGCCTCCTCTCCCCCTGTGGCCCCGTCCAGTCCGTGGAATTGCAGGGGAAGCCCGAGCTCACCGAGAGCCCCAAGGAGCCAAGGTCGAAGTTTTTTCACCCCAAGCCTGTTGCGGTAAGCCTCCATTCCTGGGGTCTGCCAGCACAGGGCACGGGGGCTGCGGCAGGGACCCCGTGAGGGGACGGTGATGCTGGGTGGCAGTGGGACTTTCAGGGCCTGCCCTATGGCTCTAGGCCAGACATGTGGTCCAGGAGGGCTGGCAGGTAAACCGCTCCACTCCTTACCCCAGACTCGCCACTACCTTTAGCTTCCTGTCGCCTCTCCAGTGTCCTGAAAGCTCTGGGTCCATCTCTTCCCCACCCCCACCCTGAGGGCCTCCCTGAGCCCCACTGTCATTCCCTGTGGCCTGGAGCTCACGCATCCTGCTGCAGTGGAATTGGAACTAGTCTGCGCCCTGTGTGTCCGTCCATTCCTGGCCAGGGCTCAGCACGCTGTTCCCCGAGTCCCTCCCATAATGGAAGAAAGGCCTGGTGGGAACGGGCACAGTGGGTAACCAGGGGCTCAGGCGGGTAACTAGGGGCTCAGGCGGGTAACCAGGGGCTCAGGCGGGTAACCAGGGGCTCAGGCGGGTAACCAGGGGCTCAGGCGGGTAACCAGGGGCACAGGCGGGTAACCAGGGGCTCAGGCGGGTAACCAGGGGCTCAGGCGGGTAACTAGGGGCTCAGGTGGGAAACCAGGGGCTCAGGTCGGAAACCAGGGGCTCAGGCGGGTAACTAGGGGCTCAGGCGGGTAACTAGGGGCTCAGGCGGGAAACCAGGGGCTCAGGCGGGTAACCAGGGGCTCAGGCGGGTAACTAGGGGCTCAGGCGGGTAACTAGGGGCTCAGGCGGGTAACCAGGTGCACAGGTGGGTAACTAGGGGCTCAGGCGGGAAACCAGGGGCTCAGGCGGGTAACTAGCGGCTCAGGTGGGAAACCAGGGGCTCAGGTGGGAAACCAGGGGCTCAGGTCGGAAACCAGGGGCTCAGGCGGGTAACTAGGGGCTCAGGCGGGAAACCAGGGGCTCAGGCGGGTAACTAGGGGCTCAGGTGGGAAACCAGGGGCTCAGGCGGGTAATTAGTGGCTCAGGCGGGTAACTAGGGGCTCAGGTGGGTAACTGGCACACACCCATCTTGCCTGTGGATTAGGGACAGCCTCTTGGTTATCTTCATGGTCAGGGACTGCCCTGCACATCTCCGCTGGTCCAGTGACAATCAGGCTGCGGGCAGGGGCAGCACTCGTGCCGGGCATGAGGGCTGGGGGAACGGGAAGGCCCAGCACTGTGACATCTCTCCCTCCAGGGCTTCCAGGTGGCCTACGTGGTGTTCCAGAAGCCGAAAGGCGTGTCGGCTGCCTTAGCCCTGAAGGGCCCTTTGCTGGTCTCGACAGAGAGTCACCCCGTGAAGAGCGGCATTCACAGTCAGTGCTGGCGGGGGGGTTGGGGGGGTACCTCCTTCCCGGGCCCTGGGTGAGTGGGTGGGGGTCCTTGTGGGGGCAGCATCGCCATGTTCACTTGCCCTGAGAGCAGCGTGTGGGAGGCCTGAGCCTGGCACTGGGTGGCATAGGTGGGGCCCAGCTTGCCACCACTAGAACCTCCCTTACCAAACCCTGGCCAGTCTCCATGCCTGTGGCCCGTGTGCGATAAGCCAGCTGGCCCGGCGGGTCCTGGGGTGGCCCGCACATCACCTGAGGAGGCCTGTGTCCGTCGCTCTCTCCCTCAGAGTGGATCAGTGACTACACAGACTCCGTGCTGGACCCGGAGGCCCTGCGAGTGGAAGTGGACACGTTCATGGAGGCATACGACAGGAAGATGGCTGAGGTGGGGCTGCGCGGGGGGCTGCACATCATCGTCGCTGTGGGGAAGGCAGTGCAAAGGGTGTGGGGTGGCTCCTGAGGGGGCGGGGGAGGCAGCTGACTGGTCACCATGCAGTCTAGACACCCCTCTCCCTGCTGAGTCCCCGTCGCCTGAGCTGGTGGCGTCTAGTCACTAGGTCTGTAGAGGAGGACGGTCCGAGGCTGGAGGAGGCACCTTCACTGCGGGGGGTGCCCAGGTTCTCCCCAGCAGGCTCCCGAGGCTGCAGGCAGGTCCCGGGCCATCACAGGGTCCTGTCCTTGCAGGAGGAAGCGAAGGCCAAGGAGGAGGAAGGGGTCCCGGACGAGGAGGGCTGGGTGAAGGTGACACGCCGTGGCCGGCGGCCCGTGCTGCCCCGGACGGAGGCAGCCAGCCTGCGGGTGCTGGAGAGGGAGAAGCGGAAGCGTGCCCGCAAGGAGCTGCTCAACTTCTACGCCTGGCAGCACCGGGAGACCAAGATGGAGCGTAAGGGCGCGCCCCCAGCCGTCGGCCAGCCCCACTGGTCTTGAGCCCCAGCTGCCTGGCAAGGCCTGTGGCCAAAGCACAGAGCCCCAGAGGCAGGCGCTGGACCTGGGTTCTGGGCCAGGGTGTCCTTAGGCCCAGATTTCCCAACAGGCTTTGGGTTTGGGATCCCACCCCGGCAGCACCTGTGTGGTGGTCCCACTGTTGCTCCCTAGAGGTCGCTGTGGGGTCCTCTGGGTTACTTAGGGCTGTAGAGGCACCTGGAATGTAGGGACCCACAGCCAGACCCCTGAGCAGTGGTGCTGGGGCCAGGCTGCAGGAGGAGAGAGACAGAGAGAGAGAGAGACAGAGAGAGAGAGAGACAAAGAGAGAGTATGTGGGGGGGGGGAGGCGGGGGACTTAGGTGCTGGGTGTGGTGCAGAGGCTGCTGCGGAGAGGGGGTGTGGCCAGGCAGACTCGGGGGCAATGGGGCGCAGCTCCCACAGGCACGCTGTCTGATCCTGGCCGTTCCCCCTTCCTCTCACGCCCCAGATCTAGCGCAGCTGCGCAAGAAGTTCGAGGAGGACAAGCAGAGGATTGAGCTGATGCGGGCCCAACGCAAATTCCGTCCCTACTGAGCCGCGCAGACGGATGGTGGGGATGGCCAGCCAGGACACGAAGGCCTAGATGCTCTCAGACTGCCCAGGCCCGGAAGCTGCCACGTCAGACAGTACCCAGAATCAGCCCACGGGCGGCGGGTAAAGGACAGTGCCACCCTCAGCCCTTGTCTTCAGCAGCCCCGAGCCCGGAGCTGGTGAGCCTGCCCAGCATGAGGACTTGGTTCTCAGGAGCCACCGGCCCAGGAAGGGGTTCCTGCTGCTCCTGTCTCCTCCCAGTCTGTCTGGATCTTCCGCCAAAAGCTAAATGTCCGCCATGTTCTCCCCTTAACCCGCAGTGGCCAAGCCCCGCAGCTGTGAAAGCCTCAAAGGCAGTGAGAGAGAAAAGAACAATTTATTCATCCAGGCGGGCACGGGAAAGGCGCAAGAGCTGCTGGCTGCAAGCCGGGCGGCCTATCCAGTCTTCCTGCACTCCCAGCTCCCTGCCGATTTCCAACCACAACACAGACCCCGAATCCAGACACAATCTCCCCTGTGAACTCACAGATGTTGGAGACAGAAATCACACCCCACACCTCTGCTCTGCCAGCTCATGCTGCTCAAGACCAGTGAGGCCTGGCCTGGCTGGGGCATCTGGAGCTGGGCGTCCGTGGTGTGTGGTGAGCACCGGTCTCAGTGGCCCCGGGCCCAGGGCTACAGCTGGGCTGGGATCCTGTTCCTGCTCTGTAAGAAGGAGCCAATGATACTGGCCACGTGATCGGGTTGGTTCATGTGGACGTAGTGGTTGCCTGGAATTTCCACAAACTGGAACCGCTGGGGAAGGAGGGGACAGGTGGTGAGTGGTGGCTCCAGGGACCCCTCTGGTGGGGCTTTCCTGGGGTCTGCTGCCTCCCTGTGGTTCATGGCGCCCCTGGGTGATTCAGGCCTGGCTCTAAGTTCATGAGAAAGGCCTCTGGGAGGGAAGTGTGCCAGCCCTGGGGGCCTGGGCATACTGAGCGGTGAGCTTGGGGAAGTAGGCTGGGCGGAGCAAGTGGCGGTGCTGCTGCTCTATCCGACCCGCCCGGGAGGGAGCCGACGGACAGGACAGGACGGGAGGGCACCACTGATGGCCACGCAGCCACACGGGCTTCCCGTTTCCGGGGCCAGGTGCTCCCTAGGGACAGTCAAGCACAAGTCCCAGCCCTCCTGCTTGGGGCCCACCCCCACCTGCACCCAGCACCCAGTGAGGGGACTGGCCATCTGTTCCCATTTGGGACCCTAGGAAGCTGGGATGGCCGCTGGCTGAGTCGGGCCTGGCCCCTGGGTGTGAGGACAATAAAGTTGGGAGAGTCTGCCAATGAACAGTCTGCTCTGTGCCGGTTTACGTTGCCCACAGCTGGGAGTGAGGCCTGGGAGCTCCGGGGGCACCTGGTAGACCTGGGGCTGAGCCAGACCAGGAGTCTTCGTGGTTAGAGCACTGGCCTGTGGACTAAAGGGACCCAGGTTCGATTCTGGTCAAGGGCACATGCCCGGGTTACGGGCTTGATCCCCAGTAAGGGGGTGTGCAGGAGGCAGCCAATCAATGATTCT
The DNA here is from genome assembly GCA_036010255.1 of Myotis pilosus. Lineage (NCBI taxonomy): Eukaryota > Metazoa > Chordata > Mammalia > Chiroptera > Vespertilionidae > Myotis > Myotis pilosus. The sequence goes on along the minus strand of JASKON010000032.1, from coordinate 4,881,391 downwards.
CACCATTGATGCTTCTATCCCTCTCCCTTCCTCTCTGAAATCAATGAAAATATATTTTAAAAAAGAAGAGGTCGCATGGTGGAGCCCCGAAGGGCATGATGCCCCTCCATACCCAGCCACCCTGAGCCCCACACCCACCTCTCCTAGGGCCGATTTCAGCTGGTCAGTCATGAACAGTATGAGCCCCTTGTCAGCATCATATTCTCTCCTCACTTCAAAAAATCCGTCAGTTGCTCTGGAAAGCAAGAAACCAGGGTTCATCTCAGGCCTGCCTCCAGCAGTGCCCTGCACCCTGGCCTGAGCTACCCCACCTCGTCCACAGCTGGTCCCTTTGAGCTCACGTTTAAGTCAAGCTTCAGCCACTCGGTACCCACCCACACCTGAAGTCCTGTTTGCCGTGGTCACAGCAGTGAATGGAGAGCCAGTGAACGGTTTGAGTCTGTACTTTTTCTTTCCTTTTTAAAGTATTTTTATTGATTTTTAGAGAGAGAGAGAAGCATCAATTAGCTGCCTCTCGCATGCTTGCTACTGCGGATCTAGGATCTAGCCCTAGGCACGTGCTCTGACCGGGAATTGAACTGGCAAACATTGGTACTTGGGTTGATGCTCAACCACTGAACTACACTGGCTGGAATTTCTTTTTTAAAAAAAAAATAGCTTTACTGAGATAATTTCACCCATTTCAAGTGTATAATTCTTTGGTTTTAAATATATTCAGTTGTGCAACCACCAGTAGCCAATTTTAGAGCATTTTCACCTCAAAAAAAAAAATCCCAAACCCGTGTCCTCTCCTACACACAACTGCAGGCCTAGCTGACGTTCTGTGCAGCCCCTCCCTGGCTTGCATGGGAGGGAAGCCCCATGGTGGACTCCGCGCTGGCTTCCTCCATGGAGCCGAACGCTTCAGGGTCCGTCCGTGCTCTGGCACCGGTCAGCGCTTCCTTTTTAGGACGGAATCAGTCTGTGGCGGACGGACGTCGGGTTTGCCCCACCTGGTGGTGGTTGTGAGGAATGCTCTGGACCGTCCTGCACTAGTGTGGGCCTGACGGGCCTGCACCTGGGAGTGGGACTGCCCAGCCAGGGGGCCATGTGCTAACTGCTTGAGAGACGCAGACTGTTTGCCACTGTGGCCGCCCCGCTGGACAGTCCCATCGCTCTGAGGACGGGCTCCGGCCACCGCCAGCCACACTGCGCTCAGGTGAGAGGAGCCACGCTGGCGGGTGTGCAGCAGTTTGGGTGTGCGTGTCTCGAGTGCATAGACCCTGTGCTCGGCACCAGAGACAGGAGTGTCCCTGGAGGTCACAGGTCCTGCCTTGGGCATGGATGGCGCAGGCCTGCAGTGCAGGGGGGTGGCATCTCGGCCACAGTAAAGGGTGTTCACTGCTGTGAGACCCTGAGGTGTTGGCTTGGGGGAGAAAAGCAGGCAGAAGCGGCAGCATAGGGTGGGGTGCCCTCCACAGTCACCTGTTGAAAGGTGTGCTGCCCAACCAGCCGCCGAGGGCTTCCCCAGCGAGTGGCACTGGGAGGCCTGCAGATCCCTGGTGCTCACGGTGGCTGCTGGGCTCACACTTACTTGATGAGCAGCACGTGGGCCTGCAGCTTCTTGATGGCGTGTGCACACAGCTCCTTGCTGATGAAATCGAAGGCGTGCTCTGGCTGCAGAGGCAAGAGCCACAGTGAGTCATTTCTCATCCTCACCTGAGGATCTGTTTTCTTTTTTAAAATATATTTTTACTGATTTCAGAGAGGAAGGGAGAGAAACATCAATGATGAAAGGATCATTGATCAGCTGCCTCCCTCACGCCCCCAACTGGGGACTGTGAGCCAGCAACCCAGGCATGCGCCCTAACGGGGAATCAAACTGACCTTCTGGTTCCATTCCTGGCCGGGCTCAACCATTGAGCCACACTGGCGGGCATTTTTAAAAAAATATTTATTGCCCTAGCTAGCCGGTTTGGCTCAGTGGGCAGAGCGTCGGCCTGGGGACAAGGGTCCCTGGTTTGATTCTGGTCAAGGCCACAAGCCCGGATTGCTGGCTTGATCTCCAGTGTAGGGTATGCAGGAGGCAGCCGATCAATGATTCTCACCATTGATGTTTCTGTCTCTCCCTCTCCCTTCTCTGAAATCAATAAAAAAAAATTTTTTTTAATATATTTTCTTTATTTGCGAGAGAAACATCAGTGTGAGAGAAACATCAATGGGTTGCCGCCCATACACACCCCAACCAGGGATCAATTCTGTGACCTGGGTATGTATGTGCCCTGACCAGGAATCTAACTAGTGACCACTCAGTGCATGGGACGACGCTCCAACCAACGGACCCACACTGGCCAGGCACCGGGCACTGCTGTGGGTGAGACCTGTCTCTTGGCCCTGGGGAGCCTGGTGGGGCACCTCACCCACCTACCCCAGGATGGAGCACGGGGCCCAACCACACCCCCTTCCCAATGGGCCTCTTACTGCCACGGGCCGGAGGCCCTTTCCCCCTAAATCTTTCTGGGCTCGCGGCTGCCCATCCAGACGGTGTTTCCCAGACTCTCACAGCCAGGCGTGGCCGTGTGACTGAGAGCAGAGGGGTCCGGGCGACTTCTGGGCCTAGATTTCAGGTCTCAGGTGTGGCCCCTTCCCACTCCCTTTCCTGGTCCACAAGCTGCCCTGCCAGCCTGGCCCTGGGCTCTGCCAGCTGGACAGTTGCCATGAGACAGTGCAGGATGATGCCCACAGCCCCTGCTGGCTTCCGACAGCCCTGACCACCGTCTGACCATTACGATGGCTAGGCCTGTGTGCCCCACAGTCGCCCCCAGCCGCCGGGGACCGTGGTGCTGGAAGGGGAGCTGGGCCACACTGGGATGGGCTGCCGTGTAAACCACACACTGGACTTTGAAGACTTGATAAGAAAAAAGTCAATGTTCTTAACGTTCTATATTGATTACATGCTCAAGTGACAACATCTTGGATACCCTGAGTTAAAAGTATTGAACATGACTTCACCTGTTTCTCTTTACTCTTTTTTTAAAATATATTTTATTGATTTTTTACAGAGAGGAAGGGAGAGGGATAGAGAGTCAGAAACATCGATCAGCCGCCTCCTGCACACTCCCCACTGGGGATGTGCCCGCAACCCAGGTACATGCCCTTGACTGGAATCGAACCTGGGACTTTTTCAGTCCGCAGGCTGACGCTCTGTCCACTGAGCCGAACCGGTTTTGGCTCTCTCTACTTTAATATGGCTACTGGGGAGGTGAACGTAGGGAGGCTCACAGACTTCTGTCGCGCTGGGTGCTCTAGTCTGAGCCCTCTGAGGGCACCGGGTCTCCTGTGTCCGCGCTCAGCGGGCAGCTGACGGGATCAGGGTGTACTCGGTGGGTTAATTCACGAAGGCTCCCGGAAGGACCGACTAAGCTACTGTGTTCTTGGCGGTGAAGACACGATTCCTATGAACACGCTGGCCACAGCCCACAGACTCTGCCTGCACTGCCCGGACCCTCCCAACCATTCCTGCTCTTCAGACTAAGACAACCTGGGGTGCTTTCCCACCGACCGGTCCCCGTGTCCCCCATGGACGAGCGGAGTAGCCGTGCAGCGGCTGTTCTCCGGCCACAAAGGAATGCATCCTGACACAAGATACAGCACGGGGAACCTGGAGGACGTTCTCTAAGCGAAATAAGCGGACACACACGGCCACACACGGCATGACTCCACTTACAGGAGGTCCCTGGAGCTGTCAGATCAGAGACCAGAATGTGGTCGCCAGGGGCTGGGGTGGGGAGTCCGTGGTTATGGGTAAGGAGCTTATACTGGGGAGGTGTGAAATGTTGGGGTGGTGGTGGTTGCATGGCATCATGGATATGTTTTATGCCACTGAATTGTGTACTTACAAATGGATGAAAGGATAAATATCTGCTATGTACATTTCTCCACAAGAGAGGCCGACGGGCCCGGGGAAGGGAGGAGGGCGGTACTCACCCAGGCGATCCTCCGGTCTCTGTTCAGCACCAGGCCTGGGAGGGAAGCGCAGATGGTGAGGGTCAGGGCGAGGCCTCGCCTCAGCTGCCCTGGGAGCCCGGCCCTTCAGCCTGGACTGGCAGGGACCATCCCCGACATGCCCTGGGGGTTCAGCTGGGGCAGAGCTCGTCCGCCACCACCTGGCCACGAGCCATGGGGCCACCCGGTGCCTCCCTGGCCACCCCAGACGGCAGCGCAGAAGGATGGATGTAGGAACAACGGCCCCTCCTGGCCTCGGAGTCTCTGAGAACCTTAAATGACCCTGTGGGTCTTCAAACACCATAAGGTACCCAACACTGAGGCATCACATCGCCACTCGTCAGAGAAATCGAGCAAAAAGAAAGGCTGGAGGGTCGAAAGGTTGGTGAGTGCTCCCAGCTCCAGGCCGAGCCTGGGTTCTCAGCCGCAGTCCCGATGGTGGACAGCTCAGCGTCACCAGGGAGGGTGCCATGCTAAACCCACACCTGGCAATGTCCCCTCAAGAAGTGGCTGCCGGGAGGGCCGGGTAGCTCAGCTGGGTAGAGGGTGTCCGGTTTTGCCAAGGCTGCGGGTTCGATCCCGGTCAGGGCACAAACAAGGATCAACCAATGAATGCGTAAGTGGAACAACAAATCAATGTTTGTCTCCCTTCCCCTCTCTCCAAAATTAATCTAAAAAAACCGAAAAAATCAACTCATCAATGCATCTGTCCATTAATACCCACCGCGTTGTGGAACTTCCTTTGGTTTGGAAAAGCCGCAAAACTGTTAACTCTCAGTGACAACGTGCTAGGAGCATCTTTTGTCCTGGTATTTGGTCTCTGCTCCCAGGTCCTGACACAGCCCGGACCCCTTGGCATTTCCTGACAGGATGGGAGGGCTCCCCTGGAAGATGAAGCCGGGCTCCGGGGAGTGGGGAGGGCTGGGGAGAGTTCATCAGCCAGGCCTGTGTGATGAGCTTCCATACAGTCCTTGGAGCACAGGGCCTGACCTGAGAGGCAGGCCGGGAGCAGCGGTGCAGGGAGGAGGCAGCCTGCGAGCCCCACCCCTGCCCTGCGCCTGCTCCGCGCAGCTGCCATCTGGCTGGGCCTGGGTGGTGGCCTGTACAGTGACCCAGGGGTGAGCAGACGTTTTCCTGAGCTCTGTGAGCCATTTGAGGAAATGACTGAACCTGAGGGTGTGGGAACGCCAGTACAGCCAGCTGGGCAGAGTACAGGTGGCAGCCTGGTGTGGGCATCTGCAAGCGAAGGGGCTCTGGGCCCTGCGGGTCCTGCTGCAGCCCCGGGCGGGGACAGGAGGCAGCGTGGCTGCTGGGAGCAGGAAGGACCAGGGGGCCGAGGAGCGTGGCCACCCCAGCCAGCCGGCCCCGGCGGCGGCTGAGGCTTCCTGACTAAGGAGGCCCAAGTTCAAAGGTCAGAGAATAAACCTCAGGAAGCCTTTCCATGCTCCCTCCCTCTTCCATGCAGGCCAAGGTCACAGACTCCAGCCAGCAGCGCCAGTCCTGGCCGTGGGCCGTGCCAGCAGCTGCTGCTCGTGGGAAACAGAATGCTGCCAGGCCTTCCCATTTTTCAACAGAAACTGGGAATTCCATTTTTGCACAAAACCTTTTTTTTTTTTTTTTTTTTAATATATTTTTATTGATTTTTTACAGAGAGGAAGGGAGAGAGATAGAGAGTTAGAAACATCAATGAGAGAGAAACATCGATCAGCTGCCTCCTGCACACTCCCCACTGGGGATGTGCCCGCAACCCAAGTACATGCCCTTGACCGGAATCGAACCTGGGACCCTTCAGTCCGCAGGCCGACGCTCTATCCACTGAGCCAAACCGGTTTCGGCGCACAAAACCTTTCTGTTTTATATATGAACAACCTGTTCAAAATCCCCTCCAGGCCAAATGTTGGGGTTTAAACTACACAAGTGAAACCAATCCTGCCCGCAACCCCAGGGCCACGCAGCCTGTGGGGAGGGCTCGGCCCCCCGCGGTGGCAGGTGGCAGGGGCTGGGCACTGCAGTCATTAGGGAACCAGAGCTGGGTTCTCCCCTCAGGCCAGTCCCTCCAGCTGTTCCCAGAAGCCTAGGCCCATCAGAGGCAGCACGCAAAGAAGAAGGCAGCCAGGGGCCCGCCCCCTCCACTCTGCTCACAGCCCCCTGGTTCTCCCAAGGCCTTGTCCAGTACCTTTCTTCTCCCAGGCCACCTCCCTCCTGGATTCCCTGTGCCCACGCCCTCACCTGCACCACTACCACACTTGCTCTGCTCAAAAGTCACCTCCTCCAGGAGGCCAACCCAGCCCCTTCTACCTGAACGTCACACTGCAAGCTCCACCCACCTCCTGCGCCTCCCGCCGCCCTGTTCTGCATCCTGCTAGCTCCGGCCTCCCCCAAGGGAGCATGCACACACCCAAGGGCCACCAGGAAGCTCGGACAGAGGCATCGCAGCGTCTGTCACAGCCCTGCCTGCACCTGACCTTGGGTTTCTGGCCTCCAGAACGGAGAGGTAAGCCCCGGGCTGTGGGATTTGTAACGGCAGCTCTAGGAAGCGGACACAGAGTTCAGAGGGGTCAGGTCCAGTGATGGAGGTGTCCCAGTCCCCTGCCCTGCTCCAGGACGGATGGGGGCTGTCAGGATCTCTGAGGGGAGGGGGTACAGGGGGGCAGCTCCCCCAATGTCACCGCCCTGTTCCCATGGCGTCTGGGAACCCGCCTGGTCTTCTTTTAGGCTAACCCAGGGCCCAAAGGGCCACGACCACTGCAGAGGGGCTGGTCCCCACACACTGATCCAGCCAACTGCCACTCCGCCTCCTCCTCTCCCACCCCCTAGTCATCGGGTTCAGCGCCGGTGCTCATCTCTGCACGTGGCCCTGGCCTGGCCTAATCGGCTTCCGTGCCTCCCGATTAGCCCACTTCTGCTCCAGGGGCCGCCTGGGCGCGCATCTGTGTGGGCACGTGGGGAGCCTGGCCCAGGCCCTCTGCCCTCTGCCCATGAGGATCTGCAGGGAGGGGCAGGCGGAGGCTCAAATGATAACTGACAACCCCCACAACAGGTCAGACTGGCGGCCGAGGTAAAACAGTGCCGGGTCCTGTCCAGTCCCTTTGACCTCTGGCTTCTGCAATTTCTGGAAAGCAATGCAAGAGAGCAGGCCTCTGGCTTCTCTTGAGCAACTGAAAATTCTGACCAGACTAGACCCGAGTTCCTACCATAAGAAGGACAGGCTGGGCCAGTTCCACAGCCCCCACCACTCCCTACCACTCACTCCCAGCAGCTGGTTAACTCTGCAACTTGCCCAGCGCCCACAGGCTTTGGGTTCTGAACCCGCCTCCTGGGTACTTTATAAACTGGAGTCACAGTCAGCCGGGCTGGGGGCGGGCACAGAGCTCTCTCCATAAAGTGCGGGGAGCTGGTCCATCCTTGCTGCTTGACACAGTCGCTGCAGGGAAGAAACATCTGCACAGCATATGTTTCTAGGGATCTGGCATATATGGCATACTGTTCTTGATGTGTTGGCTCCCCTTTTAGCGCTATGTGTTTTAACCAAGGTCACCTCTCTGAGAAAGGTTGTTTCCCCAGGTAGGGATTTTTCCCTGAAGTTAGGGAGGGAATAAAACCCCTTAACTAAGTGCCAGGCGGGTAATCACTTTAACTACGAACAATCACGCTTAAGCTATATAGTCTTTACTCCCTGGATTGGAGATAAGAAACGCCCTAACCTTTGCAATAGAAATTGACAGGATTAAAATCAACTGGTATAAATACAGATGTAACAAGACAATAGGACACAGAACCTTGCGAGAGAACCTGGCTGAAGAACCTAGAGACAGAACCTGGCTACAGAACCTGGATAGAACATGGCAAGAGAACCTGGCTAGAACCTGGTGACTGAACCTGGCTGGAGATCCTAGCAAGAGAACATGACACAGAACCTGGCTGGAGACCCTAGCGAGGGAACATGGCTACAGAACCTGGCTGGAGAACCTAGCGAGGGAACATGGCTACAGAACCTGGCTGGAGAACCTAACCAGAACTTCGCTGGAGATCCTGACCAGAACTTGGCTAGAGATCCTGGCAAGGCTGCTGATCAACTGAACGCTGTCTCTGTGTTATTCCTTCTTCGCCGACTCCGTCCACACCTTTGGGGACCCCTGGACCTGCGGGGGTTAGACCCCAGCAATAAAGGTGTCCTGCCGGGTTGACCAGCAACCCCTGAACGATGGACGAACAGGTGACAGCTTCGCTGTCGAGAGAGGGCTAAGGGACCACCTGGCTGATAGCAGCCAAGCAGCCTCGACTGCCTGCCTCACTAGCCTTTTATTGTAGCAGCAGCTTGAGATAAAGTTTATCTTTTAGACACAATCAGTGGGGTAAGTAATCTTGGGAGGCCACAGGTGTTTACACTGTCCTCTAGGCAAGGGCATCCGGGGATTAAGCATAAGGATTCCAGTAAACACCCGGGGTCTGCATGAGCACAGACTTGTTTGCAAAGGTCAAGGGATAATTAGGGGTGCTCCCCTAAGTCTCCCCTAAGTCTGAACACCCATAAACAGGGCAGGCGGCCTTCCGCACACTCCCCCTCTCAGACTGTCCTTACAACTTTCCAGCCGAGTCTCCTGTGGTCCCCAACAGTTTCCTGAATGAATGTAACGGGAAGCGAAGCAGACAACGCGGGCCAGCGCTCCATCAGCTCCACTTCGCCCGTTCAAAGCCACTCGGCCCCTCAGGACACCGTCAAAGCCCAGCCTCGGACACGGGCCCCCACCGCAAGGACCCGCACAGCGAGCGGCCTCCGGGGTGGGCAGCACCGTCTGACGGCACAAGTCACTTGGCCTTGCCGAGCCTCAGTTTCTCCTGCTCCGAAAGGGCTGAGCAGAGGGCAGTGGACGATTAAATGAGACGCGACTTGCAAAGCACATGGATCACGCCTGGCCCAAGACAAGCTTGGTTATTATGGCTCCTCACCAAGAACAGTGCCGATGAGCGGGCCGGACGGTGAGCGCCTTACCTGCGGGCACCTGGGTGGCTCCCCGCTGCAGCAGCAGCTCCCCGCACTCCTCGCCGACGTGGCTGTTATTCTTCAGGAACCTGGGGAGACGGAGGGCGCTGGGTGCCATGGGTCAGGAGGGGCCGATGGGCAGGAGAGGGCAGGGAAAGGGAGGCCACCCCGCCAGGGCACAGGCGGGTGGAGGGGCTGTCACCTCCGTGGGGGCGGGGTGTTTCCACGGAGCCCTGCCCACCAGGCACGGACAGGTGCTGGAGTGACAGCCAGCGTGCTCACCCCGACCTGCGGTTACCCACAGCGCAGGGGGTTGGGACAGGCGTCAGAGGAAGTGCCACCTGGCTGAGGCCCAGAGGAGGGCAGTGAGCCAGGGCCCGGGACAGGCCTGGGGAGGGGCCAGAGGGAGCAACGGTGCTGACGGAGAGAGTGTGACAGGGGAGCAGGGGCGTCGCTGCACAGGGGAGAGTGAGGCAGATGCAGCTGCAATGATGCCAGGGAGCCTGAGGCCCAGGTGGGCACAGAGAGAAGCAGGCTTGGTGTGGACTTGCCACCGAAGCTCCTTCCTCCGCCCCGTGACTGGCTCCTCCCATGTCCTCCCACCGTCTCCCCCATGGGTGCCCGCCTCGCCCTTGGCACCCACCTCTGCAGCATCTCCTTGGGGCTGAGCGCGCGCGGGGGCTCCTGGGCGGCCTGCTCCACCAGCAGCGTGTGCTCTATCACCTTCCGCTTGTAGGTCAGCAGGTTCTCCAGTTCCTAAATATTCGTGGTTCTCTGGGCAGCGCCCCCCATGCAGACAAGGGCCCGCCCCTCCCCCAGCCCAGGCTCTGCCCTCAGCAGCCCCTGGCCATGCCTTCTGACCCAGTGCGGGTTAACTGGGATCGGGCCTGCTAGCTAACCCTTGACCCAGAGCAGGCTGCCTGCCTGGCCACAGCTGGCCCAGCCCAGCCTGCGGTGGGGACGGCCGGAGGCTCAGCTTGGATGGCAGCTGGAGGGGCAGCTTGGACGATGGAGGGGAACATGTCCGGCAAAGTCAGGGACCACCTGGTGGGTGGAGTGATGCTTCAACCAGAATTCACCTGGTTAACCAATGCTGTCACTCCGAACGGTGGCGTGGAGACTGGCGGGGGGTGCAGCTCAGGGGTTTCCAGCTTGCCCCTGAGTGTACCCCTTTCCATCCTACTCCCCCTGGGAAGAGGCTGGAGTGGGGCGGGGGGCGCGCAGTACTCTGCTGAGAGCACAGGGGGGACCAAGCAGTCACCAGCCCCGGGCACTGTTTGTCACCTCAGCGGGTGAAGCAGAAGAAAGAGCCAAAGTGGCAGCCACCATCTCATCGGACCCTCACGATGACCCACGGGAGATGCACCGAGCTTACTGCGCACTGGCTAAGCCGGGATTGGGCACGTGGCGACAAAAAAGACACCATGGTTCTTGCCCTTACGGAGTTTATGGTCACTTAGCAGACAGGAAAGCTGAAGCTGACGAAGGAGCCGAGCCCTCGGAGCAGAGCGACAGCGTCAGAGCTGCAGGGCGCCTCCCGGGCTCCGCGTCCCGACCATGGGTGCCTCCGCCCCTCGGTGTACGGACCAACCGAGTCACACTGGCCAGGGCCCAGCCTCATTTTTTGTTAATCCTCACCTGAGGATATTTATTCATTGATTTTTATTTATTTTTTAAATACTTTTTTAAAATCCTCACCTGAGGGGAGGTATATATATATATATAATTTTATTTTTCTTTTGTGAGGATATTTTTCCATTTATTTTTTAGAGAGAATGGAAGGGAGGGAGGGAGGGAGGGAGAGAGAGAGAGAGAGAGGGAGGGAGGCGGACTCCTTTGTCTACTCTCTGCCACTTCCCCCACCTCCCTGCTACCCACCAGAGGAGACAGTGCCCAGGGCCCGACCAGGGACAGCCCCATTCTTACATTAGAGTCCAGCACAAAAGGGGATGAGTCCAGCAAGATAAGCTTCTCCACCATCTCGGGGAACATACAGGAAAACTAGGGTGCGGCACAAAAAGGGGAGAATGAAGAGGAGAGGCGCTTGAAGGGAAAGGGACTCAAACTTTTCCCTGGTGTTTCCTGAAACACCTCTCAGGCTGGGGCAAGGGTGCTGACCGAGAGGCCGGAACAAGACTATCCCTCAGGGCACCTTCCTCTCCCCTGCCCACCCCGTCCGCATCAGGCACCCAGCTCCGAAGCCCGGGGTGGCTGCGTTCGGCGCTCTGTCTGCCACAGCGATTACTGCTGGGAGCTACCAAGCCGCTGGCACAGCTAATGAAACGCTGACCCGAAACTCGTGGCCCCAAGAGGTGCTTCCCGTGCCAGGTAACTTCCTCCTCCTGCTCTCCCGCCCCCACTTGGAGGAGCACCCACGGCGGCCAGAGGTGATCACTGCAAAGCCTTCTACTCACCATTCCACCCACAGTGCCACCTACGAGACAAAACAGCAGTGACTGAGCTCCCCAGCCATCAAAACCCTACCAGACTTCCTCCCAGCTCCTCTCCCACCAGTGATGGGGCTCCTGCCAAACTTGGGGCTCCCTCCCTGGGGCCAGATGGCCCCTTCATCAGACCTGACCACTCAGGGGGCCGTATTTCCCTCATCAAATTGGGAGACAACTGCCCGGCCGGCGTGGCTCAGTGGTTGGGTGTTGACCTATGAACCAGGAGGTCACGGTTGGATTCCCGGTCAGGGCACATGCCTGGTTTGTGGGCTCGATCCCCAGTGTGGGGCGTCCAGGAGGCAGCTGATCGATGTTTCTCTCTCATCGATGTTTCAACTCTCTATCCCTCTCCCTTCCTCTCTGTAAAAAAAAATCAATAAAATATATTTTTTAAAAAAATTGGGAGACAACTACCTACTGGGCCATAGGTGCCTCAAGGGAGTTACCTGAGCCCAGAAGCCTCAGTGTCCAAAGGTCAATGTCGAATGAACCCCTTCATTTCCCTTGAAGTTCCCAGAAGTGCAGGGGAAAGGGACCTGAGTACCAACCCCCCCCTCACAGCCCCCTCCACCCTCCCTCTGGAGCCCCGCCCGCCCAGGCCGCGTGTACTCACCAAAACTGTGGCCCATGATGGAGAAGCGATCCCACTTCAGGGCTGAAAGCACAGAGCCAGGGCTGGGGTCCAGCCTTCCCCACCTCTGTCCCCGCATCTGGGGCGCCCCCCTCAGGGGCGGACCCCGCAGGAGGGAGTGGGCCCTCCTGCCGGCCTCCTCTAGCTTCCCTGTCACCCAGGGATCAGGGCAGAGCTGGGGCCTGACGCAGGTCACCCCCAGGTCAGCCTTGCTTCCTGGCTACCACACTCACTCCCTCCATGAGAGGGGGTGCCCCGCTCCCCAACACTCTGCCTCTTACTCACCAGCAGAGACTCTCCGGATCTCACCCACGAAGTTCTGATAGTAATAGGGAAGGCCTGGGCTGTAGTGGGACGAGAGCCCGTGGCCCCCAAAATCCATGGCCACGTAGTAAAAGTCTGGGGCGGAGGGAAGGGGGAGGAGAGGTGTCGGACTGGCCTCTCCCCGCTCGCTCCCCCGCAGCCCTGCCCCTCGCCCTGGCCTTCCTCCCGCCAGCCCACCTCTTGGGAGGAGAGGGATGAGTCTGTCGAAGGAGTTGGCATTGTCCAGCCAGCCGTGCAGGCAGAGGATGGGGGAGCCCTTTTGGGAGCCCCAGGCTTTGGCGGCGATGTGGCCCCAAGGCACAGCCATCCTCAGCTCCGAGAACAGACCTGAAAGCCATCGGCTCAGTCCTGGAGCCGCACTCCGGAGCCTTGGTCTGGGCCCAGCCCCTCACCCCCACTGTGCAGGGCATTGGTGACACCCAGGATTCCTGTGCTGCCCCCACGGCGACGGGAGAGACCCCGAGGTGGGCCTGGGGATCCCCAGGGGAGGGGAAGAGAAACTGGGTCCACTGAGTGAGGAAAACCTTGGAAGGGCTTCACCACAGAACTTTCCAGAATAGTCTGGGGCTTGGCTAGCTCTGGGCTCTGCCACTTGCTGGCCGTGCAACCGTGGGCAAGTTATGAAAACCCAGCCTCGGCTCCTTTTCTGTAAACTGGAGTAAACAGTAATAATAATAATAATAATAATAATAGCCAACATTTTCCGAGTCTTTGCTGAGGGTGAGATGCAGTGGCCCATTTCCCACAACTTCACAGTAAGTTATGCATCCATCCGTTCAGCCACACAAGTATTAAGGCTTGTTCTTAATGTTAAGAACCCCGCTCCGCAGACCGGGAAACTGAGGCATGGGGTGCAGCACCGGCCCGAGGTCACAGGGAGGGAGAGCTGGAGCCGGCTCAGCCCTGGACCCGCTCTGACCCCGCCCCACGCTGCCGCCGGCGGTCGGGGCTGCCTGCTTCGCCGCCCAGAGCGGCCCCTCTACCCTGCTGCCCTCCCCACGGGGTTGGGGACCTGCACCCCTAAACTCCCGGGAGCTTAACTTCCTACCTGGGACTCCCGTGTCCCACCCACCAGCCTGCCGGCCCGGCTCGGAGACGCAACGCGAGGGAGGGCGGCGTGGCCGGCGAACCCTCCCGTCCTGCCCCCGCGGGCCCTGGGAGTGGGCGGGCGGGTGGCAGCGCGCGGGTGGCCTCCCCCTCCCGCTCGGGTCTAAGGGTCCCCGGACAGAGGTCTTCACCCATAGCGCCCGTGATCGCGCGGCGGCCGTCGCTGTCCGCTTGGAGGTCGCTCCCAAGAGCAAGGACGCCTTTCAGGCCCTACCGGCCCCGCCCCGCCTCCAGGCCCCGCCCCGCCTCCAGGCCCCGCCCCGCCTCCAGGCCCCGCCCCGCCTCCAGGCCCCGCCCCGCCTCCAGGCCCCGCCCCGCCTCCAGGCCCCGCCCCGCCTCCAGGCCCCGCCCCGCCTCCAGGCCCCGCCCCACTTCCAGGCCCCGCCCCGGACAGACCCCGCCCCTGTACCGGCCCCGCCTCCAGCCCTGGCCCCGCATAGGCCCCGCCTCCCGTCCCGCCCCGGACAAGCCCCGCCTCCTGGCCCCGCCCCAGTCCCGGGCCCCGCCCCGCCCCCGGACAAGCCCCGCCTCCTGGCCCCGCTCCGCCCCGCGGCCGGAGGACCCTCCGGGGCGCGGCCCGAGCTCGCTGGCCTGTCCGGTGCAGCGCCTGCCCTCGGGGCGCCGCGTGCGGTCGGAAAGTGCGCTGGTCGCGGGGAGGCTGTGAGCCGGGCGGCTGGAGCGCCCGGGACTGTGGCCCAACGGCCTCCAGAACTCCGGGCTCCGTCCGGGCCGTGCCGCGGGAGCGGAGAGGGCTGTGCTTGGCACGTGGGTGATGGGACCCGTTCCCTGGGCTGTGCCCATGGCCGCCGGCCCCGCGGGGACCTGGAGCTGCAGCTGGGGAAGCAGCCGCAGGGGTCTGGGCAACCCCGGGCCCTCATCGGCCTGCACTGAGGGCTGAGTGTGGGGTGACTTTTGTTCAACGTCCACCGGGGCTGCACCGCGTTCCCGCCGCGGCCTGGGCCCAGCAGTCAGCGCCTGGCAAGAACCAGCCTTAGTACCGGTGTAGGGCTGAAGGCATCCCAGTAAAATGAGGGCATGGAGGACTCCCCACCCCCCACGAGGAAGGATCATAGACAATGAGGTTGGGCCTGAAAAGGATCTAGAGCAGTGGTCCCCAGCCTCTTGTGGCCACGCCCCACCTAAGCATCTCTAAGTCCTGATGCCCCCCTCCCTGTGACATGGAATTCTTATTATTCAGAAAATGACTCCTGTGCACGTGGAGGATGCCTGAAAGGCATTAACTTGATCTAAATAAGCTCCCATAGAACATGGCATCCATGAGAGAGAAAGATAAAAGAACGCAAGGACAGCCGCCATACTGAGGAAGAAATCACTAAGAATTTGTTAAAAAAAATAATATAGAGTGATATGAAAAAAGAGCAAATAAAATTTCAAAACATAATAGAGCAGTGGCCGCCAACCTTTCGGACCTCACGGACCACCAGTGGTCTGCGGACCACCTGTTGGCGACCGCTGTAACAGAGAACTGAAATGCCGGGGTGCCAAGGGCTGCCCCCTTCCATTGGTTCAACCCTGCAGGACCACCCCAGCTCCCGGCTCCCTGCGGAGCTGGCCAAGGTTCCCAGTTCACCTCCTGCCCCTCCGGCTTCTCTTCCTCCCTCCCGGGTTGGTCCCTCGTCGCTGCCCAGTGAGCGGTGAGCAGGCGCATCTCAGGGACTCCTTTCCGGTTTCCCGGGGAACCCAACCCGAAACGGGAGGCTACGGTTCCAGGGGGCTGGTGGCCTAACCACTGTGGTTGCTCTGGCGGCGCCGGTGACTGCACCAGTGCGCACCCCGCCTTCCCTGGGGCCTGCACCAGGCCCGCTAAACCACTATTTGCTAATGAAGCGCAGTAGTGACCACTGCGGCCCCGGGTGTCAGGGCAGGTGTGAGCGATCGCGGGAGGGAGGCACCACGTCTTTACGGGGGTTCTCCCCCACGCAGCCCCCCACGGCCCTGGGGCCCGGATGTGAGGTGCTCCGTCCGGCTCGGCTGCACCCCTCCATCGGACGGAGCGTCCACCAGCGCTGGGCTCCGCCCCCTCATCCTTCTCGCCATCACCTTGTCCGGGCCTGGGTCCCCCCGCCGGCTGCGCGGTAACCACGCTCCTCCGCTGGGCTCCTGGGCTCCGTTCTCCTCCTATTGTATTGAATGTGTTGGGGTGACCCTGGTTAGTACAGTTACAGAGGTTCCAGGCGCGCAGTTCCAGAACACGCCGTCTGTGTGTGTGCCGTGTGCCCACCACCCCGGACGCGCCTGTTTCTTGTCTCAGGAATTCCCGCAGGTGGAGCGGCGGCTCGGGCCCCGCTAGAGCCTGGGAAAGTCTCCCGCCGCAGGCGCAGGCGCTCAGAGGCCCTCGGCCGGGCCCCAGGGAAGACCTCACCCAAGCCCCAGCGCTGCCGCCGCGGACGCCGGTGCGCGCTGTTCCCCCATCCGGGGGCGGGGCGGGGCGGGGCGGGGCGGGGCGGGGCGGAGACGCTGCCCACGGGCTGCGGGTGGATTCAGTCCCACGCGATCCTCCCGCCCTTCGCCTTCGGATGGATTCATGGCGTTGGTTTGCTGCCAGGTGCGCAAGGGGGCGCGGGGAAGGCGGGGTGCGCGCGGGCACGGGGGCGGGGAGGAGGGGGGTCCGCGGGAGATCCCGCACGCGCTTGGGGGCGGCGGTGGGAGTAGGGGTTCGGGGGAGGGGGCGGCGCGGGCAAGGCGAGAGCGCGCAGGCGGCACGCGCCCCGGAGGCAACAGACGCCGTGTGTGCGCGTCCTCACGTGTGTGTAGGCGGCCGTGTGTGTGTGTGTGTGTGTGTGTGTGTGTGTGTGTGTGGGCGTCCTCACTGCGCCCCAATCCCGGTCTCCCTTCTGAACCCCTGCGGCGGGCGGGGGGTGCGTCTCCATCCTGGTGGAGGCATGTGCGACTTGTTCTAGCGAAAGAGCTTCCAGAAGTGAGCCCGGCGGGCGGCGTCTGTGGGAGGCTTTGGGGGAGTTGGAGGAGGGCCCGGCCTCCCGCAGACCCCGAATTCGGCCTCTTGTGAGCGGCTCGGCGGCCAGGAGGAGGGCCGGGTGCGAGGATGGAGGCGGCGCTGCGGAGTTTAAAGTGAAGGCGAGCGAAAAGGGGACCGACGCGGAGAGGGGCGCACGGGATCCCAAGGGGGCAGCACCGCCACACCCGGGACCTCGGGCGGCGGGACCTCGGGCGCAGGCGGGACCTCGGGCGCAGGCGGCCCCGGGAAGGCGGCGGCGCCCCCTGTCGGCGCCTCGCCTGGCTGCAGCCCTGGCCGCGGTCCTCCCGGAGGCTGCCATTGGGGGCCCTGGCCCCGCCACCAGAGCCTCTTCCCAGGCGCGCTGTCCTTTGCACTTCGGCTGCTCCTGGTTTGAATGAAAGAGAAAGGGACAGGAAGCCCCCCCTCGGCCCCCCTTATGTGAGAAGCTGGAGAGACATGCACAGACACTTGGGTGGCGGTTTCCAAACGTTTTTGGTTCAAGGACCATTTCAGGGTCAAAAATTCGGAAGAACATCTCTCCTCTCCACCTTGCAAAGTCTCAAGGCGCTTCCTTGTCCACAGGATCGGATTACAAAGCGTTAAATAGAAAACTAAGAAGCTGCTTCCTGAACCTCTAGACGCGCAACCCTAGTCCCTGACCCCGCACCCCGCTTGCTCTCTCCACTCACCCGTGTGCAGTTGTTTTGTTTGTCTGCGGCTGTCTTTCCACTGGCCTGTCCGCACCACTGACTTGCCACCTTCACCTGATTCCCGGCCACTGATCCTCTCTCTGCCTCGGTGTCCGCATCTCTGGGCCTGTGCGGAGCTGGCTCTCAGCAAGGCAGTGTTGGAGGCAGGAGCCCCCCAGCAGCTCTGGCAGCGCCCGCATTTGGTTTTCTGGCGTCTCTGCACCCCAGGGCCCACAGGAGCGGGTCAGTATTCTCCAGTCCGCATGGAGTCTACCTGGTGCTGCGTGTCTCACCTGGACTGACATTTGGTGCATATATTTTTTGACCAGCCACCAAATCCTTCCCAGGAATGTTCTGGAACCAGGTGTGCAATGAGAAGTGGCAGCGTCAGACCCGACCCTGGCTGGGCTCTGCTGGGCCTCGCTGGGCCGCTCTGGACCCAGCACCGTGTCCTCATTGATGGTGGGGCACAGCATTCCTTCCCTCATGAGGAATTGTTAGGTATGTGGAGGTTGAGTGAGATAAACATGGTTACTGAGCACTTGCTGTGTCCAGCACGCTTCTGGGACCGTGTATTGAATCATTGAATCAATGAGGTAATGCCAGTAGGGGGCCTGGCTCGGTGTCTGGCATAAAATAATGGTAGATGAAGATAGCTTTAAACTTTTTTTTCAATATATTTTTATTGATTTCAGAGAGGAAGGGAGAGGAAGAGAGAGTTAGAAACATCAATGATGAGAGAGAATCATTGATCGGCTGCCTCCTGCACGCTCCACACTGAGGATCGGGCCTGCAACCTGGGCATGTGCCCTGTCTGGGGATTGAACGGTGACCTCCTGGTTCATAGGTCAACGCTCAACCACTGAGCCAACCAGCCAGGCTGCTGTATACTTTTAAAATACAAATCAGTGTAGGATGAAGGGAAAGAGGCCCAGCTGAGAGCTGAAAGTACCATCCGCCCAGTTCCAGCTTATACCACATTCATACATGATGGCTTGATTTTCTGTGAAGCCCTAATGAATATATTCATGATTTTCTCTCTCTGAATGCCATTAACATTTCCGTGTGAACCAGACATTAATTTTTTAATTTTACCTTTTCTCTCCTTTGGCAGCAGTTTCTCGTGGCTTTGATCATGCCTGACAGCTGCCCTTGGTATCTCTGGCCAGACCCTCTCCCCTGAGCACCCCCGTATGCCCGGCTTGCACATCCATCTCGCTGTCCCCTCCACACATCCCGTCATGCCCGCAGGCCTGCTGCCTCTCAGGACTGCACCCCTCCCCTGCCCCCACCGCTCAGGCCCAAATCCTTACACTCATCCTTCTCCTCTCTCCCCCCAGCCACGGTCTGTCCTGAGATGCCATTGGCTCCGCATTAAAATAGATGCAGACTCCGTCCACTTCTGCCACTTCTATTTTTAAAAAAATATATTTTATTGATTTTTTACAGAGAGGAAGGGAGAGGGATAGAGAGTTAGAAACATCGATGAGAGAAACATCCATCAGCTGCCTCCTGCACATCTCCCACTGGGGATGTGCCCGCAACCAAGGAACATGCCCTTGACCGGAATCGAACCTGGGACCCTTCAGTCCACAGGCCGACGCTCCATCCACTGAGCCAAACCGGTCAGGGCCTGCCACTTCTATTGCTGCCAGCCAGCTGGAGCCGCCCGTGTCTCTCATCTAGAATACTGCCACCACACCTCCCCCTGCTTCTCCTTTTCTATTGATTGATTGATCTGACAGAGAAAGATTGATTTGTTTTTCCACTTACGGTATTTATACATTCATTGGTTGCTTCTGATTCTCGCCACCAGTCCCAGTGCCTCTATGAGCTCATCTGCTGACCTTGACCTTACTCTTTGCCCTCCAGCCACATCGGCCTTTTAATTATTATTATTTGTGTAATCCTCACCTGAGGATATTTTTCCCATTGCTTTTTAGAGGGAGTAGGAAGGAGGGGGGAGGGAGAGAGAGAAACCTTGATATGAATGAGACACATCGATTGATTGCCTTACACACCAACCCAGACTGGGGCTGGGTCCGTGCCCTTGACTGGGAATCGAACCTGCGTCCCTCTGTGCCACACAACCCCTGAGTGACACTGGCCTTTCATTTTTTAAATATTTTCTTATTGATTTCAGAGAGGAAGGGAGAGAAAAAGAGAAATAGAAACACCAATGATGAGAGAGAATCATTGACCAACTGCCTCCTGCACACCCCACACTGGGGATCGAGCCCGCAACCCGGGCATGTGCCCTGACCGGGAATTGAACCGTGACCAGCTGGTTCATAAGTCGATGCTCAATCACTGAGCCACCCTGGCCAGGGCCACACCCCTCTTTTAAATGCACCCAGCATGTTCTGTCCTGTGCCCTTACACAGCAGCCCCTGGACCCCGTGGGCGCTGGTCCCTCCTCGCTGCCCACGTGACCCGCTCTACCACCTCCTCCACGTCTTTTCTAAATGCCACCTCCTCACCAGGTCTGCCCGGACCACCTGCCTTAAAACCCTCTCTGCCCCGGGCATGCGGATCCCCCTTCCTTTGTGTTCTCACGGTAACAGACTGCTCTCCGGCCTGTTCTTGGTTCTTTGTCTCCCTCTGCCGGCACGGAAGCTCAGACGGGCAGGGGTCTGCTCGGGTTGGGGTTTTGTGCCCACTGCATCCCAAGCACCGGCCCCTAGCAGGCCCTTCGTAAACTGAGTGAGCAAATGAATGACCGCTCGCAGCCCATCACCCGGGGCACCGCCAGCCTGCCCCCCGAACTAGCTTCCTCCTGGGATCGGGCCTTGGTTTCTTCTCAGAATTCTCCGCAGAATGCTTCTGTATGGGGAGGAGGCAGGGACTTCGATCTTGAAGAAGAAGGTGCTTTATTATTCTAAACGTTTCGGTTATTGGAATGAATGAATCCAGAGTTCTGAAAGGCTGCAGGAGGTGGCAGTCCTCCAGGATCGGGGCGGGGAGCAGGCGCATTTCTGATCCGGGTCCCACGCGCTTCAGACCGTCCACGGCCGACGTGGAGTTGCGTGTGCTGTGCCCACGTGGGTGTTTGTGGAGACCGTTCCAGAGCCCTCCCCGGAGTCTCGCAGGACCGATGACCCACAAGAGGATAGGAACCCCGGGCTCGGGGCAGCCCCAAGTGCTTCTGCGGGCCTCCTGCCGCCTCGTGCCCCGTGGGCGTCACCGTGGGCCCTTTCTGCCTCCGGTTCCCCACTGTGAGGTGGTGCCGGATGGGGTGCAGGGGTGTGTGTTCAGGCTTAGGAGCTGGATGGCCCAGGTTTGAACCCTGGTCCATCGCGTGTCTGCTGTGTGACTCTGGGCGAATGACTTCACCTCTCTGAGCCTTGGTTCCTTCATCATAGAGTGGGGATGAGTTGTGCTGAACAAGTTTTCTTTTTTTCTTATCTTCACAGTTTTTGTGATGAACAAGTTAACTCACCTAAAGGCTGAGCTGTCGCATGGCACGTGGTAAGTGCGAATATGCCACTGGGATATGATATTGCGGCAAAATATCCTGCAGGAAAGATTTGTCTTTCAACTTGAAAGGTAATTGACTGTTGCTTTACAGCATGAGTGTGAAGGGCCTATTCAGAACGGGCAGGCCTCAGTTATGGAAACTTTAACCTTGATCTCCCTTTACTGCGGTTGTAACCCTCAGAGTTTAGACTTCAGTGCCTTTCTGACTCGTGAGATTTGGTTCCTGGAAGGCTTTTAGACGTCGGGCAGACGTGCCCAGCGGGAGTGGCTCGGTTGGTTGAGTGTTGTCCTGTGCACCGACAGGTTGCCGGTTCGGTCCCCAGTCAGGGCATGTATGGGAGGCAACCAGTTGATGTTTCTCTCTCACATCAATGTTTCTCTCCCCCTCCCTTTCTCTCCCTCTTCCTGTCCTTGGGTGAGGATTTAAAAAAATTAGGTAGAAGTATGTGTAAAATATGAAGTACAGGCAGCCCTCGGGTTACGTCAGACTCGAGGTACGTCGTTTCGTGGGTACGTCGCCATCTCCCATTTATTTATATAAAAAAAGTTCCGTCATTTTGACGTGTGTACACATGTGCTTTATGTTTATTATTATTTATTTACCACAAGTAAAGGTCAGGAATTGTTATCTTTTTTTAAAATTCTTGTCCTGTTTCACTTCATTACCGCTGTGTGTATGCTCCATGGGGGTGACGTAGGTGCTGATGTAGGTGGGTTCCGACTCACGGCGAAAATCGTGTTATGTCGCGCCGTGGGAACGGATCTCTGACGTCACCCGAGGACCTACTGTACAACAACAAGACATGTCCTCAGTGGAATGGACAGTGTACTCTATACCCTCGTCAGTGATCTTTAGATCTCTAGAATATTTACTTGGGCATGTCATTCACCAAGAAAAACCTTTGGAACTTCCCTTAAAGAGAACTCAGAGGTAGTCAGAGCCACACACAAAGCAATTCATTTGTAGCCACATTTGAGGTTTGTTTTGTTCTGGGTCCTAAATGGTAGGACTTACTTTGGTCAATATCCTTACTAATCAGGCTGGTTGCAGTCACGTTTGCGTATTCCCAGAAATTCAACTCACCTCTGAAAGCTGAGAGCCTGCCGGTACTGAGGACAGTAAAAAGTGTGGCCTAAGTGCATACATTTACCAAAACCCCTCACTTTAAAATGAGCACACATTTCTGGGGTCTAATGGTGCTCCAATAATTATTTAAAGAAAAGGTAAAGACTTTCTGAAAAGAGGGCCCCTGTGCTCTGAACGCAGCCCCCCAAATCCGGCCCGCAGCGTTGCTGCTGAGTCAGCGCGTGCTAGGAGAGGGTCCGCCGTGTGCGGGGTCGCGTGGCCCACTCGCCGTCACTGTGGGTGTGCGGCGGTGGCGGAGCCCCTGTGTGTCCGCTCCACTGTGAGCCCGGCCATGCCACCCCCAACCCCCTGACTCCCCGCCAAACCCCAGGTCCCCAGATCCGAGAAACCAAGGCCTCGTGCTAAGGCCGCTTCCTCCTGGGCCTGCCATTAGCGCCCTGGGCAGTGCCCTCGGCCCCACCAGCCTCCAGAGTGCCTTCCAAAGGGGCTACTTCTGGCTTAAGAACTGACCTCCGACTGACTGGGTGACGACGTTTCTGGAAAAGGCTGTGGAAGCCACTCAGAACAGCTCTCTCCGCGGCCTGGGGGCCGAGGTGAGCCCCGTGCTGGGCGGTGGGCACCTGCAGGAGATCGCGGCTTGGCCGTGGGGGCTGGTGCTGGGAGTCCCTTGAGAGCTGGGAAGACCTAAAGCGTAGGGACCCACCCCTGAGCCCCAGGCGAAGCTGGCTGTGCTTGAAGGGGCGCACCATGACTTAAACACCAGTCAGCTCTTCCCCTCACCGTCCCGTCCACCCCAGGGACAATAATGCCCACATCCCACCCGGCTGGCCTGGTTGAGCGTCGACCTATGAACCAGGAGGTTGATTCCCGGTCAGGGCACAGGCCAGGGTTGCGGGCTCTATCCCCAGTGGGGGGCGTGCAGGAGGCAGCGATCCATGATTCTCTCTCATCATTGATCTTTCTATCTCTCCCTCTCCCTCTCCCTTCTTCTCTGAATCAAAAAAATATTTAAAAAAATAACACCCACATCCCTTGGGCGGTGCCCCCATGGCAGGAAGTAGTGGCACATCTTCCAGGTCCTGAGCGAACTGGAGGCGGGACTCTTGCTGTTACCAGCACAACCAGGAGCTGGCACCGCACAAGACCCGCTGGTGGTCCTGCCAAGACGTGGGGCTGGCGGCCTGGCCGGGCAGGTGGGGGATGTAGAGGCGGGGGCAGGCTTCCAGGCTTCCTTTTATCGTGCACTTGCTGTGGCCTTGAGGAAGTCCCATGAACTTCCGGGTCCCAACTGCCTCCTTTCCCAGTGGAGGTGGCCAGTGCCCTGGGGTCCAAGGCCATCTGCTAGCAGGACGCAGCGGTGAGTGTCCACCGGGGCCGATGGAGAGCCATCGGCTGTGTTCGCGTCCTCCTCCCCGGCCTCCTGTGCGGGCGGCTGCAGCCAGCTCTCCGGGCGGGCGGGCGGCTGGAACCGTTTTGCCGAGGGAGCTTGTGTGTATACTAATTAGTTGGTATCGAGATCAAACTCGGATTCTACCCAGATTTCCTAAGATAAGCACCTTACGGAGAGAGTTGGCCTGCAAGGCGGTACCTGGAGGATTTAAGCTGCACGCACTCGGGTGGGAAAATGCACTGTAGGAAGACGTATTGATCAAGAAAACGCTGTAGCTGGAAGCAAAGGCTGGGAAAGGGCGATGGGTGAGGAGGAAGGGGGACCGTATGCAGACCCACAGCCAAGAGGAGTGTGTCTGAGAGGGTGGCTCCGGGCGAGGGCAGCTCAAGGAGAGCGGGTGGGTGGCCCTGAGAGGCTTAGGGAGGGAGGGCATAGGGAACTGGAGCCGTCCCAGGCTGAACACTGCCCCCCGCACGGTCAGGTCTGCCTGGAACCTGTGAATGTGACCTTGTTTGAAAATAGGGTCTCGGGTGTAATCAAGTTAAGGTGGGGTTCCCCTGGGTTGGGGTGAGCCGAGTCCAGTGACTGGTGTCCTGATGAGAAGAGGGAGATTTGGACACAGAGACACTGACAGAGGGAAGGTGACTCCCTGTGCGAAGACAGAGGCAGTTAGGAGTGATGTTGCCACAGCCTGGGAACGCCGAGGACTGCTGGTGGCTGTCAGCTCAGGCTGCAGTGATAAATGCCATGGACTGAAGCTCCTGAACAGACATTTATTTCTGCACTATCTGAGTTTCCCCTCCCTCTCTACCCTCACCTGGGACCGCTTCCCCCTTGCTCATACTGAATCCACTCTGGTCTACCTTCTGCTTTTGAAAGGCCACGCTCTTCCCTGCCCCAGGGCCTTTGCACGTGCTACCTCCTCTGCCTGTAAAGCTCTTCTGGCTCGTCACATGGTTGGCTCCTTCCTGTCCTTCAGATGTTGCCTTCCATGCCAGCTCTTCCTCTCCGAAGTAGCACCCCACTGTGGTAGGCTCAGTAATGCCCCCTCCGAGGATGTCTGCATCCCATTCCCTGGACCCCTGAATGTATTATGTTGTACGCAAGGGGGACTTAAGGTTGCAGATGGCATGAACTTGCTAATCGTTAAAATAACGGCTTTGTCCTGGATTATCGGTCGTACATGGGGATGACAAAGGCAGAGAACGCAGAGCCGGAGGGCTAGCGCTGTGAGGAGGACTTGGCTGACCATTGCGGGGGGCGGAGGGGGCCCCGGGGCCAGGCGTGTGGGCGACCTCCAGCAGCTGGGAGGCAAGGACCTAATCTCCCCCCGAGCCCCGGGGAAGGACCGCCGCTCTGCCAACTCCTTGGTGTTAGCCCAGTGAGGCCTGTTTTGGGCTTCTAACCCCCAGGACTGTCAGATAACACACCTGTATTGTTTTAAGCCACTAATTTGTAGTACTTTCTTATAGAAACAATAGGAAATTAATTCGGATCTTAACTTCAGTGCCAACCCTGTCCAGAAGCCTTCTCCGACCACCTGTCTCAAGCAGCACCCGCCCTCCTCCGGGTCTGCTCTTGGCCCCTGCAGGTGCTAGGCATTGTTTCAGGCCCTAGGGGCACAGCAGTGGGCGAGACACAGAAGCCTGCCCTCACCAGGCCTGCATGGGGAGAGGGGGCGGTGGGGACACAATCCTTACTAATGAAAGCCCAAGTGGCTACGCACACAGTGGGCGCCGCAGGTGGGCGGGCTGGGCTTGACGCTGTGTGCGCAGCAGGTCCCCGGGCTCCGCGAGGCGAGGTCTGCCTGGGGGTCCCGCCTCCTCCTGGCCCCGTGTGGCGCGGAGGTGGGACCCCCGGCTCCAGCCTACTTCTTTTTAAAAAAATATATATTGATTATTTTACAGAGAGGAAGGGAGAGGGATTGAGAGTTAGAAACATTGATGAGCGAGAAACATCAATCAGCTGCCTCCTGCACACCCCCCACTGGGATGTGCCCGCAGCCAAGGTACATGCCCTTGACCGGAATCGAACCTGGGACTCTTCAGTCCACAGGCCGACGCTCTATCCACTGAGCCAAACCGGTTAGGGCTCCAGCCTACCTCTTTAGGGCAATCCATCAAGGAGCCCCGGATGGGTGGGTGGGGCCTCCCTCTTTGGGGCGATCAATCATGGGGCTCCTGCACTGTGACAGGGCACAGGCCAGGATGGGGGACCCCACCCCCAGTGCAGGAATTTCGTGCACCGGGCCTCTAGTAAACAAATAAGGAACATCACCAGTGTGGCAGGGGTGAGGGCGGAGGAGGGGCGGCTGGGGCCAGGGGAGCGTGCTGGGGAGGCACCGGTCAGGGGACGCATCACCGAAGGTGACATGCGGGCACAGGCCCGTAGCGGGTGAGAGAGGCGGCCGCGATCTGGGGAGAGAGCGAAGACATAACAGCAGGGGCAGAGGCCAGTGCGGCAGCCTCATCCATCATCCAGACCAGGGCCCTGCGAGAGGAAAGCGGAACAATTAATAACCTGCCGGCCCGACAGGCACGCGCCTGACACCGGTCGCCTCGCAGCGGCAGGGTCCCCAGAGCGAGGACAGGTGGCTGGATGGCAGCGGGTGGCGAGGGGGAGAGGAGGGCGGGGGTCCGACCTTGTACGGCTGTGAGAACTCGGCTGTGACTCGGGGGAGGTGAAAGCCATGGCGGGGGGGGGGTGTGCGCAGAACAATAGGGTCTGGTGTATGTGGGAAAGGGTTGCTCTAGTTGTCCTGATGGGAACTGAACGAAAGGCCAGTGAGGGCCCCCGGGACCCCCCAGGACCCCGCGGGAGATGGAGGAGATTTGCTTTCAGACAGGAAGTGGGGTGAGGGCCGGGCAGCTGAGGTTCATCTCCTTCCTGGCTTTCCCGGTCCTTCAGCTGCTGATTTGCTCATGTGCTTATTGCGCCCTCCCCTCCCCTGCCTGTTACCCCCCCCCCGTTACCCCCTCCCCTCCGCCCCCGTTACCCCCTCCCCTCTGCCCCTGTTACCCCCTCCCCTGTTACCCCCTCCCCCTGTTACCCCCTCCCCCACCTCGTTTCTGTAGCTGGAAGACCCACACGGTGGGGCCTGGTCTGTTGCATGGCACCCTGCCTGGCACCAACCTGGGCTCAGTGTATCTTGAGTGAGAGTGGAGGGAGGGGGCGGACCTGCTATTTTAATTTTCATTGTGCCAGTAAGACATCTGCAACAAAAGACATGAAGTCAATGGGCCGCCCAGTCATTGCTGGCCCAGGGGCGAAGCTGGGCAGACCCAGGTGCTGCGGACCCACCCTGCGCCCACAGCCTCGCCTCCTCGCCCATTTCCTCCGGGCTTGGAAGGTGGTGCCACAGTGATGTCGTGGCCTCGGAAGTGCCCGGCTGAGGGAGCAGAGGCACCAGCGATCCGGAATGGACTTCCCAGGCCAGACCCCCAAGAACCAGGGCGGCTCCTCCATCCCCGCGGTCAGACAGGCAGGAGAGCCGGCCAGCGTGGCTCAGCGGTTGAGCGTTGACCTATGAACCTGGAGGTCACGGTTCGATTCCTGGTCAGGGCACATGCTGGGTTGCGGGCTCTTGATCCCCAGAGTGGGGCGTGCAGGAGGCAGCCCATCAATGATTCTCTCTCATCATTGATATTTCTCTCTCTCTCCCCCTCTTCCTTCCTCTCTGAAATCAATAAAAGAAAAAAATAGAGAGAGAGAGAGACAGGCAGAGACTGAGGGCGGCTCTTCCACAGCACCCCTTCCTCCCCACTGCAGGAGGGCATCTTGCCAAGTTACTTGCCCTAATAATTTAGGAAGAAAACATGCATTTGAAAAAATATATTTTTTATTGATTTTATTTATTTATTTTATCCTCACCCAAGGATATTTTTTTCCATTGATTTTTCGAGAGAGTGGAAGGGAGTGGGGGAGGGGGAGAGAGACAGAGAGAAACATGGATGTGAGAGAGACACATTGATTGCTTCCCACACGCACCCCGACTGGGGCCAGGAATCAAACCTGAGACGCACTGTGTGTGGGCCCACACTCTAACCACTGAGCAACACTGGCCAGGGCCTCTTTTCTTGCTTTTCTGTCCTCTATCAGAACTCACCCAGTGGTGGCCTGGGGAGACAGTGTGAGCCGGGCAGGGGAGGTGGGAGGACCGAGCTTCGGTGGCTGTCTGAGGAGACGCGTGGCCTCTCTCCCAGTCGGGCTGTGCACGCCCACACTTTTGTCAAACGCGAGCTCAGTCCTGTGTGAGGCACCGCACTTCAATACGTGCGGCCTCTGGCTTTGCTCTGTGAAGTGGCTTGAGATCTGACCGTGGAAGCAGATAATTTCCACTCGGCAAGGTCACCTTTTAAACTTGCTGAATGGACCACTGCACCCTTCAGAGGGAAGAATGGGCGTATTGGACCAATCCATACTAATAAGGGGTAGTATGCTCATTAGACCGGGCTAACCGGACATCTTCCCAATGTCCGACTTTCTTCTGGACAAAGGCATGGTGGTGGGGCTGAGGCAGGGGCAGTTAGGGGGCGATTGGGCCAGCAGGGGAGCAAGCATTTAGGGGTGATCAGGCCGACACCCCTGTCGGCAAGCAGTTAGGGGCGAGATCAGGCTGGCAGGGGAACAAGCAGTTAGGGGTGATCAGGCTGGCAGGGGAGGGCAGTTGGGGGCGATCGGGCCAGCAGGCAGAGGCAGTTAGGGGTGATCAGGCAGGCAGGTAGGCGAGCAGTTAGGAGCCAGCGGTCCCGGATTGTGAGAGGGATGTCCAACTGCAGGAATTGGGCCTAAATGGCAGTCGGACATTCCCTGAGGGGTCCTGGATCGGAGAGGGTGCAGGCCGGGCTGAGGGACGCCCCCTCTCTGCATGTATTTCATGCATTGGGCCTCTAGTTCTTTCATAATTATCATGAGACACTGGATCTACTAAAGGGCAATGGCCAGACCATAGATCAAAATAGGACTCTGACTCATGCATGACCCGCAGCAACCTGCCCAGGAGCCGCCCCCTCACCCGCAGGGAACAGCCCGGAGGCCAGCCTGCTGCCAGTCAGACCTCAGGAAGGCACATTCCTGTCCCTGGTGCCGGCCCCAGGAGCTAACCCACTTCTACTACATGGAGCCAAAATGACCAGATCTAAGTTAATAACCTACAACTTCCCTCGTTTTTGTCCCCACCCCCCTCCAACTTAGGGCCAACCAGAGAAAGCCAGAGAGGTACCTTAGCCAACCACACCACGGCGGCTTTTACTGAGCTCGCCTCCAGCTTCCGGGCCCAGAGGCTCCCATCAGGGCACACCCATCGCCTTCCCTCTCCCACTCTGCCTGCCTTTGAGTCTTTGCCAAAACCAAGTGACACCGGCCCCCTCCTCTGCTAGAGCAAGTTCGGAACACAGATCTGTCTCCACCAAGTACCCTGCCCGACACACTGTAGCCCAGCCAGCCCAGGGTTGGAGCAGCTGCCCCCCTGCCTGCCCTAGACTCCGCTGGGAGCTCAGGGAGAGAGCCCCACCCACAACACGACCCCGTCACCCGCCTGGGCTGAGGGAGCAGGGGCTGGGGTGGGGAGGAGGGGGGCTGAGAACAGTCTAGTCCCAGGAGGCAGTGGGAGACAGGACTGCGTGTAGGTTGGGGTTCCAGCCCCCAGACGTCCATTATCCCATCAGACTTCACTCACAAAGTACAAATTTAAAGGTAAAATTGGTAAGGATTTCCAGGCAATGACCACAGAGCAAGAAACCCTAAATGCCGGGCCCTTCCAAGCGTGGCCCTGCGCATGCCCGGCTGCAGGACCGGGCAGCTGGCCCCCCGACGCCTCCCCGGCCCCTGTCTCAGCACAAGGCAGCCTCCATCCTGTGTCAGATCTGCAGGCGGGAGCAGGGCCAGAAACAGAACTGAACATGGTCTGTAACTGGTTGCGTTTTGCTCACAAGTCCCCACTCCTGCTAAGGGCACAAAAATGAAAAAATTAAAACAGACAAACTTGCTAATCAAAGCTAAGTCAGCCTCCTAAGGCTCCCTCCCTCCTTTCTCGTTAACTCAGAGGCACCCCGGGAATAGCCCCGCACAGTCAGGCCCCGTGGGGGGTCCCCTGCCCTCCTGCCTCCAGCACTGTGGCTGAGGTGGTTCGCCTTGCCAGTCCTGGTGCCCACCGAGTGGCTGGCGTCCGGCCTGGGCCGCCCCGGGTCCTGGTGCCAGGCTCCTCCCGGCTCTTCCCACTGCTGCTCCGCCCCCAGGAGGGAGCAGGGCCCTCTGCCTGCTCTCCTGTCTCGCCGTCCCTGATGGGAACGTCCCGAAGTCACATCCTCTGACCTTGAACCTGCTTCTGATCCGAGTCCTCCAGACTTGATTATCATTTCTCAGCGCGGAGCCTTTGAAGCTCAGGAAATCCCTTTGTTCTCGGAACCAAGCCCCTTTCAAGGCGAGTGTCTCCTGTGCCTTCGGTCGGTCTTGACTGGGAGGTAAAAGGGCCTTTTTTCTCTGGTTACAGTCCTGCTCTGAAAAGCCCGTCCTCCCGGAGGCAAACAGAAGTCTGGTGGAATGAAAGAAGGGAATGTTATTAATGCATTAACAATGCATTCCTCGTTTACCTCCAGCCTAGCACGTGCCACACAGGCACTGAGACCGTCTGCTGATCTGTCTTCCCAAGTGGAGTGCAGTCACTTACAGATGGGGGACAGATCACCCTTTTATGTCAAGTCCCTAAATATGGTGCCCGGACTTCATAGGACGTCAGAAGCAGATGGGTGGGTGGGTGGGCAGATGGGTGCTGGACAGGTGGGTGGGTGGATAGGTGGACAGGTGGGTGGGTGGATAGGTGGACAGGTGGGTGGGTGGGTGGATAGGTGGACAGGTGGATGGGTGGGTAGGTGGGTGGAAAGATGAGTTGCTGGATGGAAGGATACAGATACAGGTGAATGGATGGACATGTAGATGGATGGATAGATAAAAAAAAATCTTCAAAAAATATACCAAGCAAACTTCTACTTATAGCTCTTTGGCCAAAACTGTGCCACATGCCACCCTGAGATGCAGGGGAGCTGGAAGTATCGTATTGTAGCTCTGGCCATTTTAAACGGGGCATCTGTTATCCTGAAGGAAGTGATGGCTCCCCCGGCAAGGGGAGGGCTGAGTGGGTAAGGGGCATGCCCCTGGCAGTCACAGCCGGAGGGGTTGCATTTTAGCAGGACTTTGCAGGAGGCACAAGAGGGCGGGGCATTTTGAGCTGAAGAAACAGCCTGAGCAAAGGTGCGGAGGCAGGAGAGCCTGGTTCTGCACACACACTCCCCCGCCACCCTCCCCAGGAGTTCCCAGAAGTCTCTTGTGTACCTAATCCCATCTTGGCATTTGCTTCTTGCAGGATCCAAGCAGCACAAACTAGTGGATTTGTCGACTTCTCCTTGTAATTCTGACAATTCTTGACATGTTGTTGGTTGCATAGAAGTTCAGGCTCTTGTCCGGCCTGTGTGGCTCAGTGGTTGAGCGTCAACCTATGAACCAGGAGGTCACAGTTCCATTCCCGGTCTGGGCACATGCCCGGGTTGTGGGCTTGATGCCCAGTAGGTGGTGTGCAGGAGGCAGCTGATCCATGATTCTCTCTCATCATTGATGTTTCTCTCTCTCTCTCTCCCTCTCCCTTTCTCTCTGAAATCAGTAAAAATACATTTAAAAGAAAAAAGTAAAAAAAGTCCAGGCTCTTATTACCTTCTCGATGTTCCCGTTATTGTATGAACAGTCTTGTTTGTTGCTACCGGTACATTGTGTTAGAAGCATCTGTATTCCTGAACAATATGTAGTGTGATTTTATTTAACTTTAAAAGTTATCACTTTGAAGTCTTCCTTTGCAATTTGTGTTTGTTTTTGAGAGTTATTCATGCAGGCACACGTAGTTACTGTTTGTTTATTTCTACTGCTCTGTAGTGGTCTGTCGTATGAATAAAAATGCAATCTCTTTATCTCCTCTGCCTCTGAATAGCTTGTTCCATCTTTTCTCTGTTACCCGGCGTGCTGCTGTGAACATTGTTATATGTAACCGCCATGCTCATACCTGAAAGTTTCCTTGGGGTGTTTGCCCGGAAGTAAAACTTGTGGGTCATAGCTTATCACTAGATAATGTCACAGTGCTCTCTGCCATGGTCATCTACCCTCTGTGTCTCTTAATCTCTCTTGAAGTTTTTCATATATTTGTCACTGTACTTTGCATTCTGGGTATTTTTTTTTTTAAATCTTGTAGTTCATTGATTCTCTCTTTATCTGTGTTCGATCTGCCATTAAACCTGTCCTGAGTTTTCAGTTATATTATTTATACTGTTCATTTCTAGAAGTTCTATTTGGAGCTTTTTATTCTGTTTATTTTTTAAATGTTTATTATGGAAAAATTTCAGATGTATTTAAAGTTAGAGATGAGAGAATAAGAAACTCCTTGTACTTATTATTACTCACCTTTAGCCAGTATTGACCCTCAGCCAGTCTCGTTTTATGCAGACTGCTTCCCACCCTGAGATTATACTTACTGTTTTTCTTTCTCTTTTTTCTCCTTTTATTTCTTGAGAGATTGGTTTTGAGGTGAATCTCAGGTGCCATAGCATTTCATCGGTGAGTATTATCCACACCTGCCTTTCCTTGTTTTTATAACGTATTGTTCTTGTCTCGAGAGTTTGCATCTTTCATTTTGGTCTGGAATCATTGCGAACCTTCTCATTTAGAGTCTCCGGGCTCTAACCCTCCTGTCTGTGGCTTCTGCCAGGGTGTTCGACATGACCGCGTGGTCCTGGCCAGGTCGCTCAGTTGGTTGGAGTGTTATCCCCCTGCACCACGGTTGCAGGTTCCATCTCTGGCCAGGGCACATACAGAAGCAGCCAGTTAGTGTATAAATAATGGAACAACAAATGGATGTTTCTCTCTCCCTCCCTAAATCAGTAAATAATAATAATTTTTTTAAAAAGACCCCTTTCTTCACATATACTGGAATTTGATATTGTGAGCTCATCTTTGGATGAGCTTGGCTTTTCCTTTGGAGTTTCCTGCTACCTGAATGTGAAGTGTCCCTCTAACGCCATTGGCATCTGCTGTTACCAGGTGGTTTCTGGTTATCACCGGCCTGGGACCAATATTTTTCTCTTGACGTAGAGCTCCCAGGCCAGGCACGCGATCTAAATGTGGAGCTCACAGTGCAGACCTGCAGTTTGCATTTTTCAGAGGAGCCTTTTTTCAGCCCCCACTGCGCTTGCCTGTGCTGATAGCCAAGCGTCCGGGTCACCCCCTGTGCCAGGGGGTAGGTCTCCCGCCCACCCTTTCGCCTACAGATCAGCCCCTAGGGGAGCCTGGCTTTGCCTTGGCGAAGTCACAGTGTCCACTCTCCGCCTCTGCCTCCTCCACGGCTGCAGATCTTATCTCCTGTCTCCACATCTCATCACAATGCGGAGGCCAAAGCCACGGCCACTGGGTGACCTCTGATGTGCTCCCACCCCTCTCCTGCACCTGCCCTGAGGCAGTGATGGGGTCAGATCACGTGCTTCCCATCCTGGCTTTTCCTTCTTTGTTCTGGCCCCTGGTTCTGGGGGTATCCCTCTCTGGCTTGTTAACTCAGCCAAGCACTCACAGCTGACAAATGTGGTTAGTTTGTCACGCATTTCCACAGTTTGGGAGGGAGAGCTTTTCCACATTATCCTAGTCCAGAGTTTGTCAGAACTGAGTCCCCTTGATTGTGAAAGCTGGTTTAATTTGTTTCTTACAATTAAAAAATAAATCTAGCCCTGGCCGGTTTCGCTCAGTGGATAGAGTGTCAGCCTGCAGACTGAAGAGTCCCAGGTTTGATTCCGGTCGAGGGTACAGGCTTGATCTGGTTGCAGGCTTGATCCCCAGTTAGGGGTGTGTGGTGTGCGGGTGGCAGCCAATCAATGATTCTCTCTCATCATTGATGTTTCTCTCCCTCTCTCCCTCTCCCTTTCTCTCTCAAATTAATAAACAAATAAACAAACAAAAAACCCTAACGGTTATCAAAGCATCCGCTCCAAGCAGACCCCCTGCCCGGACCCGCCGCCGAGGTCTGCCCATTCTAATCGGTCCTTGCCTCGCCGAGGACTTTGGGTTTGATGGGCCACCTGCACCCCACAGAGCAGGCCGCTCACACCCCAGTTCATGGGGACTACTCTCCAGTCACCCTCCGGAGCCTCTGAGACGGAGCCCTGGCCCTGCTTTGGTGCTGACCAGCTGTGGTTCGGGCTGCATGAGACATGGGTAGTGGTCCGTGCTGTTCCCGTGATGCGGAAACTTCAGAATTCTGGATTTTGCTGTGTTTGGCCTCTGTCCGTTTTTATCGGTAAGTCGGCTGCGCTTCCGTAGACACTGACATTAAAGAGCCAGCCAGCAGAAAGTGGCCCGGTGCTCATGACCCAGTTCTTTTCCTGCTGGGAAAGAATCTAAGCAATGGAGTCAGTTCCACTCTGTCACTGCCACAGATCCTGAGCCCCGGGCACGGCCGCTGCTGTGTCATTGCTTATGTTCTGGGCTGGATGAGGGCCCAAGCCAGGCCCCTGTCAAAACCCTGCTCACCCCCGGCCAGTGTGGCTCAGTGGTTGAGCATTGGCCTATGATCCAGGAGGTCACGGTTCGATTTTCGGTCAAGGGCACATGCCCGGGTTGTGGGCTTGATCCTCAGGAGGGGGCATGCAGGAGGCAGCGGATCAATGATTCTCATCATTGGTGTTTCTCTCTCTCTCTCCCTCTTCCTTCCTCTTTGAAATAAATGTTAAAAAAAATTAAAACACAAAGAAAAAAAACACCCTGCTCAGACGGTTTCTTTTGGAGATTGAGGAAATGTTCTAAAATTAGACTATGATGATAGCAGGGAACTCTGCAACTATGCCAAAGGCGCTGAGTTGCATGCTGAATGCAGGTGAATTTTATGGGATATAAATTAAATCTTAATAAGGCTATTTGAAAAAAATGCATGAAATTATATGGGGGAAACCTGCTTGGGTACCCACGCCCGCTGTGACCCGGTCCTCCGCGTGACCTTAACCTTCAGCCAGCGGCTCCTCCCATGGACCACCCCTGACCTTGCACAGACCATGTCCTCCCGCTGGACGGCCCTGCCGCCGACCCGTTACCCTACGGGCTGGGCTCCGGCTTGGCCTCCTCCGGGAGTTTCGCCGACCCTCTGCGTGTCCCCGTGTCCTGGCTGCCGCGCCGCCGCTCTGGTCACGTGGAACCGATGGCTCCAGTTTTTCCGTGTCTTAGTCACTCTGCTCTCTCGGCCCCGTCTTGGTGCCCAGCACCTTGAAAGATGCTCGGTGTTCCAACGAGACCCGGCGGGCATCATGGGTCTCCCCATGGGGTTTGTGCCCTCTATGCCCTCTGCACTCGCCGGTGAGCATGTCGTCAGTGGGGTTTGCGTGGCTGGAACCCCTCCTGTGCTCCTCCCCAGCGTTTTCTTTTCTTTCTTTTTTTTTTAAATATATTTTATTGATTTCTTACAGAGAGGAAGGGAGAGGGATAGAGAGTTAGAAACATCGATG
This sequence comes from Myotis pilosus, assembly GCA_036010255.1. NCBI lineage: Eukaryota > Metazoa > Chordata > Mammalia > Chiroptera > Vespertilionidae > Myotis > Myotis pilosus. The sequence goes on along the minus strand of JASKON010000032.1, from coordinate 4,846,775 downwards.
AGAGAGAAACATCGATCAGCTGCCTCCCGCACATTCCTTACTGGGGATGTGCCTGCAACCAAGGTACATGCCCTTGACTGGAATCGAACCTGGGACCCTTAAGTCTGCAGGCCGATGCTCTATCCACTGAGCCAAACCGGTTAGGGCCCCAGCGTTTTCTTAACCTCTGAATTCGCAATCACCAGCTAGCCATTTTGCAAGACCCACCTTCCTGTCTTTCTGGATGCTTCTCTGCAAAGGTGCTTTTCCCTGGCCGGGGAGGGGGGGGGCGGGGCAGGAAACTAGGGGACTGCATGTGCTGACTGCATGAAAGAGGGGGGACAGGCCTATTAAGATTCCACTAAGACAGCGAATGATTTCTCCTATCAGCTCTATCAACTGACAGCTTTATCAGGAAATGAGCTGGCCACGGCGCCTGGCCCGGAGGGTGGGGGGAGGTCTGCAGGCATCTTCGTCCCCAGCGGACAGACGGGACAGACAGGCTGAGGGCAGAGACTGCAGCTGCTCAGTCAGGGAAGCACCGGGGCATCGGGAGGCCTGGCCCTGGGAGGGGACCCCCATTCTCCCACACGCCCCTCCTCTGCGCCGGCCCCTGCCGCTCAGGCTTCGTCTCAGAGCTCGGCCGCTCCCCGCGCTCGTGTCCTCTGACCTTATCACAGGAGGACGCGCGTGGTCTCTTTATGGGAGCGGCTGGCCTGGGAGAGAGGCGCTCAGCACGGGGGACGGGGACCTGGGCTGGGGATCTCTCCCAACATAAATGAGTAAAGGGGTGGGGGTGGGGCGCCGGGATCATCCCCTGTCATCTGACCGACAGGTTCCGTCTGAGAGCCACCAGGGGCCTCGTTCTGTCAACCAGCGGACGGAGCAGACCGGCGTTGGCAGAGCGCAGACTGGCCATCGGAGAGGCGGCGGGAGAGGGAAGATGGGCACAGGCCCTGTTGGCCGGCCGGGCGGCGTTTACTGGCTTTTACAAATAACGCCGTCCGCTCTCTACTTTAAACAGAAGTGCATTTGGCTGGAAAAGAGGCGCCAACGAGAGGGGTTCGGCCATGACCCGGCGGAGGCCCGAGCCTCGAGCCGGCTGTTGTCCTAATTGGACACGCAGGGCAGGCGGCGGGGCGTGTGCCGCGTGCGGGTCCGGGGCGTGTGGTGTGTGCGGGTCTGGGGCGTGTGCTGTGTGCGGTCCGGGGCGTGTGGTGTGTGCGTCCCGGGGCGTGTGGTGTGTGCGGGTCCGGGCCGTGTGCCGTGTGCGGGTCTGGGGCGTGTGCTGTGTGCGGTCCGGGGCGTGTGCCGTGTGCGGGTCTGGGGCGTGTGCCGTGTGCGGGTCTGGGGCCTGTGCCGTGTGCGGGTCCGGGGCGTGTGCTGTGTGCGGGTCTGGGGCGTGTGCCGTGTGCGGGTCCGGGGCGTGTGCCGTGTGCGGGTCCGGGGCGTGTGCTGTGTGCGGGTCCGGGCCGTGTGCCGTGTGCGGGCCCGGGGCGTGTGCCGCCTGCGGGTCCGGGGCGTGTGGTGTGTGCGGGTCTGGGGCGTGTGGTGTGTGTGTCCCGGGGCGTGTGCCGCGTGCGGGTCCGCGTCCTGCCTGACACCGCGATGGAGCCCGGCCGCCGGAGGGCCGGTTCAGCAGCTCAGGCATCAGCCCTCCTGCGGCCACGTGCCCACCCCGGGCTGCAGGCACCGGGACAGTGAGGCTCACATCCCCGACGCCCGTCAGACGGGAAGAGGGCAAAGCTGAGGTGCCGGGGACGTGGGAGGCGGTAGCTCCGGGGCTGTGTTGTTGTTTTGTGTTTTTTTTCTTTTAAAATATATATTTATTGATTTGAGAGAGGAAGAGAGAGGGAAAGAGAGATAGAAACATCAATGATGAGGGAGAATCATTGATCGGCTGTGTCCCTCATGCCTCATACTGGGGAGTGAGCCTGCAACCTGGGCATGTGCCCTGGCAGGGAATGGAGCTGTGACCTCCTGTTCGTAGGTCAGTGCTCAACCACTGGGCCACACCGGCCAGGCAGGGCTGCGGTTTCCTGAATCACTCCCAGATGCTGTGAACCGGGATTCCCAGTCAGGTCTCATGTCTAAAATCTTTCCACTTTTATTTTTTTTGTAATGTTCCCATTATAGTGGGTATAATAAGGCAGTAATCTTAAGGCCTTTAATACCCAAGAATTGATTCTGGATAAAATCAGTAAGTTCAAGTACGTTCATGGATGCCGTGTCCTTAAGGGGCTATTGGGAGATGTGTTTCAAGTTGCAATGCTGATTTTTGAGGTTAACAGCAAGGAAATTCTCGCTGCTGCTTACAAATGCATCCCAAAGCATTAATGGCTGAACACGAAAGACATGTTTCTCACCCATAAAGCAGCCCAACATGTGTTTGGGTTGGTTCGTGGTTTCCTCCACATGCTTCCCATCTTTTGGCTCCACTGCCCCCAAACACTTCGGCCGTCAGTGCAAAGGGAGAGAGGGGAGAAAGGATGTTTGCTTTTTAATGACATTGGCGTGGAAGTGACATACGGTACTTCCCTGGCCCCCCATCAGCAAGAGCTACTATCGGCCTCGCCAGAGCCACGGCCAGCTTGGAAACGGAGTCCCTGGCTGGACAGCCACCTCCGGCAGCACCTCGGTACCTCTGAGGGAGGAGGGTGGCTTCTGGCAGGCGGCTTCTTTGTCTCCTCCAAACACCTCTTGGGCCACCTTCAAAAATAGCCCTCCACGTAGAACCGAAAATGCAAATGCCTAGGACTTTGTGGGATGCAGGTGCAGTGAAGGTGAAAGGGAACTATAGAGCAGGAAGTGCTTACACTTGAAAAGTCTCCAATCAATAACCTAAATTCCTACCTCAAAGGAACCGGAAAAAGAACAAAACAAACCCAAAGCCAGCAGAAGGGAAGAAATGATGAAGAGTAGACATCAGTGGAACTGAAAACAGGGAAACAATAGCTGAAAGTCAACGAAACAAAAGGCGATTCTTTGAAAAAATAAAAAATAAAAGTTGTCCACCTCTAGAAAGACTGACCTCTGGAAAGACTGAAAAAGAGAAAATACAGATCACGAATATCAGGACTGAAACAAGGGTGTCACTACGGATCCTGTAGCTGTTCAAAGGATACTCAAGGAGTCCTACGCACTTTATACGCAAATCACTAACGTAGATGAAACGGACCAGTCCCTTGAAACCACAGACTACCAAAACCCAACCAAGATGAAATACATAATCTGAAAACTACTATAACCATTAAGGAAATTGAATTCATAATAATAATAAAAATCTTCCATTAAAAAAAAATCTCTAGGTCCAGGCAAATTCAATAGAGGAGTCTACCAAACATTTAATGAAAAATTAACACCAATATTGCACCATCTCTTTCTGAAAATAACAAAGGAGAGAATACTTCTCAGCTCATGTTATGAGGCCAGTATTACCCTGAAAGACAGCACAAGAAAAAGAAAACTATAGGCCAACACTTCTCATGAATTTAGATAAGTCCTCAACCAAATGTTAAAGCAAATTCAACAATCCTATATAATAAAAGCCTAATATGCTAAGTGTCCAGTTGACCAGTCGGCCATTTAACCAATCAAAGTGTAATATGCTAATGATATGCTAAGGCTGCTCAACTGCTCGCTATGACGTGCACTGACCACCAGGGGGCAGATGCTCCAATCGGTAGGTTAGCTGGCTGCTGGGGTCCGGCCCGATCAGGACTGAGCAAGATGGGCCGGACATGCCCTGGAGCCCTCCCACGGTCCCTTCCCGGCTGGCCAACCTCCCGCGTCTCTCCCTGGCCCCAATCATGCGGTCCCTCGTCCTGGCCTGCGCCCTCTCACAATCCGGGACCCCTTGGGAGATGTTGGAGAGCCAGTTTCAGCCTGATCCTGCAGGCCAGGCCAAGGGACTACACTAGGGCACAAATCCGTGCATCAGGCCTCTAGTATATATATAAAAAGAATTATAAGGGGTGGGCAAAAGTAGGTTCACAGTTCTGAGTTGCATTCTTTTGAGTTAATAAAGCTATTGTAATGGTACCACCTGCATGCCTTTTTCCATATGAGCAACTGTAAACCTCCTTTTTCCCACCCTGTGTACTGTAACCAAGTACTCATAGCATGCATTCTACGTATATAAGCTGTCTCAATGTTAAAGAAATCAATTAATATACCCACTATATCAACGGGCTAAAGACTGTATCATACAGTCATATCAACTAACACAGCAAAGGCAGTTTAGAAAACCCAACTCCCATTCATGATTTTAAAACCTCAAAAATTCTCAACGAACTGGGAATAGAAGGGGAATTTATTTAACTTCATCAAAGCATCTCCCAAAAACCTATAGGCAGTAGTGCCACACATTTGAATTGTTGTGTTTTCCTTTTCAGTTAATTAAAAATCCTTTCAAACTTCCCTTTTGACTTCCTTTTTGGCAAGTGGGTTATTTAGAAGTGTGTCATTTAGTTTCCAAATATTCGGGCATTTTCAGAGATCTTTCCAGTATAAGTTTGTGATTTAATTCTGTTGTGATGCGAGGGCATACTTTGTGTGATTTTAACTCTTTTAAATACAATGAGCACAGACCACAGTGTGGTGATGACCAGAGGGATATGGGGTGGGGGAGGCAGAAGAGGGTAAAGGGGGGGGTAAGTGGTGATGGAAGGAGACGTGACTTTGGGTGATAAACACACAATACAGTGTACAGATGATGTATTATAGGTTTGTACACCTGAAACCTATGTAATTTTATTAACTAATGTCACCCCAATATCTATACTAATAAAAGGGTAATATGCTAATTAGAGTGGATGTCTTCGGGACGTCCTTCTGGACAAAGCCGCAGCGGCTGCAGATGGCTGAGGCTCAGGCTGACAGTGGCAGCAGCAGTGGGGTAATGAGTGTGGCGCCTTCTCCTGATCCGCCAGGTTGCCTCCTGCATGGGGAGGCCAGACTGCGGCTTAGGCCAGGGGCCCAGGCAGAGGCGGTTGGGGGCGATTAGGCCGGCAGGGGGGCAAGTTAGGGGCAATCAGGCAGGCGAGTGGTTAGGAGCCAGCGGTCCCGGATTGCGAGAGGGATGTCCGACTGCCAGTTTAGGCCTGGTGGGATCAGACCTAAACTGGCAGCCGGACATCCCCCGAGGGGTCCCGGATTGGAGAGGGTGCAGGCTGGACTGAGGAACCCCCCTCCTGTGCACAAATTTTGTGCACCGGGCCTCTAGTATTTAATAAAAAGCAAGTGAGTGGGAGAGAGAGGGAGAGGGGGAGGAAGTGGGGCAGGGACAGGGGCAGCCTATTCTTTCACAGCCTCATCTCCGAAGCAGCGCCCATCACTCCCGCTATGTAATTCCACTTGGTGACACCCTGGAGAAGGCGAAGGAGAGCAGGCCCGGGTGGCCAGGGGCTGGGAGCCGGGGCTGACCACAAAGGGGCAGAGGGATGTTCTTTGTAGTAACTGTGGGAGTGGCTCCGCGCCTGGGCGTTCGTCAGACCCCAGAGGGCTGTATAACAAAGAGTTAAACATGTTACTGAATGTACATTTTAAAATAAAAAACGTTGAGTTAGAGAAGAAAACGCTCACTGTTTCCAAATTAAAGCAGAAGGAGGCTGTGGCACATCCACATTTAGGGGCTTGGGACCGGTCCGATTCTATGGCCTTGGCGTGTGTGTCAGGAACCGGCCCTGGGTGAGCACCGTGCTGAACGGTGGGAGGACCCGGGCACAGGCTGAGCCCTTGCTCCCCCTTGAACCCTGACACAGTGAGGGGGGCAGGGGCAGGACTATCACCCCCGCGCCGCGGCCTCAGAGACGTGAATTACATTCAAGGCGAAAGGAAGAGGATGGAGCCGGAGTCGGACCCCGGTCTGCGGGTCCAAAGGGTGTCATGCTCTTCCCTGTTCCCCACTCCTCACAAGGTGGTGTGGCTTCACCGCAGGCGGCTTCTTTCTCCGACAGCTGCTCGTTGTGCAGGGGTTGCTCCGAACCCGGCTCCGGGGGTGTTAGCCAGAGGGAAAGGGGGGTTGGGGAGGCAGAAGGGGGTAAAGTGGGGGTGAATGCACTCCTCAGGAGGGTCCCGTTCTTGCAGATGACCCTTGCTTGCTTCATTCAGTGTCTTAGTTCCTAAGGTTGACATAGAAAGAGCCGCAAGCAGGCGGCTAAGACACAGCCGGTGGTCCCCTCTCCGCCTAGAGGTCAGCGGTCCCACAGCGGCCGCCAGCCGGCCTTGCTCCACGGGGATCTGGGAAGGACCCTTCCTGGCCTGTGCAGCCTCTGGCCCTGCGGGGCTTGACTGGTAACTGCATGGCTCTGGCTCCGGCTCTGGCTCTGTCTCCACATGGCCTTCCTGCCTGGGTCCCCCTGCGCCCCCTTCTAACAGGACACCAGCCAGTGGATCTAGGGCCCGCCCCAAACCCTGGGTGATTTCAGATGAAAGAACTAATTATGTCTGCAGAGGCCCCGTTCCCACGCCAGGTCACATCCCCTTTCGTCCACGGGGCGAGGCCCTGCAGCCTCCTCTGTCCTCTGCTGTCACCCCAGACCTCAGCACCCCCAGCCCTGGGGCAGGTTCTCCCCGTCTCCTCTGTCGGTCTGGGGGAGGGGCTGGGAGGTGAGCTAGAGTTGCCACAGCAGCGGAGAATCACAAACTCGCTTTTCCTAGTAAACCCGCTACTTCTCCCTCTTCCTTCCCCAACAACTTCCCCTGTGGTATCCCTGAGGAGACAAGCTGACAGGGTGAAGGGAGTGGAGGTGACTGTGGGTTAGAGGAGCCCCTACAACGGACCCTGGGTGCTAGGGAGCTCTTGCTAGTTGGGCTTGCCCGGCATCCCCCCCGCCCCTCCCCGCCCCCCCAGCGTTGCTTTTCCTGGGGGGACTCCTGTCCTCCAGGGCATGCGGTTGGGCAGGGCTGTCCCCTTGCTCCTCCCTCTGTCTCTTCCAGCTCCCTGGCTCTACCTCCCTCCCTGGGCCTGGGCCTTCCCCAGGCAGGTCTTTGCTCTCCAGCCTGGGCCCCTCCTGACTTAGCTGACCGGCCAGGCAGCCAGGCGCAGGCTGGAGCTGCCCCCGTGGGCCTGGCTCCGGCCCCAAACAAGACGCGCTGGACTAAAAAGGGCGAGGATGCGGGAGGAACAAACAAGCCCAGGTGTCCCGCTGAGGTTCTCTGCTTCGTACGTGTGTGCGTGTGCTTGCGCGCGCGCGCGCGTGTGTGTACGCGTGTGCATGTGTGTGTGCGTGTGCGTGCGCACGTGTGTGCGTGTGTGTGCGTGTGCGTGTGTGTGTGTGTGTAGCTAGAAGGGTGGGAAGGTGCAGGCGAGCGTGAGGGTGCGGGCACCCTTGGGAGCAGTGAGGGGGTGATTAGCGTTTCCTTTATGGACCTTTGATGATTGCACTTGCTGAGCTCTGATTGCCCTCTGCCCCCAGCACCCCTGCTGGGTCTGACTTCACCCTGCTCGGTCCTGCCGCCTTCCTCACCCCGGGAGTTTCAGGCTTCCATCCGAGGCCTGGTCCAGGGTCCTCTCCCGCCACCTGCTGCCCTGCCCGCCAGGGCCCTCGGCTCCCTGCAGACCCCCACCCAGTGCCCCTGGCCTTTCCTCTCACTTGATGGACCTGGACCCCCTGGCCAGGAACCTGTGACCTTGGCACGGTGTCTCAGATCCCCAGCCCCCTTCTCTGAAAGCGGGGAGGGTGGGGCGGGTGCCCCCAGCCCCACAGGCTCTACGCTCCAGGGGAAATGGTGGAAACGATGCCCTGTAACCCGGGATTTGCTACCAAAGGCGGAAGCTTGCTTATTCCCAAAGGCGGGGGATGTGGAGACTGAGCCAGCGCCAATCCGTCGCTTTACCCGGGAAGGCTGGGCAGAGGGGCTGTGGGCCCACCCACTCCCTGCCACCTGGCTCCCCCCCTCCTGCCCTGCCCTCCCCATGGACCTCCAGGGGGCACCAGATCTCCACCCAGCGTGGATGGGCTCCCTCTGTCCTGCACCCTGGCTCTGGCAAGGGGAGGGGCCGGGCCGGGCGAGGGGGCTGGCAGGGGGAGCGCGGGGGTGGGGGGGGTGGGGGTGGGGGTGGATGATGAGGGGCTGGATGAGAGCAGGGCCCCCGGTGTCACGTTTGGTACCACACTGATCTATTGCCAGAGTGCAGCACGCACAGTCTTGTGAGACTCAGAACATCCCCAAACCGCCACATTGGCGGAAAATGGATGGGAAAATGGATGAAAAGCCGATCAAACAGACGTTTGATGCCGGGATGAAGAGGAGCGGGTCCTGCGTGATGAGTTGGCGGCAAAGTGCGGGCTGGAGTTCTGACAGCTGGAGGCGGAGTCTCCCATCATCCATCAAGCCTGGCAGGGAAAATGAAATGAGGCCTCCCTGTGTCTCCTCCCGGAGCCTGGAGCCTGGTGCCTGGAGCCTGGAGCCTGGAGCCTGGAGCCTGGAGCCTGGCTGCTGATGTGGCACGGGCTGGTGGGCAGAGGGACCAGGGCAGAGGCACCAGGGCAGAGGGACCAGGGCAGAGGCACCAGGGCAGAGGGACCAGGGTGTACAGGGACAGGCGCAGCCCAGGGCCATGGGATTCTGGGGGTCAGCTTGCTGGTAAACCACAACCCAATTTGGAATTTGGCTCAGGAGCCTGATTTTTTTAAAAAAGCACAGCTTCTCCATGTCTGGGGGGGCAGATGAGCTCCCCAAACCGGGCCCTGGGGCCATTGCAGCAGAACCCCACATGGTGGGACTCCCCAGGCAGGTGGCTCTTACTAGAGGGAATAGCCGGGCACAGCACAGCAGGCACAGCACAGCCGGGCACAGCTCACAGGCACTTTCCGCTCCTGCTGCCCTCGCCCTCGCCCAGGAGGAAGCTGAGGGCCCACAGGTAGGAAGTGGCAGGGCTGGACCTCGAACCCAGATCTCCGGCCTCCACGTCCAGACTTGGGGTCCTCTAAGGCACAGGCCACCCCCACCGGCACCTCCCCGGCAATGGCCGCCTGCTTGTGCCCGTCGGTGCCATTCAGTAAAAACCAGCCTGGTGTTGCCGAGTTGCGCTGTCACTGCGGTGTCCCCGGGTCACCGTTTCTGTACAGTTTGCCAACGTGGGACATTTTAACCTCAGCTCCGTCTCTCCCCGCGCCGAGGCCCACTCCATCCATCACGGCGTCTGTTCCGAGAGGCCGCGAGGGAGGAGGAGTGAGTGTAGCGAGCGCGTGGAAAGGCTGTCAATGTCTTGCTGGTTTCACGGGAACGGCGGCATTCACACAGCTCCCCGTGGGCCCTGCAGCGAGGGGACGAGGCCACAGCAAGTGTCCGCCCGTGAGGAGCATTTAAACGGGTCCCTGCAGGAGGAAGCGCCACCTGCCCCGCATCCCTGCTGCTCACCTGGACGGGCGCGCGGTCCAGTCTGTCCTTTCCCTGTCGCGTGTGGGCGGCCGCGCCCTCGTGGGACAGGCGACGAGGGTGTAGAGAGGCCGTGACCGGGGCCAGGCGGTGGCCGTGGATGTCCGGTCACTCTCCTGAGCTGATGTTGCCGGTTTGTCTGTCTTAGAGTCTGTAGCTGGTGGTTTCTACTCCCGTCCGCAGGGAGGTGAATGCTCGCGGCCATGCCTCAGTCAGGCTTCCTAAGGCGGGTTATTCTTTCCAGTGAGAGGCCTCGCACCCCCTTCCTCTGGGCTGGCCCCGGGCAGTGTACAGAGAAGGGGGGCTCGGGGGGCTGACTCGCTTCTCAGTTTGGGTTCAAGCTGGGAACTGTCCCCACGGGGGCTGTGAGATTGCGCGTGTGAAGGGCCTGCAGGCCTCCCAGGTCCCTCCTCGGTCTCCCCTGATGCCTGTGCCCCCGGGTGGGCTCAGTTCCTCCCCGGGCCAAGCTCCGTGCACGAGCGTTACCCCCGCCTGAGCTCCGGCTCCCTCCCGGAGCGCCTTGTTCTAAATGGAAGTGGCCAGTGGCCAGTCTCGACCAGTGATGCCAGGGGCAGGGTCAGGGTGGGGCAGCCGGGACGGGGAGCGGGGCTCCAGGACAGTCCCTCTCCCTACAGACCCTCCTGATGGGCCGCTGCGGGGAGGGCAGGGCTCGGGCTTTGCCAGGTGGGATCCCAGCTCAGAGGAAGTGGGGGATCCAGACAGAGGTAGGGGACTCTCCCAGCAGAGGCGGCTGTACAGAATGGGGGAGGGGATCTCCGGTCCTAACAGGACCGCTGTGCCTCTCCAGGGTTGAGGGCCTTTTGGGGAGAAGGGATGTCGCTGCAGCGAATGCAGAGCCTCAAACCTTCCACACCAGCTGCTTCGGAGAAAGTCTCTCTGCTCAGACACCGAGTCATCAGAGACGCCAGGTCCAGGCTGGCGGGAGCTGCCTGACTCCGCGCCCTAACCCTTCGTCTGTGCGTGCGGTGAAGCCAGAACCACACCGATGGCAACACCAGGATTCTCAGCAGGAGAGCAATGTGGCTACTCACCTGGCTGATGACACAGGAGAGAAGGTGTCTTCATCAGAGGGTGAGGGAGGCCTTCCCAGCCCGGCTCCCGGGCCCCTCTCCTGCCTCAGCTGCTCGGCCTGGACTCGACCCCCCGCCCCTCCTCCTGCCCGCCCTCGTCTGTTTCTGGAAGCTTCTCCCCGAGCCTTTGGGGTGCGCTGGCCTGGGCTTCCACAGCAGGAAGCCTGCTCTGGGCCGGGCCCCTTCCTGCTGGGCTCCGCTGGGCTGTGACTTCGATCTGTGGGTGCCAAGCTCTGTCCTCGGAGGGGCCCCGGGCAGGGCCTGGCCCCGAGCATCCGGGGAGCTGTGCTGAGTGAGGAGCAAGTGACCCACAGCTCCTTGCGGGTCTTTGGGGGACTTCGGGACGCCGTCGAAGAGGGAGGTGTGGGCCTGGTTCTTTGTTGTCCGAGGCCCGAAGGCCTTCTGACTGCAACCCCGGCTTCCCCGTGGGGGTGGAGGGGCTGGCCCAGCCCCTGGCAGTGGGCAGAGGACTGCTGGGCAGAGAGCAGAGGGGCGGAAGGGGCGGCAGGAGCGCTTCCCTGAGGAGGCCACGCTGCTGGGAGGGTCCCCAGGAGAACCTCCTGCCACCGCCCAGCCCCCAGCACCCAGCACCCACCTCTGGAGCCCTGAGAGCAACCAGCTCCAAGCCAGACTCCTCTCGGGCTGGGCTCCCTCTCCTGCCCCTCCTCGCAGCCCCCTCCCCACCCTGCCCCCGCTGCCCCTCTCAGCCTTCCCTCGGGGCCTGTGCCTGCCCCTCTCCCCTTGGGGACCCTTGCTGTTCTCTGCAAAGCCCCCGCCCCGCCCCTCGGAAAGAGGCCTCAGAGGGACCCCCAGGAATGGTTTACGGCAGAATAGCTCTCAACCAGCATCTCTTCTTTGCCAAAGGCTTTCATCTCGGGTGGGGGAGGGGGCGCCAGCTGTTCATCCGCAGGAATCCGTGCCCAAGGCTGCGTTCTCTCTTCCACGTGGTAGATGGGGCACGGCCCCCTTGGGCTTAGGGGATGACGTGCACCCCGAGGGGCCTGGCTCTAGGGTCCCGGAGACCTCGCTGGCTCCCAAGGCGGGCGGGCGGGGGTGGAGAGGGGGGTTGGGGGGAGGGAGACCAAATCTCTTTGAAGGGCTCCTCCTGGATGGTGGCCAAGCCACCCAGCCACCGGCCCCTGTAGGCCCCCCCACCCACCCCGGCCAGCCACAGCCCCTCGGGAACCTGCCTCAGGCGGTGAGTTTCTCTGAGTGAGAACCAGCATCACAAAGTCTCCTGGGCCCAGGTCTCTGGGGCGGGGCCCGGAACCTGATCCTGAGTGGCTGCCCACAGGTCCTGAGGCCTCTGCCCCGTAGAACCCACGGGGGTGGGGGGGAAGGGCAGGGGGGCGCCCAGACGGTTGTCACTGCACAGCCGCGGGAATGGTCGCCTGGTGGCTGTAACCGCCTCCCCTGGTGAAGGTTCCGCAGGAGGAGTTCACGGCCAGCTCCGGGCCTCAGCAGCTCTGGGACCGACCGCGTGGGCGAGCTCTGAAGGCGGCTCCTGTGTCCTGCAGCACCCCCTCCCACAGCGTCCAGTGCGCCCTGGCCCACCGGCCCCTCCCCTGCCCCGCCGGCCCCTCCCCTGCCCCCTCCAGCGCTCAGCATGTTGCCTGCAGCCCTGGCCTGGCCTCGCCGGGCAGCCTGAGACTCCTGGAGGGAGAAGCAGCGACAAGGAGAGGGAGACATGGCAGGTGAGGGCGTTCCCACTGGCCACCAGGTGGCGCCATTGACACAGGACAACCAAGGGAGGGAAGGGGGGCACCATTCCTACAGGACCTTCCAGACTTCGGCGCCTGCCCCCTCCGCCCCCCGCCCCCCAGGACCTCCTGTGTCTGGCCTCCTGGTCGGTGCTTGTCTCTCAGGACACAGTTGTACAAGGGCCTAACCCTAACGCGGCCCTGGCGCGGTGAACATGGGATCCATGTCGCGGGCAAAAGGATGCCCCATCCGTGTTTTCCAATGGTCAGGGGTTGTTCTTGGTGAGGCAGGGACTGGGGAGGCTGCAATGGGCCCTCTGCTTCTCCCCAAACCAGTTAGCAACCAGAGCTAACCCTGGGGTGTGGCCAATGGGGAACCTGGGCGCTGGTCCCCACCAGCACCCCAAGCAGGCCCCTCACTCTACGCTGTCACTAGGCCGTACGTACGTAGGAGGAAAGTTGTAAGACCAGCCCGCTGGGGGATCGCGTGGACTGCGGGGATCATGCCGATTAAAAGCGCAGTCGCGGGAGCCCACGTCCTTGTCCCACTGCTGACTCACTGTGTGGCGTTGGGCCGGTGGCTTACACTCTCTGAACTTCAGTGTCTTCATCTGTAAAGTCTGGGCAGTAACACCTGCCCCCTGAGGTTTCTGCCCATTGCTACTGGTGCAGGAGGGGGCCCGGAGGCAAACCCAGGTGTGGCCAGGAGGGGGGACCGCCCTCCACCAGCCCTCTCCAGGGCACGGGGCTTGAGGGAGAGCGTGGAGGTGGGGCCCGGAAGATGGGATGCTGTGGGTCTCAGGCACGAGGGTCACGATGAGGGGCCCCTCCAGCTGGTGGGCTCCTCCTGATGCAGAGTCTGTGAGGAGGAAGGAAGGGACTTCCATGGCCGGAGGGAGGAGAGCGGTCCCCTTCCCGGGCACTTCTGCTTCCTGTGCATCTGCTGCCCACAGTGCATTCTGGGAGGAAATCCAGGGAAGGTGGGCAGTTCCTGGGCAACGGAGCCCAATTGCAGCCAGGCCGGGCCTCACCCTCGCCTGCTCACCTCCGCTCACCGGCTCCCCACCTCACCCTGCTCACCTGCTCCCCCCCAACTCCCCGGTCCCCCCTGCTCCCCCCACTCCCCCCTGCTCCCCCGGGGCAGGTGAAAATCCTGGGGGGCGTCTGTTTTCCTCTCTAGACAGGGAGTACCTTGAGGGCAAAACTATGACATGTTTTGCACGTCCACTGCCTGGCACACAGTAGGTACTTAATAAGTGGATGTGGGAGCTAAACTGAAAACAGAGGCCAGCGATTGGTCCAGTTTGGGAAGCTTTAGTCTTCATGTGGACAGGGCTCCTCAGGACCTCAGGGATATCGGTGCTCCCCCGTTTCCTCCTCCTTCAGGGCTGCCACCTCTTCCACGAAGCCCCCCTCTTTCTCTGTATACACTGCTCTGCCACTGAGACGGGCTGGGGCAGTGGTTAGGAGCACAGAGGCTGGGGCCATCTGAGTCACTTGCCCTGGACACGTTTCTTAGCCGAGTGACCTGGGGCAAGCTTCATGTTACCGCCCTGGGCCTCCAAGTCCTCCTCTGTGATGTGACCGCGTGAGGACGGATGGATTTGTTGGTGGAAACGGCCTGGTGTCAGGAGCGGCTCGGAGCTGATGCTGTTGCTCAGTTGTGCTGGGTCACTGCTCCTGCCCCGGACACGGGCCCCTCGGCCTGGGGCCTGCCATTCCTTCCTCCTCCGCTGAGGCCAGTGCAGGTGCAAACAGATGCTCAGCACAATGTGAAGGGTGGACGGATGGACGGACAAGAAGACAGGTGCCTGGGCAAAAGCAAGCTCTGAAGTGCGCTGTCCCCCAGGGACCTCACCTGCAGACTCTGCTGTAGCGGGCGGGGGGGAGGGGTGTTCCCTCTGCGCAGAGCCACGTCCTCTGCCCCCTCCCGCCTGCTCATCAGCAGCTTCCTTCCAGGGGGTGGGGAGGGACCCCTGATGGGTCTACGTCCCGCGAGTTCACTGCCCGGCGCCCACTTGGGTGAGAGGAGGTGGAAAGTTTGGATGAAAATGAGGTCCTGTGGTTCCTGTCACTCTGGGTCCTGTGCCCACTGGCTGCTGCCAGGCCCCTTCGCGCCTCTCCCCGGAGGCTTGGTGGCTCTCTGTGAATCAGACACTCAACAGTGACCCAAGACCCCACCCGCCTCCTTTCCAGTCACATCCGTGCCCTCCAGCCTGGGGACCTGCCGGGGAGGCCTGCCAGCCACTGAAGCCCGCGGGAGTCCACTCTGTGCCAGGCTTGGTGTTGGGCACAGCCAGCCTGGGGGGAGGCCCTTTATCCCCTGACGCCACTCACCATCCGTCACGCACCCGTTCGTGTTTACTGAGCACGTACTAGGTGCCGGCTCTGTGCCCCGCACTGGGGGGCAGAGGTGAGGAAGCCGAACGGGAGGCAGCAGGCAGGTGGCAACGCTCAAGGCTCCAGGGCTGCAGAGAGCACGGCTGCCATGTAAGGGGGTGGGGGGGCTGAGAGTGGGGGAGGGGAGGCAGGATCGGAGCTGGCGCCCCTGTGGCTGTTCTGAGGCCGCCTGGCACTCAGCCACCTCCTGATGCCAAGTCATAAAGAGACACCGAGAGGCATAGACCGAATGCCTTTCGAACGCTCCCTCCACGCGAGGCATTAACGGGACGTCTGTCACCATGGCATCGGGGTGCTTAGACAACCTCTCCCCACAGGAGCTCAGGAGCAGCGTGAAGCAGATTATCTGTGTCTCCCGTGACACATGCTGCATGTATCATCGTGATGGATCGGCAGTCAATACCACCGCCCCCCCCCCCGCCCCCTGCTGGTAGGAACAGTCTTGCGTTCATACGTCTTCCTCACCTGGTGGGCGTCCGCTCCTGCCTGCCCCTCGCAGCACTCCTGGCGTTGGTGGGGAAGCCCTGTAGCTTTCATCGCTCACGTGCAAAGCAGTGGGGGGGGGGGGGAGCTTGCTCAAAACATTGAAACTGGACCCATGGGGGCTGCGGGGGGAGGTGGGGGCAGGCTCGGCTTCACGCAGCAGGGCGTTCAGGCCGGCCCGCACCTGCCCTGGTCTTGGGCAAGCTGCTTGGCCTCTGGGGGCACAGTGTTCCCCTTTGTACGGTTGGGATAATAACGTTGGTCGTGGTTAATGGAGAAAGAAGGTGAAGGGCATGTGCTGGAACCCAACCTCCTGGGCCCTGCTTCCTCCCGGCGCCAGCATGCGGCTCATCACCACCTCGCCCGACCCTTCCCTCTGTCCCTCCAGACACCTGTCCCCCCCGCCCCCAGCTCAGCCAGTGCTGGGCCCCAGGAGGCCAAGGGGAAAAGCTCAGGTGGGCAAATAATGACCGTCCCCATGTCTGTGCTGCTGGACGCGAGGACGGGGCTGTCCTCTGGGGGCCAGAAGGGGAAGCCATTCCTGGGTCTCCTGGGGGGAAGGGGGGCTCAGGTTTGGGGAGCTGCAGGAGGTGGGCCGAGAGGGGCGTCCGCTGGGCCTCTGTGGGGACGGGGTGGCCCTGCTGGGTTAATGACCCGCCACACGTGTGGGGCTGGGAACGGTGGCTCCTGCCCCCACCCTAACTGCCCGCCCCTCCTCCATCACCCACCTGCCCCTTCCTGATCCTCCTCCCACCCCACCCCAAGCCCTGCTCTTTGATGAGATCATTATGGGGGGAGGGGGCGCTCCTGGGCTATTGCTAAGGGGAAGGTTTCCTGACGTGGGCACCTTTAGCCAGTTTCAGGGTGAGCGGCTGAGCCAGGCCCTGGAGTTCCTCCGGAGATCTCTGTCCCCTCAGACACCAGTGTCTCTGGACCCTCCACCAGCTGGAAAGGGGTCCGGAGGGGAGAAGCCCCCCACCTGGCAGATTAGGAGGCTCAGCGCCCCCAGCTCTTCTGCAGGAGAGCCCAGAGCCTCACCTGGCAGCCTCGCCTGGCGCCTGGTGGGGAGGCGGGGAGAAGGGGGGCTGTTCCCACTGCTGGAGCAGGAAGTTGGGGTCACTGAGAGGCGCGGGCCATGTGAGCCTTGAGGAAGCAGAGGGTGGCCAGGGAGGAGCTTGGTGTGGGGACACGAAGGGGAACTGTGGCTACCAGCGGGTTGTCCTGCCTTGGGAACTGAAGAGGAAGGAGAGACGCTGCCCAGGAGGCCTGATGGAGAGCTGGCCTTCGCGGCGGTGGGCCCCGCCGGGCCCCCTCGCGGCCCCCCTCGCGGCCCCCTGGCTCCTGGGCCTGCTCCTGTCCCCCTGGACCCTGCGGCTCACAGGTATCTGTCTTCCTTCTCCCCGGTCGCTGGCTCTGCACTTCAGAGCCGCTTTCATCCCGCCGCCTGCGCTAATTCCCGTCTCGGGGGATTTGCTGCTGCGTTTGAACATTGCAGACTTCACAGGGAAGCCTCCGGGGCCAGGGGCTGCTTAGCTGATGCCTCGAAAGGTGGCTTTGGAAGGGGTGGGGGCGGCCCTGGGCCCTCCGTGCTGACAGCCCCCCTCCCAGCACAGCCTGGCCTCGGCCCTCGGACAAGGTGGGCGGGCACTGGGGTTGGGTGCAGGGGTGAGAGTCCCAAGGGATCTAAGGTAGAAGCAGGACATTGAGCCCACCAAGTGCAGAGCCGCCTTGGTGTTGGTGGTGCCCATGTCAGCCGGGGAGGGGAGGGGAGGGGGGCAGCAGCTGCCCGCCAGAGACTAACCTGGAGCACAGAACTGTCGCTGTCGCCAGGAAGGAGGGCACCACCCCTTCCTGAAACAGCCAGGCGCCGCGTCGTTATTTTACAACGGGAGCCAGGCCTCTCTGGGGCCAACGCTGAGTCCCCTCCTGGTCCTGGGCCCCCTTGGAAGCTGGGTGGCCCGGGTCCAAGGCAGGATCTGGGTGGGTGGCCTTGGGGTGAGTTCATCCAGGCCAGGGGACCCCCAGGAGTGTGCCCGGCCAGGGCTGCCCACATTGGGGTCCCTCGTGCTCAGGGCAGCGCTGACCCGGGACCCCCTGACTAGGTGTGGTTCTCCCTCCTCACCCCGACCTCCGTGAGGGTCAGGAGCCGCCCGCGCCCCCTCTGCTTTTCGCTCACACGGAACAGTAGCAGCTGCGATGACCATGAACCGGCCTCTCTGAGCTCAGCGCCCCTCGAGGTGCCCTTGGGGTGCTGTCCCTACGGCACCACTTAGGAGCAGGGCACGGAGACTCAGGGCGGCCGGGAGCTTGTCCGAGGCTTAGCTGGCGAGTAGAGGTCAGGTTCTGGGCTGGGTCAGCCCGAGCCCCGAGCTAGGACCCCAGGCAGGGGGCTCTGGGGTTCCACTCGCCTTCCTTTGTAAAGAACTTTCTTCAAGGAAAAAAAGAAATCTCCCCTCCTCCCCCCAGGGAGGCAAGAGCAGAATGCATGGTGCCTACACAGGCCTCGAGGCCGGCCGGTGACATGTCTCCTTGAGTCTGGACCCCCCTCCCCAACCCGGAGCCGGGCCAGTGCAGAGACCAGCCTAGGAAACGCAGCTTGTTGGGGACTATGCCTTTGACCTCACACTTAGTCATTTTGAGCGTAATTTCCCCAGATTCCCATGGTTGCTGTTTGTGGGTCCCTCCTCCCCGAAAGGCCCCGACAGCCTGGAGGCTGAGTGGGGAGGCTTTGCCGTGTGAAGTGCGGCGTTTTGTAACATCTCGGCTGCAAACAAACAACAGATTTCCCCTGCGTTACAGCAAATCATGAAAAGAGAAACTGCTCTTTCACAAGAGGGGAAACCACCTGTGGGCTCCTACGCCATCTGGAGGCGGCAGACAGCGCCCGCCCTCCTGGCCCCGCCCCTGCAGTCCTGTCCTGGGCTTTGAGGGTTTGATGAAGGAACCCTGTCGCTCCCACATCCTCTGACCCCCCCAAACTCCAGCCATCAGCTGGTGCAGCCGGCTCCATCGACGCCCGCAGACCCAGCCCGCACCCCTCACCTGTGTCCCCAGGGGCCCTCGGGGGGTGTGGTCAGGGAAGCCGGAGCGATCAGCCTGAGTGTGAACTCACCCCAGGACCCTGGGCAGGTTCTTGAGGCCGTGGTGCTTCAGTTGCCTCATCTGGTAAATGGGTGTGACAGTCGTGCCCACCTGCTAGCACATACTGATACCCAGTGGTTGGGGCACATGGTTAGTGCTCTGAGAGTCAGCGCCCACCAGCCTAGCAGAGCCAATCAAACGCAAGTCAGGTAACAGACTCACCGTCCGGGTGAGCCCACGTCTCCTCAGGGCCCCTGACCTTCCCGGGCCTCCAGCACACCCTGGGTGGCACCTCTCTTGCTCCATTTTCTCAGAGGGGCACCTGCTCTCCTGAGCCTGGACACCTGCTTCCACCAGGCCCAGCCACCCCCAAGGGCCGTGGGGCCCGGCAGGCCAGGCGCAAGTCCTGCCTTCTTCCACCCACTGCTGCGTGAGCTCAGGCAGCTCACTTAACCTTTCTGAGCCTCAATGTCCTCAACGAATGTCAGTCCCCTTTCTCTTCCTGGCCGTTCCAGAGCCCTGGGCCGTGTTATTTCTCAAATATCCATTGAGGAGGACCCGTTCTAGGGACGGGGTGGGGGGGGGTGGGGGGGGTGGGACCTAGAGGCGAACAGGACACAACTCCACTCAGCCTGGGAGAAGCTGAGATTCTCCGGGAGTTACCGATGCGGGTTTGCCTGGCCTCCCGTTTGCTCTGGACTCCGGTCCTCTCCCTCTGGCATCAGGAGCCTCCCACCTTCCTTCTCACAGCTCCAGCCTCTGTCAGCTCCGGCCTCTGCCTTTCACCGGCGTCTAACCCCAATAGAGAGCTATGGAGGCTGGCAGAGAGCACCTCTCTGCTGGAGGTAGGCAGGGGGAGTGTGGGGGTGTGTGTGTGGAGCGAGACAGGGAGAGGAGAGAGCAGGTGGGTGGGTGGCAGGCCCAGCAGGGATCAAGGCTGGGAGGCCAGAAGGCAGAGCTGGGAGGTCTGATAGGCGAGGAGCGCGCTCAGCAGAGCCGTGGGGTGGGCCCCGCTGGGCGGATTATAGATGCCTGCCAGGCAGGGGTTCAGACGCCGCTGCTGTCGGGCCTGTTGCCACTGCTTTCTCTTTTCAAAGTGGGAGAGGTGAGGCACACACAGAAAAGCACAGCACATCCTCTAAATCAAAGTCCCGTGTGCCCACCGCCAGGCCAAGGAGGAGAGCAGTGCGGGCCTCTGCGCCCCGGTGCCCCCAGGCACCCCCGCCCCTTCGCCGCGTGTCCCTGCGACACAGCCCTGCCACTTTGGCCTTTGCACGGATGAGCAGAATGATACCGCGTATCTTCCTTTGTGGCGGCTTCTTTCATTCAGGGTCGTGTTTTTGAAGATCTATCGGGTTGATGGCGTGGCCGATGTTGGTTCGTTTTTATTGCTGAAGAGCAGGGGTTGCGTGCGGACCACAGCCTGCGGCTAAGCCCAGCCCACGGCCTTTTGGTACGGCCCACGAGTTACGAATGGTTCTTGGATTTTTAAAAAATATTTTGTTATTGATTTCAGAGAGGAAGGGAGAGGCAGAGAGAGAGAGAGGAACATCAATGATGAGAGAATCATGGATCGGCTGCCTCCTGCACGCCCCGCACTGGGGACCGAGCCCACACCCAGGCCTGTGCCCTGACCGGGAATCGATCTGTGACCTCCTGGTTCATGGGTTGACGCTGAACCACTGGGCCACGCTGGCTGGGCGATTCTTAGATTTTTTTTAATGGTTGGGGGAGGGGAGGAATCAAAAGAAGAATATTTCACGATACATGAGAATTATGCTGTATTCACATTTCTGTGTCTGTAAATAAAGTTTTATTGGAGCAGAGCCCCCCAACTCGTTCACAGGTCATCTAGGACTGTTGGCGCAGTCAGCGCCTGCCGGGGAGCGTCCCACCGAATGGAAGTGCCGCCATTTATGTAGTTACGATCAGGTGCTTCCCGTCGGGGCTGGAATGCTCGCGCGTGGTCTCCGTGCACACGTGTGTGCGGTGCCTCCAGGGACACGTTCCCATCGGGGCTGCTTCTCTCGGGCTGCCCGCCTCCCGGGTGGACTGTGAGCTCCCGGAGGGCAGGGCGCCCCATGGTGCTGGACCGGGAACATGAACGGTCACAGGACGATCTCAGTGCCTCAGCGACAGGCCGCCCCCCAGGGGTTCCAAGCGGGTGGAGATCGATGCCACCAGGGGAGGCGCCTGGGCCCGGGGTGGGCCTGGTGTGAGCCTCCTGCCCCCTGAGCCTTAGGCTCCTCTGGGCACAGGTGGAGTGACCAGACCCTCGTGCCTGGTGACGGGGAGAGTGGGCGCAGGAGGGCTGGGCAAGCAGGGGCCCGGAGTGGGCTCTGCCTCCTGCCCCTCCCTCGGACCCTCCTCCTGCTCCCCGTCTGTGGGTCTGGGCGGGGCCTCCCTGTAGCGGGAGTGTGGGTGTCAGGCAGTGGGATGGGGTTCGTGACAGAGGATGGGAAGGGGCGACTGGAGTAAGCTGAGACGGGGAGGGGAGGAGGTAGGTGTGAGATTGGCAGGTGAAGCTGCTGGCCCCTGGTGAGGACAGCCTGCGGGCCTGGGTCTGGGTCCTGGGAGACTGTGGCGAAGTCACCTGGCCTCCTGGTGCCAGCCCCTCCCACGCGGCCTCTGGCCAGCAGCCTGGGCGGGTGGGGGGCCTAGGCCCTGGGGACCAGGTGGGGTGGAGGGCCTGGCAGGGATCTGCTGCCCGCCCGCCCGGGATGTGTGGGCTGCGGTGGGGAAAGGGTGGGGCCAGAGCTGGAGCCCCTCTGAGGCCGGGGCCAGACCCCTGCTTGCTGCTGATGGGGGAGGGGGGAGGAGTGGGGGACCCTGAGGGAGCGAGCACAGCCCAAAGCCAAGGGCGGGGAATGTCTCCTCACAGCGCAGCATAGGGTCAAGGGCACAGTTCTGTAGGCCCTCAGCAGCACATATTAAAATGTAGGCCTGCAAACCCTGTGATCAGCGCCTCCTCTTCTCGGACCTCGTCCTAAGAGCTAGGGGCCCAGGAGACAACCTATATCTGCAGGGTGATCCCCCGGGTCCCCGTGCACAGCGCAGACAGCGTCACGCCATCGCGGGGCCTGGCAGCAGTGCGTTTAGCTAAGACCCCCTTCCGCCCAGGCGGCAGCCCCCTCTCCCATCCCCACATCTTTTATATATATATTTATTAATTTCAGAAAGGAAGGGAGAGGGAGAGAGAGATAGAAACATCAATGATGAGAGAGAATCATTGGTTGGCTGCCTCCTGCACGCCCCCCACTGGGGATTGAGCCCGCAACCCAGGCATGTGCCCTTGACCGGAATTGAACCTGGGACCCTTTAGTCTGCAGGTCGATGCTCGATCCACTGACCAAACTGGCCAGGGCCCACCCCCACCCCTGAGCCTCTGCTCCTGTGCTCACTGGCCTGGAAGGCGTCCTTTCACCTGCCCACCTGGCGACTCCAGCCTGTCCATCAGCCCATCAAGGTCACACTCTGCTTATTCCTCTGCCCACTCGCCCACTGACCAGCCCTGGCCCAGGTGTTCACCTGCGATCTGAGGGTGCAGGAGCTCCGAGGCGTGGGGGCATGTCTGAGCTCACCTGGGGCAGGTGAGGGTGCGGACACAGCCAAGGAACAAGCACCAACCTTAAGAGGTGGGCTGTGTAAGAAAAGCCAGAGAAAGGGCACAGAGAGAAGGTATGGGCTGGGGGAGCCTTGGAGGGAGGTGTCTGCAGGGCCAGGGTCAAGGCCAGAAACTGCAGGAGCCTCAGCTTAGCGCAGTGGTTCTCAACCTGTGGGTCGCGACCCCTTTGGGGGTCGAACGACCCTTTCACAGGTGTCGCCTAAGACCATCGGAAAACACATATATAATTACATATTGTTTTTGTGATTAATCACTATGCTTTAATTATGTTCAATTTGTCACAATGAAATTGGGGGTCACCACAACATGAGGGACTGTATTAAAGGGTCGCGGCATTAGGAAGGTTGAGAACCACTGGCTTAGCAACCTGGGTCTGTGCTGACCCCCTGCTGCGGGGAGGGCAGGGGACTGGGCCAGAGGCAGGGAGCAGGGATGGGCTGGCTGGTGGGGGAACCATGGAGTGGTTTTGGCCCAGAGGGAACGGGATCTTGGGGGAGGAGAGATTTAAGGGGCGTCAGGATAACAGTGATCGGGTGGAGGTGTCCCAGGAAGGAGCTAGTGTACTGACAGGCAGAGCATCTGCATGTTAAAGGGAGGCTGGAGGGGAGGGGGCTGAGCCCATGCGGGGAAGCCTGATGCGAGGGTTTCCGGCGGCGGAGGAGACTGCGTGGCCGGCGGAGGAGACTGCGTGGCCGTCTCTAGGTTTCCTCTGGTCATATTTCTCCAGGAAAGATGACCGTGTCGCTCCCCAGTTCAGAAGCCTCAGAGGCGCTCAGGTTTCCACGACAGTGTTGGCCCTCTGCCCGCCTCCCCTGCCCCCCCCCCCCCCAAACCCTTTCTTTCAACTCCGCCAGGCTCTTGAGTCTTCCTGCTTGGTGCCCCGTTGCAAGACTTCTAGAAGCTTCACTCAAGGGCTTTCTTGTACTTAAATCCCCTTCCCTGCCCCCCGCACCCCCCAGCCGCCTCCTACTCTCCCTTCAAAGTCCACGTGGTACAGAGATGGGAGGAAAGATCACATGTTCCCACTGGGATGCCAGGAGGCGGGACTGCAGCGAGTTCTGCATCCTTCTTGATCCTTCTGTGGTGTCTACAGTGAGCATGTTTCACTTTAATAATGGGGGGCGCGGGCTGAAGAGTTATAATTTAAACGCCAAGTAAGGGCCCAGTCCCAGGGCCGCCCCCAGCTGGCTGCCCGGGGCCCCCCCTCTGGTCTCGGCAGCTCTGAGTCCCTTCGTCCCACCCGCCCTGCTGGCATTCAGCAGGGACCGGACCTCCCTGGTGGGACTCTAGGTGGGCACCCCCCCGGGGCACCTCGTGGAGTCCACTCCCCTCTCTCCATTTCCCCACCCCCTTCAGCAGCAAGGACCAGAACCCCCGCCCCACCCTTTGGCGCTAAAATCATCCGTACCCCATCCTGACGCCCTTCCTCGAGGGTGGATGGGGGTGCAAAGGGAGAAACAGAGGCTGAGGGGGGGCACCCCCTCAAATGAGCTCCACAGTTTGAGCAACTTGCTTTTCAAACGCAGCCAAGAGGGAGGCGACTGCGAGAGAAACACCAGTTAATACGTGAGGTGTTCACATCGCTGACACACTGCGCTGGGCTCGGTCCCAAGGTCCAGGGTCTGGAGGCGTGAGAACTGCGGGGCCAGGGGGATGGCCCCCAGGCAGCCACCTCCGTGCATCCCGAAGGCGGAGGCAGGAGAGATGTGACAGCCGGGCAGATGGCAGCGTTCCGTGGGCACCGGTGCTCACAGCTCCGCCATCCGCTCTGTTCAAAGGTTGCCTTCCGGCGCCTGCCCCGCGCCCCTCCCGCATCAGCCACTTGGCCCGCGCCGTCCTGTTTGATGCGCGTCCGGAAGGACTGGCCGTGGTTCGGCGCATCCTGGCGTTCACGCTCCGGCAGACGGCCAAGCAGCAGAGATAAAACCCGCAGCCCCAGCTGTGTCTTCCCTGCAGCCCTGAGGGGCCTGTGGACAGAGGCCTGGCTGCAGAAGATGCCAGGATTGAATCAGGGGCGGAACTCGGTGCCTAAAACACAGGCCGTGGGCACAGCTTTCTCCTGGAGCTGGGGAGTCAAAGTGCTTCCTTTACACTCGACCTGAGTCCGAACAGACGCCTCTGACCAGCACGTTGGGGCTCTCAACCCTCGGCTGACCGGCTGGTGCTGGGCGCATAGAGGGGACTGAGTCCCAGGCAGAGGGGGGCTGGGGCCCTGGCCTGGCCCAGGAGTTGGCCCAGGAGTTGGGGAGGCCCAGGCAGCTCAGGGAGTGGGGAGGGAGGGGAGAGATGGGGACGGTGCTGGATTCTGGGGTGCGGGGATGTCATGGCGGTGGTGAGGGAGGGTGCTTGGCTGGCCCTCCCTGGACCCTCGGCTGCCGCAGGGCCCATCTGTAGAGGCTCACCGGCCACCAGCGTCGGCTCTGGGAGCCCAGGCTCTGCTGGAGGGGCAGCAGGAGGCACCCCCTAACGCTGCAGGTCCGTTCTGAGTACCATTGTCCCCAGACTCCTGTGAGCCGCCATTGCCATCATGTCTGCCTATTCGTTGACCCAAGTCTAGAAAAATGGCCTCTGGGTTTCCGCTCCCTTTGCAAGGGCCGGGGCTTCCATTTGAAGTCTTCTTCTGCGTTGAGACTTTACAATTGCAGCACAGCCTCGTGGGTAAGAGTGTGGGGTCAAGGACCCCAAGGGACCCGGCGTAACATCCCATCGCTACCCCTGCCTGGCTGAGCTGCGTGAGGGAAGCTTTCCCCTCCTCCGAGCCTCCGTTTCCCGTGTCGGCAAAAGGGGAGTGTGCCCGGGATGATAGGTCCTACCAGCCCGTGGCCGGACAGGGGTGCCTGAGAGTGTGCTGTGCAGGGCGGCTGTGCCCCAGGAGTGGCTCAGGGAGGAGGTACGCGCTCAGGGACAGCAAGGGAGCAGGAGGACGCTGAGTGTGGGAACAGCATGGCAAAGTCTCAAGAGCCTGGCAGGCCTGGCGCCTGCGGGCGGTGATGTGAGGGCCGGGGCCGCTGAGCTGGCGGTACAGGGCCTGCAGACACGGCAGGACCCGCCAGGCCAGGGACTTGCCAGGTTTCCTTAAACGGTGGCCCGCAGCCAGAGGATGCAGGTTATAGCGCGACCCCGCCTGAATCCGCTGGTGTGAACGTAGCTGAAGCCAGGAGGTCACGAGCGGTGCCTTTACGACACAGAATGTTCCGTGTCGCTGCTGCTGTTCAACTGCTTGTCTTGACCTTGTACATCGACTTCAGACTCCTCCCTGGGTCTCCTCTGCGGGCCGGGCCAGCTGGGCAGCTTATGGATCCCAGGGGCAGCGGGCAGGCTCGGCTGGGGAGCGGGGTGGGGAGCAGGGGGGTTCCCAGAGCTGTCAGACCTCAAACCCGCCTGTCTAGTGGCCACGGGTTCAGAATAAGAACCGACAAAGGAAGGAATCAGGCGGCAGCGGGTGTAGGAAGTGTTTCCCAACACGGGTGCCGGCAGCAGGATGGGCGAGGCTTGGGAGGCCGCCCCCGCCGTGTGCCCTGCGCTGGGGTGTCACGGGGAGGCCTCGGGAGTCATCCGACTTCCTTGCCTCCTGCCTGTCCCTGGGAAAGGCGGGCTGGCCCTGCGGAGCTGTACACGTTCCTGGCCCCTGTGGACGCCGACAACCCCATATAAGCTGGTGTTGTTGTTCTCCCGTGTTGCGGGGAAGACACGGGGCTTCAGAGAGGGAAAGTCACTTGCCCAAGGTTGCACAGCCTGTAGGTGCCGGAGCAGGGTCCAAACCCAGGCCTGCGCTTTCCCACGCGCCCCTCCCCCCTTCCTG
Organism: Myotis pilosus; assembly: GCA_036010255.1. Lineage (NCBI taxonomy): Eukaryota > Metazoa > Chordata > Mammalia > Chiroptera > Vespertilionidae > Myotis > Myotis pilosus. Next base: position 4,821,230 of record JASKON010000032.1, on the reverse strand, counting down.
GCCAGGCCCCAGCTTCCCAGCAGTGCCTGGGGCTGTGAGAAGTGAGGGATGGAGGGCGCCCCATCCCTGGAAGTGGGGGTAGGCACGGTAGGGGTGGTAGCTGTGCTGTCCCCCCGAGCCCTCTGTGCCTGGGAATGGTACAGGGTTGGGGAGGGGAGGACATGGCGGCCCTCACGAACAGTCAAGTTCTCGGTGGCAGCGGGCTGGGTGATGGCCTGGGGAGCGGGCCTCCCGGACACCAGGCTGCCCCTGTTTTCCAGTCCAGCCCACCCCCATGGGCCCCCCCCGCCGGGTGCGCCCCTCTCTGCTCTGCACCATCCACACTCACGGCTCCCGCGGCTCCCTTCCAGACGTTGATTCACGGGAAGGTGCCATCTGGGGGCAGGGAGAGCGGGCAGGGGTGGAGAAAGCCTGCCAGCCAGGTGCCAGGACAGGCGGCCCTGCGCTGGCAGGGTTGGGAGTGGACTCCCTCGTGCACTTTTGGGCTGTGCCAACGGGGTTCCCATGGCTCTCCCTGCTCCTCAGCCCAGGAATCCGAGGCTCCCCCACCCCCCACCCTGGGCCATTTGCCCCTCTCGGCTTCCCATGAGCAGAATCCTAAAGGACCCCGAGGCTGGCTCGCTCCCCACCCACCTTGTCCCAGACTCCCTTTGCCTGAACCAGTGACAGATAATGATGCAGTCAGTGGGCACAGGATGGGCACCACTCACTGTGCCATCCCAGCGCCACTCGCTCGGGGCCACCCCAAGCTCTGCGTGGTCTCCCCGATGCCCTGGGGCTGTGGTGAGAAGCAGGCGCGGGCAGGCTGGGTGCCCTGCGCTCTCCCGAGCCCCTTTGCCCTCATGCCCAGCCTGCAGCCAGGCGCTGGCCTGCCTGTGAACATGTGTGCCTTCTGCCTGGAGGCTGACACCACCCCTAGCCCCTGATGCCCGCTGTGCCCGGTGCTGCCATGAGCACCCCGGCCCTGTGCCGGGCCACACTGGGCGGGTTCTGACCCCGCTGCCTGGCCTGGATGCTTCTCTTCCTCAGCAGACAACCTGGGTCCAAGCCCAGCTCCGCCGCCGGGAACTCCGGCTTTGGGCCCCTCAGCTCCTCTGGGTTTTGTCGGGCAGTTTTGAGGCTGCAGTCGTTGGCGTGTGGGATTGTGGTGTTGAGTGACACAGGGCATGTGTCACGCTCAGCCGGTGTTTCCTACACATTTCCTTCCGCTCTGTTCTTGGGCCATTTCTAGCTCCCTGTGCATATGTGTCCCTGCTTTCTGTTCTTCTTTTTTTTCCTTTTTGTTAATCCTCACCCAAGATGTTTTTCCACTGATTTTTAGAGAAAGTGGAAGGGAGTGGGAGAGACAGAGAGAGAAACATCGATGTGAAAGAGACACATCGATTGGTTGCCTCCCTGGCCAGGGATCCAGCCTGCAACCTAGACACGTGCCCTTGACCGGAATCGAACCCGGGACCCTTCAGTCCACAGGCCGACGCTCTATCCACTGAGCCAAACCGGCGAGGGCTGTGTTCCGGCTTTCAGTTTGCTGATGACCTCCAGACCCGGACACCAGCATGTCCCTCCCCCACCTCCCCCCGGCCGCCCACCCAGGCTCCTCTGCTTCCCTGTTACACTGGGGACATTGCCAGAGCAGGGAGCCCTCCAGGCCTCAGATGGGGGTGGTGGCTGTGACCTCACCAGTACCCCTAAGATGTTTGTTGGAGGCGCACATGGTGGCTGAAAATGACTCTGAACCTGCCCACAGCAGCGAGCGTAACTGGGGGATGCGCCTCAGCCAGCTGGAGCAGCCTGCACCCCGGGAGGTCCAGGAGAGGGGGGACTGGGCTGGGCTGCTGGGGTCTGGGCCTGGGGTGCTGACACCTCGGTGAAAGGAAGGGGCAGTGGAGGCCGCGGCCAGGCCAGAGCCAGGCACCCGCGTGCCTCCCCGCTCCCCGCTTCGGAGGCAGCAGGTCCACGGAGGCCTGAGGTTCTCCTCTCTCTGCATTTTCACGATCCTGACCCTCTGACCTTAAAGTAACGAATCCTGGAAGAATCCAGAACAACAGTCGTCTGTTTCTATAGCCGCCCCCCCCCCCCAATTGTAGGGGCGGCATGATCGCACCAGCAGATCCTCATTCTCTGGCTGTACCGCACGTGCGGGAGCTCTGTAAGACACCGGTGTGCCTTCCTGCCGGGACCCACAGGGAGGTGGCCACGTGGAGCTGCCGCGTGCCTACCTCCCCACGCCTGGAGGCGCCTCTCAGACACAGGGCGAGGAGGAGCAGGAGCCGGGAGGTGGCGAGCCTCCGAGAGGCCCCGCGTGCCCGCCTTCCTGGTGGTCTGGGTCCAGTTCCAACCTCCCGACCCCCAGGAAACACGAGCCGAGTCTGCGCTGGCCGCCTGGAGGGTCATGCGAGCACCAAACGGGAGGATGGGATGAAAGCGGACAGCGCTTCCCACCCGGCGCGGGAGTGAGTAGGAGCTGGTAGGGCAGGAGGTGGATGTCCCAGGCCGAGGGCACAGCCGACGGGAGCCTGGGGCTGCGGGGCGGGGCGAGGGGTGTTCATCTCACCCCTCTCACCTCTCGTCCTCAAGGTCCACCTGGGACTCCGGCATATGCCTCTGCACCCCCCTGCCCCCGCCCCATCTCACACAAACCCCAGCCCTGGGTCAAAGCTCCTCGTTTACAGCTCATTACTGTTATAGTTCAACAATGACGACGGCCGCCCTGCAGCAGAGCAGGGATGCAGAGTCACTGTGCAATCCCCGCCTGCTCCGCCGGCCAGAGGGGAGCCCCGGGCAGCTCACTGGGTTCCCCCGTGTGAGCATCGTCATGTGAATGACGTGCGACAAAGCCGCCCACCGTGACACCCAGACATGCCAGTCCACTCCCTGGAACTTTAGTGACTTTGGGGGAGGGGTGTCTCTCTAGTTGCTCAATAAAAAAACTCAAAGTATCAGTGTGGCTGGAGCTTCAAGGGACTGATGGGTGTGAGGCCATCCCTGTCCCTGTCCCCCCTCTTCCAGGCCCCTCCCCGCCCCCTGGATCCTGCTCAGGGCTGAGTGGAGAGACCTGAGCAGAAAGCAGCTGGCCTGGCGCCAGCCCCACATCCAGGCAGGAGCCCACGCCTCGCCTTCCCAACGGAATAAATCTCGCTGCTTCCTGTGCGTCTCAGACGCATGATCTTCTCCCGATTAACAACCTGGCCGGCATGTTCTTGGCTGCTCGCTGCCGACCTCAATTTAGAACTGTCTGTTGTGTGGCGGCCGAGAGGGAAGGTGCTGGGGGGACGAGGCGCGCTGAGCCGAGCGGCTTGTGCAGCTGGGGCTGGTGTGGGAGGTGTCCCCCGGCCAAGACGCTGCCCGCTGCCCACTGCCCGCTGCCCGCTGCCCGCTGCCCGGCATCTCAGGAGCCCGCAGGAGGCGGAGGCCCGGCCAGGCAGGCTGTGGCTTTGGGCTATCAAACTGCTTTCCTAGGGTCGCTAATGGCGGGGTGGGGTGTGGGGAGGAGGCAGCTCCCACAAAAATGCCTTTGTAACCCTCACTGAACGTCATGGTCACGGCCAAAACGGCCCATGTGGACGCCTCTGTGTTGTGCGAACGCCGCTCCCGGCGCTGCTGGCTGGAGACCATAAGAACCTGGTGAATTCTCCGAGCTGGGCTGGGGGACAGCGTGTGTCCGGGGCCTGGCTCGCCTCCTCCTCCAGGCGGGCAGAGCTGGGCAGACCTGCCCCCCGCCCCCCCCCCCCCCCCCGGCTCCCCCGCCTGCATGTCCACGGCCGGGAGGTGTTTCTTCTGCCGGGAAGGGTTCCTTTATTCTGTTTCCTGCTTCCTTCCTCTTTCACCAGATTCGGTTCTTCTCATACCCAGAGCTGTTAGCCCACGAGGCTTCTTGCCTTGGGCGGGGGAGTGGTGGGAACGGGTCAGGGTATGGTGGGAACGGGCGGATCTTCTAGCTCCGGGCCTGTGGCTGCTGCCTCTGAGAGAGCACGGACCTCTGAACCAGGAGGTCACGGTTTGATTCCCGGTCAGGGCACATGCCTGGGTTATGGGCTCCATCCCCAGTGTGGGCACTGTAGGTGGCAGCCGATCTGTGATTCTCTCATCATTGATGTTTCTCTCTCTCCCTCTCCCTTCCTCTCTGAAATCAATAAAAATATATTTTAAAAAAAAGGGGGTGGGGAGCTAGCAGCTTGACCTCCCTGACCACCGGACCCCTCTTCTCTGGAAACGTAGCTCTGACACACTCTGCCCGGGTGTGCGGGGAGAGGGATCGTGTGTGAGGCGCTGGGCACACTACCCGCTCGGCTCAGGGCGTGCGGAGTGGGAGAGCCGGTCCGCCGGGCGCAGGCGGAGTGAAACGGCCCCAGAGTCAGCCACGTCTCTTTTCCTTCCTCTGCAGGAGGGCAGTGGGTGGCCCACACCGGCCCCCCCATTCTGGCCTCTCTGGCCAACCAGGCCGTCTCCTTCGGCTGCAGAATCACCTACCCGTACACCCCAGAATTCAAAACCTTCACCGTCGGCTACTTTTATGTGAACCGTCAGGGCCAGGAGAGCGCCGAGGAGCAGACGGGCTGCCAGCCCAGCGCCGGCCAAGAGAACCAGACCCACACCACGGTGTGCCAGGTCACCCCCAGGCTGCCCAGCGCATTATCCACCGGCACCTACTACTGCTCCGTCCACTGGCCGAGCTCCAGCGTGAGGGGCCCGGGCACCTTCATCCTGGTCCGAGGTGAGGCCTCCGTGGCTCTTGCAGGGCAGCGGCCCCAGAGGTTTCACGCAGCAGAGTCTGGGGCACAGGGCCTAAAGTGGGGTGTGTTCGCCTCATCCTTCGCCTTTGGCTAAACAGAACCAAGCCTCTGGGGAGCCCCTGCAGCGCAGGTGCCGGGACACCCCCCTTGTGTGGCAAAGGCAGAGGCCTGGGGTGCGGGCCTGCCCCGGCCCCCCGTCCCGTGCTCTCCGCGTCCTCCGGGCGTCTGCACGTGTGTGTGGTGGCCTGTGAGTGAGCGCTTGGCTCGTGTGCATCTTTCTGAGGACAGATTCCTAGTTTTCATCGTGTTTTCTCGAAGGAGTGATGGCACCAGGAGGTTAACAGTCTGTCACCGAAGCCACGATTCTCTGACCTGCCCTCCGACGCCCACCGGCGGGGGCATGGGCTTCAGAACCCCGAGTCCTGGCTGTGGCTCCCAGTCCTGCTGCTTGCCAGGCTGTGACCTTGGGCCTGGTCTGCATGGCCACGCCCTGCTTGTCAAAGGCCTATATGGGGGTGAACGAGACCCTCCTTGCAAGGGCTGAGGCCTGGTGACAGGATGTGCGTGATGAGTAACAGACACCGATGTGCTGGCACGCGGTCAGCGCTCTGCGGCTCTGTGCCAGCCGGAGGGAGAGGGGGGAGGGAAGGATGAATGGCTCAGGGGCAGGGCTGGGCTGTGCCCTTCACTGCTTCCCCAGCACCCCCTCTCCGTCCCGTGCAGGCCCGGCGCCATCCAGGCCCGAACAAACCATCCCCTCGGGCCTCCCCATACCTGCCCACGTGACCCCTGTCTCCGTGTGGAGAAAGGAGGCCCGGGAGATGAAATGACGACTTGCCCAGGGCCCCACAGGCAGGTCTCCGTGGAGCCAGCTCCCTGAGGCAGGGCCTGTGGGAAGCATCAGGCAGCTGACCCGGGAAGGGGCTCAGCCACTGCGCGTGTCAGGAGGAGGACACTGGGAGAGGCGGAGTCTGGGGTCCTTGTGGGGAAGGCTGTAAGGGGGTCCTGGGTAAAGGGGACCAGGGATTGGGGGCCTGGAGGTTGTGGGGTGAGGCATCACTAACGCCTCTGCTTCCCTGCCTTCCTCCTAGACACAGGCTACCGAGAGCCCCCAAGGGTCCCTGAGAAGATCCTGTTCTTTAGCTTCATCGGCGTCCTGGGTGCCCTGAGCATCCTGGGCACGGCCCTGCTGCTCTGGAAGAAGGTAGGGATGCCCATGGGCCTCGGCCCTGCCCCTTCGCCCCTCGCAGTCGCTGGGAATGCCCGGAGGGCCCAGGGCTGCCTGCCTGCCCTGCAGGGTGTCCTGGTGGGCCCTGGGGACTAGGTGGACCAGCCTCAGTCCCCTCCCCTTTTTAAAATATATTTTTATTGATTTCAGAAAGGAAGGGAGAGGGAGAGAGAGAGAGAAACATCAATGATGAGAGAGACTCGTTGATCAGCTGCCTCCTACACACCCCACACTGGGAATCAAGCCCACAACCCGGGCCTGTGCCCTGACCGGGAATCGAACCGTGACCTCCTGGTTCATAGGTCGATGCTCAGCCCCTGGGCCACGCCAGCCTGGCATCCCCCCCTTTTTTAAAATGGGAATTCCACGCCCACCTTGTCAGGCTACTATGAGGACTCAGTGAAAATAAGAACAAGTTCTCTGCAAACTGTAAAGGGTGGCACGGATACCAGTGGCCGTCCCACTGCCTACAAGGCCTACACATTCCAGTGAAAGGAGGGAGCGGGAACTCCAGGGACTGGCAGGTACATCGGACCCGGGTTCCCCTGCCAGGTCCTGGCTCTGTGGCCTCAGGCAAGTCGCCCGCCCTCTCTGAGCCTTCCCGCCCTCAGGGGGACAGATCTCAGGAAGACTTGTCTTGTAGGTTTATTGAGGGGCGCGTGAGACCCAGCAGGGAACGTGTGTAAGGCCCCACCTGGCACCCCAAGAGGCCCCGTCTTCCTGAGCAGTCATCGCGCTGTGACTGGGGGTGGCGCCGGCTTGTGCCTGAGAGTGAAGGAGCTCTCGAGAGCTAATCCCGAGTAAATGGGCTGGGGATTGGCAGGCAGCCAGGGTTTTTAATTAGCTTCTGCCCAGAGACGAGGCTGCTGTTCTGCTGCTGGCAGTGCGGTGCCTGCGAACAGGGGCGTGATGACCGCCTCCCTGGGCCCTGCCTTGGAAGGAGCTGGCGGGCGCCTCCTCCCCCCACCCGCCACCCCTGCCTCCACCACCACCATCAGCACTGCCCGTGGCCGCCAGCATGAGCTTTCTGAAACCACATTCCCGCCCTGGCCCCTCCTGCCGAAAGCCCCAGAGGTTCCCAGTGTCCATCCTCTTCAGCCCCTGCGAGGCCGTCCTGACCCGCCCGGGGCAGGTGCGCCTCTCTCTGGCCACGCTGACCACCTTGAAGTTCCCTAACACCTCCAGGCCTGGGCACCTGCTGTTCCCCCTGCCCTTCCTCCCTGTCTTGCCAAACGAACTTCTCAGGCTTCAGGCCTTAGACATCCCTCCTGCCCGGCGAGGCGTCCGCCCCTCCCCGTGCGCCACCGGCTGTCCCCGTGGGTCGGTCCGTGTCCCCGTGGGTCGGTCCGTGTGCCACGTTGGGAGAATGCTGGTCCCTCGTCTGCTCCCCACCGGGCCCTAAGCTCCATCGCTCATGCCGCCCAGCTCGCAAGAGGAGCCTGACAGCTGTGCATTGAGGGCCACCTGAGGGCCCCGCACTCACCCTCTCACAACTTCCCTGAGTCCTCGAAACAGTTTTGCAAAAGAGGGTCACTGATGAAACTGAGGCCCAGAGAGGGGAAGTGGCCTGCCCGAGGCCACAGAGCCCCGAGGGCAGCGCGCTGTTTGCTCAGCACCGCCCCCAACAGGGGGGACCCTGCCTTGCTGGCACCCTGCCCGCGGCTCCCACCTCCCTGAGCCAGGCCCGTGTCCGTGGGCAGATTCAGGCCTCGGAGGCATTCGGCATGGTACCTGGAGAGGGCAGGGCCAGGCGGCAGGCGCGGAGCGATCAGTTTGTGGGTGGCCTCACGGCAGCATGCCACCCTTTCCCCGGTGGGACTGCCAGGAAGGAGACGGGGAGTCCCTGTTCCCACCCTGACAGCCCTGCCGGGTTCCTCGCAGAAGCAGATGCGGGCGACCTGGAAGCAACTGGCTCCGAAGATCCCGGCTGCGAAGATCCCGGCCCCGAGCACGGCCAGCCCCGAGCAGCCTCCGGACGAGTCCCTGTACACGGTGAGTCCGGGGCTGGCCCCTCCCGCAGGCCTGGCCCCCCTCCCTCAGGCCTGGCCCCCCTCCCTCAGGCCTGGCCCCCCCTCCCTCAGGCCTGGCCCCCCTCCCTCAGGCCTGGCCCCCCTCCCTCAGGCCTGGCCCCCCCTCCCTCAGGCCTGGCCCCCCTCCCTCAGGCCTGGCCCCCCTCCCGCAGGCCTGCCCCCCGCTCAGGCCTGGCGTGGGTCTGGCTCCCAGGTCTGGTCATGCTCCCGCGTATGACCCTCGGTCGTGCACTCGCTGTGACCTCCCTGAGCCTTCAGTTCCTCATCTGTAAACTGGAACAGGAAGCCCCACCTGGCGGGCTGCCGATGAAGGTGAACCGAGATTCTGGGCGTGGCCCTGACCCCTGGCAGGAGGCCCATGTGCAGGGCCCAGGCCCCTCCTGGCCGCCCCCCCACTCCTGGAGCGAGGGTCTCGGGCAGGAGCTGGTGAGGAACGAAGACGGTTCCCTCATCCAACCAGATGCTTCGCCAGCTCCTTCCTGTTTTTATTGCACAAACATCGTAGCAACAAGAACCACAAAAGAGGAAAAGGTCGGGCACCGTCCCAACCCTTTCCATCAACACTTTCTTTTCTTTTATTTTTTTAAAAATATTTTTTTAATGGATTGCAGAGAAGGATGGAGAAGGAGAGAGAGAGAGAGAAACATCAATGATGAGAGAGAATCATTGATCAGCTGCCTCCTGCATGACCCCCACTGGGGATGGAGCCCACAACCCTGGCAGGTGCCCTGACCGGGAATCAAACTGTGACCTCCTGGTTCATAGGTCGATGCTCAGCCACTGAGCCACACCGGCTGGGTAACATCAATGACTTTCAGTTCTTCACCCGCCCGCGCCCCCCCCCCACCCCCCCCGCAACACTACACACAGACATGGTTTTCTATCCTTATGACCAAGAGGAGACGAGGGCAGGGACGCCTTTCCATGTACCCTAGCATCTTCCATCACTAATGGTCTTCGTCATTATTGGAGGGAGAGGCTCAACCATGTGACCAGCTGGGTGTGCCCACCCAACGCAGCCACTCTCCTGGCGGCCGGGAAGGCGACAAGTGCTCTTGCTCAGTGCCGTCTGTTTTAGCTCCACAAACAACATGTGCTCATTGTCGAGAACGTGCAGGATGAGTGCCGCGCTGTCAGCTGGGGTCTCCAGCCCCGATCTCAGCTCGCTGCCTGGGGGTGCAGAGCCCTGCGGGTCCTGCAGGCGCCCCGGGGGCGTGTTCGGGGCTGCCTCCGGCGCTAGGATTCTGCCGTGTTCGCTGTCACTGCGCCTGTCCCCACCAGCCTGACTCGCACATGACACGTGGGTCCTTCCTGGATCTCCACAACACCCCCCACCGAGGGCATTAGGACATGGCCCCATTCGCTAAGGGGGAGATGATGGGGGGGGGGCAGAGGGACAGTCCCTGTGGGGCAGCACCCACAGCTCCTAATAGCACAGAGCAAGGCCAGCGCCCCAGGGCCCTCAGCCCCTCCACCCAGGGAGTTTCCACCAGCCTCCGCTCCCCACGCGGCCCCAGACTTCCACACACACTCCTTCCCTCCCAGCAACTCACCGTGGGTTTTCCCACGAGGCCTTCTGGTGTCAGCTGTTAAATAAAACATCTCTCTCTCTTCTCTCTCTCTCTCTCTCTCTCTCTCTCTCTCTCTCTCTCCCTCTACACACACACACACACACACACACACACACACACACACGATCTCTCTCATATATATCAAGGGAAGAAAATAGCCATCATCCTAATTCTGTCTTCTTTCAGGATAAATACTAGTAACATTGACTTCCATACCTTCTAGTCCATTGAAAAAACAAAACATACAAAGAGACCCATACATACATTCACACATACATTTTTTTATACTGGAGTAATACAGCTATTTTTTTCATGTCACACTATCTCGTGAGCATCTTTCCACGTGAAGAATATTCTTCTACAAGATCATTTTTGATGAAGGAGACCCACCTTTGCATGGAGCACCTTTCCTGCCTGTGTTGAGATGCCCCAGAGGCTTGGGCAGCCCCTCTGGGGGATGGGGCAGTGGGGCAGGAGCTGGGGCAGGCGGCTTGGAGAGGTTTGAAGGTGCAGAGGGAGGCCACGGGCTTTGCTGGCCAGACCCTACCAGCGGGGATTGGACCTGGGCAGACAAGAATGACATTAATCTCAGGGATGATAATGTCAGGAGCCATTTGTTGAGCACCTACTGTGTGCCAGGCACCGAGTTAGGACTCCCGCCCATTATCTCCTTAATTCTCACAGTGGGGGTCTTAGGATCAGGTGTTACCCTCATTTTCATTTTATTTTCTCATTGTCTACTGCTCGTATGTAGACTTATGATTGGTTTTTGTATATTGACTTTATATAGAGGGTGACCTTGCTGCGTTCACTCGTTAATTCTAGTGGTTTCTGTGTAGATTCCGTTGGATTGTCTATGAACCCAGCCATGGCACCTATGAAAGTGGAAGCTCCATTTCTTCCTTTCGAACCTCACCCTTTTGTTTTATTTTTCTCGCGTTACTGCGCTGCCTAAGACCTCTGGTATGATGGTGAACTGGAGTGTTGACAGCAGGCATCCTTGTCTTGTTCCCTACCTCTGGGGAAAGACTTTTGTATAGTCCTCTCTGTGGATAGATTATTGATTTTCAATCTTTCTTCTTTTCTAATATATGTACTTAACGCTATGAACTTCCCTTTATGTGTGGCTTTAGCTGTATCCTACAAGTTTTTTATTTAACATTTTATTTATTGATTTTGAGAGAGAGAGAGAGAGAGAGAGAGGTTTGTTGTTCTACTTGTTTATGCATTCATTGGTTGTTTCTTGCATATGCTCTGACTGGGGATCAATCCTGCATCCTTGGTATCAGGAGGATGCTCTAACCAATGCCTGTTTCCCCCAAGTTTAGATATATTTTTATTATCTTTCAGTTTAAATTGTCCATGGAGATTTCCTCCTTGCCCCGTGGGTGATTTGAAAATGGTTTGCTTAATTTTCAAATGTTTAATTATTTTCTAGTTATTATTCTGTGTGTCTTTTAAATTTCTCACCAATTCCACTGCGATCAGAGAATAGGTTCTGTATGATTTTAACCCTCTGAAGTCTTTCGGGACTTGCTTTGCGGGTCAGCCCATGTTCTGTGTGTACTTGAACTTGCATTGTACCCGGCTACGTGTTTCATACGTGTCGGTTACATCAAGTTGATGTTGTTAAAATATTACATATATTTTCCTTTTGTCTAACGGGTGTTAAGGGAAGTGAGTTTAAATCTGCCCACATGATTGTAGATTTGTGTATTTCTCCTTTTAATCATGTCGATGTTTGCTGTTTATTCATGTGGGGAGATGCTCATGATATACTAAGACAGGAAAGAAAGCTCTAGTACCAGCTTCCCTGTCAAGCAGCACGGACTTGGAGTGGCCGGGCAGACAGGCTCAAAGCCCACTCGTCTTGCTCTGAGTTCTGCTCCTTAACTAGCTGACTCTTGGTTCCATGATCTGTAAGACAGGGCTAACGATACAATACCACGTGGACAGCTTGCAGACAGGCTAGGACTCCTTCCATCTTAAATTCCTCATCTTGAGCCCACACCCCCCTCCAGCACCCCCGCTTTCTCCAGACTCCCCGGGACTGTCAGACTCCCTGTGCTCAGTGTCTCTCTCCCTTTCCCTCCTCCGCTTCCCCAAAACCTTTCTTCTCAAGGTCACCCCTGACCTCGTTAAACCCAATGGCCAGTTCCTGGTCCTCACCTTCCCTGAGCAACCGGGAGCATCGACCACTGAGTTCTCCCTGCTCCCTGACACACTTTCTTCACTTGCTTCTAGAACATTCCACTCTCTCCTAATTGCCCCTCCCTTCCCCCCCCCGCTCATTGCCACACCTCCTCAGTCTCCTTCACTGGCTTCTCCGCGACCACTGGAACCCAGATTTATGTCTCCAGCCCAGGCCTCTCTGACCCACAGAGTCAACTCTCTCTGGGCGTTCCACCGATTCCTCTCCCAAACCAAACCAATCTCTCCCCACGGCCATGCTCCCGCCGCTCCCCCACCCCACCCCCCTCCTCCCGTGGTGGTGAGTGATGGCTCCGTCCTTCCTGCGCTCAGGCTGACCGTCCTGAAACGGTGCCTCCTCTCACCACTTGTGTCACTCACTCCCCCGTCACACCGGCCTCCTTGCTGCTCCCACAAACCAGGCAGGTCCCCACCACAGCACCAGGCTGGTCCCCACCACGGCACCAGGCAGGTCCCCCCCACGGCACCAGGCAGGTCCCCACCACGGCACCAGGCAGGTCCCCACCACGGCACCAGGCAGGTCCCCACCACGGCACCAGGCAGGTCCCCCCCACGGCACCAGGCAGGTCCCCCCCACGGCACCAGGCAGGTCCCCCCCACGGCACCAGGCAGGTCCCCACCACGGCACCAGGCAGGTCCCCACCACGGCACCAGGCAGGTCCCCACCACGGCACCAGGCAGGTCCCCCCCACGGGCCGGTGTTGGCGGTGTCTCTGCTCCGAGTGTCCTGTGACTCTCCGTGGGCCACCCCCTCCTCCCCAGCTCCCTCCTCAGACGGCCCCTTTGCCAGGAGGCCTTTGCTGGGCTCCTTTTACAATTGCAACCTCCCCCACGCCTCCATGGCCGACCTCCCCATCTTCCTGGCCCTATGGCCACCGGTTAGCCTCATGATCCATCTGTCTCAGACCCCCATCCCCCATAGCCTAGTGCCCAGCACACAGTAGGTGCTCAGCCATCTGCCATATGGGTGAGTGGAGGACTGTTCTCGCCTTCCAGGTGCCTCGGACTCTGTGGGGTTCAGTGTTAGGCACAGAGTGGACATGCGGGGGCATCAGCACGTGGGGCCACTCTCCCTCACAGCTCCCGGACACCTCCCCTCTGCTCCGTGCACCTGCCTGGGCCGGTGCCCTCTGTCCTGCACCTAGCTCTCCCTGCTCTACCCTGCTGCTCACACTCCTCCCTGCTCCTCCCTGCTCCTCCCTGCTGCTCCCGCTCCTCCCTGCTCCTCCCTGCTGCTCCTGCTCCTCCCTGTTCCTCCTGTTCCTCCTGCTCCTCCTGCTCCTCCCACTCCTCCCTGCTGCTCCCGCTCCTCCCTGCTGCTCCTGCTCCTCCTGTTCCTCCTGCGCCTCCTGCTCATCCTGATCCTCCCACTCCTCCCTGCTGCTCCTGCTCCTCCCACTCCTCCTGTTCCTCCCTGCTCCTCCCTGCTCCTCCTCCTCCTCCTGCTCCTCCCTGCTCCTCCCACTCCTCCCTGTTCCTCCCTGCTCCTCTTGCTCCTCCTGCTCCGCCTGCTCCTCCCTGCTGCTCCCACTCCTCCTCCTGCTCCTCCCACTCCTCCCTGCTCCTCCCACTCCTCCCTGCTCCTCCTGCTCCTCCTGCTCCTTCCTGCTCCTGCTCTTCCTGCTCCTCCCTGCAGCAGGGCCTGCCCAACACCAATGCTGTTGCTTCCCACTCAGACCTCCAGTGGCTCCCACTGCCAGCTCCCCAGCCTGGCACCAAGGCCTGCATTGGGGGCTATGCCAGCCCTGCCTCCCCGGGCTCCTGTCACTGCAGGGGGCTGCTCGCCTCAGACAGGCCGGGCGCTCCTTCTCCACGCCTCCTTGGTCACGGGGGTGGGTATTACAGGGACCAATTTCCAGGACCCTTGGTTAGGCCCTGGCCCAAGGCAGCCAACTTCAGCTCTGGCCTCAGGCTGCCTGAAGGAAGGCCTTGGCATTGACTTCCCAGCTCTGCCAGGGCCAATGCCATTCGGGTTGGCGCCATTGCCACCTGCTCCTGCTCCTCCTGCTCCTCCTGCTCCTCCTGCTCCTGCTCCTCCTGCTCCTCCTCCTCCTGCACCTCCTGCTCCTCCTCCTGCTCCTCCTGCTCCTGCTCCTCCTCCTGCTCCTGCTCCTCCTGCTCCTCCTGCTCCTCCTGCTCCTGCTCTTCCTGCTCCTCCTGTTCCTGCTCCTCATCCTCCTCCTGCTCCTGCTCCTCCTCCTGCTCCTGCTCCTCCTGCTCCTGCTCCTCCTGCTCCGCCTGCTCCTCCTCCTCCTGCTCCTCCTGCTCCTCCTCCTGCTCCTGCTCCTCCTCCTCCTGCTCCTCCTCCTCCTGCTCCTCCTCCTCCTGCTCCTCCTGCTCCTCCTGCTCCTGCTCTTCCTGCTCCTCCTGCTCCTCCTCCTGCTCCTCCTGCTCCTGCTCTTCCTGCTCCTCCTGCTCCTGCTCCTCCTGCTCCTCCTCCTCCTGCACCTCCTGCTCCTCCTCCTGCTCCTCCTGCTCCTGCTCCTCCTCCTGCTCCTGCTCCTCCTGCTCCTCCTCCTCCTGCACCTCCTGCTCCTCCTCCTGCTCCTCCTGCTCCTGCTCCTCCTCCTGCTCCTCCTCCTCCTGCTCCTGCTCCTCATCCTCCTCCTGCTCCTGCTCCTCATCCTCCTCCTGCTCCTGCTCCTCCTCCTGCTCCTGCTCCTCCTGCTCCTCCTCCTCCTGCTCCTCCTCCTGCTCCTCCTGCTCCTCCTCCTGCTCCTGCTCCTCCTCCTCCTGCTCCTCCTGCTCCTCCTCCTGCTCCTCCTGCTCCTGCTCCTCCTGCTCCTCCTGCTCCTGCTCCTCCTGCTCCTCCTGCTCCTGCTCCTCCTGCTCCTCCTGCTCCTCCTCCTCCTGCTCCTCCTGCTCCTGCTCCTCCTCCTCCTGCTCCTCCTGCTCCTCCTGCTCCTCCTGCTCCTGCTCCTCCTCCTCCTGCTCCTCCTGCTCCTCCTGCTCCTGCTCCTCCTGCTCCTCCTGCTCCTCCTGCTCCTCCTGCTCCTGCTCCTCTTGCTCCTCCTTCTCCTCCTGCTCCTCCCTGGCTCCAAGAGAGGGAATGCAGGTACAGAGGTTGGCAGTGTGACCAGGCACAGCATGGCGGGCGAGGCGGGCATCCCCTCACAGACTGGCCCAGAGGGTTCTGCCCGTTCTCTGAGCTCTCGAAGAGGACGGGCAGCAGGAGATCAAGGACATGGAGGGGCTGAGTCTCAAACAGTCCCAGCCCAGCACAGCCCATCCCAGCACAGCCCATCCCAGCACAGCCCAGCACAGCCCAGCACAGCCCAGCCCAGTGCAGCCCATTCAGAGGCCTGGCCCCCTCTCCCTGCAGGCACAGCCCGAGGAGGGCAGGCCTCACCACCATTGCCGCAGAAGGGGGTCTGGTTTGGAGTCTCAGAGGCTGTCCTGTCACCGAGGCTGCCCTGCACGTCCCAGCCCGGTGATGCAGGTCACACCTGGATGCAAAGGCGGCAGCAGGCCAGGACCTGTCAGCGCTTCCCTGCCATCAGCTGACTGCCAGCCCCTCTAAGCCCTCCCTGCCCTCACCTCCCAGCTGCTCCTGCCAGCATGGCTGCCTGCCGGTGTGGGCAGAGGCTGGTGTGGACAGGGGTCGGTGTGGACAGGGGTCGGTGTGGGCAGGGGCCAGTGTGGGCAGGGACTGGTGTGGACAGGGGCCGGTGTGGGCAGGGGCCGGTGTGGGCAGGGGCCGGTGTGGGCAGGGGCCCGTGTGGGCAGGGGCCGGTGTGGGCAGAGGCCCGCGGGGTCCTGGCAGGGAGCTGTCCCCTGGCTCGGAAAGCCTCTGGCCACATGGGAGCACGAGGAGCGGGGGCCAGAGGCCTGAGTTCCGATCTGGACTCCACTCTGAGGGGCTGTGAGGCAGAGACACCCCTGGGCTCACTAACGTGTGGTGGGCGGCCCCTGTGAGCTGGACACGCGGGAGGGGGAGCCACCGAGGAGCCCGGATCTGTTCCCCGGCCTGGATGCCAGCAAGGAGCCCTTCCCCCCTTCTCTCGGTGACCAGCGTGTCCAGCTTGGAGGGGCGTCACCTCTGTGGAGGTCCAGGCCTGGGTGGGCAGAGGGGCGAGGCCCAGGGCCACTGAGGTACAGAGCGCCATTCACGTGCCAGGCCGCGGGTGGTGGCGGTGTCAGGGCAGGCACGACGCCCTGACAGGGCAGCGCAGGCCGGGACAGTGCGGCGTCGTAACTCCCACTGGGAGCAGGGCAGTGCCCCCATGGCCCTCAGGCGGAGGGCGTCAGGCCTCTAGCTGCCCCTGGGCCGCTGTTGCCTAAAGCCGGGAGCCGGAGTCCGGGCTGGCGCCCCTCTCCCAAAACCCACCCTCTTTCTGACTCCGAGGCCCTTGAACTGGTCCCCAGGGCCACTTTGCCAGCCCTGTGAGTGATGCCCATGACATGAAGGCCTCCCAAGGGCCCGATGGTTTATTACACGGTTTTCATGCCCCAGTACCTCCCGTGCCTCCTCCTCGCCTCTGCGTCTCCCCCCCTCTTGCCTCAGAGCACCGCCTGTCTCTCAGCCCGCCTCAGCAACCCCTGCTTGCCTGTTGCCAGGGAAACCACCTCCTTGGCAACCAGCCGGCATCCCTGTGACACGGACATGTGGGAAGGGAAGGTTCCTGCCTCTGGCTGAGGCTGTGGGTGGCTCTGCTCCGAGTCCCAAGCAGCGTCCAGGCTGTGACCACAGAGAGGGGTAGGGAGGCGTCAAGCCTCCTTGGATGCTCATTCAACTGATAGTGATTCAGCAGTTATTAAGCACCTACTGTTTTCCAGACCCTGTGCTGGGCCCGTCATGCACAGTATCTCGCTTAATCGTGCGTTGAGCCTGCGAGATCGGTGTGATCATTCCCATTCTACAGATGAGGAAACAGAGGCACAGGAAGGTTCTGGTACCGCTGCCTATGGCTGGCAGGTACCAGAGCTAAGAGTTGAACCTCGTCTTGTCTGATTTCAAAGCCCTGATTCTTTCCACCATCCTGGTCGGGCTGCTCATAGCTGGGCCGAGGGTGTGTGTAGTCCCAAACACACACCCGGTGAGCGAGCAGCCCTCCGTGGCCTCTGCTGGTGCTGTCTCCAAGTGTGCCAAGCACAGCCAGAGGTCCCGAGACCCAGACTAACCAGGTACAGCTCGATGAGAGAGGAGTGTGACCCCAGTGGGTGCCAGGTCATCTGTGAGTGTCGGCTGGGGTGGGCGTCACGGGAGATCTGGATGGTGTGGCTGGGGTGGGACCCTCACGGGCAGGGGTTTGGGGCCAGGGGAGTAAGGGTGGCTGTCAGGGGGGCATCATTGCGGCTATGGCCATGGTGTCTGGGTCTGCTGGCTGGAGCCTTGAGGTGGTGTGAGGGAGGTGGCAGGGGGAGGATGGAGAGGAGTCACCGTGTACAGGTGGCAAAGGGTGCAGTGGCTCCAAGAGAGGGAATGCGGGTACAGAGGTTGGCAGCGTGGCCAGGCACAGCGTGGCGGGCGAGGCGGGCATCCCCTCACAGACTGGCCCAGAGGGTTCTGCCTGTCCTCTGAGCTCTCACAGCTGCTGGGCCAGGCCCTGCCCCTCTGTTCCCATCCCTCTGACCCTCACGCCGTCTCCTGCAGGCCCTGCAGCGCCAGGACACTGAGGTCTACGCCTGCATGCAGAATGAGGCCGGCAGCCCGCCCCCCAGGAGGTCCTTTCTGTCCCAGGTATGCAGGGGCAGCCAGCCTGGCTCCCCGTAGCTCCATCCGACCCTCTCATGGTGACATGGGGGGAAATAGGACCACGGGGGAGCCCTGCTGTTGAATCAGAGCCTTTTCCAGGCAGCTGGCCTGAGGTTGGAACCCCCGCTCCACCCCTGACCAGCTGGCAGCCCCAGCCAAAGGCTGCCCTCTGTGCCCGAGGCTCCTGCCTGTGAACTGAGGAGCTGGACAGCACCCTCTTCACAGATGTGCCATGTGGGCCGGATCCTGTAGGGGGCCCAGAAGGCACCATGGTAGCTCCCACTGAACACAGTGAGTGTAGCACTGGCCAGTCAGGCGGAGGGTGTTAGTCCCCTAGCTGCCCCCAGGCGGGTGTTGGCTGAAGTCAGCGGCCGGAGTCTGAGCTGACGCCCGCCTGGCCTGGCCTGGCCTGGGCAGGGCCCCCTGATTGTCACGCTGGGGGCCAAGGCGTTGCACTTAATCACGATTCTCTTTCACACCTCAGTTTGCTCATCTGTAAAGTGGATGAGTGGCACTTGGCTGCAAAACCGAGTGCCCCTGAATTCAAATGAGTTCTGAGTGAAGTAACATCGACAGCAGAGATGTGGACCCGGGAAAGCAGGAGGGGCTGTTAGGTGGATGCAGGAACCATGGGCGGTGGGTAGGCCGTGGGCACCTTGGAGGAGCATCAGGAAGTGCGTGGGGCTGATGCTTGGTCTCCCCCGGCACAGGGCGCCCAGGCTGGCACTGTTTAGTGAATCTCAAAGCTCTTCCGATACTAGGCCTTGACCCCTAAAGATGTCTGGGCCATTCCAGGCGGTGCCCACCCTGTGCCAGGCCTTGGGGTGCTGGCCAGGATGCTCAGACATGCCCCTGCCCTCCAGAGCCTCGGGGCAGCAAGAATAGGGTCACTGACCCGACAAACACACAGAGACGTGGGGGCCCGTCCGAGAGGTGGGCTCTGGGGAGGGACAGACCGGGGCTGGGAGGGGGTCTTAGGGTGAGTAGGAGGTTTGGGGGGAACAGGTGGGGTTGACGGAACAGCCCAGACAGAGGGAGGAGCAGGTGGGGGGGCCCTGAGGCAGCAACAGGGAGGGGGCGGGGGTGGGGTGGGGGGGCAGGAGGGCAGAGAGCAGGGGGTGGAGTGGTGGGAAGAGGCTGGCGAGCTGGGCTGGGACAGGACAGGCTTCCCTGTCACAGCCGCGCAGGAAGCATCGGCTGCTTTGCCTCTGACTGGAACTGGGTTGGTGTCGGTCTGCCCTTTCCCTACCTGTTAGTTTTCATTTCTTTCCCCAGGAGAATGCGCACAGGTTTCAGAATGAGAGCGAATTTAACCTCGTCTACGAAAACCTCTAGGACCAGCTCCGCCTGCCCGTAGGTCTCGCGTGGATCAGAGGCTCTGGGGCCCCCTCCCTCCAGAGGACTTGATTGGGACCAAGAGTGAGGCCTCGGGGTGCCCGGCACTCACCCCCACATCCCAGGCCTTCCTGCCTCTGCCTGCACCCACCCCCAGAGGCACCCACCGCGTGTTTCTCATCTCCAGGCCTTTGTCCAAGTCGTGCCCTCTGCCCGGGGGCCCCTCCTCAGTCTTCAAGGGCTCTCATGGGCCCCCCCACTCCCAGAGCCCTCCTCACCCTCTGCGCTGTCCTGGCACCAGCGGGTACCACGGCCTACAAGCCCCCCTGAGACTCTCAGGGGGCACCTGGCAAGGGACCCTGGTCAGTGCTGTGTGCACAGCAAGTGGGTAATAAAGGAGCAACGGTGAATATGCCCCCACCTCGCTGCCCCTGCCCACCTCGGCCAAAGGTGCAAGGTGACCGCACCCGGTGACCCTGGGCTGGCCTTGGGGACAAAGCCGGGGGCTGAGCAGGTGGCCGAGTGCCTGGGGGGCGCGGAGCAGGGAGGTCTGGGCACTGCAGGAGGAAGGGATCCAGCATGTCCTGAGGGGGGGCGGTGCTGGCTAGCCAGGAGCTCAACAACCTAAAGCTCTGCCCCTACAAGGACCCCAAGGTTATCTCCCCCACCTGGCCCTTTGCACCCGTGGTGCCAACTGCTTCCGCACCCCCTGCCCCTCAGGCCTTCTCCACCCTTGGGCCTCAGCTGCTCCTCCTTCCACCCTAAGCCCCCTTTGTCTGGCCGTCCTGACCCCACCCTCCTCCTCTGTCTTATCTGCATTACACCTGGCCAAGGTCCCCCGGGGATGGAGGACAGCCCCTGCCCTCCCGGCCACCTCTCTCCATCGCGTCCAGCTCCATGGTTTGGTGCCCCGGGCCTCCCCTGGCTGGGTGGAGGGGTCCCTTTCCGTTGCAGAAGCTCAGGCCCCGTGTGGACAGTGGCCCCCCAGTGCCTGGCCCTGTGCCATTTCCACTAGACCCAGTGTGCACAGGGCCCCCGTTCTGAGTGGAAACCCATCTCGCAGGAAGTCAGGAGCTAAGGGTCGGATCACCCAGCTGCTGGGCTGTCCCCACCCCTCCCTCGGCTCCCCATTGTTTTCTCATTTGTAAACCGGACAAGCCAGTCCTCCCTCCTCCGCCCCCAACTGCCCCTCACACACAAACCTCGAGTGTGGAGGGAAGGGTGGGGGGCCGGACCCTGGTAGAAAGTCGTGGTGGAGGGTGGCTAATGGCTGACTTCCGGAAGAAGCGCCCCCTCTGCTGGGTGACAGGAGCCTCCCAGCCGGCTGCCCCCCCTGCCCCCCTGCAGCGAGCGCACAGCAAGTAGGCTCTGAGCTGGATGAGGCTGATGGAGAGGCCTCGGGGCCCAGGCGGCTGGAGCTGAGCGAACCCCGAGCCCCGTGCTGCTTAGCCTGACGAAGCTGCCCTGAGGCCCGTCCAGGTTCTGGCCCCACGGCCTGGGCAGCGGCCAGTGGGGGTGGGGGTGGGGGCGAGGGGAGCCTGCTGCTCGGGGTGCAGTGAGTCTCCCCAAGAAACCCAAAGCCAGCCAGACCAGGAGGCCGCTTCCCTGGGCCTGGGTCTCTCGTCCTCAGCCCCTGGGCCCCAGGCCCTCTGGCTGGAAACCAGCCTTTTCCAGTTGGCCCTGAAGGTAGAGAGGGGAGCCTGGCAGGGTGACCCCCAGGCCGGGCTCCGGGCCCCAGCAGGCTGCCCTGCCCCCACACTCTTCTCCACCGGGTCCTGTCCCTCCTTGTGCCCAACCTTCCACCGCTCCCACCTCACCAGGAGCAAACCCCCAACTCCTCCCTGTGGCTTCCGGGGCCCTCAGGGACCCACCAGTCGCCCGCTGTGGAGCAGACATTGCCAGCACAGAGGAGCCTGGTTCAGGGCAAGGCTGGGAGCCAGGCGGCTTTCATGTGAGCAGGACAGAGGCAGGAGGAGGAGGGGGAGGGTCAGGGTGAAGTGGGGACCCTCGGAGGCACTTTGACATGGGCGAAGGTGGAGGGGGAGTGGGGGGAAGAGTTCTGGGACACCAGGTGTGGAGCAAAGAAGACTGAGCACCTCCCTCCCGCCCCCTCCCCCCTCCCCCCCAGGACTGAGAGCCCATGGAGATGGGCTGGTGCAGGGCAGGGGCCAGGTGTGGCAGGCTACCCCAGCCGGTGCAGGTGGCAGAGGGGGGAGGGGACAGAGAGCGCCTACAGACAGGCTGGTAGCCTGGGTGTGACTGAAGGGGTGCAGAGGAGAGAGGGACCACCTTAAAGGTCATTTTGGGGCTGGTGGCTGGACCTCCCCAGTTCCGCCTCTCGGCAGCCATGTCCACTTGAGCCGGGTTTCAGTGACAAGCAAGACCACTCAGCGTGCTCAGAGGGGACGGAGGGGGAACCCTGCTCTGCACAGGCTCAGCGGGGGTGCAGAGGGCGTGGGGGGGCCTGGTGTGCCGTCCCTTCCCCTCAAATCCTTCAGGAAAAGCAGGCTGCGGGAGGCAGTGCGGAGGGGCCGGCCTCCTGGGGGCTGGGGACCCAGGCTCTGTGGCTGCCCCAAAGGGAGCACATGTGTGTATCTGTGTGTGTGTGTGGGGGGGGTGTATGTGGGGGGGCGTGCTCAGGAGGGGCTAGCGAGTGACAGCAGCGGAGAGAGCGCCCCAGGAAGGGAGCCGATGGGGAGCAAGTGAGGCCCAGGGGAAGGGAGCCTTGGACCCTAAGGTGGGTGGCAGGCACCCTGGGGGTGGGCCTGGGCCTAGAACTGCTAGAAGCCCTGACAGCCCCGAGGGCCAGGCCGCCGGTGCTGCTGCCCCCTGTCCGCCCGGCCCAGCCCCAACGCCCCATCGAAGGGGGTCCCGGGATGCTCTCCTGCTGGGCCTGCCCTGTGCTCCCGCGCCCGGCATCCCCACCACCTCTGCTCCTGGGTCATGCCCGCCACCTTTTTCAGAGCCTCGGCGTCTGAAACGCACTTCTGATGCCCACTGGGCCCTGCCCGGGCTCTCGGCCGCCCGCCCTCCCGCTGCCCTGCTCCCTCGGCTCTTGCCAGAGAAACCGTCCCTGGAAACCAAACCGCAGAGCGGGTGTGGGAAGTGCGCGGGGGGGGGGGGGGGGGCCCTCCCAGGCGACAATTTCCAGAGGATTCTGCAAAGCAGAGTTTCCATGGGAACACGTGCCGGGTGCAGGGGGAACCCCACCTTCACAGCCAGCATCGCGGGTCCTTGGCAAGGGGCGGCTGCTCCGCCCGGCACAGCCACTGCCTCTTGGCACCAGCCCTCACTCTCCTGAAATCAAGTTACAGGCACATTCCCCCTTTTTTTACCTTCGAACTGATAGGCCGCGCTCCGCCCTGAGGGTGCCTCTGGGGTTTCCGGGATGGGTTTTTATGTCGTTCAATCGCTTTCCTGGCAGAGCGCTCAGCCAGGAGGGGTGGCTGAGGCCTCGGCCCAGCTGGCTCACCGAGTGCGTCTCTCTGTCCCTCCTGGGTGCCCGTGGATGTCCCTTGGCCACCTGCAGGGCCTCTGCACCCCTGAATCCAGACTCCAAGAGTTGGGGACCTGGCATGAGGCACCGAGACACCTTCCTCCCCAGGCCCCCCTGACCTGCAGTCGTGGCCACAGCCTCCGAGCCTGACCGAGCCTGGGTCAGGCCCTGCCTTCTGCACTAGGTGTTGGTATGTATTTTTAAAAAACAATATTTTTATTGACTTCAGAAAAGAAGGGAGAGGGAGCGAGAGATGGAAACACCAATGATGAGAGAGAATCATCCATCGGCTGCCTCCTGCACGCCCTACACCGGGGATCGAGTCCACAACCTGGGCATGTGCCCCGACTGGGACTCAAACCGTGACCTCCTGGTTCATAGGTTGACGCTCAACCACTGAACCACACTGCCAGGCAGTATGTATTTTTTAATGCATCTACGCGGGTGAGGCGGGCGCCTATTGTGGTACAATAGGGTACAGGAAAGTGAAATTCCTTCGATGCTCTTGCCACCTCGGACCCTCCATCCCAGCCCCTTCCTGGAGCTGACCACTGAGCCATCGGGGTGTGCTCTCTTCCGGGCAGGCCACGGTTATTGCACTGACACACGGAGATGCACATATACAGGCACGTAGGGTAGACCGTCCTGTGTGGGGTCTGAAGAGCTTACATGGCACCTTCTGTAGTGTTATTGGTCTTTTTAAAAAATATTTTATTGATTTTTTACAGAGGGGAAGGGAGAGGGATAGAGAGTTAGAAACATCGATGAGAGAGAAACATCGACCAGCTGCCTCCTGCACACTCCCTACTGGGGATGTGCCTGCAACCAAGGTACATGCCCTTGACCAGGATCGAACCTGGGACCCTTCAGTCCGCAGGCCGACGCTCTATCCACTGAGCCAAACCGGTTAGGGCTAGTGTATTGGCCTTGCTGTGTTCACGCAGCCCCGTGGTGGGGGCCTGTGGTGACAGCTCATCAGAGCCACCAGGCTCTGCTCACAGCGAGGGACTCACAGGCCAAGACCCTAATTCGATCAGGCTCCCGTGACGGCCTTGGCCGCTGTTCACAATTCTTCCGCGTCCCCGCAGGGGCTGCAGGGACACCCTCGGACACATGGCGCCTGTCAGGGTGTGGACGTGTCCTCACCGCGCTGCCGGCTCCTGTGCACCGAGCGGGGCTGGTCTCTGCTCCTCAGGCTGTTTATCCGCAGCATCTCACTTACTCCTGGGAACGGCCTGTGAAGTGGGGGCTGGTCTCCCCCTTTTACCAAAGATGATCCAGAGAAGCAGACTGGCTAAAGGTCATACGGCCCAGAGGGGGCATCGCTGGGCCAGCTCCCACTGTGTACAGGGGAGGGGGTTCCGGGGCGGGGAGTGGGGCAGAAGGAGCCTTAGAGGGCTTGGTGCATCCAGGCTCGGGGAAGCCCGTGAAGGGACCAATTTTCTTCTGAGATGGCCTGTCAGCTCACACTGCTCACACCCGGGGTCTCAGCACTGTGTGGTCGGGGCTTGTCCCCCGCCCGCCCCCCCAGCCCCCACCGCGTGGTCTCTCTCCTTGGGCAGATGGAGTCAGCAGAGGTGGAGGGGCCTGGTCTCAGGCCTCCCTGGCAATCGCAGGCGCAGCTCGCCCAGAGGTGTGAGGCGCCTCCTGGAAGCTCTATAATCTGGGATAATGCTGCTGCAATTGGCATCGTTCCCCACTGACAACCCTCCCGCCACCTGAAAACCTACTTGCAAAGGCTATATCTGGAGAGGGTTTAATTTTACCACTCTGTGGACCCCGAGGGGCCGAGGAGGAGCAGGGCTTTTTCTGCCCCCCCCCGTTGCCCCCCCATCCCCATCCCCAGTGAGTGCCACAGACCAGGGGACCACGCTGGCTGACCTCGCTGCCTTGGCTCCCACCGTGGGTCCCAGCTGACCTGGTTCTCACCCCGGTCCCCCCTTCCTTCCTCCTCCAGCCCACCCATTTAGTCTCCCCCACCCCTGCCCCCTGCTCAGGAAGCCAGAGCCTCCTGGGGAGAGGGATAGGCGTGGATTGATTCCTCGAAAGGAGGTCAGAGCAATGGACGAACCGCTTGGTGGGGGAGGGTGCTTTAGGAAGGCTTCATGGAAGAGGTGGCACTTGAGCAGGAATTCCTGCCCAGATTCAGAGGTGGGGAGCTTGGCACCTCGTAGAGGGGAGCATGGACGGGCCTGGGGGTGACCTGGGCCAGAGGGAGCTGGTCAGAAATGAGGCTCCTTGCTTGCCTGTTTCTGTGCCTGACTCCTCAGAGGGCTGACGAGCCACTTGTGTAAAGAGCAAGTGCGCCTTTTCCTCCGCTGGAGATTGAGTGCCAGTTCTTGACAAAAGAGGGGGAATGATTCTCCTCCCCCCGCGCCCCCCTCCATTTCCAGGAAGTGATCTCTAATTAGCACGTGACCCATCTGACACATGTGAAAGCGGAGGCAGCCGCGCCACCGCACCCACGGCAGCTGGAGAGGCACAGCGATGACGGTGCAGGTGCTGGGAGACCAGCCCCTCCGCCTGGGGGCAGGGGCAGCTGTGTGCCGGGCTGCTGGAGGCCAGGACCGGCCGGCCCAGGAGGCGGGCCAGCAGCAGCCCCTGGGCCAGCAGCAGCCGGGTCACCCCCTGGCCGCCCGGGCTGTCAGAGGCCCCGATCGATGCCGCGTGCCCGCGGAGCATGTGTCAGGGGCCCTGAGCCCTGTCAGGGTGCTTCTGCTAATTGATCCCAGAAGCCCCGTCGCTGCCGGGGGAGGCCCCGGCCGGCTCTGCAGCGTCCACTGCTGTCCCTCGCCTCGCCAGATGGCCTTCCCTCCCGCGTCACAGGCTCTAGGCGAGGCCAGGCAGCCCTGACCGTGTGGGGCCGGGGCCCTCCGAGGAACCAGCAGAGCCAAGCCCAGTGGGGGTGCAGGGAGCACTGGAGAAGCCCCTGTGGGCCCCTCCGGTCCCAGTCACAGCCACCCCAAGAGTGGCTGGGTCAGTAGGGGAGGCTCCGGGCTGCTCAGGCCCTTAAAACGTTCCCAACTCTGGCCTTTTAGGGCTCAGCCTCAAATGCCCCCCAACTCCCTCCAGTAGCCCCACAGGTACTGCCTCCTGTAGGGGAGCCTCCGTGCTGTGTGTGGGGAGCGTGGAGTCAGGAGGGCTGCTGGCCTCCGACTCTGTGTAGTGAGTCCCAGGGGGTGAGGGGGCTCTGGAGCCAATTGACCGGGCCCAGCTATGAAAATGGTACCGCGGTGGATACAGCGAGCCCTGACTCCGTCCCCCGCCTCCTGTCCCCACCCTGTCCTGTCCGTACAGTGGGCGGTCCCTGCTTCCTCTGATGAAATGAGGGTCTGGGAGAGGCCCCTCAGCCGCTCCTGCCCCCCATCTCAGTGCTGGAGGACTGAGTCTTCTTTCTGGGTTTCAGCCTGGAGTAGGAGATGGCGGGGAGCTTTCGGACGCTCCATCCCAGAACCACACGCCTTCGGGGGGGAGCAGCAGCGCCTGCTAACAGGGACGGGGCTTCTTTACGAGGTGATGAAAATGTTCTGGAATTAGATAGTGCTGATGGTTGCACAACCTTGCGACTATGCTAAAAAGCACTGAATTGTACACTTTCCCGGGGTGAGTTTTATGAAATGTGAATTATATCTCAATAAGAGGAAACAAAATCTGCCCGTTTGAACACTTTCTGTTAGAGCACACACACATGTGCACACCTCCCTGGGAGCTGATGCAGCTCCGCCCTCCACCCCTCCACCCCTTCACCCCTTCACCCCTTCACCTCTCCACCCCTCCACCCCTTCACCCCTTCATCCCAGCCGCCCTGCCCTGTCCCCTTTCCTGCCCCTCCTCTGCAGCCTCTCTCAACCTCCAGGCCTGGCACACGAAGCTCCCTCTGCCTAATAATTAAATGCTTACTAAGTTCTCCTCTGGAGCTAGACACTGGTCCCATCTATATATATAAAAGGCTAATATGCACAGTATCCCCTCGGGAGTTCAGCGGGGAGACTGGGAGTTTGATCGCTCGCTATGACGTGTGCTGACCACCAGGAGGTGGCACGGAACGAAGGAAGGCCCCAGCCGGCAGCCTGAAAGCCCGGATCGGCCCTGATTGCCAGCCAGGCCTAGGGACCCTCCCCATGCACCAGGCCTCTAGTTTCATAGATAAGGAAACTGAGGATCGGAGAGACGTAGCAACTTGCCCAAGGCCACACAGCTGGCAGATACTGCAGCCAAGCTCCAAGCCCCAGAAGTAACTCCAGAGCTGGTGCCGTCTGTGGCGGGCGGAATGACGCCCACGCCCACGATGTCCACAGCCTGTCCCTGGAACCCGTGGAAGACTTTGCCGTGTGACTCAGGATCTTGAGACGGGAGATTATCCCGGATTGTAGGTGGGATTCAGAGGAGGGAACAGCAGGCAGAGGCAATGGGGCTGGGCGCCAGGAAGAGTGGCAGATGCTACGCTGCTGGCTTCGCACGTGGAGGAAGGAATCACAAGCCTGGGAATGAGGCGCTAGAGGCTGAAAGGCAGCGAAGCAGAGCCTCTGGATGGATGGAGGTGGCCCTGCCGACACCTCGGTGTCCGCCCAGTGGCACTGGCTTTGGATCTGGCTTCCAGAACTGTAAGAAGATAAATGTGTGCTGTGTTAAGCCACCAAGTTTGTGGTAATTGGTTACAGAAACCCATGAAACAAACACGATCTCCCTCCTGAAGAGTCTGTTCAGCCTTGCAGGCTGGGTCCTCCTGGAGAAGCCCTGCTACGCCCTGGCCCGCCCTCCCCTCTCCTCTCCACACCCCGCCCCTGCCCGGCTCCCTGTGGATGCCTCCTGCAGCTCTCACCTGGAGGCTGCTGTCACTATGGCCTCTGCTCACCTGACCTTGGGCCTCATCTGTCACTCAGCACTGACCTCACCAGGCTAGCGTCCTCCTCCAATTGGGGCAGGCGCCTGGGGCATGGCAGAGGCGGGAACTGAGGCTCAGAGAGGAGTAGGGAGTGCCCAAGGTCACTCAGCCAGCAAGGTACAAAGCCAGGCTGGAACTTGGGCCTGTCTGAATCCAAAGCTGATGTTCCCAACAACTCCTCTCCCAGTGGACAGCCAATAAATGTCCCTGAATGACCGGAGTGCCCAGGCAGCAGGCACAGGAACCCAGGGGGAGCACATTGTGGTAAGGCTCTTGGGAGCCCCAGGAGGGCAGTCACTCTGCCTGAGCAAACGAAGGAAGGCTTCCTGGAAGTGGGGCCTCGGAGGATGAGGGTAGTTGAGGGAGAGGATATTATGAACAACAGCCTGAAGATGGGTGGAGTGAGATGGCGGGAAAGGTGAGGCGCTCGGGGAGATGACACCAGGCCCAGGTTGTGAAGGGCCCTGGATACCAGGCTGAGGCCTGAGGAGCACATGGAGGTTGGGGAGCAGGAGAGCCAAATCCCTTACAGTGTTCTTTAGGAGGCCACTTGAGGGAGCGGCGCTGGGAAGGGCTGCCTCTTCCGACTGGGAAGCTGCTGAGATCGGCAAAAGCTTAAGGGGCTGGGACTGTGTCGAGGAGGCAGAGGTTGGGGCAGGAGACCAGACTTTATGGCCACTTCAGAGGGGAGGTCAACAAGACCTGCTGACCTGCTGGCCTCAAGGCATAAGGGTGAAGGGGTGTCCATGCCCCCATCCAATGGACAGAGGCTGGTTTCAGCAAACACCACCAGAAGCACAGACGTGGAGCCGCAAAGTAAGGAGAAATCCTGGTGGCCACCAGGGGGAGGTGTCCCAAAGACAACAGAATGGGTCGGGACTCGGGAGACAGGTCAAGGGTTCAGACAGATGGTAAGGAAAAACTGGGAAGGTCACAGTGGCCACAGCTGCAGGATGAATGAGGTAGTCAGGGAAGGTGTACCGAGAGGTGACCAGCGCCCCCAAACCCGGCACCCATCCGGATCCATATGGAATTGAGACTTTCCTGGTGGGCTCGGCTTTAGGGAAACCTGATAGCAAATTCCAAACCAATAAGAGCAAATAAATGAGTGGTGATTACTGACAATAGGCGAGGGTACACCACGGGGTGCCTCCAAATGGCATCTCCTCCAGTATGTTTTAAGTGCTTTATAGGTTATTAACTACTTGACAGAGAGAGCCTGACACTTAAAGCAAAGAACGCTGTGCCTCTGCCAGGGAAAATCAATCAGAAATGAAGACAGAGCGTCGCTGGCGTTGGGATGAGCCGGGTGGGCAAACGGGGGTCCGTTTATACATAATGTGAAGGTCCTCCCCCTTGTGTAAAGTGAGAGGCACAGTTTGAGGTATGTGAGGCCATTTATAACCCCCCACACTGGAGGCTAGCTGTACTGAACCATCCCCTTTTAAATATTTTGAAGACACGGAAAAGTACAGAGACAAGTTTAAAAATCTAAGCCCCCCCCCAACCCCCCGATTCTGACAAATATAACACGACAGCTATGCTGGAAGCACTCACTTTTAAAAAAATGTTATTTTTTTTTCCTGCCTTTTCAGATCCTTTCCGGGAGGCTTAGGCTGACCACCCATCCCTGCCTAAGACACCGCTCCTTCCTCTGAAATCTGAGTGTAATTACTGCCTCTTTAATTAACTTGGCGATTAATCACCACCTGCTTGTGAAACAGCTTTTATTGTCCTTGTCCATCTTGTATGCGGCATTCGGGTGGGGGCAGGGACCACGAGGTAGGGAGGGGAGGGACAGGCGGGCTGGGCTTTCCTCAGGGCCCCGGACTGGGCAGGGTCTGCAGGAAGGGGAGGCCTGAGAAGGCCGGATGTGCGGACGGCCAGCTCCCTCCCGGCTGATCAGGCAGCTGCCGGGTAGCAGAACGGAGATGAGCCGGGGATAAGTGGCAAGAGAGCAGTGGGGGGCAGCTAGGAGGGTAACCTGCCCTGGGCAGCCCACAGCCTCTGTTCCTGTTGTTCCCCTCTGACCAGAATGTCCTTTCTTGATTGAGCTTTGTTATGGGTTGTATCGTGTTTCCCAAAGAGATAGCGGCACCTGGGGATGTAACCTGAGTTAGAAATGGGGTTCTTGTAAATGTAATCAACAGAAGGCCGTACTGGGTTAGGATGGGCCCTAAATCCAATGGCCGGTGTCTTTTTTAAAAAAGTCTATATATTATTGATTTCAGAGAGGAATGGAGAGGGAGAGAGCGATAGAAACATCAATGATGAGAGAGAGTCATTGATCAACTGCCACACTGGGGATTGAGCCCTCAACCCGGGCATGTGCCCCGACTGGGAATGGAACCCTGACCTCCTGGTTTATAGGTCGATGCTCAACCACTGAGCCACGCCAGCCAGGCAGTGGCTGGTGTCTTTATAAGAGGTCATGTGCAGACAGGGACACGAGAACTCACCAGGCCACCAAGCTGTCTCTTCTGCCCGGCTGCTCAGTATCTCAGATAGCATCATGGTGCTCAATTAAGGCTCCCCACCCAACTGCGGGAACAGCTCCTACACCCTCTGTCAGAGGAAGCCCTCTCCCCTCCCTTGTCAGAGACCACCTCACAATCCAAAGGACCCACCTGAGAGGTGGCCAGGGGCTGCTGTCCCCCCAGAATAGCATGCCCACTCAAGTGAGTTTGCTTAATGGCAGCTTTCCTGGCTCCTCCCGCATGCTGCACCCTCAGAGGTGGGCAAGGCAGCCTGGTGGGAGCAGTGCTTCTAACTTCCCAGGTGATTTAGAGAGGAGGGGGCCGCAGGGAGGGAGGGAGAGGGCCCAGCGGGCTCCCCGGGTCTTAACCTGGAGGCTGGGGCTGTCTCATTCCTAACGCACTGTGCCCAAGCGAAGAGCTAAGCACAGTAGTGTGTTCATTAAAATCACGCGTCTTCTAACACATCTGCTCCAATCCAACACTCGCTTTGATAGATGGGAAACTGAGGCCCTGACCCTCCACGGGGCAGCGCTGTGTGGAGGTCTGAGGTCCGGGATGCAAGCATGTCCCACTTTCAGTGCCCCCACGCACTCCCAGGCGACAGCATTGCCCCGCACCCCAGCCTCCCTGATCTTAAAGGAGAACAGCAATACCAGCTGTAACGATAGCGCTAAAAACCCGTGTGCACATTTCCCAGAAACCCAGTCGGCAAACACGTTTTGAGCACCTACT
Organism: Myotis pilosus; assembly: GCA_036010255.1. NCBI lineage: Eukaryota > Metazoa > Chordata > Mammalia > Chiroptera > Vespertilionidae > Myotis > Myotis pilosus. The sequence continues at coordinate 4,790,837 of JASKON010000032.1, read as the reverse complement.
ATGTGCCCGGCCTGGGGGACACAGTGGTGAGCGGCACGAACCTTGGGTGCCGACCTCAAGGTCCTCCCTATTTGGTAGGAAAGGACAAAAACAAACACACTCGGTGGTTAAGTGTTATGCTGGAGGGCACAGGAACGGCCAGGAAAAGCCTGCAGATGTCAGGGGGCCGGAAAGAGAACCGTGAGGACCGCAAAGCAAAGGCAAAGAATGAAACCCATAACCCCCACCCCCACGGCCTGAGCCCGTTCTTCCTCTCAGCCAATCAGGCGTCAGTATCGCCGGTTGGCCGACCAATCAGCAGCCGGAACAGGAGCGCTGGTCGCGGGCCACGGCTTCCACCCGGAGGGCGGCCGGAGCGCCGGTGCCCCGCCAGCCCCGCCCTCGGCCCCGCCCTCCCCGCCCCGCCCTCGGCCCCGCCCCAGGCTCCGCCCCGCCCTCGGCCCCGCCCCGCCCTCGGCCCCGCCCTCGGCCCCGCCCCGCCCGCCCAGGCCCCGCCCCGCCCTCGGCCCCGCCCCAGGCCCCGCCCCGCCCGCGTCGGCCGGCCGCGCCTGCCTGGAGCCCCCGGGCCAGCGGCCGGCGGCGGGGGTCGAGTATTGTCCTAAAGGCCGCAGAAGGAGGAACGGGGGGAGGGGGGGACAGCCACGTGGCCGAGAGAGGATTTATAATATTTTCTTTCGCCGTCGACAATATTGCAAAATGTATGACCGAGACCGCACCGCCCGGACAGCAGCGTGAGGGCGCGGGCAAGGTAAGCAGCCCGGCAGCTCCGCCCGGCGTCGGGGGCACCGGGAAAGGAGTGGCCCCCCCCGGCCCCCCGCCAACACACACGCACACGCACACGCACACTGCGCGGCTGTCGCGGGGTCTGCGTTCGGGTCCGCGCTCTGTAGGGTCTCGTGAGCCTTGAGCGATGTGGACGCGGTTCGGTGACGAAGCATCGCTGGGTGGTGTGGACGCGGCCCCGGAGCGGGGCGTCTTCTGTGACCTGGGGCCGCCGAGGCGGTGCGGACCAGCGCCGGCGCTCCCGGGACCCCGGCTACTCGGGCTGGGACCCCGGGCAGTCCCGGCGGACCCCTAAGGCTGAGCCTGGCAGCCGGCCACCTCGCGGACGGCCAGGCGGTGGAGGCGCCGACTGTGCCCGAGGCACCTCTCGGACCCGGGGCAGGCGAGGCGGTGGGAACCCGCGCTGGTGGCTGGTGGCTGGCGCCGCGGACCGCGGGCAGGTGTGGACGCGGGCGGAGCCGCGGGCAGGTGTGGACGCGGGCGGAGCCGCGGGCAGGTGTGGACGCGGGCGGAGCCGCGGGCAGGTGTGGACGCGGGCGGGACCGCGGGCAGGTGTGGACGCGGGCGGGACCGCGGGCAGGTGTGGACGCGGGCGGAGCCGCGGGCAGGTGTGGACGCGGGCGGAACCGCGGGCAGGTGTGGACGCGGGCGGAGCCGCGGGCAGGTGTGGACGCGGGCGGGACCGCGGGCAGGTGTGGACGCGGGCGGGACCGCGGGCAGGTGTGGACGCGGGCGGTGGCAGACGCGGAAAGTTTGCGCAGCGCGCGCAGCGGCCGGCGGAGCGGGTCTGGGCGCCGTGGAGGCGCCGCGCTGGGGGCTGCGCCCCGCCGCACCCCACGTGGGGCCTCCCCGGGTGCATGGCTCCGGGAGCCCAGAACCCGGCCTCCGCTGCTGCAGAACTGAGTCCTCTAGGGAAACCCGAGGAGATGGACTGAGCCTTGCAGACAAGTTCGCCAAGCACCCGCTCTGCCAGCTCCGAGGGGGGAACCCGAGGGACAGGCGCCAGCGTGGGGTCCCCACACCCTCCGCTGACAGCCGAGGGAGGCAAACCCGGGCTGGTCCAGCCCAGAGCCCAGCTGCTTCTCTCCCTCCACTTCCGCCTCAAAGAGGAGAAAGGGGGCCAAATGCGGTAGCGTGTGTGTGTGTGTGTGTGTGTGTGTGTGTGTGTGTGTGGTGGAGGGGCAGATGGGACTGGGGGTGTGTGGGAAGGCCCTGGATGGGACCCCTGGATCTGCCTCCCGCTGCCTCTTTGCGGCTCCAGGTGGCCCCACAGTACCAGCCAAGGGAATGGATGGAGGAGGGAAGACAGTGGTGGAGAGGGAGAGTATGGTGCAGGTGATGCTACTGCCCACCTACCTCCTCCCAGGGGTGCTGTGCTGGGGGCAGATGGGGTGACTCCATCTCATCTCCCGCTGCCCTCTCTTTTGCCTCCTTCTTACTCCCACACCCTCCTAGTCTTGGAGGTTCCTCCTACCACCGGTCTTTTGCACATGTTATTTATTTATTTATTATTATTTTTAAAAATGTATATTTTTTATTTCAGAGAGGAAGGGAGAGGGAGAGAGAGAAACATTCATGATGAGAGAGAATCATCTATTGGCTGCCTCCTGCACACCCCCTACTGGGATCAAACCCACAACCCTGGCATGCGCCCTGACGGGGAATTGAACTGTGACCCGATTCATAGGTCAGTGCTCAACCACTGAGCCACACCAGCCGGGCTGTTGTTTATTTTTGGATCAACAAGTAGCCGTTAAACATCTGTGTCCTAGGCATGGCAGCTCAGTGGCGAATAGGACAGACCCAGTCTCTGCCCTCTGGGACTTCCAGAAGAGGGCAGGGACATAGCCGATAAACACAGCCAGGAAGGGAATGGGCACAGGGACGGGAGGCAGCCTGGGTGGGCATCAGGGAAGGCTTCTCTGTGGAGGTGACAGTGACTCACAGGGATTAAGGCCTCCTCAGCCTTTGGGCCCCAGAAGCTTCTCTGACTCCCCCTGACCTGACACTTCCGTAGGACAGGCTCTCGTCGTCTGGGGCCACTCCTTCCAGGGACATTTTTATGTCATTATTGGATCAATGCCCCTCCCCCCCGCCCCCATTGTAAGTGCCATGAGGGCACGACCTGAATCTCTTCTGGGTAAATGGTAGGCAAAGCCAGTGAAGAATGAGTAGAATTTCCCCAGAAAGACGGGAGCCGCTCAGCCAGCTCAGGCGTCCAGATGACCCATTCCCCTTCGCTGGCCCGAGTCTTGGGCTCCACGCGCCATTTGCCGTCACAGGAACAGAGGAAAAGAAAACAGCTGGTGGGGTGGAGAGCAGGGAGAGGCCTGGCGCCGATGGCCCACTGACTGCCCAGGCGGGAGAAGGGGGCCTGGACAGTGCCTGTCCTCTTAGCTCAGACCAGCCTGTTCCTCATCCTCCTGCCCCAAGCCTTCCAATGAGACTCTGGGAGAAGGTGGGGGCCAGCAGGCTCCCCAGGATGGCCAGGGCTCAGGGACACAGCAACTGCCTGGCCTCCACCTCCCACCTCCCACCCAGGGCAGACAGGACCCTGGGCAGCGCCTCTCTGACCTAGAGTCAGGCCTCACACTGCCAGGTGACCTGCAGCTCATTTAAATCCTGGCCGGAGAGTAAGAATCAGGCCCAGAGGGACCGACTTATTTTTATTTTTTGTTGTTTCTCTGCTCAGTGAATGTCTCCTCGCTGGCGCTGTCAGACCTGTGCGCCTGGCACTTTTCCTGTGGCAGACTGCTCTCAGAGGTGCCCGACACAGCTCTTAGTGACCCCCCACCCCCCACTTCAGGGGGTTGGGCGGCCTCCATTCATGCAGGGCTAGAGGAGTGTCTACATGCTTTATTCAGCCTCTGGCAGGGACAGAATACAAGAGCTCCCCCCTCACCCAGTCATTCAGCCTCCTGACTGGAATTGCTTTAAAAAATTTAATTTGCAATGATTTACTTCCTTCTGTTCTGTGGGGATCACCAGCTTTTAAAATATGTGTTTAAATCGGATTCGCAGCTCCCCGAGCAACTTTAACTGCCTCCCCCATCCAGCAGAGAGAGAGCACTGGATTCGGAGTCAGTGACCAAGTTCGCCGATGACTTGGTCTGAACCTCTGACAACTGCTCTGTGACCTTGGGCAGTTACTTAACCTCTCTGCGCTTCTGCTAGCTCCTCTGGAAACGGAGGTTAATGATAATCCTCCCCTCACAGAGTGATGAAAGGATTCAGTTAGATCACGTCCAGGGAAGGGCTGTGCCACGCCAGGCCCGTGTTTTCTGTTCCCCAGGCCTGGCTGTCCCGCTGGTTAGCCTGGTGACCTTGGGCGGCCATGCAGGCGCTCCTGGCCCTCAGTTTTCGAATCTGAAAAGCACAGGGTTTGTTCTAGGTCAGCGTGGTCGGCAAACTGCGGCTCTCGAGCCACATGCGGCTCTTTGGCCCCTTGAGTGTGGCTCTTCCTAAGCCTTAGGAGTCCCCTAATTAAGTTAATAACAATGTACCTACCTATATAGTTAAGTTTTGGCTCTCAAAAGAAATTTCAATCGTTGTACTGTTGATATTTGGCTCTGTTGACTAATGAGTTTGCCGACCCCTGTTCTAGGAGAGGAGGCCACAGAGCCCCCCACCTCCAGCCCTGAGCCCCCCCACTCACCTCCTCCTACCCTCTGCCAGACTCTTCCCCCGCCCCCCCTCTTTTCATCATCAGAGCACTAGGTTCTAATTGGACCTGGCCCCTCCCCAGCAGCCTCCCCTCCCGGCTCCCAGTGAAGTCAGAGGGTTTGGGCCTCAGGGGCCTGCCGCGCTTGGCTCATTTTCAGGAGCAATTATTAGCTGTGATGTCACAGGCCTCGGAGGTGGCCTCAGTGGGCGTGTGGCCAGGCCTCCTGAAGTCAGGACTCTGCTAGGCTGTGGCCTGCGGGGCTCCCCCAGGCCTGGGAGTCCCCGTCGCGGGGGTGGGTGCAGCTTCCCGGGCAGAGCCAGCCCCGGTTCTGTACTTCATGCTCCTGCCACCTGGAGTCTGAGCGTGAATCAGTTCTACCCTGGGCTTTCGCTGGCAACTGTCTGTAGCTGGGAAGCGAGGGGCTTTGTCAGGAAGAACAAAGCTGTGGGGTGGTTGCTGGTTTGGGAAGCTCGCTCCTGGGGGAGGGCTCCGTGCTTCTCGCTGCCTCTGGCCCTCGGTCCTCAGACTCGCCGGCTTTGTTTGGGGCTTTTGAGTCCCATGGCTCACGAGTCACATATGTTTGTGCGTGTGTTGGCTGAGGGGTTTTTCCCCCCTCCTTTTTGGCTTCCATCGTGTATTCTGTGGAAGCTAATTCCAGGGACTGAACTTTTCAAATCACTGCTTCAACAGCTTTTAAAAATCTGGACCTAGTTACTCCTGTCATCCATGTGTAAAGATTCAGAAAAAAATTCCAAATCCGAGGGTGGGCAGCCAGGAGGATTACAGCTCCTGGCAGCGTGCACTCACCGTCGACCCGAGGTCAGAGCCAAAATGTCGAGCGCCTCCTGGGGCGGGAGAGGGGGGGTGCCGGGGAGCATGGTCTGCTCGCTGCCAGACATCTGGATATTTAGAAAACATCTGGGTGGCTGGATTTTTCAGGTTCTGCCTGACATTTAATATCACAGACACTGAGCCTGCCTCCCGTCCCCTGCCTCCCAAACACACCCAGCCCCTCCCCACCCCTTCCTGCCGGGGAAGCGGCATCCATTCCTGCAATCCCCCAGCGTTTCCCCTACCGGAAATCTGATGGGCTTATGACATCATGGCTGGCTGCTGAGCGATGAAGTGGATGCCACAAAGAAATCTGACATATCAGATGGATTCTGAAATCAGTTTCCCTCTGGCTGTGGTTACAGGCACGGAGTCAGGAGGATGTGAGCTTTGTTAAAAAAAAAACAAACCCCAAAAAACAAAAAATAAACCTGAGCCTTGCCCCGTATGGAAGACCATTTTTTAAAAAGCAAACAGACCTTTTGGACGTCATCCTATTTTAGCAGAGATGCTGGTGTTTATGAGACGAGAGCAGCTAATGAATCAGACCTGAGCTGGGCGTGAGCAGCTCCTTTCCGTTGAGTTTTTGTCCTTATTCCCTAAGAAAGGAGTGGTGCAGCTCCCTCTTTACCTTGTTATTCAAATAGGATAGCTGTTTTTTTGTGTGTTTTTTTTACCAATAAAATTCACAGGGTAAATTGCTGGTTTATGTTTTCCCAGGAATCCGTTTTTATGAAGTGACCATGGGCCTGACCCGGTCTGCAAACATTGCATTTTCCTCTGCTGGGCTTCCTGGCTGTAGAACTGTTAGGGACACAGCTCAGCCTGCTTTCCAGTCTCCTCTCCACAGGGCAGGGCCAGACCAATGGGCCAGGCGTTTCGTGGGATGAAAAACCTCTTTGAAAGGACAAAGTCTGAAGAGGAAGGACAGTGTAGGGGCTCCTGACAGAAGCCCCAGGGCAGCCTGGGAGTGGGGATCCACTGTCTTCCCCCTCCCCAAAGGGGTTCGAGGACCTCAGAAATAGCCCCCGCTGAGAGCTCACCCCTGATGCAGGCCCAGGCCACAGGGAGCACAGGTTCGCAGGTGTCGTGCCTGCCAGGCCCTGGCACAGGCATCTGGAGTCTAACACCTGCATTGGCATCCCAGATCCTGTGGACAAGCTATGAGGTCCTGGACCAGTCACATCACCTCTTAGTCTCAGCCCATGAACGGGCCCCGTGACCCTACTCTGCCAGCTGGATGCTCCCTGATGCCCAGTCCCTTCAAAGGACTCTGGGTCCCTCTCAGAGCAGGAGAAGCCAGTGTAGATTCTGGAGCCGAGTCCACTGGCTGGGTTTGCATCCTAACTGCAGGCCACCACCTGCATGATGACACGGATCGGTGCGATGTTCTCTGTGCCTTGGTTTCCTCATTTGTCAAACCATAATAATAATAGGACCAGCCTCATACCAACCTCCTGGGCTGCTGGAGGACTGGCATAGTGAGCAACAGCAAGTGCCAGCTGTTGCTATGAGCTGTGCCCCTGAACCCGCAGGCAGGTGCCGGTAGGACTGTTGGGCCTGGGAGGGGAGGGTGTGTCAGACTGAGCACAGGTGGAAGATAACCAAGGGCTGAATGGAACAGCCCTCATCTCTCTGCACAGAACCTTCCATGGCTCCCCATCGCCCAAAGGGGATAAAGTGCCCCTCCTTATCTGGGCCCCCAGTGCCTCACACTCGGGCCTCGTGCATGGCTCTTCTCTGCCCTGTCTGTCCGTCCTCCCGGGAGGCGGGGCATACCACCTTCTCTGGATGCAGTGTAGCGGGTGGGTCTTGTTATTGAGCACCTGCTATTACCTTATTCTGGGCACTTTACATGGCTAACCCACTTGATCCTCACACCAATCCCTGTAGGGCGTATAGTCATTCCTATTTTAGAGGCAAAAGCGGATAGCTCAGGGCTTATTCTGTCCAAGGTCCCAGAGCCTAGATGGGAGCCAGGGGTCGGCCCGAGAGGAGAGAGAAGTCTGCCTGGAAGAGCATGGTCAGCAGGGGGAACAGAATGTGCAAAGACATGGGCCTTTCTCCCAGGCTGTATTTCTCCAGTCCCTTCCTCAATGAGCAGAGAGGCAGGCAAGACAATGATAGGGTGGCCTGCATGTCCCCAGTGAGGGCCAGGCCTGGGGCGTGCCCAGTTCTGCATTCGAGGAGCTGCCAGAGTTTGGCCTCACACTCTGCTGAGAGATACAGCCCTGAGAGACAGGTCCCCTTTGAGGCTGGAGAAGCCACTGTTCAGAGCAGAAGGGTACCAGCAGCTACATCAGCACATAGCTGACCGATGGATGGCCAGTGAAGGACTTGAACCCAGACCTACCTGGCCCCACCCCCTTTAGCAAGACCCAGCTACATCCTTTGGGTGGGCAGCCTGAGCTGGTGTCCGTTCTGGGGGAGCCAGGATCTTGCAGATAAAAGCCACTCATGACTGCGATGGAGCCCTGCCCCCACCACAGGGGTCTCAGATCAAGGCCACTTCCTCCTTTGGGCAGGTGAGTCAGGCCTCTGGAAAGTTCTCAGAGCCTCTCTCCTTGGTTAGAGCTTCTCTGAAGACTCTGGAATGTTCTAGGCTTATCGACTCCCTACAACCTCAGCACCGCCCCTCACGCAGGGGCTGTTCTTATCCCCGTTTTTAGCTCAGGACGCCGAGCCCAGGGAGGAGCAGTGACCTGAGGGAGGCCCAGGGGTGGACTGGGCTGTCCTACTGTGCTCACTGTGTGACGGCTGCTGTGGGTACAGAGGGCCTGGCTGGTGCCCATGGTGGGAGTTTCAGGGGCCGATCTCAGCTCACACTGAGAAGCGCTTTCTTCCAGTTGCCCAAGAGGGCGTCTGCAGGAGCGAGCCCCCTGTCTTCACTGGAGTTCAGCAACCTCTGCATGTGGGGGAGGGCAGATTAAGGTCAGAGGGGCTTAAGTCCAAGTTCCTTCAACCTCTCCAAGCCTCAGTTTCTTTATCTGTGAAACGGGGATATGACTACCCAGCTGCCGGTTAAGGCAGTTAAGGGGCCCTTTCTGGCCCACAGGAGGTGCCTGGTAAGTGCCACCGTCCCCTCCTGGAGCGCCCGCGCTTCCCCTGTGACAGGCTCTGAGCACAGAGTGGGGAAGGGGAGCAGGCCCCTGCTGCCTCCCTGTCTGGGGAGCTGGAGGTCCCGGCCGGGGAGGGCCAGCCCCTGACAGCTGCCTCTTGGTCTCGCCTGTCAGCTGGACTGGGTCATGGCCAGCCCCTTGAGTAACTGGGAGGCCCCGCAACGACCTTTGGCAACATGGTTTTGAGGGCAGACTCAGGTCTCTTGCCACCACCGACTCCGGCCTCCGGGAGGCGGAACTCCCATTTCAACTGTGGAGTAACCTCTCTGTTCCAATCACCCAGGCTGCCCTGGAGCCTCCCGCTTTCCCTGGCTTCCCGGCTCCCCAGCCAGGGATGGCTCTCGGGACCCAGTGGGCTCTGTCATGGTGCTCCAGCAGCTGATGTTTGCGGAGCCGGTGGTGACTCTGTTTGGGGCTTTCCTTGCTTCACGCGAATAATTCTTGAGCCCTGGCCCGTGTGGCTCAATCCGTTGGAACGTCATCCCGTGCTCCAAAGGGCCGCAGGTTCCATTCCCGGTCAGGGCACGTACCCCGGTATGTCCGAGCCTTCATGTCTTTAAATTCCTGCTTGGTTGGTGTTGCTTGCCAGCCCCTTCTGGGCTGCCTCTCTCAAAACCCTCCTTCCCCAATGTTCCCACAGCCCCAAGAGCTGCCTCGATTTGTGCAGTGACCCAGGGCGTGCAGCTTTCTGTTCTGTCTGAGTGTGGTGGGAAGTTCCTCTTTTCGGATCCTGGCTCTGCCACAGGGTGACCACTGGCCAGTTACTTCCCCTCTCTGTTTTTTCATTTGACTGTGGCAGCCCCAACTCACAGGGTCCTCGAAGGGCCTGAGTGAGACTGTGCTGATAAGGCAGCAGGCGTGTGCCTCTGAAAGTCAGCCAGCTGGACACTCCCGGTCAAGCACATGACCATTATTAGTGGTGAGTCCCTGGAGGGCGAGGCTTTGTGTCTGGGGCCCTGTTCACGGCCAGGCAGACATGGGGCTCCGTGGTGCTTCTGGAATGAATGGGCAGCCGCTTCTCCTGTGCCCGTGAGAGCTCTCATGACACGGCCGGGAGCCTAAAGTGACCATGTATGAATGCCTCCATCATCTTGTTTAATCTCGACCACATTAAACCCATTTGGCAGATCATGTAATTGAGGCTCAGGCAGACGGGGCCGCCGGCCTGAAATCCAGTGAGTGAGTGGCTCCGGGACTGGAGTCTGGCTGCCTTTGCTGTGTGGCATGCTGGTTAGGATTGTGGCCCGCTGTGCCCTGGCTGAATGGTCCAGACACTCTCTCCTCTCCGTCCCGAGTGCCCCTCCCCCTCTCTAGGCCACCCCTTGAGCTCACTGAGGTGAGATGACATGGATTTGGGGCCCACAGCGATCTGTCTGTTCATGAGTCCTGCACCCTGCATAACATATGCACACATGTGTACACACATGAGCACAAACACACACACATGCACATACATGCACAAACGTGGCCTCCAAGGCCAACGGGTCCCCCCAGGTCTCCAGAACCATGTCTGCGGCCACAAACCACGTGAAGTCCCTGTGAGGGCTGTGGGAAGCCGGCACTGCTCACGGACCTTTTCCCTCCGTCCTTCCTGCTCGCGCTGGAGCTCACACCGGACCTTTCCCTCCGTCCTCCCTGCTCGCGCTGGAGCTCACGGACCTTTCCCTCCGTCCTCCCTGCTCGCGCTGGAGCTCACACCGGACCTTTCCCTCCGTCCTCCCTGCTCGCGCTGGAGCTCACACCGGACCTTTCCCTCCGTCCTCCCTGCTCGCGCTGGAGCTCACACCGGACCTTTCCCTCCGTCCTCCCTGCTCGCGCTGGAGCTCACGGACCTTTCCCTCCGTCCTCCCTGCTCGCGCTGGAGCTCACGGACCTTTCCCTCCGTCCTCCCTGCTCGCGCTGGAGCTCACACCGGACCTTTCCCTCCGTCCTCCCTGCTCGCGCTGGAGCTCACACCGGACCTTTCCCTCCGTCCTCCCTGCTCGCGCTGGAGCTCACACCGGACCTTTCCCTCCGTCCTCCCTGCTCGCGCTGGAGCTCACGGACCTTTCCCTCCGTCCTCCCTGCTCGCGCTGGAGCTCACACCGGACCTTTCCCTCCGTCCTCCCTGCTCGCGCTGGAGCTCACACCGGACCTTTCCCTCCGTCCTCCCTGCTCGCGCTGGAGCTCACACCGGACCTTTCCCTCCGTCCTCCTGCTCGCGCTGGAGCTCACACCGGACCTTTCCCTCCGTCCTCCCTGCTCGCGCTGGAGCTCACACCGGACCTTTCCCTCCGTCCTCCCTGCTCGCGCTGGAGCTCACACCGGACCTTTCCCTCCGTCCTCCCTGCTCGCGCTGGAGCTCACACCGGACCTTTCCCTCCGTCCTCCCTGCTCGCGCTGGAGCTCACGGACCTTTTCCCTCCGTCCTTCCTGCTCGCGCTGGAGCTCACACCGGACCTTTCCCTCCGTCCTCCCTGCTCGCGCTGGAGCTCACACCGGACCTTTCCCTCCGTCCTCCCTGCTCGCGCTGGAGCTCACACCGGACCTTTCCCTCCGTCCTCCCTGCTCGCGCTGGAGCTCACACCGGACCTTTCCCTCCGTCCTCCCGCTCGCGCTGGAGCTCACACCGGACCTTTCCCTCCGTCCTCCCTGCTCGCGCTGGAGCTCACACCGGACCTTTCCCTCAGTCCTCCCTGCTCGCGCTGGAGCTCACACCGGACCTTTCCCTCCGTCCTCTCTGCTCGCGCTGGAGCTCACACCGGACCTTTCCCTCTGTCCTCCCTGCTCGCGCTGGAGCTCACGGACCTTTCCCTCCGTCCTCCCTGCTCGCGCTGGAGCTCACACCGGACCTTTCCCTCCGTCCTCCCTGCTCGCGCTGGAGCTCACACCGGACCTTTCCCTCTGTCCTCCCTGCTCGCGCTGGAGCTCACGGACCTTTCCCTCCGTCCTCCCTGCTCGCACTGGAGCTCACACCGGACCTTTCCCTCAGTCCTCCCTGCTCGCGCTGGAGCTCACACCGGACCTTTCCCTCCGTCCTCCCGCTCGCGCTGGAGCTCACACCGGACCGTTCCCTCCGTCCTCCCTGCTCGCGCTGGAGCTCACACCGGACCTTTCCCTCAGTCCTCCCTGCTCGCGCTGGAGCTCACACCGGACCTTTCCCTCCGTCCTCCCTGCTCGCGCTGGAGCTCACACCGGACCTTTCCCTCCGTCCTCCCTGCTCGCGCTGGAGCTCACACCGGACCTTTCCCTCCGTCCTCCCTGCTCACGCTGGAGCTCACACCGGACCTTTCCCTCAGTCCTCCCTGCTCGCGCTGGAGCTCACACCGGACCTTTCCCTCCGTCCTCCCTGCTCGCGCTGGAGCTCACACCGGCGGGGCTCACGGGTCGGAGGGGCTGGAGACTCCGCCCTCGGCTCAGTGTCCGGGGCCAGCCAGTCGCACTGGGCCCCGGCACCAGGCAAACCTGGGACCTTGCTGGGGGCCTTGGGCACCTCCGCGCTCGTTCCTTCATCCGTTCGGTGGCCCTGCCACCCCAGTCAGCCCACTCTGTCTACCCACCAGGTGGGTGGAGGCTCGGGTAGGGAAGTGGAGGGTTCCTGGGGGAAGAGCAGGAGGATGTCCACTGGGGGCCGGGGGTGGTGTTTGGAGGAGTCCCGGCTGTGAGGCCCGCGGCCCCCTGCGGAAGGTGCCGTGTCGATGGCTCGGGACCAGCCCTGGTTGTTTTCCCTTGAACTCAGCTTGGAGCCACTGTGGCTGTGCCCATCCTGGCGGCCTCTGAGAGAGGGTGGGCAGCCGGAGGGTGAGGGAGGCAGTCCCTGGGGGCCGCTGGGCAGGGATAAAGACAGTGATGGGGCAGGGAGGACCTGTGTAGGGGTTGAGTCTGGGCAGGGGGCCCAGGAGGAGCAAACCAGGCCCCTGAAAGGTTCATTCATTCATTCATTCTGCATACATGCCCTGCAGATCCTGTGCTCAGTTCTGGGCACACAGCAGTGGACAAGACCCTGCCTTCATGGGGACCACATTCTGATGGAGGAACACAGACAGAAAATTAAGATAAGAAATATTGAAAGTGAAATATATTATTGTCCAGAGTGGTAAGTGCTAAGAAGAAAAATAAAACAGGAAAGGGAAACAAGGGGTGGATTTAAAAAAAAAAAAAAAAAAGGTGTCCGAGAAACTCTAATTGAGAACGTGACCTTTGAGCAAAGGCTGCAGGGAGGTGAGGGGCGAGTCAGATGGCTCTCTGGGGAAGAGCATTCAGCCCAGGAACAGCCAGAGCACAGGCCTGGAGCTGGAGGAGGCTGGCCTGGTGGGGGATGAGGCGGGGGACCAGGAGGAGGCCGGTGTGGCTGGAGGGGAGGGAGGTGAGAGGGGAGCAGATGAGCTCAGAGAGGAAATGGGGGCCAGATGGTGAGGCCTCCTGGACTCACCATTTAAAAGGATCCCTCTGGCTGCTGCTTTGAGAATAGACTGGGGGAGGGGCAAGGGCAGCACCAGCAAGACGAATGGGAGGCTGTTGAAAATAATCTAATAGGATTTGCTGATGGAGTGTGTGTGTGTGTGTGTGTGTGTGTGTGTGTGAGAGAGAGAGAGAGAGAGAGAGAAGGAGAGAGAGAGAGAAGAGGTGTTGAGGCTGACTCCAGAGAGTTCTGGTCCATTTGCTGGCCTAGAGGCTCAGAGGAGGCCTTCAGGGAGGCTGTGGTGTTTCTTTCCCGTCCATGGGGGCTCCGTGGACCCCAGCCCCAGAAAGGGCCACCCTCTCTGTGCTCTGGGCTGCGGCTGGACTTCAAGTGGTCCATGGGCCGATATGAATCCTCCCCCCGCGTCCTCCTACCCATCCATTCACCCACACATCAACCCGCCCTCCTCCCATCCCTCCCTTCCTTTCCATCCTCCATCCCTCTTCCCACCTGTCCATGAGCTGGACAGACAGGTCCCTGCTCTCGAGGATTCGACGTCCAGTGTGCCTGGGCTGGAAGCATCGTCTCCACGGGGCAGAATGAGGCCAAAGAATACTCTTAATTCCTTTCAATTTCAGGCCACTCGACACATTTATGACTACATGTGATTTGATTGTTAAGTATTTCTAAGTCATTTCAAACGAAGTCACTTTCACTAAAAACTCTGGTCAGGTCATGCCTCCTGGTTTGGGTTCCGGAAAAGCCTGGCAGAGTTGAGGGCTCCATGCTGGCAGGGCTCAGGGAGGGCGGGGTCTGAGGGGGTGGCCTTCGTACCCGGCAGAGGGGGGGAAAGGGCATAGCGAGCCACAAGGCATGGGGTGGGGGAGGATGTGTGGAACAGGTGGTGTGTGGGGGTGGGAGGAGCTGGGTCCTACTCTCCAGATGTGGACTAAGGCCAGGGCCTTCTCCGGGCCTCATGTCCAGCGTTGTGCTGCTGGTCCATCCCCTGTAGAGTAGGCAAAGTGGTCCTTCTGGAACCGGAGTCTGTCATGCTGCCTTCCTCATCCCCGTGGTTTCCCACTGCCTGGAAGACAGCCCTCCTGGCACAGGCCCTCCTCAGCCCACCTGCCCCCTTTGTAGCCCCACCCCTCCCGACATCTAGCCTCAGGCTGGGCTTCATGTTCTTGCTTTACTCATTTGACTAAGGTGCACTGTGCACCTCCTCCATGCTGGCACCATGATTGCATCGAAGGTTGGGGACTGTGAGAGGAAAGAGAATCAGTCATGGAGTCTGGGATCAAGTATCTGAGCTGAGATCCAGAGGCTGAGCAGCAAGTGGGAAAAGAGGGGATCGCTAGGCTGAGGCAGGCCTCAGCCAGACCACATCAGGGCATCCGCTACCTCGTACCCCACCACTGTCCCAGCTTGGGAGGGGCAGGGGCTGAGCCCCGGCAGGTGGCAGGGCCAACTCTTGGGGACCTATGGGGTAGATTGAGATGTAGGGACCCTATCATTTAAAAAAACTAGCTTTCTTCAGATACAACTCACAGACCATAAAATTCACCCTTTAAAGTATACAGTCCAGTCAGTGGTTTTAGTATATTCATGGAGCTGTGCCACCATCACCACTATCTAATTCCAGAACAGTGCTATCCTCCTCCAGAGAAACAATGTACCCGTTTGCAGTCACTCTCCATCCCCTACTCCCAGCCCTTGGTAGCCACTCACCTGTTTCTTGTCTCCATGGATTTGCCAGTTCTGGACGTTTCATGTAAATGGAATCAGACGATCTGTGGCCTTTGTGTCTGGCTGCTTTCACTGAACATCATGTTTTGTTGTTGTTATGTTTTCTGACTGATTCGTTCATGTTGTAGCATGAACAGTACTTCATCCCTTTTTATGGCCAAATAATGTTCCGGTGCGACGTATGCCTCACGTCCACGCTTTGCTTATCCACCGTCTGTCGGTGAGCATTTGGGTTGTTTCCATGTTGGGGCTGTTGTGAATAATGCTGTTACCCACATTCTGTGCAAGTTGAGTGGACACAGGTGTTCATTTATCCTGAGTAGATGCCTGGAGGTGGGATTAGGGGTTTTAGAGTAACCTTTTCTTAAAAATTGATTTCAAAGAGGAAGGAAGAGGGAAAGAAATAGAAACATCAATGATGAGAGAGAATCATTGATTGGCTGCCTCTTGCACGCCCCACACCGGGGATCGAGCCCGCAACCCAGGCATGTGCCCTGACCGGGAATCGAACCGTGACCTCCTGGTTCATAGGTCGACGCTCAACCACTGAGCACACCGGAGTAACTTGTTTAACCTTTGGAGGAATGGGTTTCCACAGCGGCCGCACATGAGGGCTCCGGTTCCCCCGCATCCTCGCTAACACTTGTCACCGTCTGTCGGGTGATAGCCATCCTGGTGGGAGAGAAATGGTCTCTCCCCGTGGCTTTGACTAATGACTGGTGATGCTGGCATCTTTTCATGTGCTTATTGGCCACTTGTACGTCTTCTTTGGAGAAATGCCTGTTCCTATTCCTCGCCCATTTTCACATTGGGTTCCTTGTCCTCTCATTGTTGCGTGCAAAGAGTTCTTTATATTCCTGGCTACAAGTCCCCAATTAGGAGAAAGGACCTGGGACCCCAGGCCAGGGTGCTGGGCCCCCGGCCTCCCTGGGCTCGGTGCTCCTGGTCCCGGATCTGTCCCCGAGGCCTCACAGGGGTTACTCCGCCTCCAGCGGCCTGAGTCCACCACCTGACCCACTCACACACCGCAGGGCAAGCCCTTGCCCAGGACGCTGGCGCCTCCGCCCGACAGGGCTCGGGCCCAGCAGCTGGCCTTCACATCCAGGAAACGGGAAAATGCTCCTCCTTTCAGAGCCACCACCTGTTCCACGCTGTGACACGGCCACACGCACGGCTGTGGCAGATCAGCCGCCTCTGGCTGGGCCCAGAGGTCGGCCCCAGGCTTCCCCAGCCGCCACCTGATGGGCAGGCAGGGGTGGGGGGGTGGGGGACACAGGCCTGGGCTGCGGGAGGGCCGCCCGCCAGGCCGCCGCAGCCCCTCGGGCCAGGCCCTCCCTCGTCCTGCTTATTTAAACTTTCCTGAACTTTCCACAGCTTGTAAGTTGAGATCCCATAACTTTGAGAATCAAGGGACATGGTAAGAAAACAAACCCTGGCCACGGCTGCTGGCTGAGTTGGCGCAGACGTGTGGGGGCTCCTCTCTCCGTGGCCGCCCAGGGCTGCGGGCTGGGCTGGACACTTAGGAGCAGCGCGCACGGGCCTGTCGCCTGGGGTCTCAGCTCCCCCTGCTACCCTTTGGGCTGGAGTGTTTGCCCCACAAGCAGCCTCCAGCCTCGTGCCACTGCAAAGCAGCTGCCCTCCGAGGACAAGTGACCAAGAAGGCGAGGGGCCTGGCGATTAGGGAGAGGGGCCAGCCGAGCTGGGGGCCTGCGGTGCAGCCTCCGGAAGCTGGGAGGGGCCTGGGGGAGGATGGGGGGAGTCTGAACTGTGCTCAAAGAGGGCTGGGATTCCCAAGGCAGGGAAGGCACCAGCAGGAAGCCTGCACACAGGCTGGCACTCGGGACTGGCGGGCACTGTCTTCCGGGGATGGAGAGAAGCAGGTGAGAAGCCAGCTGGGGCTGAGGGTCCCTGGTCCCACGTGCCTGGCCGCGAGCCCACCTCCCTGGGGGCGCTCCCACACGTTAAGGAGCCCTCTGGTTCCCTCTCTAACCTCTACTGCACAGCCGGGGTCTGGTTCGGACCCCTCCCCTCAAATCCCCTCAAGCCCCACCAGCAGCGTCTCTCCCAGGAGACATCGGGGTCCAGAGAGCAGTTTTCTCCTTCGCAGGATTGGGCCTCAGGGCTTGCTCCTCGCTCCTGCAGCGCCCCAGCTGGGCCCGCCACCCGCCACCTGCCACCCGCCCACGTGGCCCCCCTCTGCCCCTGCTGGCGCGGCTCTGGCAGGCTCTGAGCCCCAAGGCCCTCTGCTCACTGATTAGGAAGCAAGCAGCCGGTGGGCTCCAGAGCCAGAGCGAGAGATTTATTGTGGGTTTTAGGGGGCGTTTAGGAGCAATGTGATAATGTCTGTGAACGCACTTTGTAAACTGTAACGGGGGAGTGCCATGCACACGTGAGGGACTGTGGCTGGGGAGGGGCAGGAGCCCAGCCCCCAGATGACACCCTGGGGCTCACCCGGGAAGCCCCTCCAGCCCCCGGGGGCGGAGAAGCCCTGCCAGGCCCTAGGGTGGCCGTCCCGGCTGCATGCGCTGGAACGCCCTCCCGGGCCTGCAGGCTTGTCTGTCGCCAGGCAGCTCTGGAGTGAGCCGTGAGCCAGAAAATTGCCAGGGTCCCTCCCTCGTTGAAGAGACCCAGTTGCACGTCAGTGGTGGTGCCATGCTTCCTGCTGCAGAACAGGGAGGACTGTGGCCTCCTGACTGCACTCTGTGGGAACTGAGATGACAAGGGGACGACAGCAGCTGGACCGGGCTGTCTTCTCAGGAGGGGAGCTGCCTGTAGGCGGGGGCAATGCCATCACATCCTTCTAGCAAACTGTGACCATCTGAGAAGTAGTTTCCAGCGGCAAAGGTTTGTTGAGCACCTACTATGTGCTTGGCACTGCTCTAGATGCTGGGGGGACAGCAAGGATCAGGACAGTCAAAAAATCTCCATCCTCACAGCACTTATAAACAAAGGTAAATGAAGACAATTTTAAATACTGATCCTGTTACAGAGACAGTAAAATGGGAAAACTGGGAGCTACTGAAGCTAGAGGGGCCAGGAAAGGCCTTCTGCGTGCCTCCTCACCCCTCTCTCCAGGTGGGCCCTTTCTCCGCGGCCTCCAGGATAATCCTGGATTCTGAGGGCTCAGCTGGGGCCCCCTCACCTGCCCATCACTACTACTAAGGCTTGTCGGCTAGGCAGACTCGGGGCTCCCAGGCCTGCAGTTCGGGCTGCTCTGGCCCTTGAGCACGGGACTGGCTGCCTCTATTGACCTAGAGAGTCATGAGAAGTGGGCTAATGTTGTTTGAGAATTACTGGTGCTGGGCACTGTTTGAAATATCAGACCTGAGTTACCTGACTTAACCCCCAACACAACCAGATGCTGTGGGAAATGTCATTAATGGTCCCGTTTTTTAAGACAGGGAAACTGAGGCTGGGCGAGGTTGTATAACTTGCCCAAGGCCACACAGTAGGTCCATTGGAGCTAGGATGTTAACCTCCAGGGTCCATGCTTTTCTCTGTTCCCTCTGTCTCCCTCGTCAAGGTCTCAGCCTTGAACTTCACCATTGCCAGGCTGTGCTGAGTGGTGCCACATGCCTCTTCCCGCATGAGCCTCATTTCAGTCTCTTAAGTCAGTCGGTCTCTTTATGATCTGCCCCTACACTTCCTATAGAGAAGGAAACGGAGGCCCCGGGCAGGGAGTCACAGCTGGGAGGATGGGAAGTCAGGATTCAAACCCAGACCAGCTCACCTCAGAACCCAAGCCCCTATTGTGCTGGCTCCCCTTCCTCCGTGTTTCCTCTTTGTCTGCTGTCTTATTTGTGTCCCCAAAGCCCACAGAGGCTGGGTTGTTCCCCCATATCGCAGGTGGGCACACTGAGGTCCTGGCCCGTGTTTTGTTTTGTGCGTGGTTGCTGGCTGCAGAGCTCGGCCTGCTTCCCGGCCCCCTCACGGAGAGGACTCCTGGCTGGGCCACTGTGGCGAGTTGGGGGTTGAGGAGGTGGGGACAGGGTTCTGGACGTTTGCCCAGGTGTGCAAGGCTGTGGGAGGGAGGCCTGCCCGGAGCCAATGCTGGGATCCAGGTGCCTTCATCTCCTCCATGACATGCCGGCTCACCTAGACTTAGTCTGGATCCAGCCCTGAGGTGGGAGTCTCACTTCATGCTGGGCAGGGGCACTCCAGAGGGCTCTGCAGGCTCCTGGCTCAGTGCCCTCCCAGCCTGTGACCTTGACAAGGTCACCTTCTCTGCACTTGTCTTTTCTCTGTCCAATGGGATCCTGGTATCTGGCGGGTTCGTGACATAGATTTTTAGAAAAGCCAGTGGTGTGTGTGGTGGTGGAAAGGGGTGGCCCTTGCCTGCACCCCTCTTGTCCCCTGCTCAGGAAGCAGCAGGATGAAGGGGTGCCAAGACACCTGCCCAGGGGAGTCGTCACAGCTGTGCCAGCGCAGGAGGGCTCCCTGGGCCTCCAGGGTCCCTGACCAGCCACTGCCCTCAGACCCTGTGGCCCCGAGGCCTGCTGTGACCTCACAGGTGCCAGGGAGGCACAGTTGGGCCCTCCCTGAGCCTCCTGGATACTCCCCAGGTGGACACCTCTGGGAGGGTTCTGATGCCAGTCTGAGGGCAGAGGCAGCAGAGGCCCCAAAGCCTTGGCAGTGGGATTAAGGTGGGAAAAAACGAAGCGTGGAAATCATTAGCTTCCTTGGTTGCCAAGAACCGCCTGGAATGAACATTTGGGGCTTTTAAAATGAACATCAGCTGCAGGGACCGGTGCCCTGTGCCCACCATGGCCCGGGCTGCCTCGTGGATTCCCAGTCCGGCTGTTCTTCTTGGGTTGCCCCTCAGCCAGCACTTACTGGGCGCCTACTGTGCGCCAGGCCCAGAGCCAGGGAGGGTGGGAGAACCCAGCCCGAGAGCAGCAGCCCTGTGGCGAGAGCGCAGCCGCGGAGGCCACCGTGCCAGCCTGCGAGGAACCAGGCAGGGAGGCCACCATGCCAGCCTGCGAGGAACCAGGCAGGGCGGGAGGTGGGAGCAGGGAGGCTGGGTGGCCCCTGGGGGTGGGGGAACAGTGCCAGAGGCGTCCTAGAAAAGGGGCCTGGGGGCCAGGGTGGGCATCCACAGAGAGGCCTTCCACGGCACTGGGGTGTGACGGGCGCCTTGCAGGACACAGGCCTGTGGGGCCGGCCAGGTGGGCCAGCAGAGAGCTGCAGGCCAGGGTTCTGTCAAGACGGCTGCCAAGTGGCAATGCCAGGGCAGAGGCTCCCGCCTGAGCCTCCTCGTTTCGAAACTAAGCCGGAAATGTGGGTTTTATGTGAAAATTCTCGGTTTTTAAATGATGGGAATTAATTTTAATTAAAACCAAAAAAATACCACGGGGTCAAACCAAGCATGGCTCTGGCTGGACGGGGCCGTGGGCCCAGAGTTTGGTCCCCAGGCGGTGGTGATGGGAGGGGCGCGGAGGGGGAGCAGGCTGCTTAGAAGTGGGGGGCTGTGAAGAGGGAGGATGCTGCGCAGGGTGGGCCCTCGGATGGTGGGGGAGCGGGAAGAAAGAGGTTGGGGTGGGGTGGGCCGATGGGGTGGGGGCTGGCCTCACCCCACCAACTGCGCCAGTGCCAGGGGGTGCCGGGCGAGGGTGGGCGGGGGCTAGAGGCGAGGCCCCCACCCACCCCAGCCCCGCGCGCCGCGGCCGCCCGCCCGCCGCCTCCATCCGGGCCTCTCCCCACCTCCCGCCCGCCCCCGCCCGCGCCCGCGCCCCTCCCCCGCCAGCGCGCACGGCTCCCGCCGCCCCTCCTCCGCCCGCCCGCCCTCCGCCCGCTCTCCTTGGCTCCCTCCCGGTCTCTCTTAAGTGCCATCGAGGGGCGCCGGGAATTGCAGCCAGTAAATCGCGTCCCACCACTCAGCAGCCGGGCCACCGCAGCGGCGCCGCCCGCGCCCGCCGGGAGCCCTCGCCGCCCGGGCGCCTCTCCAGGGCCCGCCAGGCCCGCCCCCCACCCGGCGCGGCGCTGCGCAGGGCCTGCCCCCGGGCCGGCCGGGGCGCGCGAGGCCCGCGCTGGAGGCGAGGACGCGGCGGCCGCGGGGCGCACGGCCCGGAGCGCGCGGCCCGCGCCCCCGCGCGCCCTGCCCGCGCCCGCGCCCCGCGCTCCGGAGCCCGGCCCCGCTGCCCGGGCTCTCCTGCGGGACCGATGCCGGCCCTCCGGCCGCCAGGGTAAGGGGGCAGCGCGGCTCGGCGGGGTGAGGCGGGAGGGTGGGCGGGCGCCCGCCCCGGGGACCCCGCGCCCGCCCCGCGCCGGCGTCTGGCACGTGGGGGCGTCTCAAGTTTCCTCCGGAGGCCGGGCAGGTGGCGAGGACGCGGGGGTGTGATGCGCGGCGGCTGGCACTCGCCGCGTGCCCACTGCGCGCCGGGCGTGACCGGCTCCTCCGAAGTGTCAGGTGGTGTTTTTTGTCCCCATTGTACAGATGAGAAAACGGAGGCTGAGGTCGGCCAAATGCCTGGCTGAGGGTCCCCAGCTAGGAAGTGACCTCTCAGGCGGCCTGACGCCAAAGCCCAGCTCTCCCCACTGGGGCACACACAGCCACTGAGTGAGGGGATGAATTTTTCATTGTAGAAAAAAGAAAAAAAACAGCCATTGTCCCACCACCATAATGCAGCCACTGTAAGGGTTTGGCTCTCTGTTTCGGCCTCGCTCGCTTTGCCCCTTTCTGTAATGAGTGTGCGGTTCCATTCTGATTCTAGCACCTAGGAAAATGGGGACACTCCCAGGGGTGGCGCAGGGATTGGGTAGCTGAGAAGGAGGGGAGGGGGGAGGGGCCAGGGCCTGGGGGAAAGGGGCATCCTTGCTGGAGGGATTGGTGGAGCCCTGAGGTGCAGAGCCGGCGCTGGGCTCTGGCCCTGGGGGAGATGGGGACAGCCCAGCCCATATGCTCTGTCCAGCATGGGGGCGGCCTGGCCCTCACTCTGCCCCTGCCAGGCGGGGTTCCGCCTGGAGTGCCTGGGAGAGGGCGGTCGCTGCTTCACCTCCGCCAAGGAACTGAACTGCCTCCAGGAGAAGAGCCCAGCGCTGCTCACAATTTTGCACTCAGAGCCAACATTTGGGCCCCAACCGTCTTTCAATCCCTCCCAGGCCTGGGTTTTGGGGCCTGCGGGGACCTTCCGGGCCCACAAGTGTGGCATAAAGGCCCCATTTCTTATCCTACCCCGGACAATGAAATCGCCCCCATCAGCACCCAAACCGGAGCCCCCAGGCCTGTGGCCTCCCAGGCACCTCAGCCTGCCCATCCATCCAGTCAGCCAGCCACAGGGTTCAGCTGGTCTGTCCCTCCTTCACCCTCTGACCGGGCATCCCACCGCGCCTCCCCGACCTTGACCAGGGCTGGAACACCGTAGTTAAAGCTGTCTTTCTAAACGCAGCTCCGAGCTTCTGAGCTCCTCAGCCGCCCGCCAGCCCCAAAACCAGGCCACACTGTTGAGCCAGGCTTCTCCGTGGTCTGCTGTGGCCACCCCTGTAGCCACCCCCCTGGGTCGGATGTCCCCTGGTCCCAGAGCCCCTGAACGCTGGGTCTCCCTGGCCCGAGGTGATCTCTCCCCCAAACACCCTGTCCCCGGGCCTGGCCTGTTGAACTCCATATCCTCAGGGCCTGGCTGTGTCCTCTCCTCCCTGAGCTCCTTGTAGACCCCCCTTTCCCTTGGGCGGTGCAGTCAGTGCCCCTTCCACGGACACCCCGGCTCTTAGCGAATGCCCCCATGATTGCATGGTGCAACATGGCACCATAGGTTTCCATGTTGACCTCCCCCATCAGACTGAGCCCTGGGAGAGCAGGGACCGTTGACACGTCCCTAGGGTCCAGCACAGGGCCAGTCCAGAGCGGCCAGCTGGCCGATCCTTGAGGAAGGAACACTGGGGGTCTGCCAGGAGCAGCTGGACCCGTGCCCTTAGAGGTGCTGTCAGAACCCCATGGCGTTCACTGGGGAGCGGAAAGTCACCAGCCTCCGGCCTCCCGAGGTCTCCTGCTCATGAGCGGGTGCCCTGGCTTGAGGAGCCAAAGACCCAGTTGCCCCAGGTACCTGCAGGCCTTGACCCTCAGCCATTCCGTTCTGGGGCCAAGGCCCCACCTGGATGTGTTGGGGCTGTGATGGCTGGCGCTCAGGCAGAGGAGCCCTCCCCGCCCCGTCCCCTGGGACCCCGGCCCCCACTGCCCCGTCAAGCCCACCCCCGCGCACTCCCAGGGAGCAGGGAGAGTTATGTCGGGCCCTCTGGCTGCGCGCCAGGGCTCCCCACGGAACTATAAATTGACCTGTCGGGAGAGGGAAGAGATTAATGTCGGCCATCTTCATTAGTGCGTCCCCGGGGTGAAGGCGTCTGCCCTGAGCCGGCTGATTGGAGAGGGTGTGAGTGAGTGAGGGGATTGGGGGGTTTGCACTCCCCCCAGAAAGGCAAAGGGCAGGGGCCAGGGCCTGCCAGAGCGCCGTGGCCTCCTCCCACTGTTAGAAGGGCCGTCCCTCTGGCCTCTGCTCCTGGCAGCAGGCGTGCGCTTTGATGGAGGACCTGTGTGCTAATTGGGAGCAGAGATGCTCGCCCCGCAGCTCCGCAGGGCTCCCAGGCCGGCACCGCCAGCTCAGCGGCATCTGCGGGGCCTTCATTAGAGGCCTTTCCCCTGACCAGAAAGGAGCCTGCTGCGGGCGTGGGGGGCTCCCCTCCTCCCCTTCCCCCTCCCCTCCTCGCCCTCTCCCCCTCCCCTCCTCTCTCCTGTGTGGATGATGGGGAGGGAGGCAGCTTTGGCTCATGGAATGGATGACGAGGATTGGAAGATTGAAAAGATTTGAGACCTCGTGCATCCTGATGACTAGGTGACCTTGGGTTAGGCCCTCGACTGCTCTGCGCCCCAGCGTCCTTGTCCTGGGCACAGGCATGGCTGTGCCCCCTGGGGTGGGTGGGGATCAGACAAGAGAGCATGTGTGGATTCGTCTTTGGAAATAGGACAAGGCAGTGCCTGGGGCTGAGGCACAGACTCAAGTCCACCGTCTGGGTTCTGAGCCCGGGTGCTGCGGCCTCCGGGAGGCCCTGGGCCCCCCAGCCCGTTTCCTCGTCTGGCGATGCTTGAGGGCCAGGGTTGGTCTCGGGGGGTGAGAGTTCCTTTTGAGGAGCAGAAGCAGAGCCTCCATGCTGGGTGCAGGCTGCTGTGGGAAGTGACTGCAGCAGCAGGTCAGGTGGCATGCGCTCCCCTCATTCCTTTGCTCATTCATTTGTCCAGGGCATGCCTCCTTCACTGGGGTCTTGTGTCCATAGCGGAATTCAGGGTGGCCTCACCCTCGGGTGGCCTCCCTGGGGAAAGAGACACAGAACAGATGGGGAAAGGGCTGCATGAGCTGCTGGGACCCCTAGGAAGGAGTCCCCCCCCAAGCCTGGGGTTATCTGGAAGCCTCCAGGGGGCATGGAGATGGCTCACAGGTGGAGATGGGGCAGCCTTTCTTTGTAGAGTATGATGTGGGGAGCCCCCAGCTGGTCGCCAAGATCCTGAGTCCCCCAGACCAGGCTGGGAACAGGGGAGGGTGCTTTGCTGAGGATGCAGTGGGACCACTCTCCATGCCCACACCCTTCCTGTGCATCCAGGTGGTGGGATGGGGCAGGCCCGACTTGGCACCTGGTATCACTGGCCTCCAGTCTGTACTTCAGCCTGGGTTCCGTGAACACTAGCTGGCTGACTATGTGCCTGGCCGAGGCTGGGGGGAGCAGCAGCTGGGCCCGGGCCACCTGTGGGGTAGTTGAGTGGTTCAGGCTGTGCCCCTCCCGAGCTGAGGGTCACTCCGTAAGCCTCCGTTTCCTTGTTTGTACAGTGGGGCTGGGCTGGGCGGTGACGCAGAGTGGAGCACAGCTGGCACTGTGGGCATTTCTGCCTCCACTCCCGTGCGCTGCCCTGAGAACCTTGGTGAAGCGGGATGTGGACTTCTCCCTGTCAGCCCGGCAGGAGCACCAAGCGCCCCCTTTGCATTGCGGAGCATTTGAACCCAAAGCACATGGTTTTGGAGTCAGAAAACCCAGCTCCGAGTCTTTGCTCTGTAGCCAACCAGCTATGTGGCCTTGGGCACATCACTTAACCTCTGTGCCTTCCTGTTCTCTCCCGGAGCTGAAAGCCGTTGTAAACTGAACCTCACACCGCAGGTTTCATTGATGAGTAAGTGCCCACCTGTGTGGAGGATGGAGCCCTGGACCAGGGGCCCGAGCCCTGGGTGGTGCCCTGGGCCTTGTGTTGTAACTTAGGACCAGACCCTTTGGCTGCATCTGTAAAGGGAACGTTGGCACCTGCCTGCCGCACAGAGCTCTTCTGAGAAGGAAAAGACGTGGGTTTGGGGGTGGGGGGTGGAGAGGAGCTGCTCATGGGAACAGGAGTGGGTGCGAAAAGGCTGGATGCTTTCCTAAAACGCCCTGCCCCCCCCCACGCCCCTCCCCGCCAGGTGGATGACCTCTTGGGGCCCGGGTTTCCTGTCTGGAAAATGGGACCAGGCACCCTGCTCACCTTGGTCCCTAGATCTCTGTTCTACATTTAATCAGAATTTTAGCCGTTCTATTTATAATGCATCTGAATGGACTCCAGCCCAATTTCATATGCGATGCGTTGAAATGTACTGTCATCTGGACTTTAATATATTGAGATTGCCCTTTGCAAGTCACGTGTTGAGAGGCAGATGATGAAGAGGTGCCTATTGTTGCCGCCTCACTGTGCCCAGCCCAGCCTGCCTGGCAGACTCCGTCGCAGGCGCTGGCAACATGGCTGTCTGCCTCCGCCTCCCGAGCAGGCAGGAATCACTAATGCGTTAGCAGTTTCATTAGCCTCTCGCCAGCCTCCCCTCCCTCCCGGGCCTCCTCGGTAATTATTTTCCCAGCCCTTCCACTCGCAGCCCCTTCGCGAATGAGCTGAACGCGCTCGTTGGGATTGGCCGAGTGGCCCCGCAGGCTGAGCTGCTGGGACTGGGCTGGTAAGGACCCCCCCTCCCTCCCCGGTGGACGCCCCCCTCCCGGCTTTCTGCATTGCCATTTAAGCTTTGTGTCCCCCTGAGGCCTCCGTGAAAATGCAGATCTGCTGCCTGCCAGGGGTGACAGTTAACCCATTATTACACACCCCACACTTGAGTCTCCTCTGTGCAGCCGACCTCCATGCAATCAGCCGAAAAGTTTCTCCGGCCTTTTTCTGGGGCTGCCATCGTGGACGCCTGGCACCCAGCTGTGAGGGAGACGGGATTCCTTGGGCAGCGAAGCTGCAAGCAGCCAGGGCCCTGGGTGGGTAGACAGAACCCATGTCGAGGTGGATGCGTGGAGCCGGAGGCGGACGCGTGAGGGACCTGGGCCTGAGAGGGTTGACTGCCTGGCACCCCCTGAGGTCCTGGCACCCACAGCCCTCCACTGCCCGGGGTGAGCATGAGACCCAGGTGGGCCCGGACACTCCAGCCTCCTGGCCACCGTGATTGGTTGAGAAATGGGCACATGGTCCATTTGAGCCCATCAGAGACTCCCCTGGAATTTTGACCTAGAGCCGGGGTGGGGGAGCGGGGGGATGACTGACTCAGCATGGTTACTGAACCAAAGGGTTGACTATGGGACCGCGGGCCTCCATCCTCCACAGCCATATCCAGGGTGGGGAACCTCCAATAAGGTCATCATGTGGAGAGGGGGCAGGGCTGAGCGGGAAGTGTACGTGACTTCATTTGGGCCTCTGGGCCCAGCGATGCCTGAAACCACTCCTGGCGTTTTCAGCTGCATAAACAGGGTGCTTCCTTTTCTGAGCCAGCTAGCTTGAGTTCGTTTCGTTCTCTTACAACCAATAGAGTCCTGACTGATGGGAAAAATCAGGCAGGATTTTATAAAAGAGGTGACATTTTGAGTTGGGTCTTGAAGGATGCGTAGGAGTTTGTGCAGCAGAGATGAGGAGGGAAAGTAATAGCTGGGGTCAAAGCCATGGGCATGTGAAGGTGCAGGCTGTGGGGGTCAGCAGGCACTGCCTGTGGCCACAGGGCTTGTAGCAGGAAGAACAATGAGAGGAGGGGGAGGGGTGGAATCTGACACTAGGGTGTGAATGCCAGGGTGAGGAGGGGTGTAGGAAGAAGGTGCTTGAAGACTTTGCTGGCCGGGAGGGCATCCTGGCACAGTGTGGCTCTGGATGGAATCCGGGAGAGGAGGAGCCTTGGAGTCAAAGCTGGAGAAGCAGGCCAATGCCAGGCCCCTGTGTTGGGCAGTGTCACTGGGGAGGTGGGGTGCCTGGAGTAGGCCTAAGTGGGGAGGGGCCGGGGCAGCTAGAGCTGGTGGTGGTTAAAGCTGAGGTTGTCCAAGGGGAGGGGAGGGGGGAGCCAGGCATAGCCTGGGCCTAGAGAGAGGGAGGGGGTTGAGTGGTTTTCCCCATGTGACCACCCCAGCTGTGCCAGGTATGCCAGGTGGCGCTGGTGTGGGGGGGAGAGCTATTTGCTGCCCTGGATGCAGCCAGTTCTTGCCACCAGTAGCACCACCACCCTGAGGTCCTGGCTGGAGCAGGTGACAGCCCGCCACCCGCAGCCACACCGCCCTCTGCAGGGAGAAGCTCCCCCGAGCTGCACTGTCTCCGTGCGGTGCCAGCTGGTTTGCGCTGCTGGAGGAGCCCTGGTAATGGGGCCAAGGCCACAGACTACAGCCGCACGGAGGGCGGTGGCTCCCTGACCTATGGGTGGGCCCCCAGGCAGTGTTCCCGGAGGGCAGGGGAGGGGACGGTTGGCCCTTAGGCCTTGGTTGCCCACTGTGAGTGGGGCTGGGGGTTAAGATGGGCTGGGGTCAAGCTGGTCTAGGCAGGCCTGGGAGGTGATCTAAATGCTGGGGACCCTTCCCTGTGTCCCCCAAGCTGGAGATCTGCAGGCGCTCCCTGTCACCTCCTCCGGGACCGTGCTCCCCGCTCAGCAGCTGCGCTTGGAGGTCCAGAGCCCAGGGCTTTCCTGCCTCCAAGCCTTAGCCTCTGCGGTGCCTTCGGCGGGAGACACTTCCTCACCCCCTCCCTCCACTGGGGTCAGGAGTAGCAGAGGCTCTGGCTGTGTTCCCTCTGCCAGTCAGCATTCACTCAGTAAGGAAGTTGAGGCCCTACTGTGCACCGGATGCTGTGAGGGAGGCGAGGTAAGGAGTGACGGCATTTGTGAATTAAACAAACCTGGTCCCAGCCCTCACGATGTAGCGAGAAAGACAGACAGTCAAGTAGTAAGCAAGCGAGAGCACGTCTCGAGCTGGATTATGGCACAGCTAGCACAGCTGTGGGAAAGCTGCGGGGGCTGCAGAGAGGGTGTGGGGGTGTAATAGAGGCAGAGCAGTTAGGTAGGCTTTTATCCAAGACCCGAGGGAAGAGACGGTGTCAGCCCTGGGAGGAGGAGGTGTAGTGGGGAGAGCATTCCAGGTGGGGCTGTCTGCTTGCTTGTCTGGCTCCCTTATTCCTCATGCTTTGTGGGGGCCAGCACAGAGCTGGGGTCTTCACTGGGGCTGAGCTGACGGGGAGAGGATCACCAGGGGCAGTGCCTCCCTCATGAGGGTGCTCAGAGGATTAAATGAGATAGTACTTAGTGCAGCACCTGGCACAGGACTGGCGCTGAGCGTGTTGCCCTTACCACTGTGATTCTTGGCTTTCGCTGAGCGAGTTAACAGGTAGGGCGGACGCTGGTTTGGGAACCTGGGTCCCACCAGCCTTGTTTGCCTTTCCACCTGCAGCTCCTAGAGCCGTGCCTGCCGTGCACAGTGGGTGTTCTCTTGGTGTTTGTTGACTGACTGCCTGATTAAGTGAACTGTGTGAGTGCGACCGCCCCCTCCCCCAACTCCCCTGCTGGTTGTGAGGACAGGGCACAGACCACACTGGCATCCACCTCTGGGAGCTGGCGTGGTGCCTGGTGGCTGGCCACTGGATCCCAGCCGTCTGGGCAGTCCTGGAACACCACACCTCTCTGAGCCTCAGTTTCCTCCCCTGTAAAATGGAGCTGATGGTGATCCTAACCCCCAGGTCATTGGCAGACTCATGAAAATGCTATTAAAAGGTCCTCGAGGACAGCTGAGGACACAGCACTCTTGGCGATGACGCCACCCGATTTCCCAAGGCCGCTCGAGGTCCCCAGACAGGGAACCAGGCCCTCCCTGCCTCTGCAGCCCATGGCATGCGGGACACCTGGTTGTGCGGCCCCTCCAGTGTCAGGTAGGCTCACAGGGGCCTGGGTATAAGGGTTTTACCCTTTTTCCTCCACTGCCCTTGAGGCAGGTGGAGACCACTGGTCCCTTGCAGATGGAGAAACTGAGGCCCACAGAGGGCCACGGTGTGGGGGCAGCCAGATGCATTTCTGCTCTGAGGTGCCCTGCATTTCCGTTGCAGTGGCCCTCGGCTGGGCTTGTGCACAGCCTGGGTACATGCCAGCCTCTTAAACCCTCTGTGCAGCGAGGCAGGTCTATGCCTGCCCCATTTTACAGATGCAGAAACAAAGAGAGGCAAGGTGATGGAGCCAGGATTTCATTCTTACTTTTTTCTTTGGAGGTGTAGCTTAGTACAGGAAAGTGCACACATTCTAATTGGACAGCGAGATGTTTTCACACATATGTAGTCATGTAACCCCCACTCAGGTCCAGGCCTACAGCATTCCCACACCTCAGGAGGCTCCCTCGTACCCCTTCCAGTCATTGCCGCCTGCCGCCCACAGCCACCCACCTGGCATCTAGCAGTGGGTCTGGCTTTGTCCGTGTCTGTACTTCCTGTGACCAGAATCGCACAGCATATCCCCTTTTGCTCAGCACGGCGTCTGCGTAAACTGTCCGTGCGGTTGCTCTAGCAGAAGTTGGCAGCACTGGGATTTGAACCCTCCTGGTAATTCTCCCCGTGGTACCCAGAGATCACTCCTGCTCATAACGCTCCCGTGGCTCCCATCCAGATCCTCCCCCTGGCCTTGCCACACCCTCTCTGCCTTCCAGCCACACAGGGGGATGGGCCTTTCATCCTCAATAGCCCTCAGCTCCTCCCTGTCTCAGGGCCTTTGCACATGCTTTCCCTGCCTCCTTTCTCCCTCAGCTTCCCTTCAGTGCCCAGCTGGCGTGGCACCTCCTCGAGCTTGCGTGCCCGGGCCTCCCCAGACCAGGCTGGGCCCTCCTGGTAGGTGTCACCAGGCTAGCTCATGCTTTCCCTTCACTGCCCACGTCATTTGTAATTAATTGTGAAGCATCTGCCTCCCCCACTAGACAGGAAACCCCAGGAGGCAGGGATGATGTCTGTGGAGTGTGTGGCTGCGTCCCCAGTGCCATTCATTGATTCAGTCACCCATCCTCTTAGTCATCTGTTCATTCAGCAAACGCCGAGTGCCGGCCATGTTGCAGCCTCTTCGCTGGTATGTGTTGAGTGAATGGATGCTTGAACGAATGAATGAATGTGTGTCTGATTTCCCAAGGCCGCTCAGGGTCTCCCAGAGGTCCATGAGATGTTCAGTCCACACTCTTTCTACTATATCCCATCGTCTCTGAAAGGACCTCTCTGGGCCTCAGTTTCCCCAGTTGTCAAATGAAGGAGCCAGATCTGCCCCCTCTGCCAGGTTCTGATTCTGAGGATGAGGAGCCGATGGGTTGGCTTTGGCTGGCAGGTGCTCGGGGCAGCCCCACTGAGCAAGGAGGAGACCATAGGCTATAGAGCGGATTCTGCCCTAGACGGCAATGCCTGCTCGAGCACTGGCCGGTGCCTGGCAGGGGGCTCTCCACGCCAGAGCCCTTGATGGCCCTGTTGGGGTGCAGTGCTCAAAGCCCAGGTCCCTGATGGGCTTGCCAGGGCCATGCAGCCAGCCCACCCTCTGAGCCCCCGGCTGGGCTGCTGGGCCTCGAAGGGAAAGGAAAAGTGGGGTTGCTTTGGTGTGGGAGGCGGTGGGAGGAGAGAGCTGGGGGCCTGGGTGGTCCTGGATTCGAGCCTGGCTTTACCCAGTTACAGCTCCATGGCCTTGTCAAATCACTTCCCCGCGTGCACGTGGTTTCCCAGCCGTCAAACAGAGTGACAACTATGACCATCCCACCCGGATAGGGCCTCTGGGCTCACAGGGTCCCAGGGAGCATCCGGAGGTGCCTGTGAAGCGGCCTTCCCCTCCCCAGGGCCCAGCCGGCCCAGCCTCGGCTCCGGCTGCGCAGCGCGAGGTGGCTCAGCCGCTTAGCGGCTTGTCAGCCGGGCGGGCGGGTGTCCTGGGGCCGGGTTTGATTAGTTCAGGTTGACAGTCGCGCTCCGCGGCGCTGCCAGGAGGGGAGCCCGTGATTACCCTAATGAAGCTTGAACGCAGTTTGTCATCCAAACAGCTGGTTCGGAGCCGCGCTGCTGCCAGCTGCCCGACTCAGCCGTGCAACTGCACGCCCAGCGCCGCCGTGCACCGCGCGGCTCTGCCACCGGGATGACCAGAGGAGGAGGAGGTGGTGGCCCCAGATGGGTTGTGGGGGCGCCCAGGAGAGTGGAACGGGCCACCCTGGGGTTGGGGGACTTGGTAGAGCCATGGACAGTGGAGCGGGGCAGGTTTTCAGGATGCTCATAGGGCAGCCCCTGACTCTAGACCTCAGTTTCCCTATCTGTAAAGTGGGTGTTGGGCACCTTGCAGCTTTATGTCCCAGATCTCAGTCTGAGGTGCCATCTCCCCTGGGAACACTTCTCAGACCCTGCAGTCTTGGTCAGAGGCCTCCACAGGCATCCACAGGGCCTGCTACCCCCATGGCCCTGTGTTATCACTGAAGGTCTGGATGGTTATCATTGTGTCTCATTCATTCAGCAAATACTTGAGAACACACAGCAGTGGGCAAGCCACTCACCACCTGCCTTCATGGAGTTTGCATTCTCTTTGGAGAGACTGACTCGAGGACTTCCTGGAGGAGGTGACAGCTGAACCCAGAACAACCAGGAGAGAGAGAGGCAGGAAAGAGTGTGCCAGGCAGGAGGAGCAGCATGTGCAAAGACCCTGAGGCAGGGGAGGGAGCATGGTGTGGGAGGAACGTGTCACCTGGTGACAGTGCTTCCCAGGGAAGGGACTTATTTTACGCTCCGCGATGGGCAGTTCGCGGTGTGATCTTTCTTCTCACCTTTCTGACAGCCCTGGGAGGAAGGATCATTGTTCGGTGCTGCAGGTGGGGGAACGGAGGCCTCCGCATGGGACGGCGGTGCCTTGCAGGGCTCTGTAGCCTTGGGTCTACCTGGTGGCCCCTGAGAGGCCCTGGACCAGGGGCAGTTGATTTAGCCGGGGTTATTGCCCACCGGGGCTCTCAGAGGAGGAGGGGGCTGAGCTGCGACCTGGGACCCCATGCAGGGTGTGAGTGGTTGCTTGGCACAGAGAGGGCCGGCAGGTACCCGGGGCCTCCACGGACTGTGACGGGTCTCCTGTCACCTGGGCCAGGACCTGTGTTTGAACCTAGTAGCTCCCGAGTCCACGCTGGTTTGAGGCCACCGTTTTCCGAGTTTTGACTTGGACCAGGGGCAGGGCAGGCGGGGGGAGAGAGGGGACTCGGGAGGGTGAGCTCGGGAGGGCACTGGCCTCCGCCATGGCCAACCCTTGGCTGCTTCCCAATTTCCTCTGCCACCGTCAAAGCTAAGCCTGATCTCTACCTTCCTGCATCCCTGTGGTGGACATTCAGTTACCTGTTTTGTCTCAACACTCCCTCCCTCCCCATACTGCCATGGCTCCCAGCTACCCCAGCACAGAGCCCCCGCTTGGCCCACTATTCATGGCCCCCAGCCTGCCCCCCACTCCTCTCCTCGCTTTGCCCCTTGCTCTCCTTACTCTGCCCTGCGTAACCACTACCTCTTCCTCCTGGAGAGGGGGTGGGGGCCCTGGGCTGCTCGGCCATCTGTGCCGCAGCCCCTTTTGCAGCAGGTGTGCCGGGCTGGGTGCCAGACTGGACAGGCGCCCCCCCTGCTGCTGGGCAGCCGTGAGCAGCCCTTGGCAGCCGGAGGGAGAGAGGGAGAGCTGGGATGAGACGTTTATGGCCTCGCCGCAGGGAGGGAGGAATTCCCACCGCTGCTCCCTCCTTATCGCGGCTGCGTGGCGTGAGTGCTGCTGTCACCGCTGCGCCTGCCTGGGGGGTGCTGGCTCGGGAAGAGAACTGGCTTATCAGATCCACCGCCTCTGAGAAACCCGCCAGGTCTGTCCTGGCCCAGAGCAGGGTGGGGAGAGGTGAGATGTGGCGTGAGCCTGGGGGCCTGCGGGCAAGTGGTACAGGCACCTCAGGCCTCACGAATGGTGGGCAGGGGGCATGGGCTGGACTCTGTCCTTGGCGAGGGCTGGCAGGAGAGCACGAGGATGCTGGCGGTGCCCCTGCCCCAGCGGGTGCGCGAGTCCTTTCTCCTCCCTGGACTGCCCTTCCCTGGCTGAGGCCTGCGTCAGGGGCTGCCTCCGGGGCCTGGAACAGGGTTTGTTGCAGCCTCTTAGAAAGATCTGCACTTTCCAGAGAAGACTCGCTAAAGGACCGCCTAGCAGAGCGGGGTGGCTGTGCTCAGAGCATCGGCTCTGGGGTCACCTGGCTGTGTGGCCGGGCAGGCCCCACCCTCTCTGGGCTCCTCTGTGGAAGGGGAGCAAGGCTAACCTGCCCTGGCAGAGCCCCTCCCCCGGGGAGAGCGAGAGTGGCGGCTCTTTGCCAACTTCAAAGCTTTGTGCAGACCGCAGCTGTGGTTTCCAGCCGAGAAGCGAGGCCGAGGCGAAGTGCAGGCTGGGGCAGCCCGCAGGGGAGGCTGCCCAGCTCCCTGAGGCTGAGTGCCTGCTCCCTCACCCGCTGTGCTGGGTGTGCCCTCGGTGATGTCCCCTGTCCTCGCCAGAACCTGGCATCGACCAGCTGGGCCCAGCACGTGCCGACTCAGAGCAGGTGTCGATGTGCATCGCCCCGTCTGCCCCAGGCGTGGCCACAGGGCACCCTGTGGCGAAGGGGCCGTGCTTCCTGTGTGCGGGGAACTTCCTGCGGGGCCTGGCTCAGTAAGAAGGGAGGGAGGGGCTCCTCACGGGCTGGCTTCACCGAGACACACTCCTGTCCGAGCGGGAGGCTCAGGGGGCGCTCAGGAGCTGGGGTGCTCTGCGGAGCTGTTCCGGATGGAGACCTGTACCCTGCATTGACTCGTGCTGGCGTGCCGTCCTCAGGGAGAGGGTGTGCCTGGGGGGAGGGGACTCCCCATAAGGGACACAACCGTGCGCCCCCGCAGCTGGGAAACCCAAGCCTCAGGCCTGGGAGCCTGGGTGGTGCCCACAACGGGCTTCCTGTGGCATCAACAACCAGGCGCCGAGTGCTTCGTCTCCCCCAGGATGGCAGTGACGGCTGCCCTGGCCCACCTGTGCCTCACCCCCGGCAACCCTGCAAGGTAGGCCCTTTCATCCCGAGACACTAAGGCTCAGAGGTGCACAGGCCTCAGAGTGAGTAGCTGGCAGGATTGGGGTTCTGAACGTCGCACCCTGAACCCCATGGCCTCCGTGTCCCTGCACACCCTGCCCTTTCAGACCCCGGGCCTGTGCTCCTGCAGCCCCTCCCACCAGGAGTGCCCTCTGCTTTCTCCGCTCAGGGCCATCTCGGCCCCACCGCAGCTTCTCAGCGGCCTGGCATGTGCCCACCCTGACCTCCCATCCTCGGGGCCCTGGCATCTGGTGCAGGCCCTCGCTGGGGTCACTCACGCCTGGCTTTGACCCTGACCTGGACTGTGAGCTCCTTGAGAGCCAGGCCACGACCCCCCCCACTCGGTGTCCTGCCTGCCGGAGACTCCTGGCGCCATGCCCAGGCCCATGGCGCTGCACCAACACTGGCAGAATTGAATTTCATCCTCGGCACCCCTCTCCCGCCCTCTCTGGTGTGACTTGCTGCTGAGCGGATGGTTTGGGCTGGTGCCAGCTCCTGCCTCTGGGTGATGCCCTCGGGGGAGGAAATCAGGGTTTGCTGGGCAGGAAATGGTGGTGTTGCTGGGACAGTGAGGTGGGCCTGGCCCCAGGGGCCCCGCCTGGTGAGGTGACAGGGAGGAGCCTGACTAGGGGCCAGCAGGCAGAGGGGACATCTTGGGGACACTTTTCCTGGAAATCTCCCTCCCAGAGCTGGCCCGGGAGTGGCTGCTGCTCTCCTGGGCTCCTGGAGGAAGAACATCCCCTTGCCTGGCCCTTTCCCCGGGGCAGCTGGGGGAGCCCAGAGATGGCTGCTGTCCCCAGCACCTCTGTGTGCCAGCAAGGAGGGTGGCTGAGAGGCCTGACAGCTGGGAGAAGTGCCCGCACTGGGACTGCCAATGTGAGATCTGACTCACGTTTGCTTGATGTTGATTCATTCATTCATTCATTCATTCACTCATTCATTCACTCGCTCATTCACTCACTCACTCACTCAATCACTCATTCATTCACTCATTCATTCATTCGTTCAGCAGTTGTCTCCTGAGCCCCAGAAGAACTGGGACAAAGCAGCACCAGGTCAGGTCAAGTGGAGAACGTTGCCTGTGTCCTGCGCTTGGCATTCGAGGCTGGGATTCTTCTGGTGACCTTGGGCCAGCTTTGTGGTGCCTGCTGGGGGGGCTCATTTAATCCTCCCAACAGTCTCCCGAAGTGGATACAGCTGTCATCCCCATTTTACAGATGAGGAAACCGAGGCTCAGAGATGGATTCAGACCCGGCCCCTGTCCCAGGTCTGTGCTCTGAACTGCAGTGCCCACTGCTTCCTGGCTTTTCCTGTTTCTGCCTCTGTGAAGCGCTGTGGCTGTGCTCCCCGGTCGCCGGAGTCAGACCTGGTCTCTAGTGCTCCCTCGCCGGCCTCCCTCCTGTTCCTCCGTCATCAGGCCCTTCCTGCCCCTGAGCCTTTGCACTTGCAGGACCCCCAGCCTGGAGTGCTCTCACCCCAGAGCTGCGCATGGCTACACTCAGCTGTCACCTCCTCAGGGAGGTCCCCCCCCCCACTGTCACCTGTCCCTGCACCTGAACACGCAGCTCCTCCCACTGACCCCAGCAGCCCGATGGCTTCTCCCAGCCTCGCGTGCTCAGAGAGGCCCCCATGTGCTGGCCACCCCAGCCCTTCTGCGAGGCTCCCAGACGTGGACCCCAGAGCTCAGACATCCTGGGTGGGTTTTCCCGTGGGGGCTTCAGCCTCTGAACTAGAGGCGGGAGAAAACTGAGCCAGGAGAGAGGTCCGAATTCCTTGTTAATTAGGAGGGGAAACTAACGATAGCGTATTAATTCACTCATTCACCCATTCATTCATTCAGTCGGTCACCGAGTCCCTCAACACTCACGTGTTGGGAATTTCCCTGCTGGCCACAGACCTCGTGCCAAATAGATGCTGCTTCAGTGAGGAATGCACGTCCATCCTTACCTCTCCCCAGGCTTTCCTGCCCCATTTCCCCCAGCCAGGTGGGCAGCCAGCTTCTAAAAGGACCTTATGGTGGCCCAGCCGGTGTGGCTCCATAGTTGAGCGTTGACCTATGAACTGGGAGGCCACAGTTCGATTCCCAGTCAGGGCACATGCCTGGCTTGCAGGCTCGATCCCCAGTGTGGGGCATGCAGGAGGCAGCCGATCAATGATTCCTCATTGATGTTTCTCTCTCTCTCTCCCTCTCTCTTCGTCTCTGAAATCAATAAAAATATATAAATACATATTTATATATTTATTTAAAAAATAAGTGAAAGGACCTTATGTTGTGAGCTGAGACCCACTCCCCCAGGGTCATCTCGTGTGTCCTCTGAGCATTCTCAGCCGCCCCCCAGTTCCAGACACGCAGTAAGCCCTCGCTAAGCCTGAGGGAGGGAGTGAATGAATGAATGAATGAGTGAGTGAGTTCCTTATTCCAGGTCACCCAGGCTTCACATTCCTTTCCAATCAGAAGGGGAAACCATAACGCTAGTGATAATTGCTCATGTTTATTGAGCACTCGCTATGAGCTGGGCATTGTTGTAAATGTTTTACACGCGGGAATTCGTCCGATCGGCCCAGTCCTGTGGGGCAGGTCTGAGGGACCCCATTTGCACGAGGAAAGAGGCACAGGGTGAGCCGGCAGCGTGCCCGCGGCCACGGGCTCCCACGCGGGGGAGTTGGGCTATAACCCTGGCAGGTCCCCAGAGCCTGTTTCCTCGAATCTGTAATTATAGGCAGGAGAGGGGACGGGAGGCCTGGGGTCTGCCCCCTGGATGGACCTCAGACAGGACAGGAGCGCCGAGCTGCATGCGGCCCTGGGCCCTTGGAGTGAGCTGGCCGTAGGAGCTGGGGTGGGGGTGGGGGTGCGACCTGAGCTGGAGGAAGCTGGGCGCCCAGCTCACAGTAGGGCCTCCCTTGCGTCCCCAGGGGCCATGTCCAGTGAGCCATGTGGCCTGAGTGGCATGTCCCTGGCGCCCGGTGCTCCC
Source organism: Myotis pilosus (assembly GCA_036010255.1). Classification (NCBI taxonomy): domain Eukaryota; kingdom Metazoa; phylum Chordata; class Mammalia; order Chiroptera; family Vespertilionidae; genus Myotis; species Myotis pilosus. The sequence goes on along the minus strand of JASKON010000032.1, from coordinate 4,754,009 downwards.
TTGTGTCCGTCACCGACGGGCCAGGGCGCGGCGGCCGCAGGTCTGCCTCTGAACGAGGCCTTAAATCCATTCCCAGCCCGCGCTCCTGAATTGCTCGTGCGCTTTTACAGTTGCTTGGGGAACTGTAAGTCTGCGTTGCCTGACTCCTGTGTATTTAAATTCTCAGCCATAATGTTATATTAACTCATTTTTTGCAGTTTCCTGGGAGGCCGTGTGTACATTACAGGGCAGTGTGGGAATAGGACTGGCCGGGCACGTGGACAAACACCGCTGTGAGTGTGCCCAGCCCTGGGGGCTGACCGGGGGGCTCCCACCTCCAGGGGTTCCCATGAGAAGCCTTTCTTGCAGCCAGGTGGTCACAGTGCTCGAGTCCCCCCTGAAGTTGCGGGTGCCAGCCTGTGGCTGGTGAACTCTGGATCCCAGCTAGGGATGGCTCCCGAGATGGCTGAGGACTGTGGGTCACATGTTTACCTTCCGTGTCCAAGTATGTCCATCCCTCATCCATCCTAGACTGTGCTGAGTACCTACTGTGCACCCAGCCTGGAGACACAGCGGGGACACAGCTGACCATCCCACCTTCCCGAGACAGTGTGCTGGGGGGGAAGGGGGGTGGACATCTACCTGGCAGGCAGGCAGGGCTAGGGGCTGGGGCTGTGAGGAAGGAAAGGGGGGAGGGGGTGGGAGTGCGGTTGAGGTGGATGGGGGTGGTCATCTTGGGGCCTGTAAGAAGGGCACACAGGGGCAGAGACCTGGAGGAGGTAGGGAGCCGGCCATGTGGCTCTAAGGTGGTCATGGTGGCAGTAGCCTGCTCTGCACATGTTAACTTCTCTAACCCGCATCACACGGCTTGAGGGCCGGCATGCATGGTACAGATGCTGTCCAAAGTCAGGATGCTAAGTGCATCAAACCCCGGCTGCCTGGCTCCATCACCCAAGGTCTCGCCGGTCTCTTCCCCGTCTCTCTGGGAAAAGGGCATTTCAAATGGGAGGAACAGTGCATGCAAAGGCCCAGAGGCCCGATGTGGTTGGAGAGTTTGAGGAACAGCTGTAAGGCCAGTGTGGCCGGAGCAGAGTGACTGGGGTGTCAGCAGACGAGGGGAGGGTGAGGCGTTGAGGAATTGGGGGCTCCCTGTGCTCTCTTGTCCTATTCTTTATGCCCCTAAGATGGAGGGAGGATGGTAATGGGTCAGGTGGGGGAGGGCAGAATTTGTGCAGTAGGACAGGGTCTAGGGGCTCCTGTGGGAGGGATGAGTGAGGGGGGCACTCCTGGGAGGGTCAGGGCTGGGAGAGCCCAGGGGCTGGGGTGGGAAGGAAAGGCCAGGCCAGGGGACCCCAATTGCTTAGCCGTACCTCGGTCCTGCCCTGGGGATCAGAAAACCAGGAGTCCCCAGCTGGCTTCCTCCCTGCCTCAGTTTCTTCATCCAGAAGATAGGGAACCTGATGCTGGGAGGTTACAACTCTGTTTATTGACCACTCGCTCTCTCATTTGATTCTCTGAACTCAAATAGTGTCCCCATTTTACGGGAGGGAACCCAAGGTCAGAAAGGAAATGTCTTGCCCAGAGGAATGCGGTCCCTGCCCCGCTCCACTCATGCCTTCCACGGGGTGGGGTTGGGGCACCTCGAGCCTGGGGCACCGGCAGATGGGCCTGGCTTCAGTCTCCGTGCCTGTGGGGCACCAAGGGCAGGGCCAAAGGGACACCCATTCTAGCCTTTGTTCATGCTGTGCTTGCTGCCTGGACTTCCTTTCCCCCTAGCCAAGTCCTCACCCTTTAAGTCTCAACTCAGGCCAGCACCTCCTCCAGGAAGCCTTCTCTGACTTCTCCCCCAAGAATCACATACCAGCTTGGTGCCCCCATAGCCCTGTGCTCATGTGTGGACTTTACCAGGTGCCTCCACCCAGCCTGGGACTCCCTGCAGCTGGGGCTGGACCCAGCCCTCCCTAACCCCCAGGGCCCTCACAGGGCACGGCAGGGAGCTCCTGTCAGTGAATGCCTGCCGAGCAGAGCTGGGTGCACTTCAGGCCAGGGGCGCGGCCGCGGCCTGTACTTCGCTGGATGAGTGCCACCCTGGCTGATCTCATGGCTCCAGGCCCCAGCTGGCCACCCAAGGGATCACCCAGGCCTGGAGGTGGCCAATGCCTCGTTCTTGAGGCAGCTTCTGAGCAGCAGGCCCTGGGACATTCTGGTGCCATCGAGATCGTGTGTCCTGCCAGACCCTGGATCTCGCAGAGCGAGGCTGGTCACCGGCAGCCTGTGGCCAGAGTCATCCCTCACCCGAAGTCCCCGATGAAGGCTTGGCGGGCAGTGCAAGGGGTCACTGGGTAGAGGGCCCCATGCTGCCCTTCTTACCAGGCCTGAGCCTATTCCCTGGAATCGTCCCCAAATGCCAGCCTCTGTTCTTCCTCTTAATGAGGAAAGCTCCCTTCCCTGCGCCCCTCTTCTTCCAAAATGGATTTACCGTTCCGCTGCACCGAGCCCCCCTCCTCCCTTTCCTCTCAGGCCGCTGAGGGAAGCGGAGGGTGTTATTGTATATTTTAGCCAATTGTTCACTGCATGCCCCAGTCTCTTTGGGGTGGGGCTGGGGGGATGGGGGAGTAAGTAAATTATATATTGAACTCCTAACTGGAGCTGAGGCCTTGTGGTTTCCATGGCAACTGGGCTGGAAATAGCTCGGCGTGACATCAGCACGGTACAGGTATAGCCAGATCCAGCCGTTCCCCAAACAAGTTGGCAAGAAGAGCAAGGGATCCGAGGCTAATTAGCATATGCAAATAAGGCCTGGCAAGCAGGGTGGGGCCTAGGATGCCCCAGCAGGGCCTGTGGCCATGTCCAGGGCCTCTGGCAGGTAAGCAAGCCCCGGGTGATGGTGGTGTCAGGGCCCAGGCCGCCTCTGGCACATGCCCCTGTGCTGCGGCTGGTAGCGGCCTCCAGTGGGGCCCAGGCTGTCTGGGCTGGCCTGCTGGGAGTTTGGCCAATGGGGCTGCCAGGGGCTGGGCGGGTGTGTGTGGCGCGGAGCCGGGATGGTTCCCTGCCTGGGCTCGAGTGGGATCTGGCTCCTCTTGGCTCTCAAGTGTCTTTGCAGCCAGCTACCTAATTGGGCCCTGCTGGCTGGCTGCCATTTTTTCTCTCCAGGTCTGTGAGGGAGGGGTCGCCCTGAGCCCACCTTGGCTCCCCTCCTCTACCTCCAAGCCATGGGAAAAGCCCGCAGACACCCGCCCCTTCCTTCTACTCCACTGCTCCATCCAACACCCCTTTTCCCAGCCAGACCCAACAGAGATGAGAGAGCAGAGTATTCATTTGTGGCCTGACACTGCCCACTGGTCACCTGGCCCCTCTGAGCCTCAGTTTCCACCTGTGAAATGGGAGTGTTTTTCCCCTGCTCACCTCCCTCGCAGGATGGTGAGGGGCTGGCTAGGGAGGTGACAGGCCCCGGGGAAGGGCCTAGTGAGCCTGAAGGGCCAGGCACATTTGCAGGAGGCATAGATTTTCTGTCATCTCTGTTTAAATAGAAGCTCTGTCACCCAGCACCAACCTCCCCCCCCCCCCCCCCCCCAACACACACACTCAGGCGAGACTCAAGAACTTGCAGTAAATTTCTGGGCGAGGTGAAATATCGCCACCTTCATTGTGGTGATTTCCACACGAAGGCTCTTGGCTGAACTGCCGACATTGAGCTGGGCGTGCTCTGTGGCTAAATGAGATAATTTATTCATTTCAGCAAATGTTGAGGGTGTGCGAGAGGGCGGGCGGGAAGGTGGGGATGAGTCAGACGGGGCTGGGCAGAGCACTCCGTCTGCTGGAGGAGGCGCACAGCCCTGTGGCCTCTGCGCCTGGGGACCCGGCTGCCTGGGAAGACTGTCCCGGGGGCAGCCTTTGAGCGACGCCTTCAGGCCGAGTCAGAGGCCACTTGGCCGTGAAAGGGGCAGGGAAGGGCGTCCCAGGGAGAGAAGCAGGTGGCAGCGAGGCTTGGAGATGGGCCAGGACACGGGCACTGGGACAAGGTGATGTTTGGCTGTGACTGGAGTGAAGGGATGGGGGTGACACCAGGGTTCCGCGGGTGCCAGTCCTGGAGGGGCTGGAAGCCAAGGGGTTTGGACATGGCTCAGGAGGCAGTGGGAGCCTCGATGGCACTTGATCAGGGGACTGATGTGATCCGATCCTGGTTTCAGAGTGAAAAGGTTGGCTGGGGGTGGGCCCGCGTGAGGCAGCGCAGGGGGTGTGAGCGACCAGAATGTGAGTTCCCGTCCCCTGAGGAGCCCCTGTAGCCAGGATTGCTCTTTCCAGGAGCAAAGAATCGAGAAAGACACTGTCTTTGGGCCTTGGTTTCCTCATCTGTCAAATGGGGCAATTATTGTTCTAGGTTGTGGGGTCTGTAATTAGCACAGAGGGTGAGCGTTTGTTCTGGGCCCCACAGTCATCTCCTGGGCTCTAGCCGTTACCCCAAATATTCTAAACCGAGAGGACTGGAGAAATGGGCTGGGTTCGGGGTGGGGGGGCTGGGGGTTCACGGTTGTGTCTGGCCTTGGCCCCAGTGTGGCTTTGTGTGCTTGGAGGGAGGCTTTCTGCCTGGGCTGCCCCTGAGGCTCCTGGCAGCCAAGGGGGTCCCTGCCCTCATCACCTCTTCCCCCCTCCTCGCCCCCAAACGTTGCTTCAGCTTACAGTTTCAGCCACTGCTTGTGCCGAGGTTGGGCAGGACCCTGGGACCTGACTCCACCCGGGGGATCGGTGCTGGGTGAATAAAAGGGGTACAGGCAGCAGCTCGCACTCTCACCTGGGTGAGCCAGGCGCCCTGCTTCCCCACAGCCCCTCCCAGGAGTCCCCCCCCCCCCCCCCCCGGCTCTTCCTCTCACCTGAGAATTGCGGGCTCCCAGGGCCTGGGAGCAGCTGGGCTAGGGAAGGGCTGCCCGCCTGGCTGGCTGCTGGCTGCCTGCCGGCCCCGCGGACCCCAGGAGGCCTCGCTGCTGGGATTTGAGCTCCTCTGAGGGCCTGCGTGCGCGGTGGGGAAATCATTTTCTGACAACGCTCATCAATTTTGCTGAGAGCCCGTCGGCGCGCTCCCGCAGCCTGTCCCTCGGCAGCGGCAGCTGGTCTGCGTCAAGCCCCTCCGTGTCCTGATGACAGAAACGATTCGCATCAGGCATCTGCCCCCGAGCGCACGTCCAGAGGGACGGGGTCCAGCCAGTTCCGTGTACGTCCGCGTGTCCTCCAAGTTCATCTTTCGGCCCTTGGGAGAGCGGAGGGGTCTCCTCCCAGTGTTGGGGTGGCCATGCGGGGCCGTTGGTGGGAGAGCCTGGGGCTCGGGAATGGGGCCTCCCTGCTGCCCCATCCACCTCGTTGCAGGCGCTGTTCTAGGGGCAGAGCGGTGAACACACACAGCCCCCGTGTTGCCCCGGGGCGGTGCCATCAGCTGAGAGAGACAGTGCAGGAAGGAGCCTGCCCGGCACAGAGCCCAGGGAGGGGCACTGCAGGCGGAGGGAGCAGCCGTGCCAAGGTCCCGGCGAGGACTAGCTCTGTGTTCACAGCAGAGTGCTGTTCAGGCTGCGTGAATGGCAGGTGCCGGGTCTCATCCAGGGTCAGAGCCAGGGCCCCGACAGCCCCCCAGGCGCCTGCGGGAGCCAGATGCCACCCCCGGAGGAGGAGGCGGTGGTGGGCTGAGGCAGGGAGGGAGCAGGGTTTTGCCTGGTGGAGTTAGATATGGGGGGGCCTTCCAGGAGGCAGGAGCCGCATGGATGAGATGTAGAGGGTGAGGAGAGCACGCCAGTTGGGGCTCTGCTTGCATGTGGGGTCCTCCCTGATGTGGGCGGGGCTCTCAGGGCCCTCGGTCTGCTCACCTACCTGGCCGCGCACTGTAGGCGCCATGGGGTCAGCAGCATCAGGGAGTCCACCCACATCCCAGCAGCGCTTTCCCTCATCACAGGCCTGCTAAGTGCCAGGCACTGCAGAGCTCTGGGCATAAGCCTCATGATGCCACCCATAGGTGGGCATTGCCACCTACGCCTTCAGGTGGTGACGTGGCGGCCCAGGGAAGCTGAGAGGCTTGTACGGGGCCACCTGTGGTGCTGGTGTGAGCCAGGCAGGGAAGTTTGTAAGAACCTGGTTGTCCTGAACGTTCCTGAACAGGGAGCAACAGGAATCAGCCGTGCTCTGGAGTCGCGTGGACGGGGCCCCCGAGGCTGGGGCGTGGAGCGTGTGGACGTGGGCATGGGAGGCTGGGTGCCCCATGCCATCACCTGGTGCTCAGACACGAGAGGGGGGAAGGAGACCCTCTGTGAGCGTCCAGAGATCTGCCACCTCCTGCTTTTCATGGGAGAGCTGATCACGTTGTGTCAGATGAATAGCTCGAGGCTCAGAGCAGGGGTGGGAGGTGATGGGCCTCACAGGGGCGGGGTGGCCGGGCCAGGGCAGCCATGCGTCTGTCTGTCCCCACAGGACACACAATAAGGAATGAACAATAAGAATGGTGCCGTGAACATGTCAGACCCCATTGGTAAGGGCATGGGCACCCATCTTTTCCACTGCGCCTGTGCGGACCCCATTCCCAGGAGGGCCTGGCGGGGCCATGGCTGCATATGGTGTCCCGGTGGCATAGTCCTTGATGCTCTGACCCCAGTCACTTGCCCATTCATCCATCCATGGTGGCACCTCCTAGACACCAGAGAGTCTTTTCTCTGTGGCCCCTGCGCCTGGTAGAGGCCAGCCATACAGTCCACACCCTCTAAGGCCACGCACTTCTGCAAGGTGATTTCAACACCTTACGAGGGACCTTCCCCAATTCTCAATGTCTTCTTCCCGGGCCTTTTGATGGTTGTTAGGAATTTTACCATTAATGAGTCATTCCTTCGGTACCATTATTGCCCTGTCCAAATTCCTCTGCTAAAATGCAAACCCCTAAAGTCTCAGTACCCCCCCCCCCACGCCGGAAGGAGACCCTTCTGAGCCCCAGTTTCTGGGCAGCCCGTGTGCCTGGGAGGCTCAGGCTGTCCTGAGTGGACAGGACTCTGGCTCAGGGACTCGCGGGAGAAGCAGAGAAGAGGCAGGAGGACAGGTGGCAAGTTCCGTGTCCCCGCGGGCGCCTGGGATTCAGACCTGGGCTGAAGGTGTTTTTATTCCTGTTTGCAGGGCAGGGGACGGAGGTCCCAGCAGGTTCCCAGCTAGGAGGGGCAGGGACCAGGACTGGGGTCTCTGTGGCTCCCATCCGTGCCCTTTGCCTGCACCTCACTCCTGCCCAAGCTGTGGCTGTCACCGGCCGGGCCGCAGAGCCCTCCGCACTTCAGAATCTGCTTTGAGCCTTGCAGCCATCCTCTGCAGCACAAACGTCCCCATTTCTCTGATGAGGAAACTGAGGCACGGAGAGGCCAAGGACCTCACCCATGGCCCTCCAGTGAGAGTGTGTGAGAGTCAGAGCACCCCTTCTGACACACCGCCCAGTGCCTCCTCCCATCCCTGCATGGGGGGGTGGGGCCTCGGCCTGGTCTTGGTCCCAGGAGCTGAAGCATTCAGGCAGCCCCTCGCTGCCTCCTCGACCACGTGTCCAGTTACTGGGACGCCCCTTCCCCGCTTGGAGCCTTCTGCAGATGGGAGAGTGGCAGGTCCCCGAGCAGGCAGGGTCCCATCACCCCCACCCCTCTCCTTGCGCTCACGTGTCCATCTTCCTGGGAGCCCTCCGTGGACACTGCTCTGGCCAGCTGTGCCGCTCCTAATTGGTCCCCTCCAGGCTGTATTTTCTCAGGTATTGATGAGCCAGAGTCACCCAAGATGCAGCCAGAAGCTGAGCTAAACTCAAGACGGATGACTCTCCAGCTCATTAATCCGCTGGCGGCCACTCTGCTGGGAGGAGAGGGCGGGCCGCTGGGCGGGCCGGGCTGTGTGAGGGTCCCGGCCTCTCCCGGGACTCAGCGCGGCCTGAAAGCATTGCTCCCTGCCCAGGAATCGGCAGGGTGACCAGGACCTGGCAGCCTTACGTTCTCGGGCTCTTGACCTGGCTGCCCACTGCGCCAGGGGGTCAAACTCAAACTGCTCACCTGTGCCCACAGCCCTGCCCTGTGTGCCATCGTCACGCGGGTCCCCGTCGTCGAGTTCCCGGAGTTCAGGCCGCCGCTTCCTCCCACCGCCGCTCCGCCATGCTCCTTGCCTCCCGGGGCTTTGCCCGTGTCCGCTCTGCCTGGAATGTTCTCTTCCTGCTCTGCCCCCTTCTCTCTGCCGATGCCCTGTTGTTAAGGTCTGGCTGAAACTCCGCTTCTTCAGAGCTCCCCACACCCGGCTGGTTCCTGTTGTTGTCGATGGTCTCAGAGGACCACTCACCTCTCCTGCTGAACACCCCCCCCCCCGCCCCCGGCAGCTGGAGCCGCTGGATTATTTATGAGGTTCTCTGTTACTGTCCGTCACCCCCGCCGGAACAGCAGCTCTGTGGCCCCAGCCACACTCATCTTGTTCCCCACTGTACCCCCAGTACCTGGGACTATACCCCCAGTACCTGGGTCTGTACCCCCAGTACCTGGGACTGTACCCCCCAGTACCTGGGACTGTACCCCCCAGTACCTAGGACTGTACCCCCAGTACCTGGGACATAGTAGGCCCTCAGCAAATGTTGGATGAATGAATATTACACGACTGTTGTCCTAATTTAAGAAGTCTCAGTTTCCCACGGCCGCTAGCATAAAAGCTACACTCCTGAGTGTGGCATTCAAGGCCTGCGAGGTCCGGCTGAAACAACTTCCTGTCTGGAGTTTCCTCCTTGTCTGTTCCCTTTACTTGGTAAACTCCTATCAATCCTTCAAAACCTCAGTAGGCACCACCTTACTTCTGGCTGCCCCAGGCAGGCTTGGTTGTTCTGCCCTCTGCTTCAGCGGCTGCTGGGCACCAGGTCCTGTGCAGGGCCCTGGGGAGACGGGGCTGGGAGGGATGGCGATGACAGTGCGGAGTTAGTGCGGAGTCAGCCCTATAGACAGCATCTCTCAGCATCCTGATGGCGATAAACGCCAAACACGATACCGGCCAGTTTTCTTATTGCATCCTCACCATCACACTGTGGGGTGCTGGTGTTACCCCATTTGACAGAAGATGTGAACAAGGCTCAGAGAGGTGCCATAACTCACCGCTAGCTCAGGAAAAGCTGGAGTGGAACTCCTTGTCACTCGCCCTCTGCTTTCGTTGAGGGGCGTGTGAGGGCTGAGCGGGGCGGGAGGAAGAGCGCACGTTCTCCGGGCTAAGAGGGAACCAGAAGGGCTACTGGCCTTGGGAATGGGGCGGGGAGGGTTGGGTGTGCAGGAGGGTAGAGGGTGGGGAGCTCTTGAATGTGGGGGGCTCAGGAGCCTTGGGGCTGCCCGGGTGGGAAGGGGAGGGGGAGGTGGCGGCTGGGGAGGTGGGCCCGCTGGCAGCACGGTGCCTGCCGGGGCCTGGGATGGATTGAGGCTCCCGCCTGTGGTCTGTGCCTGTGGTCCTGGCATGTGGCCACTGTGGGCTTTGGTTTCTGGCGGCTTCCAGGCTCCCCTGTCCCTGCTTGTCCCTGTTTGCAGTTCCCGCTGCTCCCTCCTGGCTGGCGGAGGGGGCGGGGCCCAGGGAGGGTTTGCTGTCGAGCACCCTTGGGGGAGAAGGTGAGGCTGAGCCCGTGACTGTCCCACTGGGTGCTGGGTCCCTCTGTTACCTGTCGTCTTAGTCACAGAATGCCCTTCCCAGTGCAGATTTGGGCCGCCTCTCTGAGGCTCATCCGTTTCTCACATGGCGCCCCCAGGCCAGCGGTCTGGGCCACCGGGCCCTCCTGTGTCCTGTCAGCCCCCACACCATGTTCTCCTGGGTGCACAGTGGGCGTCCAGCCCACCTCACCCTCACCTCTGCCCCGTAGGGCCGGTGTTACCCCCCGTTTTCAGGGATGGAAACTGAGGCGTGTGATGACCCAGCCAATGAGGTGGAAGCAGGTTTGGGATCCAAGTCAGCTGACTCCACAGTCCTGCTCTTGTCCTAGCAGCCCTGCCAGGGGATCCTCCCTCTCCTAGGCCCCCCTCATCTCTGCTTAGTAAAAACTCAGCGTCCTCCACAGGCCCACTTGGAAGGACCAACCCAGTTCCGGCATGTGACAGAGGCTCAGTCTCCCTCCCTCCCTCCCTCCCTCCCTCCCTCCCTTCCTCCCTCCCTCCCTCCCTCCCTCCCTCCCTCCCTCCCTCCCTCCCTCCCTTCTCTCCGTCCTCCCAGGTGCTCTGTGCCCGCCCTCCACCTCAGGCCCCCTTCTAGGCACAGGGCACCTACACAGAGGTTGATGCCCAGGCGCTGGGGTTGGAGGTCATGGCTTCACCCTCACCAGCTTTGCGACCTCTGATAAACTTCCTCTTTGAACCTTAGTTTCTTCATCTGTAAAATGGGGTGACATTAGTGCAGGTCCCCCGGATTGTCGTTGGGACTGAGTCCCTGTCTGTAAAGTGCAGAGAACAGTACCTGGCATGTAGTAGGCCCTCTCTCCACGTCACATGTTACTGTCTCCCGCCCCAGTTTTCATGGGCCCCCTCCTCCAGGAAGCACTCCCAGATCCTCCAGGTTGCGGAGCGGCTCCGTCCTCTGAGCTCCTGCTCGCTTGCTCCATGTTCCAGCAGAGAGGCCGGAGGGTCAGTGGGTTCCCGGCCTGACTGTCGGCACCTTGGGGGCTGGAGCTGCCCCCCACAGCCCTCTCCACCCTGCCACCAGACCAGGGCTCTGCACGTAATAGACACTTAATACATGTTTATGGAATTGAATTAACGATAAAATGAGATAATGGCCTGGAAGGAGCCTGAGTTGTTAGGAGGGAATGCACAGCGTAAAAACCAGGCATATTTTTTTAAGCAGATTAATCTGGCTTTAACTCATTCTAATAGCCTGCGCCCCTATTGGCCAAGGCCATTATAATAATATATGGCCAGGGCCGTGGCGCTGGAGATAGCGGCGCTTCGGAGTTTGCCTTGTGAGGGATCCCACAGCAGGCTGCCTCCCGCCTTTCCAGGCCGATGGGCCTGCCCAGGGTCACACAGCTGGGGTCGGGGGAGTGTGAGGAGACCACGGCTCAGAGACCATGGGCCGCTGTAAGACACACAGCTAAAGGAACACGGGCTGGTCCACGAGGCCTGGTCTTCCGTGGGGCCGTTCCACTGTGTTGGCTGCGTGGTGCCAGGGCCAGAGGGTCCGGATTCTTATCCGAGGGGCCTCCTCCCTCAGCACCTCACCACCCCCGTGAATTACCTTCCTCACAGATGGGAGGTCAAGTTGAATGCCGCAGGACAGCAGGACGCACAAACCCTAGAGGAGGAGATAAAGCTGGTGTCGGTCGTTCAGACTAGGTCGTTCACACCTTAGTCTGAATTCACGTGCCGGTGAAGGGCTGATCTCTGCGGGAGCTGAAGACCTGTGGGCTATCGGAAAACAGACACCTCTGGCTCCTGTCAGGTTAGTAGGGCCTCCGAGCCCAGAGCCGCGGCTGCAAACTCACCCTTCCTGGCTGTCTGCCGGCTTAGCCCTCAGTCCGGACAGCAGGCCGGCAGTCGGGGAACGTGGTTTGATTACGGAAGAGGCTTGTCCTCCCTCCCAGTCTGGGAGGAGGATAGCCGTGACTTGGCGACTCGGTGCCACTGGTCAGATGCAAGTCGTAGCCACTGCATTGAGTGTCTGTGCGACTGTCCTTCCTCAGCTCATCTCGGGCAGCTCTGCTGTCAACAGATCCCACTGCTGCCACCAAATGGCTTGGGTTGGTACCCAGCCCTGACTTTCCCTCGTTGCCAGCCTCCATTTCCCGATCTGTGAAATGGCTCCAGTGGCCTCATGCCCGTGGCTTTGAAGACTTACTGGGTGAAGGCACCCACACAGCCCCAGGCCAGGGTGAAGCTCCGTTAGCCCCATGCCGCTCATTCTCCCGCCAGCCTATGTGGAACCCAGCCCCTGGGGTGGGAAGATAGCGGGGGGGGGGGGGTGTCTCCTGCTTTTTAATCCATGGGGTTCTTTGGGTCACAAGAGGCCCGCTGACTGCCCAGTGATAAATGGGAATGGAGGGATAAGGAAGCTGGGAATTCCCCAGTTTGGAGGTCCCCGGGAAGGGCCACCTACGTCCCCCGCCCCCCCGCCACCCCCATTGCTTCGCACCTGCCTCCCAGCAGGCAGGTTCCTCAGCTGCTGGCCCAGCCTGGCAGGGCGGCTGCTGCTTTAACCAGCCATCGCGCCTCTTTCCTCGGAAGGAGAAATTGCAGGTGGCAACTCGTAATTTCCCAGGCTTCTCCCTTTCATTAATTTCTCCCTGCAAAATGGAGACTTTCTGCTGAGCCGGGAATTGGCAGCCACGGCGTCTGGGGCCAGCGCGCTCTGGCTGCAGGTGGGGGTGGCTGTGGGGGGCGGCGGCCGCTGTGCTCACACTGTGTGTCGTGCCCCCTCGCCCAGGCCAGAGGTTTATTTCGTGCTCAGATTGGCTTGCCAGGCCCCACTGGGTCTGGAAAATTGGCTTGGTTCACCCTGTGCTTGCTGTTCTGTCCCCAGCGGGAAGGGGAGGAGAGGGGAAGGGAGGGGAGGGGGAGGTGCGGATCTGCCAGGGTCAGCCTTCATGGTCAGTGAGGGGACAGGTCTCGGAGCCCCCAGGGGCACCCCTGCCTCTGTGTCTGATTCCCTGTGGGATAAGCATCTCTCCTGAGAGGCCCTTCCTGCCTCTCAGCCGAGTGCCTGGAGGGCAGGCCCCGCGTGGGGATGGACAAGTGGGGCGTCTGCCCGCATCCACCATCTGGGCCTCAGGGCTCCCAGCCACGGGCAGGCAGATGCACACGTGGCTCAGGGTCACTGGCCGGGGTAGTGAGAGGAGGGGATGGGCAGCCTGGGAGGCCGGGCTCTGGAAGGATGGATGGGGAGGGACAGAGGTTCCCTGGTCCTGGAACAGCATGTGCCAAGCAGCAGGGACTCGATCCATCCGTTCACCCCAAAGATGTCGGTGCGGCCGCTGCTGGGGAATGAGGATGTGGCTGCAGGGCCGAGCCGCGTGTCCATCCAGGCAGGAGTTTGGTCTCTCCCCTGGAACCTGGAGAGGCCTGGGCCGGCCAGTGTGCAGGGTGTTTGGGAGGGGGACGGAGGAGGAATGACGGAGTGGCATGTCCTGGGTTTCTGATCCCAGATAGGTGACCGTGCCATTTTTGAGAAGGGGGCTGGGAGACCCAGGAAGGGGGCACTTTGGGGGGAGGAGGGCCCCACCAAGAGGAAGGAGCAGTCGCTACCTACCTAGTGTGAGGTAGGGAACCGGCCCAGCTCACCACCCAGTTCTCTCCTGCAGCCGGGTCTCGGTGCCGAGGAGCTGGGCTGGCCTTCGCTCGGCTGTGCCTCAGCGCTTGTGGGTCTGCACTGGCCCCGGGGACACACAGGGTGCGCCGTTCAGCTCCTGCTCTCCGTCCTGGGTGACCAGGGAGGGGGTCTGCGGTGTGCCCCGAGCTCCCCACGCTGCGTGGCCTCTGTGGGTCTCTGAGCCTCTGAACCTATGTTCTGGTTCGGGAAGAGCACAAGCCATGGAGACAGACAGACCCCAGGACACGGGCACTGGCAGGACCGAGGGCCAGGGTGGCTGGGGCTCCAGGGGCTCCAGTCCCCAGCCTGGGCGAGGGAGAGGGGCCAGTGCCCACCCCCCTGTATGTGATGTGGGAGAGGGGCCAGTGCCCACCCCCCTGTGTAGGATGTAGAGGGGCCGCTGCCCACCCCCCTGTGTAGGATGTAGAGGGGCCGGTGCCCACCTCCCTGTGTAGGATGTAGAGGGGCCGGTGCCCACCCCCCTGTGTAGGATGTAGAGGGGCCAGTGCCCATCCTCCTGTATAGGATGTGGGAGAGGGGCCAGTGCCCACTCTGGTGTATAGGATGTAGAGGGGTCAGTGCCCATCCTCCTGTATAGGATGTGGGAGAGGGGCCAGTGCCCACCCTGGCGTATAGGATGTGGGTACCCTGGTCCAGTGCCCACCCCGCTGTATAGGACGTGGCTGTGAGCTTCCCTGGGGGAGGCTGATACCGGTTCACATGCCGCCAAGACCCCCGAGGCCGGGGTCCCCGAGGCAAGTCCAGATGTTCAGTGTGGAGGAGTGGACACTAGGCAGCCAATACCTGCCGCTGCTCACCACCCTCAGCAAGGCCCCTGACTCCTGCCTCAGTTTCCCCTGCTATAAAATGGGGTGATTCTGCCCATGTCACAGCGTTGTTGTAAGACTTGAATGTTCATCGGAGGGCCTACCTGGCACGCCGCAGTCTGCTGGGCTGGCTATAATGAGGACAGATGGATCCGTTGCTGGCCCCCCAGGCTGGCAGTGGGTCCAGGGGGGATCTCGGACGGGGCGTCATGGACATAACAAGGGCACAGTGAGTTGTGGGGGCTCTGTGGGGAGTGGGGGGTTGGGGGCAGGAAGGTCCCAGGACCCAGGGTGAGATGTGTGACTCTCCTCCCCAAGCCCAGAGCTCTCTCCCCTGTCAGGCTCCTGACCCAGGGCCCAGCCCCACCTGGAAGCCGGGCCCCACCCGCCCCTGCCTGGCCTCCCCTCTTCCCCCCACACGTTGGGCTCCACCTGCCTCTCCCCATTCCGCATTTGGTTTCGGAATTCTGGGCGGCATGGAGCGCAGCTTTGATCTCCTGGGAGGGAGGGCTGGGCAGTGAGCTGGCGGGAGCTGGCTGTAGATTTCCTCTGTAATGGGGTATTAAGTAGACAACCCAGATGGGGATCTTGCCCGAGGGGGTGGGGTGCAGCCTGCTTTGTATCAGCCTGAAATATGGCTCCATCGCTGCCAAACCTCAAAGGACGCTACCTTGGGGCTGGCCAGGAACCAGCTTTGATGTTCTTGCAGGGGGACCGGCTGGTCTTCCCTGGCACTGCCGGCCTTGGCCCCAGCTGGACTGGAATGTGGTCTGCCAGGCCCGGGGAGAGGGGCCTCTCCTCCCTCCCCCCTCCCTCCCCCTTTCCCTCCTCCCTCCCCCCCTCTTCCGCACCCCTTTCCCTTCTCTTTCCTCCCCCTTCTCCTTCTCCACACTCCCTCCTCCTCACAGTTCCCGCCCTGCCTTCCCCACCCAGGCTCCCCTCTTCCTTGTCCTCCTGCCTTTGGCCTGAGCCTCGTCCACCACGCTGTGCGTGCCTCTCACCCACTCACCCACGGGCCAGGAGGCTGGCTGTGCGGGGAGGGGGCAAAGGTGTGGACGGGACCAGGCAGCCTGGGGCTGGATCCCAGTTCTCCTGCTTAGCAGCAAGTTACGCAAATTCTCTGTGCAGCCCGGCCCTCGTCTGGAACATGGGGAGGCACAGCTGCCTGAGGAGCTGTCTGCAGGTTCAGTGAGTAACTGTGCAAGGTGCTTGGCTTTCTGCTCTGCTCCGAGCAAGCACTCTGAGCTGCTTCTGTGTGAGCCAGGGCGTGGGCTGGACCCCGGACCCCCTGAGCCCAGTTTCCTCCTCTACAACAGTGTGACTAACCCCTCCCCCCGCCCCCCAGGGTGAGCTGGTGAGGATAAAAGAGATCGGTATTCCCGGCTGGCGTGGCTCAGTGGCTGAGTGTCACCCTATGAGCCAGGAGGTCATGGTTTGATTCCCAGTCAGGGCACATGCCCCGGTTGAGGCTCGATCCCAGTGTGGGGTGGGCAGGAGGTAGCTGATCCATGATTCTCTCTCATGGATGTTTCTATCTCTCTCTTCCTCTCTGAAGTCAATAAAAATATACTAGTATTTTTAAAAAATGCCGGGACTGGAGGGTGCTGTGTGCTCTGTGGTGTATGCTGGGGAGCCTGGGGGAGCCTGGCTGGACAAGGCCATGGGCGATGCCAGTTTCCTCCCTTCCTTTTTCCTTTCCTTCTCCCCCTCCCTCCCCCCGCCCCCCAGGAGACAGGAATCCCACCTGGGAGCAGAGGGCAGCGCCTGCTTTGCCTCGATGGCTGGTGACCTTGGAAATGGCCTCTCCTGGCCTCGGTTTCGCCATCTGTAAAGGGAATGGGAGTGGCTGGGGGTGGGGTGGAGCTCCTTGAGGATGGAGATGGGGCTCAGGAGCCCCACTCCCCCCCATACCTGCCCAGGGCTGGGCACATGATGGAGGACAGGGTGCCGGGGTGAAGACAGCGCCTGGTGGCTTTCCCTCAGCCCCCACCCTGAGGGGTCCATGGCCAAGACTGAGGGAGGAGGCCACCCACTCCCTGACCCTCTCCCCCGAGACCTTGAGCAGCCCCTTGGGGGAGCAGCCCTTCCACAGACCCCGGCTGTGGCCTCCCCCAGCCTTAGGGCAGCCCTGGCCTCTGTCTCCTCACTTGGAAAAGGTGGGCGTTATTCAGCGGCATGGAGGCTTCTGCTCAGTGAGGGGTACCTCCCAGCTCCCCCTTTCCCCGCTGTCCCCGCAGCCGCCCCTCAGATGCCAGCTCCTGGGTCAGGGGTCGGCACCGGGCCAGGGCCATTGCAGGGTTACCCCTGGGCCCCCAGCAGCTCCTCTCCCAGGGCCCTTCCCTGGGGGCTCAGGGTGAGGGACTTGTCGCTGGGGGCCCTGACCAGAGGCTGGGCCTGTCCACCTGAGTCTTGCTCACACCAGCCCATGCGGCCCACCAGCCAAGGGGCTCTGCACCCTGGGAAGTTCTTCCTTGGCTGGAACTGAACTCCGTCTGCGGGTTCTGCAGGTAGAAAAGGGGCTTCCGTTTTTATCTTCCCTCCCCCCTCCCCTCTGCCCACACCTGGGCCTGAACCACCTCCTGCTTAGAGCACCTGCTGTCCCCCCCCCCCTGCCCGCCTGTGCGCAGTCCTGGGAGCAGCCTCTCCAGCCCTCACCTTGCAGGGGTTCCTACTCAGAGGGGCCAGGTCAGCTCAGGCCAAGACCCCTGCCCTGCCTGAGGCCCTCTCCTGGTGGTGGTCACATTTGCCCCCCTCCCCATACCCCCAGGGGGGCAGGCATCTCCTCTGTCTGCAGGGCCTGGCACAGAGCGGGTGCTCAGCAAGTACTTGTCAAGTGCACAGTGAAGGAGCGGCTCCAGGTCTGAGCTGCCTCTCCCTGTCAGACACCTCCAGGGCCTGGCTCCCTGTTCCCTGCAGATAGGGGGCCGGGCTCTGAGTGTGGTTTTCAGGGCTCCCCACATCACCCCACCCAGCCTTCCCTCAGCCACCAGTGCCATCTACTCTCCTTCCTACCCTGGTGAATGCAGATGCTCTGTTCTCCCAAAATTCTCTGTCCCCTGCCCTGGGGCACCCCGTGGGGAGACCCCCACAGAGGCAGCTGCTCCCTCCGTGGAAGGCCCACCTCTCTGCCCCTGTCCTGGTCTGATTGGTGAGTGGGGCCCAGGCAAGCCCGGTGGCCAGGGAATGAATGGGTGAGAGCATGACTGACTGTGTGCTGAGGCGGGGCCTTAGGGAGTGGAGGGCTCGGTGGGCGGGGACAGTGGGCTGAGTGAAGGCGGGGTTACCCTCCCCTGTCACTACCCTCTTCCCCACCACGGCCCTGCCTGCCCCTGGGGCTCCGGGACCCCCCCACTGCCCAGCCTGCTTGTCCCGGCACCTCCAGCCTGGGAGTCCAGAGATCTTCAGGTTCTAGCCCTTCCCCTGGGGCCCATCATGTGACTTAAGCCCCTTTCCTCTTGGGCCTCAGTTTCCCCAGCTGTGATACAGGTAGGTCGGAGCCCCTCGGACCCAGGTCCTGGACCCCAATCGGGACGTGCTCTCTGTGACCCGTGTGGTTTTTTCTTTTCTTTTCGTTGTTTTTTTAATTTTTTCATTCGAGCCAATATTGAAAAGAGGAAGCGTTCACATAAAATCCAGATTTCCGGCTTCTCTTGATAAGGGCCGGCTGGTCCTGCCACAGGCCTCACACCAGCTGCTCCGAGTGGCTGGGTGGTCCCCTCCTGGCCACCCGCCCGGGGCTGACCGGCTGACCGGCGGCCTCTGCTGCCCTGACAGGCTGCTGGGCGGGCAAGGGCTGCAAACCTGCCTGGATAGGAAGCGGCCGCCCCCCCACCCCTAATATTGCAGGCAGTCCGCCTCATTTCAAAATCCTCTCAGCAGCCCCAGGCCCGGCGGCTTCTCCCAGCGAAGGAACGAGCCCTGCGCACGTGACCGCTCTGCGGAGGGGAAGGAAGCTTTGATGTTGCCTGTTTCAGAGCGCCCCTCCCCCTCCTCCATTCTCCCCCTCCCTCCCTTCCCTGCTTTCCCTCCTCTCCTCCCCCGTCCTCCCTTTTCCCCTTCATTCCCCCTCCTACCTCCTTCTCTCTTCTCCCCTCCTCTTCCCCCCACTTCCTGCTCCCTTTTCTCTCTTCTCCCCTCTCCCCTCCCCCTCCTCCTCCCCTTCCCCCTCCCCCTCCCCCTCTCCCTCCACTTCCACCTCTGCTGTTCTCTCCCCCTCCTCTGGGTACCTGCTGATTGCCCTGTAATCCTGACATCACCTGCCTGGTGACAGGCCTGGCCTGGTCACCCCAGGGGGTTGAACCTGGGGGGAGCTGCTGTGGGGGAGGGAAGCAGAGGTTGGCCAGTCGCTGGCTGGAGAGAAAAGGAAGAGAGGTTACTGGTGGCCAATGGTCGCGTCCACTGTGTCCTCTGTGGATAAACTCTCACCTCGTTCCTGGGTGACGCCTCTGCGGTCTCAAGGCCGAGGCTGCCTAGTTCAGGGCTGCAGCCTTCGTCTCCTGGGGGTAAACTGAGGCCTAGGGCATTGAAGGCCCCCTGGGAGAAGGGAGGGGGAGGGAGGAGATCAGGGGTGTAGGAGTGGGCAGTGCAGAGAGCAGAGGGGTGCAGGCCGGAGGCTGTGAGGGCGGAAATGGGGAATGCTGGGGTCACCTGGGCGGGCTGGACCCCTCAGTGCCCCACCCACAGCAGGGACCCTCCCTGCCCTCCTGCTGTTGCCCCATTTGTGGGGGAGTGAGTATTTCCTGGTTTCTCCAGTCTATGGCCCTTGGGCCTTGCCATTGGCCCACTGGCCCCTCCCGTCCCTCCCAAGCCTTCTAAAGGCTGAATGCCCATGCTGGCATCCAGGTCTGCCTGGGGACTTCTCCCAGCCCCCATCCCTCCCCCTCAGCCCCAAGGGTGGGCAGAGGGTGTGGGCACCCGTGCTGTCAGATTCACACACCAGCAGGGGCCTCCGCTGTGGGGCAGACGTGGAGTCCAGGGCGCTGGGCTGGCTGGTGCTGGACTGGCCTGAGGAGGGTGCTGTGTGTGTGTGTGTGTGTGTGTGTGTGTGTGTGTGTGTGTGTGTTTGGCGGGGGGAGGGGGGTGGGGAGGGGGAGGGCCGGCAGCCGCCAGCCCCCAGACTCTGGCCTGTCCCTGCTCTACTTTCTGTGGTTAAATTTGTTCTCCTGGCAGCCATGCCCATGAAAGGCCAGTGGGGAGACGGAAGGAATTAGGGCAAAACTGTAATTGTGCCAGCCGGCCAGTAGGCCCCACTGGGTGCCCAGCCCTCGCAGGGCGGTGAGGGTGTCACACCCTGCTCCATCGCCGCACCCAGGAGGAGCCCAGGCTCTGAGAGGTGCTGAGACGCACACAGGCACACAGCAGGGCTGGAGCCAGGCCTCC
Organism: Myotis pilosus; assembly: GCA_036010255.1. Taxonomy (NCBI): domain Eukaryota; kingdom Metazoa; phylum Chordata; class Mammalia; order Chiroptera; family Vespertilionidae; genus Myotis; species Myotis pilosus. The sequence goes on along the minus strand of JASKON010000032.1, from coordinate 4,734,531 downwards.
TCTGCCACCCCCGCCCTGACCCAGGTCAGGGCGCCTTTTGGTGTCTGGGCAGGAGGCAGGGGGCAGGCTTCAGTGACATCAAAGGGGCTTTAGCAGTTTCTGCCCGCCCTCCCCTCCCGTGTGGAGCCTGCATCTGCCCGGTTTCCTTCCTCTTAGTCAGCACCACGCCTGTCTCCTGGTGCCTCTCCTCTGCACGGCTGCTCTCCCATGCCTCCCCTGCACCTGGCAAATCCAGCCCTCCTCCCCTCTCTCCAGACCACCTCTGCCACCCATACTGTCCGCCCTCACTCCTTCCCCTGCTCCACTCTGGGAGCTGAGCCAGTGGCTCTGAGCTGAGTGTGTGTCACACACACATCACCACCACCAGGGGTTAGGGAACCTGGGAATGGGAGTCCTGTGGGGGCCTCAGGACCCTGGTTTGCACCCTAATGACTGTGTGACCCTGGGTGAGTCACTGTCCCTCTCTGGGTGTGTGGGAAGTGGGGTCAATGGCAATACCTTTTCCCCCACAGGTTTGCTTTGAATTGAGTGAGACTAGAAATAGTGTTTGTTTTTATCTGTTTGTAAAGCCACCAGCACTTTGTACAAATGTGAGCAGCTGGGTGAGGGTCATCCTTGCACCACTGCCCAGCCCTGAACCTGGCACATGCTTACACGGCTTGCTCTGCCCTTCCTGTGAGATCTGAACCAGGAATGCTGGGCCCTGCCTGATGGTTCTGGCCGGTGGGGGGACAGAGACCCGTCTTTCCCTGGACCCAGGGGCAAGAGAGATGCACACAGGCCCTGGCCAGTAGCTCAGTTGGTTGGAGCATCTTCCTGTACACCAGTAAGTGGCGGGTTTGATTCCCGATCAGGGCACATACCTGGGTTGCGGGTTCAATCCCTGGTGGGGGCACATACAGAAAGCAGCTGGTCAGTTTCTCTCTCCCTCTCCCTCTCTCTGTCTCTCCCTCTCTCCCTCTCTCTCCTTTCCTTTCTAAAAAATCAATAAAATCTTTTAAAAGAGAGAGAGACCCACACAGGACATGGGTCTGCACACATTTGAGCTCCTTGGCCCGTGGAGGCTGTCGGGAGGCTTGTTCCTGTCGACCGTGAGTAGGGGTGGGAGAGGCTGGCCTGCGTCTCAAGGTCCTGTTGTGGGGTTTCACGGTTGGCCCTGGGAACTGCCCCTCCTCACTGCCTGGCCCTCTGGCCCAGCTGCACCACAGAGGGGCCCAGGAGGCTGTGGGGGTGGGGCAGGCAGGCGGAGGCTCTGATGAGGTGGACCTCCATCTCCTGGGGCCATGGCTGTAGCTGGATGGATATGACCCCGACCACAACACCCCCTCCCCCCCCCGCACCCGCCATCTTCAGGCACATGTCCTCTGCCCAGGCCTGTTTCTCTGGTCAGCTCTGCAGTGTGGTCTCTGATTGCCCGGAGCCCCCTGGCTGGGCTGTCCAGGGTGGGCACCTAGGCCTGCCTGAGCCAGTGCAGGGGCGCGGGTGGGACAGGTCCGGAAGCCTGAATTACACTTGGGAGTCCTCCTGCTTCCCCGGGCGCGCTGCTGCACTGTGCTCAGCGCCACATCTGCACAGGGAGGGCAGCAATCGCACGCCCTCGGGAGGAGTCAGTGCAGTAGCACATAGCACCTGGCACGGACCGAGTGCTTGCTAAATGTCAGCTGTGGTTGTTGCTGTTTTTATTATTATTTGACTTGAAAATTCCCCCTGCTCTGTGTGCTGCTTCTACTCCAGTGAAAGGCTGAGCAGAATAAACGGGGATGAGGCCTCCTGGGCCCCTCCCAGCAAGGTTACGTACGTCCCTGGGCCTTGCTTGGGGCTGGATCCCTTGTAGCTTTGGCAGTGAGAAACTTGGCCCTGTCCCGGTGGCCTGGCCAGGGCTCCATTCAGGGGTGGGGGTCTTGGACCCGCCTGGCCTGCCTCCCAGCTGACAGCTCAGGCACTGTGAGCTGGCTGCCAGCCAAGCTGCCTCCTCTCTCTGCTGGCTGGCATCCCGGGCCCACTGCCAGGGGGCCGGCTGGTGGGCAGCAGCTCGAATGCCGCAGGGCTGTGATCCCAGCCAGGAGGCTCAAGGCAGGGCCGGGTGTGGGGGCTTCCAGCCGCCCCCCCATGCCCCGCCCAGTGTCCCCCAGGAGCCAGGCACAGCTGTGCTGGCTCTCAGCACTGCCCCCAGGTTGGCACCTGTGCAGAGCTGGGGAGAGCAGATTCGCAGAGGCTGCAGCAAGATGCACAGCCAGGCAGTGGGTCCCCGGGACAGTGCTGAGCCTCTGCAGCCTCTACTTCCCCATCTAGAAAATGGAGCCAGTTATGCCTCCGTGGCCTGTCTTACAGGTCAGACATGTCGCCAGCGCTCACTGAGTGCCCACGTGTCCAGGGCTGTGCCGGGGGCAAAGGATGCAGCGTCCAGTTAGCGGTGGCCTGGCAGGGGGATAGGTTGATGATGGTGGTGGTGATGTTGCTAGGCAACACCAAGCACTCGCCAGGCACTGTTCTGAGTGCCCTACAAATAGGGGACTTACCCATTTTACAGACCAGGAAACAGATTCAGAGAAGTTCATACAGCGAGGAGGTGGCGGAGGCAGGATTTGAACCCCAGCAAACTGGCTTCGGAGTCCAGACCTCAGTGGGGTCGAGGGTCTGAGTGTAGACGGCGGCCTGTAACTCGTGGGGTGCTGGTCATTTCTCCTGGAGCCCAGGAGGCTGGCTAAGGAGGGGAGAGAGGTGTGGGTGGATGTGCGGGTTGGGGCTGCGGCTGGGAACTCGAGGAAGGCTTCTCTGAGGAGGTGTTCCTCCGTCTGTGACCTGAGTGACACGCGCCAGTTCTATAAAAACATAGGGAAGTGCGTTCCAGGGAGAGGGAACAGCCAGGGCGAAGGTGCTGAGGCAGGAGCGGCTTGGCAGGTTGGAAGGAGCAGAAGGAAGGCACCTGGTTCAGCGGGTGTAGAGTGGGTGAGGCCCAGGCGGGCAGGCGGGCTCCCAGGGGGTGGGAGGAGTTGGGGTTCCTCTGGGGCAGAGGCAGCCAGGCGCGTAGCTTCAGGTGTTACTGTCTCCCTGAGTCGGTGAGGGAGCGCGTGGGCCAGGGTGAGGAGTCCGGCTGGAGGGCTGGGCCTTCCTGCAGTGCCTTCCCCTCCCCCGTCCTCTCCCTGGGTGCAGGGGGGCTCGGCAGGGGTGTCTGAGTCCCCTGGGGCAGCCTCCGATGGCCAGTACAGCTCGCTGCTTGGAAACCACCGCACACCATCAGACCCTTTCCCGAGTCCATCCCGTGCCCTCAGACCCTCCATTCAGCCAGGCCCCTGGTTCGTTTCCTGCTGCGGGCAGCCAGGCACCTGCCTGACACCAAGGGTAACTGGGCAGTCAGGCGTGGCTGTGTGACCGCGGCGTGCCCCTGCCCCCCTCTGAGCCTCATTGTCCTCACCTGTATGGTGGGGACATCGGCTTCCACCTTGAGGCTTAAATGAGATCATCTCCCTCTAGTCCCTGCTGGGACTAGCCTGGCCTCCGTCAGTGGCCGCTGTTGCCACTAGGAATCCTAAATCCTGTGACCGCCAGGACCAGCACCCTGGACAGCAGCGGCCTGGCCCTGCCCTCTCCCGGAGCTGGAAGGCACGCTGGCTTCCCTGCCTCAGCCCTGCTGACCGCCATCAACCTTCCCGGCCTCCCTCCTGCTCCCGGAGTCTTAAGTCTTCAGCACAGCCTGGTAATTAAAACCCTTCAAGGGGGACTTTATTGAGTTAGCATTAGTTATTTTGTCAGGCCGGGAGAGCGAGAGAATTATCTGTCCTCCGGGAGAGGGGGCTGGGTGGGGGCGTGGGCTGAGATTGGCAGGTGCCGCCGGAGCGTGCACAGCGTCTGTGCCGCCTTGCTGCACCGCACTGCGGGCCCTGCGAGCCCCTCGCGGCGGGCGGGATGCTGGCGGGCGGTGGCTCCCCACCGTCCCCCCTCCCTGGCCTAGGCTTTCTTGTTTTGCTTTTTAATATATATTTTTATTGATTTCAGAGAAGAAAGGAGAGGGAGAGAGAGGTAGACACATCAATGATGAGAGAGAATCATTGATCGCCTGCCTCCTGCAGGCCCCGCTAGGGATCGAGCCCACCACCCGGGCATGTGCCCTTGACCGGAATCGAAGCCGGGACCCTTCAGTCCCCAGGCTGACGCTCTATCCACTGAGCCACACCAGCTATGGGTGTCCTAGGTTTCCAAAGCGAGACCTTGCCAGGGCCCAAGATGACTGCAGGCTCAGGGAGGCAGGGGGCGCTTTTTTTCCTGACCTGGGGCTTAGAGTTTGGAGCCACGCTATCCTGGGGCTGGGGCTGGGGCTGGCCACTGGGCTGGTTCAAGGTGCTCAGGCCTCCCCCTGCCCACCCCTTTCCTTATCCTGAAAGAACCCACTCACAGAGGCAGGCCAGGCACACCGGGCACCTGGAGCCCCATGACCTTGGGCAAGCCCTGCCACCTGCCAGCCTCAGATGCTCGCCTGCAGTGAGAAGTCCCTCCCTCTCCACTGTCTTGAGTGATAAAGGAGGTAGCTGTGAATTCCCTTGTCCAGGCAAGGACCTGTTTCAATTTCCCTGGGTCTCTTTAAAGGCCCAGCCCTAGAGAGGGACCCAACTCTTACCCCTTCTGTGTGTTACGCACTCGCACCCGGAGGTAACTCATCGCGCGAATCCTCACCATCACCTGGGAGTAGGGGCGGCCAGTCCGTGTTTGGGATGAGCAGGCTGAGGCTTGGAGCAGGGGGCGGTTTGCTCAGGTTCTCAGCCAGGAGCGGGGAGGCTGGGCCCAGCCCTGGCCTGGCCCCTGCTGGAGGGGCTGGAAGCCAGCCCTTTCAGCGGAATCTCTCTCGGGGAGGGAAGGAAGTGCCGGGAGACCTGTGGTTCACCCAGGCTTCTGCCCTGCTCTGCCTTCTCCAGCGCCAGGTCGATGAAAGGCCCAGGGGCATTCAGAACTCCCCTGGGGTTGGACCTGCACTGAGACCGTCCACAGGCACAGGCATCCAGAGGACAGAGGACAGAGGGCAAGGAGGGGCGGGGAGGGGCTGACCTGGAATGGGACCAGCCGGGGGTCAGACCTGGGCCCATCTCCCTCAGAAAAGCTCTGTGTCTCACGTGCGGCCCTTTGCAGCTCACACAGGCCTCCTTGTCCTGTAGGCTGCTGCCAGCACCCCCTCCTCCAGGAAGCCTTCTGGCGTTCTCCCAGGTTGACTTCTGCCCACTCTCCTGAGTTCCCATGGCTCACCTTGGTTAGCTGACACACTGGGATGTCATCTCCTTGAGTGCGGGGCTGGGCCCCGGCTTGTCCCCCAGTCTCTCGGGGTGTCTGCTGGGTCTTAGGTCTGCCTGAGGTTTCTCATTTAAGTGAGTCCAAGGCATGGATCTGTATCCTGGTCCCTGTGTGCGTGTTCCCCTGCGTGTGTGTTCCCCTGTGTGCGTGTTCCCGTGTGCGTGTTCCCGTGTGCGTGTTCTGATAGGGAGTGAGTGGCACAGCCTATCGAGGGCAGGGCACTGAACACCCAGGTGCAGATCTGGGAGCTATAAAAGCTGCCTCCTGCTTCCTATGGGACCTGGGTGAGCTCCCTCCTTGGGTCCCGCCCGGTGTGATTGTGGGCTGAGAGCCCAGCCTGTAGGAGACCCACGAGCTTGTTTCTGACTGTGCTTTGTCTCCAGGCCTCAGTTTCCTGATCTGAGGAATAGGTTTCCTTGGCTTTCTAATGCCTGTAAGACTTACGTGAGGGGGTGGGGGTGAGAGCCACCTGGCACCTGCCAGTCAGACATCTCAGGTCAATGGGGACAGGGTAGGCAACTGGACAGGTGCTGGCTGCTGGGGGGGAGGCCAGGGGTTTGAACTACGTCACTCACCTCTGTGGGTTAAACCTTGATTCTTTTCATCCGTCTGTGCCAGAAAAGCATTGGGGTGAGCCCCAAGCCTCATGCAGCCCCCTCTGGCTCACTGTGTTAAGCTAGACAGACCCACCTTTCTGGTGTTCTCACCAGCTTTGCCTCTCAGCCAAGCCAGGAGTCAGGAAACCCGAGTTCAAGAGACCCCTTCCTCACTGTCCCCTGGCCCCAGCCCTGCCCTTGCCTGGCCTGGACCGCCGGACCAGGGCCCAGCTCAGCCCACCTGGATCTACACCAGGCCTGGGCCCGTCACACCCGGCGAACCATCCCACTGTGCCACACCCTTCCTGTGCTCATGTGATCCCCCACCCGGAGGCTGCCTGCACTGCACCACCCACAAAACTACTCTCGCCCCATCTCTCCGCTCTGGCCCAGACTCCAGTGTAGGATCCTCTCTCCTCAGCGACTGCCTTCTCTGGGAAGCTCTCGCTTACCTCCAAGGCCATGGGGTAGGTTCCCTTCCCTGGGGCTCAGGCTGGACTGCCATGGGTCTACTTATTTTTCTTCCCACTGGACTGAGTTCCTTGAGCAATCCTATGCGTTTCTGGCACCCTGGGCCTGGCACACATTAGGTGCTCAATAACTGCTTTTGCTGGTTGGACAGGTTCTGGTGCCGGAAGGACATTAAGGTCATTTCAGAGGAGAGGAGATGGAGTCCCAGAGAAGAGAGGGACCGGGATTCAAATCCTGACCGCCTGGGACCGATCTGACTGGGCCCTTTACCCCGCCTTTCTGTGCCTCAGTTTCCTTATCTGCAAACTGGTGTGTTAAAGTTGCCTCCTGTGGTTGTGCTGAGCCTGAACCAGGACAAGAGGGGCACTTTGCAAAGCCCCTGAAGATGTGACTCTTCCCAGCGCTGTTCTAGGAAACTCAGGGTCAAGACGGGCAGGAGGCTGGTGTCTACTTTGAATTGCAGGGAGCTCTCTGAGGCAGGCCGGCACCTCGTCCCCAGGCCCAGCAGCCGGCACTTCAGCTGGAGCCTGTGGGCGTGGACAGGGCACCGTCTGCTCAGGGCCCTCCCGAAGCTAGAAGCCACCCACCGGCCTGCCCTGGGCCCCCCTTATTAGTGGCCACACAATGGGAGAGGGTCCCGTAACGATGCTAAGCAAGGGTTCAGAGTTCCCACCTCTGAACCTGCCCTCCCCTGCCCTGGCCAGGCCCACAGCAGAGCCCACCTTCCTCCACCTCCGCTGCTCACGTTTTTATATTTTGAGCAGATGAAAGACTTCCATTCCTTTTTGTGTTTTCTTTTTTTTTAGGGGTGGGGGGAGCGGGGCTGGGGTGAGCTGGTCCCTGGCTGCCTGATTCCTCAAAGCTCTGTTATGCTGCGAGGACATCAGAGGGCTGTGCATGTGGCTTCGCAGGGCCCCTGAGCCTCTGCAGGTTGGGGCAGGACTGGGAGGAGGGAGGGAGCGTGGGGCGACCCTCACCATAGGCAGGAGCCACCTCCCAGGGGGGCTGATGTTAAAACATCGGCCAGGCCTTGGGGCTGCTGCTTCCCACCCCCGGGAGGGGCTCTGCCTGCTGCTGGCCCCCGGCCCGGTCCCCACGCAGCAGCCCGGCGGTGCAGGGGGCGCATGCGTGCGGCGGGAGTGCGCGGCTGTGGAGAATTAATATTCCTGGAACATCGCCCCGGCCGCCTGCACACGCCGAGGAGAATATTACGGCGATTAGCGGTGGGAGTTCGGCCTGCGCGCAGTATCTGGATGGAGAATTCGCTGTGATTAATCTGGCGCTAAGTAGCAGCCTCCGGGGTCCGCGGCTCTGGCATGTTTGGAATGGGAAAGAGCTCGGGAGCGAAGCGAGTCTTCGGGGGCTCTTTGGGGGCCTGCCAGGGCGGCAGCTGTGCCTGGGGTGGGCTGCAGGGCCCCGATGGCCTCAGCGGGGAGATCACCCTGTTTGCGGCCATTGGCGGGCTGCCCACGGATAAAAGTGTGTTTGGTACAGAATCTCAGCCCACCGACACTCCCCCTGCCCCCAACACCAGGCCGTTCTCTCCCTTTCGCCTCCTGCATTCAGTGTCATAGACCCATGTTCAAATTGGGGCTTGAATGCACTCCCTGCCACCTTTCTGAGCCTCAGTTTCCTCATCTGTACAATGGGACGCATGATTACTGCGCTGTCCCCTCAGGGAAGAATAACTACCTTTATTCCCACTTTATGGGGCAGGTAACTGAGGCTGGAGCATTTGCACGGCCAGGGAGTGGCGCCGTGCTATGCAGATGTTGGGGGTTATTATTAATAATTCTACCAATAACCTGCTTTCAGCAGCCATCCCATTCCTCCCACTTGGGCTCTTTGGGGGCACAGCAGGGCATGTCGGAACCTCCCGGAGCGTGTTGAGGGGAAGCGGCGCAGGGAGAGCACGGCTTATCTTACAGCTCTGAGTTTATGGCCCCGTCTGTCCAATGGGTGTAAAAGCCCCCCTCACTGAAGTGGATCTCGGTTGTGAGATCTGTTGTCTGGGCTGTTGGCAAACTAACTTAGGGCACTGGCGGAGGTGACATGAAGACGGTGGTGGCGTGGGCCAGGGGACACCTGCCTGGCCCTGCTTCCTGTCCTCGGCCCGGTCTTCCAGCCTCGTCAGAGGGACACACCCAGTACCAGGGCAGGGAGGGAGCTTGCCGCTCTCACTCGCTGCTAGAGGACACGCAGGACCAGAGATGGAGCGGACCCGCCCTGGGCTGCACGGATGTGGCCATGTTCAGGGGGATTACAGTCTTTGCAACCAGGCAGTGTTGACCTTGGACAAGTCTTCCTTTCTCTGAGCCTCCCTTTCCTCATCTGGGGAGTGGAACAGTCATGCCAGCATTTTGGGTCGAACAGCGTTATGGGCCTGGCACAGAGCAGGCGCTCTGCTGTTCGCAGAAGGCGGAGGTCTGTGGGAGCCACCGGGGCAGGCTGAACGGGTGCCCAGGGGCCAGACTTGTTGAAAGCTCTGGTGGCAGGAGTCCACCGTGGCACTTTTTCACTCCGTTGCTTCAAGCCCCATGTACTGAACATGCCCAAATCTGATTTGCAGGATTGTTTATTATTATTCTTGCCAGTGAGGCCTCAGACCTCCATGGACTCACCATTCTGCCCAGAAATTGATACTGGATCAATCGTCCTCACTTTCCCTTTCCGAAGCCGGTGACATAATGGCCCTTGAAAGAGGATTGGTTTGTGGCTTCCCAGCAGTACAGTGGTCTGTGGTCTCGGGCAGCTAAATTTGAAACTGGGCTTTTTAGGAGGCGGGTTTTCGTGAGCTCTGAAAGGGCTGGGCACAGTGCAAGGCGGCGGGGGTCACGCACAGGCGGGTGGGCTCCGTGGGGTTGGCTGTGCATTCACGGTTGACCCGTCGAGGCTTGAAGTGATGAGAACTGAAATGCATACCTTTGAATGAATGCATGCACGCTTGGTTGGGGGTGTGGGGTGCATGCATGCATGATGGGAGGGAGGGGTACCGGCTACGATGAGAAGCAGGAGAGTGTGTTGGTTAAAAGTCGAAGCTCTGGGGCTAGACAGCCTGAGGTTGAAACCTGGCTATTCTCTTCATTGTGTGACTCAGTTTAGTTCTCTGGGCCTCAGTTTGCTCATCTGTAAAATGGGAGTAACAGCAGTCCCTCACCATCCTCCTAAGAAGCGAAGATGGGGTGCACACAGTAAATACTACCTGCGTACCATTAACTGATACTATTGCAGTTCTGAAAAGAATCCTGGCCCAGGGGTTCCAGGGCTAAGCGTAGGCCTTGGCTCCGCCACTGACCCACCATGTGATCTTGGGCAAGTCCCTTCCTCTCTTTGGGCCTCAGTTTCCATGTCTGTAGAATGGCCGGGCCAGAGATTCTAGCTTCCCTCCTAGATCGGTTGTTCTGGTCTCTGTGTTGCTGGCCTTCAACATGCCTAGCACGGAGGCTTCATGGAGCCTCCAGGACAGCCATCACGCTACCCAAAACCAGGCTCATCTCCACCCCGGTGTGTCTGAGTCGCTGGCTCAGAAATACGCCATGCCTCCAGGGGGCTGGGTGTCTCCACTCTTCTGCCTCTGCATTTGCTCCAGCCTCCCTTCCCCCGGCCTTTCTGACCCAGCTTCCTCCCCCAGGAAGCCTCTCCTGCTGTCTCCCCCGCCCCTGGTCTTTCCTTCTAAGCCTCTTTTCTGCATCGCTTGCCCTGGCTGGCGATCCCACATCACCCATGTCAAGATGTTTGTGACAAGTTACTGAATCATTGTGCATGTATGTCCCTGGTTCAAGGAAACGGAAGGGAACCCACATTCATTGTGTATCTGCTCAGCGCCTGGCCCTGTGCTAGGCACTTCCATATTCTGTTTGCTGTTACCCACTCACCAACTCAGCGAGGCCAGGGGAGTGGTGGCCCTGCTTCCAGGGTGAGGAACTGAGCCCAGTGAGTTATGGGGAAGCCCTTCCTCCCCAGCCCGCCGCAGCCCTCAGCCTTCTCTCCGTGGCACCGGGCAGGCCCCGTTTTGATGAAGGAATAGCAATGCTGCTGACACGGCCCCAGCTCCTGCCAGGAGTCTGCACTGCCCCCGTCACTTCACATCCCTTCTCTCCTGTGACCTGACAATAGCCTTATAAGGCAGGCGCCTTCTTATCCCCATTTTACAGGCGGAGCATATTGGCTCAGAGAAGTTAAGTAACTTGCTCAAGATCACACAGGAAGGAAGTGGTGGAACCGAGACTTAAAACCAGACAGCTTGATACAGGCTGTGAATTACAATTCCCCAACCACTCACATCCAACCTTACCTAGGTTTGTCAGTACGTATTTCTCTCTTTTTAAAAATCATTTATTTGTTGATTTTAGAGAGAGGGAGAGGGAAAGAGAGATCAGTTCATTCCATTTATGCATTCACTGTTGATTCTTGTATGTGCCCTGCCCAGTTATCCAGCCTGCAACCTTGGCATAGGGGGACGATGCTCTAACCAACTGAGCGACCTGGCTAGGGCCTCAGTGCGTGTTGGTAGAGTGCCCACCGTGTGCGGGCACTGTGCCAGGGGTCAGGAGATAAGACAGACCCATGTCCTTGGCTGGCCCAGCAGCCCAGCCAGGGAGGAAGGCAGATGAAAGGGTGGTCAGTTCCTCTGGGTCTGCTGAAACCCTCCCAACAGCACAGCTGCTGTTGCCCCCCTTTCACAGCGGGGGAAACAGACTTAGGGGCCCAGGGGCCTGTCCAGGGTCACACAGTGAGCAAGGTGGGGAGCTGGGGCCCGAACCCGGCACTCTGCTCGGGGCCCCCATCCCTTTCCAGGAGTTCCCACGGTCTCCCAAGGACACTGAGTAGGAGCTGCAATGGGGGAGACATGCAGAGTGGCAGCTAACTTGGACTTGAGGGTCAGAGGAAATGGTGTCTCAGTTGAGACCCTCATGTAACCAGGCACCGGGGAGGGGGAGGGGGAGGGGTGGGGTTAGGGGGAGGGGGAGCAGGTGTTCCAGGCGAAGGGAACAGCACGTGCAAAGGCCCGAGGTGAGAGAAGCGTGGTTTGATAGGGGACCGAGTGAAGGTGTTGGTTCAGGCTTCCTGGCTGGTGCTTGCAGGTGTGCACACATGTTTTGTGAGTGCAGTCACTTTACTACAAGGGCTCAGTGAGTGTCTGGTGTGGGTTCTGCACCATGTCGAGTCTTGTGGGGTTGGGGGGGTGGGAGGGACTGGTGCAAAGCATGGCGGGAGTCCTGAGAACGGAGGTGGGTGGGAACAGAGCTCTGGGCTGCAGGGAAAACCTGGGAGAAATGGAAGTACTTTCCAGACAATGAAACAGCCGAGCTCTGGCCTGAACCCTGGCGTCCTGGGCCTGGGAAGGATGAGATGGGAGAACTCGAGTCTGGTGCTTCGTAGGTTCTCACCAAATGTCAGGCCCCGAAGCTCAGGCGAAGGGTGTACCGAGTCTGGGGCAGCCAGTGGCCAGCAGCCCGGACGTCCCATGTGCCAGGGGAGACGGTGGTGCCAGGGGTTGGCACGGGGGCCTGGAGAAGCCCTGGGCTGGGCTTGGGTCTCAGAATGAAGGGAGCACAGCAGCGTGGGCTCTGAGGCCTCGCGTCTGAGGCAGAGTCTGGAGCGCACGTGGTGTTCTCGGAGGAGGTGGGCATCGGATGGAGGCCCTGCCAGGCTGGGGGTGACCCGAGCAGCTGAGAGGAGGAGGCTCAGGCCGAGGGCAGGGGCACGGGCCTGGCCCTGGTCTGGAGCCCCGGCACAGGACACCTAAGTCCCTGATTTGTCTCAGGACATCTTAGGCCTCAGTTTCCCCATCTTGACACGGGACTTGGGTACCTACCTCTCGGGCATTGCCAAAGAGCGGGAGGAGGAGTGGGAGGGCCTAGTGCTCAGCCCATCAGAACCAGCACTGCTGGCCACACCCTGAGGGGCAGGTCTCCTGCCGCTATCACCCCTACCCCCAGGTGGGACTTGGGGTGATGGGGACCGGCCACCCTGCCTGCCCCACTGAAGCCCCCCTTCGCAGGGCGGCCTGACCAGAGTTCCAGACCCAAGTCCGCATTGCAGCCTCTGAGGCTTCAGAAAGCCCTGCGACCGCCTGGCTGCCCTGCAGGCTCTGAGCCCCTTTGCTGCCCGGACAGCCCTTCCCCTCGTGCCCCTGCCTCAGACCCCAGCTCGGTTCCCTGCTGAGCAGCTCAGGAAAGTCCTTCCCTCTCTGAGCCTCACCAGGTCTTCCTGAGCACCACCCGAGGTGGAGAGTCCCAGGCACACAGTAGGTGCTCCATAGCCGACCTGCTGGCGTCTACCCCATGGGCTGTACGAGCAGCAGTGACTGTAGTTCTTTTTTTCTTTTTCTTTTTTTAAAATATATTTTTATTGATTTCAGAGAGGAAGGGAGAGGGAGGGATAGAAACATCAATGATGAAAGAGAATCATTGATGGGCTGCTTCCTGCACGCCCCCTACTGGGGATCGAGCCCACAACCCAGGCATGTGCCCTTGACCGGAATCGAACCCGGGACCCTTGAGTCCACAGGCTGACGCTCTATCCACTGAGCCAAACCAGCTAGGGCAGACTGTAGTTCTTCCCTGTGGTGGTGGGTAGTCACCCCTTTTAAGCCATTCACTCTGGGGCCAATTATAAATAGACACATATCGCCCCTATCCATAGAGATAAAACATTTTCCCCGAGATGAGGCGCCCGCCCCTCCCCCCACGCTAGCACGAGATCTCTGGAGGGATTGGTGCTCTCCTCCCTCCTCCATCCATCCCTCCCTCCTCCCTGCCGCTCCTCCATCTCCACCCTGCAGAGGTGAGATCCAGCAGGGGCCGTGATGTCAGAGGCTCAGCTGATGTCACCGCCACGGCCGTGACTTCACTTGCCGGCTTGGGCAGGAGGAGCCGCGAGGAGGCTGCGAGCTGGGAAACTACCCCCCTTCCCTTTTCCTCCTCCGCTTCCCTTTCCCTCCTCCCCGTCCTCGCTCTGGAGTTGCTTTCCTCCCCCTGGTGGGCCGTGGTCTGCGGTGGTCTGTCCAGGGGTCTGGGGCAAGTGCCAGGAAGGATGCTGCTGCAAAGGTAACCGGCTGGCGTGCGTGGCGCCTCTCCCTCCGGTCGTGAAAGTTTGCTCTGGTGTGTGAGGCGTGCCCACTGGGCACCCCGCCATGCCAGGCTGCCCTGCCCAGGCTGGGGCTGGGGGCGGGCAGGGGCGGCCGGGCCAGGGCAGGGCGGGCAGGGCGGGCAGGGCGGGCAGGGGCCTCCCAGGCGGGCGGCCTTCATTGCCTTGTCCTCATCAAAGGCCGCAGCTGCTCAAGTGGCGGCTGCAGCTTTGAAACTGCCATAAAGAGCGGGGGAGGGAGGGAGGCGCGGGGGATGTTCAGAGTAGCGCCCAGGAGAACGCGGCGGAGAGGAGGGGCTGCGCTGGGAGCCCAGCCGCCAGGCAGCAGCAGGGGCGTGAAGGGCAAGGCCCCTGCTCAGAGTCCCAGGGGCCAGAGTTACCATCACCGCCCCTCGTCCCCTCCGGCCCAGCCAGCATCTGTGGCCAGGATCCCAGCCGCCAGGGTGCAGAGGCAGCCGCGGGGGTGGGGGCTGGCTTCTCCCTCTCGCTCTCCCCCTGCACCCCCCCCCCCCATCGTTTCCAGGCATATTTATTCTCCCACCTCCAGCAGGCCATTTGTCAGCGGTGACTTGGGACAAAGGAGGGGGCGGTGGGTGGTCTGCTGCAAGTTGGGCGATGGGCACGGAGCGGGCGGCCAGCGAGAAACGCCAACAATTAAGAGGCAGATCCAGGGCTTTGCTCATTCAGGCTGTCGAGGGAGCCGTCATTTTGTGTTAGCGTGTGTGTGTCTGAGGTGGGAGGAGGAAGAGAGGGGAGAATGACAGGAGAAGGATTATGACATTGTGTTGTCTCTGTTTGTGGTAAATGCAAATCTGGCACCGGCAGCTTCCCCGGGAAAAGCAGCAGCAAGTAACCCAGGCCGAGGCCTTGGCCCGGACCCGCCGGGGGAGCCCATGTGGGGCGGTGTGGGGGTTTTTCCTCCCTCTCTTCTGTCTGGCGTGTGCTGCTTCCATTTATTTTTACAGTGAAGTGCTGAAGACAGACAGGCCGGCATGGCGGGAGGAGCCCGGCCTCCCTCCTCTCTGCACCCAGCGCCTCCTCTCGCTGCGAGAGGCCCAGGCTGCTCTCCCGACCCTCAGGCATTGCCCTGGCTGCCTCCCGGGGAGGTCTCTGTCCCCGGACGGGGTCGCGGTTCCTGTCATTCCCTTAGCGTGGATGGCTGAGGTCTCGCTCGGCTGCTTCTGCCCACAGCTGCTCCCCCCGGACCGAGGCGGAGATGGGGCTTCAGAGACAGGCCGGGGCCGGTGTGCCCTCCGCCGCAGTGTTGGCCTGGCTGCCCAGGAGGCTGGCAGAGGCTTTGCTGCCAGGCCGGTGTTGGCAAAGTGTCCCAGGACCTTGCCTCCTCTGACAGGCCCGTGGGGGCAAGGAGCTTGGGCTGGACCCGGGCTGGGAAGCACTCACAGCCCAAGGCTCGGGCTGCAACAAGGCTCCGGCCGCTGCGTGGTCTGCACACAGGTGGTCCTGTGACCTCTGGAGCAGGTCTCCAGGGGAGGCACAGGTGGGCGTCACAAGGCCGGGCCCGAGTGCAGGCCCAGAGTTCTGACCTGAGCAGCCAGGGCCGGGCCCTCCTCACCTGGAAGGTCAGGGGAAGGCTGTGACCAGCGGGGTCCAGCCCATCACATACCGTTCCTGCCCTGGGAGCCGGTCCCTCACCTTGACCTCCACGCCTCCTTTTTGGCCAGGCCACGTCCTTCTGGACTCAGCTCACCTCCTCCAGGAAGCCTCCCCTGCCCTCCACCCACCCCATTCCCTCTCTCACAGCACTGGCCACACTGCGGTCACTTGGGGGCAGGGACTGTCAGGCGTCCTCAGCGTTCCCAGTACCTGCCCGGAGCTGAGCAGTGCGGACAGAGGTCTGTGCCTGGAAACCCGCAGCTGCCCAGGAATCTGGTCCACCAGAATGGGACAGTCGCCCTGCCTCACGTCTGAGAAGGCGTGAGAGGCTCACTTCCCTCGGCAGACCCACCCGGGGGGGACTTTTCCCAGGGAGCTGATGGTGGGGGAAGCTGCAGCTATGTCTGTGAGGAGGGTGCCTGTCCCATGCTGAGAGCCTCTGGTAGTTTAATAATGTCATTTGGAAATGGGTGGGAGCCTTGTGTGTCTATTCAGATCCTGGGCCCACAGGTCGGGCTGCACAGGGGAGCCTGAGAGTGTGCAGGGTGTGAGGAACGGTGCCTGCCTGGCCTTCGCCTGGTCTGCGGGCTCCGGTGTCCCGTGGAGCTTCCTGTGCCAGATGGAAAGGGAAGGAAGGGCGAATAGGCCCTGCCCAAGGCCAAGGTGCTGGGTCCATTCCAGGCCTGGGCTCGAGACCCTCCTGGCCAGAGGTGCTGGGAGCACCAGGCAGGTAGCCGCGGCGAGGGCCGGCTGGCCAGTCAGCTCGCATCACCCAGTCCAGGTTCACAGAGCTGGCACCCTGCAGGCATACAGAGATGGAGAAGTGCAGCAGGCCCTCCTCCCGCAGTTCCCCGATCTGATGTGCCCTGGTGGCTGTGGAGCCGGCGGTCCTGAGTGACAGTCTTTCCCGGCCACTCTCTAGCCGTGTGGCCTCGGGCAAGTTTCCCAGTTGGTTTTAAAAGGCAGTGACCTGGGAGTAGTAACCTCTACCTGCAGGCTGGTTGTGGGGATTGAAGCGACTGCAGGTGAAGCCCTAGCTGGTTTGGCTCAGTGGATAGAGCATTGGTTCCTGGTTCGATTCTGGTCAAGGGCACATGCCCGGGTTTTGGGCTCGATCCCCAGTCGGGGGTATGCAGGAGGCAGCTGACAATGATTCTCTCATCAGTGATGTTCCTCTCCCATTCCCCTCCTCCCTGAAATCAATAAAAATAAATTTAAAAAAAATAAAGAGACTGCAGGTGCAGCACCTGCACACAGTAGGTGCTCAATTAATGACAGCTGTGGTTATGAGGGAACTGCCTATACCAGCAACTTAGGGGCACAGAAAAAAGTTCTCCTTGGAGTGCCTCTGTGAATTCTGAAGCGCAATCAAAGAGGGCTTCCAAGAGGAGGTGGCATTTGAAGGCCTTGAAGAATGAGTAGGAGTTATCCAGGCAACGGCAGGGGAGGGTATTCCACCAGAAGGAAGTGCAAGAGCAGAGCTTCAAGGTGTAAAAGGCTAGTCACCTCGTGGCAAAGCCCAGGGAGGGGAAGGGGACGGGCCAGTCTCTCCTCAGTGGGAGCCATTTCTGGAGGAAGGGAGACCCTGACTTGAAGACAGAGCGGGCAGGTTCACACAAACATCTCCCGCTCACTGCAAACTCGCCTTCTGGGTGTTCGTATCCTAGAGTTTCAGAAGGTTCTCTAGGATCCTGGCTGGTTCCAGCTCCGCCCAAGTCAGGCCTCTCAGGGTTCCCAGACGACCCCATGCCAGCCTGGATCTCCTCTTTATTTGGAGTCTCAGGACTCCTGGGGTCCTGGACCGGCCCAGGCCCCACTCTGAGCTGGGGCCAACCCTGTCAGGGAAGCAGAGTGGATGCCTGGTCCCTGACTGGCGTGAGGGCACTCGATGCCTGTTAGCTTAGAGAGAAGGCGGCCGAGGAGCGTGAAGGACCGCCCACCCAGTGTCCGTGGGTGTCCCCAATCTCTCGGAGCCAGTTTCCCTCGCTGTGAAATGGGGCTGGTGATCGTGCTTGGTGATAACTCACATCTGTGAGCACTTACTATGAGTTAGGCAGTCTCCCCCAAGTTTGCCCAACATGTTAGGGTGGAGGTCGGGGGACAGGGCACCCCAGAAGCCAAAAGCATGCCAGGAAGAGCCATGGAGATTTGGTGTTTTCTGGGTGAGGCTGCGCTGGCACCCTGGTAGTATGGGCAAGATCAGAGGGAAGCGGATGGCTGGAGATCCGCAAGGGCCCACCTGCCACTGCCAATGAGCCACCTGGGCTGGACACCCCTCACTCATGGCAGAGCCACCAAAACACCTCGGGGCCCTGAGCGAGCCGTGGCCCCTACCTGCGCCCGGTGGTCCTCCCTGTAGGATGGCGGCTGGGGCTGGCTCGCCTCTCACTTCCCCTGGCTAAGGGGCTGCGTGGCCACAGAAGACCCAGGCTGTGATTCTCTCGTCTCTGATTTTCTTGGATGGCTTCCATGTAGGTTGTGACTTGGGCGGTATCATCTGCCCATTGATTTTTCCAGAAAGGATGTTTCTTCCCTCCTATTCTTCACTCGGCCGCAGATGAACAACCTTGTGCCTGGCCTTCCCACTGCTCCTCCTGCTCCAGCAGCTCACCTCACCTGGGCTGCAGCTGGGACCTGAGAGGGCCCCGCAGGGTCGTGGCTCCCAGGAGGCCCCACGAGGGCATGGGGCTGTCCCAACACCTTGCAATGTGCACGAGTTCGGGGAGCGCCCTGGGAGTGGGCGTTTGCAGTGCCGGGGAGCTACCTCCGGCCCACACTGGCTGTGAGGCTCAGTCACGGCGAACACCTGGCCGTTCACGTGCTCCCCCTCCTCTCCTCAGCACAGCCTGCTCACCCCTTGTTCCACGGTCTGTGCTGGGTGATGGCAGGATGAGTGATTCCACTACAGTATATGGTGCAACTGAGGCCAGGATAATGGAAACAGCGCAGCCCTGTGGCGGGCGCGATTATTGTCCCCATTCTACAGATGAGAAGGCCGAGCTCGGAGGGCTGGGGAGCTGGCTCAGGGTTGCAGCACCCTCCACCCTCCTGTCCGTTCATACCCCTCACCTACTACCAGAAAGGAGCCCATGAGGGTTATAATGCTGGGAGCCCGTATGAGTCAGGGCAGGTGCAGGGAGTCCAGAGACCATTGGGGAGGGAGGCTGGGGAGACATGAAGTCTGTAATGAGATGGTTGCCATCCCAGCTTGTCACTGCCCACCCGGGGTCCACGGGGAACAGGACCAGCGGTCACTGGTGCATGGGGGAGGGGCGCCGCCCAAGGCCATGGCCTTCGAGGGGCGCGCGGGTGCCATCTTTCTCCGGGAGGTTTCTGCCCACCTTCACTCAGCCAGGGCATGGGGCTGGCTTACGGGCTCTGCGTGGGTTCACGTCCCGGCCCTGCCACTCACTGGCTTTGTGGTCACAGGCGAGCCTCAGTTTCCACGCCTGTTAAGTGGGATCATTGTAAACTCGCCCCAGAGGCTTGTGAGGACGACTTGAGTTAATGCAGGTAGCTCAGCACGCCCGTTAAGAGCTGTAGGAATGTTCTCCGCGGTTGTCCCTCAAATCAGCTGACTCCCTCACACACTGAGCATTTACTGAGCGCCTGCTGTGTGCCGACACCAATCCCAGGGAGCCACAGACTCGTCACTCAGGGCCCTCTGGTGCCCTGGACCTGACGGTAGGGGAACAGCCTGCGAGAATTGGTGTGTTGGCTCCCACTGCTGGTGTGACAGGCATCCTGATGAAATATGTCACTTTAGAATATTTTTAGAAGAAATTTCTGGAAAGTGTCCTTCATACCATGGGAGCTATATAGCCTGATCTATGATCAGGGTCTTGTCTTGGCTTTGCCATGACTTGCTGGGGGTCCTCCCTCTCCTGGGACTCGGTTTCCTTCTCTGTAAAGCGGAGAGCGGCAGCCGTACCCACCCGGAGGACGGCCCCAGCCCAGACTCTTGTGTGGGAAGCACCTTACAGCTGTTGGGGGCGTTCGCTCTGTTGCCTGTCATTCACAAGGTGGTCACCGGCGGATGCCTGTGCGGGGTCCTGCTGGGTGCTGGCCCTGGGTGTGGACATTGGCGGGGTGCCGGCTCTGCTCTCAGGGGTTCCCTGAGGCGTGGCCTTACTAAAACCTTGATTTTGTGATTTCCAGAGAACATGGAAGGCCCCTCAGGCAGCCTGGCCCCTTCCAGGGGAAATGCTGGTAAGTGTCTCGTCCTCTCTGTCGGTTCGTTCCACACATGCTTTGGGAGCAGCTCCGTGTGCCGGGGATGGGGCGGGAGAACTGGAGGCCAGCTCTGTCCTTCGGAGCTCGGTCCGGGAGGATCTGGGAATCCCACTTCCAAATGACCAGATGTCTGAGGCTCAGAGCTGGTCGGACGCAAAGCCTGCACTTTGCAGAGGATGCTCAGCCACAGGGCAGCTGGCAGGATCGGTAGAAACGAGTATTGACAGTTCCCTCTGCTGGGATCCCTTGTCCCCGTGGGATAAAGTCCCCACGCCTGTTGCCGCCTGCGCTGTCCTGCTTCAGCTGCATCTCCAGCTTCTCGTGTCTGTTATGTTGCTCTGGCCTCCTTTCCCTTCCCGAAATCTGCTTGCTCCCCCCTATCTCAGGTCCTCCGCTGTGCCTGCCACCTGGAGCTCTCTTGCAACCTCAGCACATGGCTACCTCCTGCCTGTCCTTTAGTTCTCATCCCAAATGTCCCGGACCCCCAAGACCCAGGGTCCTATTGTACACCTTCTGGGCACCTGCCACGCTGTCTCGCTAATGTATGTCGTGGCTGTTACCAAATGATTATTTATGTGACAGGCCGTTCCCTCTAATGGCCCCATGGGACTGTAGGCTCCATGACAACAGGGACCCTTGGGCTCAAGGCGTGGCATATGGCAAGGGCTCCGCCAGTGTTTGTTGAATGAATTTATGAGGAGTGTTAACGTAAGGCTTCAAGGAGGTGGTGGCATTAGACTGAAACTTGAAAGAGGGTATAATTCCAACATATAGGGAAGAGGTAGGGCTTCATGCTTTGGGGCACAGACGGGCGGGAACACAGCTCCAAACTGTTTGGCAAAGAGGCGGCACAGGACACGTGAGAGGAGGTGGAGGATGGAGCTGGGCCAGATGAGGGCTTCGTGTTCCAGGTGGAGGAGAATCGACTCGAACTCCGAAGGCACTTGGGACCCGTTGAAAACCTTGGGGCCAGAGGGAGTGGGGGCAGAGCTGGCTCGGGGTAACCGAGGAGCCTGCTGCAGGGGTGGGTGGGCCAGGAAGAAGCCGAGTCCGGAGGACCGGCTGGGAGTTGGAGAATCTGTCGACGCTGCTGCTTTCCCTTTCCTGGAACCACACGTGTGCCTTGGCAGTTGTCCTGGCGAGGAGATGCAGAGCAGGGATGAGGAACCGCACGTGGCATGGCTGCTTCCAGAGGACAGTCACCTTGGTGGCAGGGTAGCCACTCCCGAGTCGCCGGAGGGAGGTGGAGTGGAGGGAGCATCGATGCCCGCATTGCTCAGCTTCCCTGACGGAGGAGGCAGCATCCAGCTTTGCAGATCTGCACCTGTGTCCTGGCATCTTCCCGGGGACTCGGGGATCCTGACACTGAGGGACCAGCCTGTGGCAGATGGACAGAAGCATTGCCCTCCAAGCCAGCAAGCAAGACCCCGCTCTGTGCCCAGAGGGCAGGGCGCTGATGTGGCAGAAGAGCCGGGATTCTCCGGCAGGACCCGGCGACAGGTCCCAGTTCTGGCCCTTCGCGGCTGTGTGCCGCTGGGCATCTGGGCTCGGCTTCTTCAGCTGTGAAGTGGGAGTTGCTCGGGCCCGTGAAAGCGAGGGGCGAGGACACGCCAGGAGCCCCACGCAGAGGGAGTGGGGTCTGTATCATGGCTGCACTTTTCTCCCTGGTTTGAATTCTTCGCAGGAAGCTTGGGTTTCGGGCTTAAAATGAAGAGCGTGTCAACAAAACAGGCTGGAACAAAGTCGTTTCCCAGCATGCCTCAGCATGTGGCACTGCCTTGCCGTGGAGCCCTGCAGAGATGGGGCTAAAAGTCCTGAGCTTTCAAGCAGAAATAATCCCAAAGGAAAGGACCCTCCCTATTGTTATCTCGTGATAAAGTGAAGCTGGAGCCTACCGCCCAGCCCACCAGCTTCACATTCCAACTCTGCCCCTTCCTCGTGGCTCTGGGCCTCCGTTTCCTCGTCTGCAAGATGCCCTCATGCCAGCGTGCACCTCACAGGGCTGCGGTCAGGATTAAGTGAGTTAATGCGAGTGAAGTGCTGAGGACACGCCTTGGCACTGCGATGGCTAGATTATTTCATTTTCACTTTAACTCATTTTCACTTTAACTCCTTGTGGTGTGCAGCGGGGGCTCTGGGGCCAGAAGGCTGAGTTCAGATCCCAGCTCTGCCACCTGTTAGCTGTGGCACTTCGGGGATGTCTCTCAACCTCTCTGTTCCTTTCCTTGTCTGTACCATGAAGATGATAAGCCCTGCCTCATAAGGCTGTTGGGAGGAGTGAATGGAAGACACCCCACTCCCTGGAGGCAGGCGGATCCCTCAGCCCCTCCTCCCACTCCAATTTCCCCATGAAGGAAGGAATTCAGATTCAGCCATATGCTGAAGGACAAGGCAGGGGTGTCCTGGGTGTGAGACCAGGCTGGGCCCCCAGCTCAGTGACCAGTGCTGGGCCCCCACACAGGGGCCGCCCAGGGAGAGTTGTGCCACCAGGGGCAGGAGTGCCGAGTGGGCTGAGGGCTGCTCCGCGTGGGGCCAGGCTGCAGGGGCCTCCAGCCGCTCAGCTGTGTCTCCTCCCGTGCCCTCTCTCTGCTCACCTGGGGGGAGATGAATGCCCTGGCCCTGGCGCACAGCGAGGCCACCAGCTGGGGAGGCCGCGGTCTTCCAGGCAGACTGCCCAGCCTCCAGGGCTCCCACATGTTCCTGTGGGGAGAGGCTGGTGCCGACCCTGCTGCCTCTCATGCCTCTCTCCCCGTCCGCCTGCAGACTTGGGGCCCACCAACTCTCTGCGTACATGCATCTGCCCGCTGTTTACCACGTGCTGGGAGGCTGTGGTGAAGAGTGCAGCCTCTCAAGGCCTGGGATCAGATCCCACCTGCGCCTCTTCCAAGCTGTGAGCCTTGGGACAAGTTACTTAAACTCTGTGCTCAGTGGCCCCCTCTGTAAAGTGGGGTTGGTAACAGTACCAGCCTCACCAGGTTGTGGTGAACACACAGTGCCCGTTCACAGTCACCCACATCCCGCACAGGATGCTGGAGACCCCAACAAAGCAGAGGTGTGTGTCCTACAAATGCTCATACTCCCAGGAGAGACGGACACGGTCACATAAACAGCCCAGTGACCAGTGGGAGCTAAAGAGGGAGCCACGACTTCGGTCCCACAACTCCTGAGCAGAGGTCACCGAGATCCCGTGATACAAATTCACACCCAGTGCGTCACAGATACCCGGCCTCATCCCTCCTTCCCCTCCCCCTGCACTGGCACAGCCCTCCTGGGAAGAGCAGGTGGCTGTCCCCACACGGCGAAGTCTTGGTGTTCCCTGGCCCTGGGGAGCCTCCCAGGCCCCTTTAGCCTTACAGCCGGCCCTGTCCTTGCCCCAGAAAGACTTATTCTACGCCCCTCTGCCCTCTCCAGGGGGCCGGCAGCCCCGCACCCAGCAGGTGCTGTGTGGAAGGAAGGCGTGCCACCAGGGATCTGGCCGCCCTGCTGCTTGTGTACTCTCTGCTTCCATCTGGTTTGCATGGGGAAGTGCCTGGCCTGGGACAGGCTGTGCAGGATGCTGTGGGGGTTCCCCACTCTGCTAACCTGAGGCTCTCGTCAGTTGGTGTGCTCGAGTCCGCAGGAGGCCCCGCCGAGAGGAAGGAGAGGTGGGGCCCGCAGAGGGAGAAAGGTGAGGGCTGCACGTGTGCTCAAGAGCCTGCGAGCGAGCGAGAGGAAGGACATCCGCCTGCTGCTGAAGGCACGACACGCTGACACGCGGCTCACTCGGCACAAGTCACCGATCTGCCGGGCAGGGCTGGTCTCCTCAATCAATCCGCACTGACACGCGGGAGCGGAGGCAGTGCCCTAGAGGCAGGAGGCTCCATTTGTAATCCCAGAGTGGCCCAGGCGCCTGGAGGAGGGCCGAGGAGCTTGTAATAAAGGGGGTGACACGGTTTCCAAAAGCCATCTCGGAGCCGGGGGAGGAGGGACAGGATTCATTTAGCTTCTGGAACTGAAACCACTGATTCCGTTAAATAAGTATTTTCCGAGGGGACTGGGTTGGGGAGGGAAACAATGAATCTAATGAATCTACTGTCTTTTTCTTAAAGTGTGGGAGGAAAAACAGGATTCTTGAAGATGAGACAGTGAGGGAACCATAGAAGATGCTAACATGGTCAAAGAGGAGGGGGCTCCCAGGTGCTGAGCTCTGGCCCCTGTGGGATCTGGGGCAATGATTTAACGTCTCTGAGCCTCCGTCTACTCATGTGTTGTGTTATGTCCACAGCATAGAACTGTAGCTGTTGTTAACATGTGCCTGGTACTGAACTGAATTCTTTATGCAAATCTCTAGATTCTCATAACGCTTCTGTTAGGAGGGAGGTCATATTATCCTCATTTTGTGGCTGAGGAAACCACCGTTCAGAGAGGTGAAATGAATTGCCCAAGGCCACACAGCCCAAGAGTACCCCAAATCTGCCTGTTGGCCATAACACCCACACATGCTCTTTTTCCAAATGGCACCAGAAGGGAAAAGTGACAGAAGGAGCCTCGGCTGGCCTGGCCCTACGCCTGGGAAGTTTGCAGGTGGAGGTCAGCTGGGCAGTGTTCCAGCGGGGTCCAGCGGAGTGGGCGGGGGCTATGGAGTCAGTCCCAGGACAGGAGGCAGGAGCAAACTGAGAGCCTGGACTCGTTATCTGTCTGCATTCTTGTCCTCTGTCACCATTCATTTCATGTTCCAGTCCCCCAGTCTGTAACCCGAGTAAGCTGAGAAGAGGGGAAAGGGAGAGAGGAATGACGGGCAGGAGACTGTAAGGAAAAGGGCTGCCCCCTGCTTCGTGAGTTCTCTCAAGAAATCGAGGGTGCCCCCAACACTCAGGGTTCACAAAGCTCCCCTGCATCCTTCCGTGTTGGTCCGGAGAACATGGGTCTGTGCTGAGAGTCCCCCCAACCTTTCCCTCTGCAGCCCCGATCCAAGCAGAAGCCAGCACTGGTCTTTTTAAAAGTCTTGGTGCCAAAGAATTTGAAAATGAAACTCGCAGAACAATGGGAACTGCCAAAGGGCAGGGCCCCACAGCCTGCTCAGCTCTGCCCCGGAAGAGCCTGCACCCCGCCGGGCATGCAGGAGGCGTGGGGAACCCAGTCTTCAAGCGTCGCCTTGACCCACATGAGAACTGGCCCCCACTTTGTGAGATTGGACAAAAGCCAAGAGATATCACTGCCGTCTCCACTCACATCCTCCTGAGGTGCCAGGACAAACTCAGGCCCCCTGCCTGGGGTCCCAAAGCCGGGGGGTGGGGGGTGGGGTGGCCACGGCCAGGACCCTCCCTGGGTGGCCTAAGGCAAGGCAGAGTGTTAATGTGTCTGGCTAGGTGGGGTGAGAGGTGAAAGGGTAGAGCCAGGCCCTGGGGAGCTGTGTACCTCAAATGCACCTAAATCTGGGCCCGTCACACCTGGTTCCTATCAGCCCTCACCTGCGGGGCAAAGCACTTCTCCAACTCCAATTTACTTTCCAGTCGGGTTGCTTCAGAAAAGGAACAACTCTAACATCTAGAACTGGCGATTTTAGCCAATGTTAAGGACATCTGTGCCCAGGTGGGAAACAGGCCCAGAGCGGGGAGAGAACCTGGCCAGGCATCCAGGTGAGTCGCAGACAGGGTCGCCAGCCCTCCAAATGCATCGCACCCTCCCTGGCCTCACTTTTGAGAGCAGTGGGTCAGGCGGCACACACATCCCGTGGGGTGGCTCTACAACGGAGATTTCCTTTCAAACAGCCAAGCCATTCCTTTGCTCCAGAAAACATACGTGAGGTTTGCAGAGGAAGTCTGGGAACCGCCTGCGGCCTTGGCACCACCAACCCTCCACCTTATCTCCAAATTAATTCTGGACTCTGGATCCAGCCAACCAGGCACTGCAGGTTTTAAGGCCGCCGCCGGCGAAGGCAACTGGCATTTGGTGAGCATGTATTTCACATGTGAAGCTGGGGGGCCGGCCCACTCCCCGTTTCATGAAAGCATCGGGAACGGGGGCCCAAGTCATCCATCCGAGGAGACGTGGGGCCAAGAGGTGGAGGCGGCCAGGGGACCGGGTCTGCAGGGCCCTGAGGGCGTTGGGAGGCAAGGGCCACCGCCGTGCCCAGCCCTTCTGAGCAGGTGACCAGGAGGGGGGCTGGCCCTGGTTCGCGGGCGCCCTCGGCGGCCAGAACCGGTGGGATGCTGCGGTTGGAGGCCCCCGGGGCTCCCGCGACCCCGGGCCACTAACTCCCCACAAAGTTGGCTCGCCGCCACTCCCAGGCGGACGGACGGGAGCTGCGGGCCAAGATGGCACGGGGCGCGCGGCGGCACGCTTGTCCTGCGCCCCGCGGCCGCCGAGAGGAGACCCGCGCGACCCCCGCGGCCGGGCTGGGGTCGGCCCCGCGCGCGCAGGCCTCGGAGCCGCCGCACGCGGGTGGGCACGCGCGTGCGCGCCGGCCCCGCCCCCCGACGCCCCGCCCCCGCCGCGCGCCCTCCCGCCCGCCCGCGCGCCGCGGCCTCGAGCCTCCCCATTGGCCGCGCGCCGTCACCTGACGCTCTGTTATTTCCTGTGTGTTGGGAGAATGGAGAGAAAAAATCCCGAATCGAGCGGCTTTCCGCCCCTGCGAGGCGGCCGCGGCCTCCGCCTGGGGAGCCCGCCCTGAGGCGCGCCCGACCGGGGAGCGAGCGCGCGGGCCGGAGCGAGCCTCGAGGGGCCGCGGCCCCGGCCCGCCCCGCCGCCGGCCCGGGCGCCCGAGCTGGAGGCGGCGGAGGCTCCCCCACCCCCACCCCGCGCAGCGCCGCCTGCCGCCGCTCCCTCCCCTCCCGCCCCCGGCCGAGGCCGAGGGACCGGGCGGGGGTCTCCCGCAGGTAACCGCCACCCGGGAGGGGGGTAGGGTCCGGGCTGAGGAGCGGGGTCCGGGCTGGGGCGCTGGGGCCAGGCCGGGATGTCCGGCCTCGAGGGCTGGGGGCAGAGGTACTTGCCCGGCCCGACCCGGGAGTGCTGGGACCCCCGACTCTGAGGCCGGGACTCGGGGCGCCGGGGGCCATGGCCCGACCCGACCCGGAGTGCAGAGAGGAGGGGCCTGGCCGGGCCGCGAGGGCTGCGGAGGGGAAGAGCCCGGCCTGGCATCCGGGCGTGAGGGGTCTCGGTCCGGCCTGGGGGTCCCTCGGGGCTTGGACACCGTCCTAGCCCGAAGGTGCCGAGGGGCGGGGGTGGGGTACCTGCCGGTCGCGGTCTCGGGTGCCCAGGAGGAGAGTGCGAGCGGGCGGTGCCCGGGGGTCGGCGGGGTCAGCGCCGCCGGCCCCGGGGCCCCTGACCGCCTCGGGGACCGGGCTGCGCTCGCCGCTTCGCCGCGGGCTGGGGGCGAGGCCGGCGGGCGGAGGGCCGGGCTCGGCGCTGGGAGGGGCCGGCCGGGCTCCCGGGAGTCGGAGCGCGGGAGGGACGCGGACCCGCCGATGGCCATGTGAACACCTGAAGCCATGTGGACGCGGCTGCTCCTCGCCGGCGGGGGGCGGAGGGCAGGTAGCGGCTGGCCCGGCGCAAGGTCCCGGCGCGGGGTGGGGCGGGAGCGCCGCGCAGGACACACTTCCTGCGTGGGGTGTGCTCCTCCCTCGCCGCGGGGAGCAGGCGGGGCGGGGGGTCCAGTGGTCCCCGCGGGCGGGCGGGGGCCCGGGGCGCTCGGCTCGTGTTCCCGGTGGGAGGGGAAAGCGGGGCTGATCGGGCCCTGCCCGGCGGCCGCGGCGGGGGGTGGGCCGCTCCTGGGCACCGGGATGGGAGGGGAGAACTTACCGCGTTGGGTGGGGGAGAGCAGCCGCCTTCCTGGGCCCGCGGGCGGGGATGATTGTCTGGTTTTGTGGTTGTGGGTCCTAGCACGGTCTGCCCGTGTGAAACCTTTAGTTTGCCCGTAGGCGACGGGTCAAAATTAGGATCCTTTCCCTCTGCTTTTTTTTTTTTTTTCCTTTTTCCTTTCAAAGATTAGATGACTCTGGTAACTGCTGTAAAATGGATGGAATTTTCGGGCTATTATCTAACAGGCAGATCTTTGGATGATAATTGGACCCTTATGTTAACAGCTTCGGTGAAGAGTTTTATGCAACGTCTTACACGGGTGGCAGCTTGGTGGAGTGGGAAGCTGCCTCGAAGTCTGGACCTGGGAGACCAGGGTCCACTTCCAGCTTTGCCACCGGTAAACCGTAGCCTTGGCCAACTTACCTACCCTCTCCGGCTCCCGGCGTGTGGGTTTTGGTTTGTTTGGTTTTGGCCTCTCCTACCTTGTGCTTTTGTTTTAGCCAGAAGCTACCTGAAGGCAGAAGCGCAGGCTGTGCTTTACCTGGCTCTTAAAAGCCCGACTCACTCCTTAGCTTCCAGCCACTTCTCCAGCAGAGCGTAGCACTAAGAGCACAGTTTTCCTCGCATCCCAGGTGCTGCCTGTGCTTCTCAGAAAGGATATTCTCTAGCCTATGCTGAATGTGCCGTGTATTTTTTTTTTTCTTTGAGCAAGAAGTTAGTAGGGAAAATATTTTAGGGAACATTTGACTACTTGGAGCTGTGGATATAGCACAAGTATATTTGGTAACACGTGTGTTTGGGTCTGTGTGTTGTTGGCTCCAAGGAATTCCAAGATCTTTCTATGTAGTGGATTGGGGAGGGATTTATTTAAAGTTCTTTCAAATGTCTAGCTTCAGTATTCTCAGAGCAGGAATAAAGTGGAATTCCACAATATATATGTCCTGCGAGATGGCATGCTAGTGGAATTAACTATCACCTCAGGGTGCACTAATTATTGCATCCCCAATTTATTCCTTAATGGTAGCTGGATGCTTCCTCTCAGATGTTGAAGAACCCCAATTAGTTTCACTGATTTTTATGGTGTGTGAGGCCCTTAGGCCATGCTTCTGACTGGTTAGTCCTTCTAGATCAGCCTCAGAAGTTGGTCTTGTCTGTCTTAAGTTTCTACTACTATGATGCTTGAAGGACATGTACCTAAGGTGTAATAGTCTTTCTTAGATCACCCTCTTATTCAGTCTGTACAAACACAGTTTCAAAAGGGAGTCAGCATTGGGAAGTTTGCTCATACTGCTGACTTTGGAGGGACACGTTTTCTTGCATGTTAACATCAGGCCCATCCCATAGGTAGACACTTACACAGCTCTGTAGCTATCAGTTACTTGGAGTTTCCCACATAAGCAATTTATCTACAGTGTTATTTAAGTTTTGACCTTGTTTGTCATGGAATTTTAAAAAACCCCGTTCCTTAAATTGTAAGCAGTTATCAAATGTATATTTACATTTATGTTATAAGAAAAAGTTATAAAACTCTTATTCTACAAATGTAATTTGTGTGTTTATACATGTGAGAGAAGGTTGCCAAGGTACTAAGATGTCAGGAGACATCTTTTATGTTTTATAACCTTTTAGTGGTATGGAATGGAATTCAGTTGAAATCACATCTATTTAGACCTAGAACTTAGAGTTGGACTGTTTCTGGTGGGTTCAGCCTTCTCTTCCAATGGGAAAGGATGCTAGCATTTGTGTGTGTGTGTGTTGTTTTTTGTAAAGATTCAATATGCTAGGTTTTGTTCAAGTTATTTTAAGTTGCCTTAAAAAATCCACCCAGCAGACCTGAGAAGTCGATCCTCTCCTTTTCTTGAGAGGTCGTAGAGCTAGTGAGGGGTCAGGCTTTGGGTGTGACCATCCTCTGCCTGGCTCTGGAGCCTTTCCTAGGTCCAGTGTAGCTCAGTGCCTGTTCAAGGCAAAATCAGATAGTGGTAGATTGGTCTTGAAACCTGGACTTGGACAAAATACTGGAAAGCATGATTTTTGTGACTGTGCCAAGTGGTTTAGTGGCCCCTTGGAGTTTTCTCAACTTTCACTTTCCCCATACTGGGCCAGTTTTGCCAGCGCACCTGAGATTTAATCGAAAAAGTTTCTCTTTCATACCCATTTCTGCAGTTCTGTCCTGAGCTGGATTCTTTCATCAGCTTAAAGAGTGATCTCATACGGAAGGAGCCGTCTCTTGTCTGTTACTGGTTTATAATGCACAGGAATCATGTTATCTGGTGATGCTCTCAGTTTGACCAGGTGGGACTCAAACGATGCATTTACAAAAGACAGTCCTTTTCCCAGTATGCCCTGGGTCTTCTTCCTCATGGGCGCTTGCGTTCAAGGCACCAAGTGCTCATTAGATCTGCCCGAGCCTTCTAACTCTGCTGCCTTCATTTTCTTTTTGTGGAAGTAAAAGTAACAAAATAAAGCAAAACAATAAAACCCTATTTATATTGAGCAAAACTGTACATCAGAGTTATACATTTGAAATATAATACAGTTGACTCTTAAACAACACAGGGGTTGGGGCACTGATTCCCCCACCTCTGATGTGTAACTGTGACTCCCCTGAAACTTTACCGATAGCCTACTGTTGACCAGAAGCTTTACCAATAACATAAACAGTTGATTAACACATATTTTGTATGTTATATGTGTTATACACTGTAGTCTTACAATAAAGTAAGCTAGAGGAAAGAATGATATTAAAAGCATAAGGATAATACATTTACAGCATTTATTGAAAAAAAGAAACCTGCATATAAGTGGACCCGCATAGTTCAAACCCATATTGTTTTTATGGGTCAACTATATAATGAAAATAAGGTTTTCATAGTGCATAATTTGGGCACATTGCATTTAGGCTGGGTAACTTTTTTATTATTAGTTAGGCTGTTGTCCCTTTAATATCTGTGTACGTGCAGTGTAGGTGAAAAGGTTCTCATGGCCACAAACACAGTCAGGATATTGCATTAGAGCTGTGTTTGCTCTGTAAGTAATGCACGTGGCCCAGCGGGAAGATGAACTGTGAGGTGAGTTATTGGTATATCTGATACTTTGTTGTGGGGAAGTTAAGGGAAAAGGGTTAGCTACGGGAAAATAGCTGTGTTGCAGCGTGTACCTGTAAGCCAGTGGTTCTCAACCTTCTGGCCCTTTAAAACAGTTCCTCATGTTTTTACCCTCAACCATAAAATTATTTTCGTTGCTACTTTATAACTGTAATTTTGCTACTGTTATGAATCATAATGTAAATATCTGATATGCAGGATGGTCTTAGGCGACCCCCGTGAAAGGGTCGTTCGACTGCCAAAGGAGTCGCGACCCACAGGTTGAGAACCGCTGCGGTGTAAGGTGTTCTCTAGGAAAGGGTGGAAGCTCATTGGAATACTTGACTGTCAGCCTGATGGGAAGATGGTTTCATGTTTAAACATGACGTCCTTGAACATGGATTAAGGTTCTCTGTGTGCTGTGTTCTAATTTTCATTTGTAGGTATTTGTAGGCACTGTTCTAAGCACGGGAGGCGCAGTGGTGGGCAAGAGAGGAGTCTGCTCTGGAGACAGACTGTAACCAGTACGTCGATATGAATGTCAGGTGGTGATAATAGCTATGAAGAGAATACAAAGATAGAGACTCAGGGGTGGGACTTCAGAATAGTCAGGAAGATGTTCGTGCTTCTGAAGCCTTTTCTGCCAGTATGCCCTAGGTCTTCCTCATGGGCGCTTGCGTTCAAGGCACCCGAGTGCTCATTAGATCTGCCTGAGTCTTCTAACTCTGCTGCCTTCATTTTCTTTTTGTGGAAGTAAAAGTAACAAAATAAAGCAAAACAATGAAACCCTATTTATATTGGAGCAGTCAGACTTGATCTGTGGGACAGGTGGAACGGCATGAAAGTAAATAATTTGCTTTAGCCCTGGGCATCTTGAGAAGTTAATCCAAAGAATAGAGGTGCGTTGATTGAAGTCTTCCCTCTGTTTGTATCTTTATGCTTTTGTGAGTGGGGTCCTAGCTCAAAAGAGCTTAAGAGGGATCATTAGTGGTATCTTCTAAAGGGTAAGAAAGAGGAATGTTATCTGCTTTTTTTTAATTGTTCCAGTCGGAAATGTAGAGATGGGTTAAAATATTGGTGGGTGCTAGGCATTATTAGAAGCATCCTTTAGTTGTGTGTATGTTTCTTTGGTGGGGAATTGGAATGGGATGTTATAATCACCATACTTTGTTAAAGCTTCAAGTGAAGCCAGCAACTATTAGTGACATCTGTATGCAGGCACTGTGCTAGGTGTTGCTGCAAATGAAGGATCCAAAGTGACTGAGTGGAACTGGGGTATGTGTGTGGAGGGGGAGCTGTTGAGGGAAACAGGATAGCTGTGCGAGTGGGGGCTCTGGCAGGGAAGGAAACAGCAGGGTCAGACAGGCTTCCTTGCCCATAGCCCAGAGGGTTCATCCTCCCAGGCTTTCCCAGCCAGCTGGCCCACGTCCTGCATACATGCCTTCACCCCCTTTTCTCTGCGCTCTGATTACAGAATTACATGGCGAATGTGAGGAAACCTGAGAAATTATCTAGTGTGGCCCTTTGCCTACAACTCAGGAAAGATGCTGAGAAGGTGGTGACTTGGCCGTTACACTTCTGTACACTGACGGACTCCAGGCTAGGACCCTGTTCTCTTCTGCCAGAGTCCATGCTCTCCCCAGACGATTGAGTTAGCAGTCGCTCTTGGGTAGAAAAAAGAAAGGAAGCCCTGGCTGGTTTGGCTCAGTGGATAGAGCAGGGGTGGGCAAACTTTTTGACTCGAGGGCCACAATGGGTTCTTAAACTGGATCGGAGGCCGGAACAAAAGCATGGATATGGAGTGTTTGTGTGAACTAATATAAATTCAAAGTAAACATCATTACATAAAAGGGTACGGTCTTTTTTTTTCAATAGTTTTATTCATTTCAAATGGGCCAGATCCGGCCCGCCGGCCGTAGTTTGCCCACGGCTGGGATAGAGCGTCGGCCTTCGGACTGAAGGGTCCCAGGTTCGATTCCGGTCAGGGGCATGTGCCTTGGCTGCGGGCACATCCCCAGTGGGAGGTGTGCGGGAGGCGGCTGATCGATGTTTCTCTCTCATCGATGTTTCTGACTCTCTATCCCTCTCCCTTCCTTTCTGTAAAAAATCAATAAAATATATTTTAAAAGAAAAAAGAAAGGAAGCCTCTGGGTGCTGATGTACTCACTTGGGGGAAAGCCAGAGGAAAGCCCTGCTGGGCACCTCAGTTGGTTAGAGCGTCATCCCAGTACACCAGGGTTGATTCCTGGTCAGGGCACATGCAAGAATCAACCAACAAATGCATAAATAAGTGGAACAACACCTCTGTCCCTGACTCCCTCCCTCCCCAAATCAATCAATAAAACATTTTTTAAAATGCAGTACCTGTTGAGTCAGGGGTGCTGATTTCTTTTTGTTAAAGAAAAAAGGTCAGGGAAAAGACAGCACATCAATCTTGAAAGCAGAGGATGGACAGAGAAAATCGTACCCCTGTTACTTTCACAGAGACGCAGTGTTGATTTCTTAGGCCCCATTGAGACCTAATCTCATCCTGATTATTTCTTGGTGCAGAAGGAATGATAGGGAGAAGAGCATTAGCTGTGAAGTTGGAATAAGACCCTTCAGATATAGGGGGAAATTTCTTACATGTGGCTTAAAATTGAGTTCTAAAATTCAAATGAAGGCCCTAGTAGTCCTAAATTTTCACCTCTAGACTTCCGTTTCAGAGAGGATCTCACTTCTACATTTAGAAGCACCTTAACTATGAAGCATTACTTTGGGGGCCTGGGGATTATCACTGTGCCTGAGAACAGGAGGGATTCTTGAGAAGCAGGGCTGCTTCCCTGGGCATTTCCCTCAGTAGGCCAGTTCGTTACCTGGGGACAGATTTTGTATGCCGGTGGCACTCTTCTGTAGAAGTCCATGTGATGGGCACTTTATGGAGGCAGCAGAGCATTAGAAGGGAGATGTGTGGCCTCAGTCTGGCTTCAACACTTACTAGCAGTGACCTTGGGCATTTTGCCTGCACCACCGTTTCCTCATGTGTAAAACAGGTATCCCATCCTCAGAGCCATTGGGAAAGGAACTGAACTAAGAAGAGCAGATAATGGGTGTACCACCCACAGGCAACGCTCATTGGATGGTAGTTTTCCATAAACACTAGACTAGAGCAGGCCTGGCTCCTGCTGAACCTAGCGCCTTTCTGTCCTTAACTATCTGCCAGTAGAGAAAGGCAGTTAAGCAGGGATATCAGAAGTGCTCTGACAGAGGACATGGTGCTGTACCAAGACATGTACCCCTGCCAACTGGCGTGGCTCAGTGGTTGAGCGTCGACCCATGAACCAGGAGGTCATGGTTCGATTCCCAGTCAGGGCACATGCGCAGGTTTCGGGCTCAATTCCCATTGGGGAGTGTGCAGGAGGCAGCCGATTCTCTCTCATCATTGATGTTTCTCTCTCCCTTCCTCTCTGAAAGAAAAAAAAAAAAAAAAGACTTGTAAACCTGACCTGAAAGATCACAGGAGGCTTCTCAAAGGAAGACTGTCACTTCCTCATCTCCCACTTGTCTCTCAGCGGTCTCTTCCCGCCTCTATACTTGACCATTGACGGCCTCTGGACTCTGTCCCCAGTGTTCTCAGCAATCCTCAGGCTTTCATGGTTGTCCATAAGCTGACCACCCCACATTGATACCTTCAGCCAGACCTCTGCTAACTCCTCCAACTGCTGCTTGACGCAGCTGTTTGAGTATCTCACCAGCAACTTGAGCGTCACAGTCCAAAACTGAAGACGGATTTCTCAGAAACTCTTTCCCCTCCTCTTGTTCCCTTCTCCTTAAGTGGCTTTATCTCCACCCAGTTTCTCAGGTCAGATTCCTCCTTTTCACTCAGCACCCTCCACTTCCAATCCATCACCAAGGTACCGTCAGTGCTGTGTCCATACCTGACTGACCATCTCTGTGCCACCACCCTCGCCTCCTTCCCTACTGCTACCATGGCCTCCCTATTTCTACTCTTGTCTGTCTTCATTTCACTTTGCCTGGAGTCACCTGTCCCTACTCCACTTAAAACTCTTAACAGTTTCTCATAGTACTTGGAAGAAAATTCATACTCCTTGCCATCTCCCACAAGGCTCGGAAAACCTGGCCCCGGGCCACTTCCGACTCTCTCCCCTGCTGCTGTCGCTGCTGCCCTCCAGCCCCATTCACCTCTCGGCCCCCTGAGGCATCAGGTTCTCTCCCAGCTTGGAGGCTGTGCTAATTCCTCTGCCCAGAACACTGGCCATCCCAGCCTTTTCTCATTATTCAGGGCATTTGTTGGATGAATAAACAGCATGAGACAGGCAGCAAAGGGAGTGGGTAAGGAGGAAAAGTGCCCTTGAGGTTGCTGAAAGATTGTGAGTTTGGTTGTGGTGCAGGTGGAGTGAATTCAAGTAAAACAGCTGGGCGTGAAGCAGCCAGAACTCAGCTACACGTTCAGGAGAGTATAAAATGATGCCCCAACTTCGGAAAACTGGCAGTTTCTTAAAAAGTTGAACATATGTCTACCCTGTGACAGAGAAGTTCCATTTTTAGATATTTATGCAAGAGAAATGAAAATACATGTCCACAAATAGGCCTTGTATAAGAATGCTCATAGCAGCTTTATTTATTTATTTTTGTTTCAGAAAAGAGGGGAGAGAGAGAGAAACATCAGTGATGAGAGAGAATCATTGATCGGCTGCCTCCTGCATGCCCCACTCTGGGGATTGAGCCTGCAACCCAGGCATGTGCCCTGGCCAGGAATCGAACTGTGACCTCCTGGTGTATAGGTCAGTGCTCAGTCACTGAGCCATGCCGGCCGGGCTTTTAAATTTTTATTTATTGATTTAGGAGATGCCGATTTGTTTTTCCATTTAGTTGTGCATTCATTGGAGATCAAAACTGCAGCCTTGGCATATTGGGCCGACATTCCAACCAATTGAGCTACCTGGCCAGGGCCATAGCTTTATTCAGATGCCCACCAGGGGGAGAATGGATAGACAAACTGATACATTGTTCAGTAAAAGACCACTCGGCAATACAAAGAATCAAACTACTGATACATGTAATAAGGATGAATTTCACATTTATCATAACTACGGTATTTTCAACCCCTATTTTGCCCTCCTTCCCAACCATTTTCCCCTTATCAGCTAAAGTGAACTTTTAAGTTCAGATTATTTTAT
This sequence comes from Myotis pilosus, assembly GCA_036010255.1. Taxonomy (NCBI): domain Eukaryota; kingdom Metazoa; phylum Chordata; class Mammalia; order Chiroptera; family Vespertilionidae; genus Myotis; species Myotis pilosus. The sequence continues at coordinate 4,699,203 of JASKON010000032.1, read as the reverse complement.
CTCATTTGTCTTCCTTTAACCCTCCAGTAGCTTTTCAGTGCTTTCATAGTGGCCAACAAGGGCCCATCTGACCCCTGCCTCCCTCTGGGCCCCTTTGACCTGGCTTCCCTTTGCTCCCTAAGTTCCAACCTCATTGACCTTCCTGCTGTTTCTCAACAGCCCAAGTTCATTTCTACCTGAAGGCCTTTACATTTGGCTCCTCCCTCTGCCTGGAGCACTCCACCTCCCAAATCCCTGGGAAACTTGTTTTTGTTTTGTCATTCAGGTTCAGTTTAAGTGTTTCCTCCTCAGAGAGGTTTTTTCTGACAGACACACTCCCCTCCCCCCACCACCCGCGGTCTATAATAGTGCCCCATCACCTCACCCTGCTTTATTTTATTCATAACTTTGATCACCATCTGAAATTATCTTGTCTCTTATTTATTTGTTTCCTCCCTCTAGGACAGCGGTTCTCAACCTGTGGGTCGCGACCCCTTTTGGGGTCGAACGACCCTTTCACAGGAGTCGCCTAAGACCATTGGAAAACACATATAATTTACATACTGTTTTTGTGGTTAATCACTATGCTTTAATTATGTTCAATTTGTCACAATGAAAATACATCCTGCATATCAGATATTTACATGACGATTCATAACAGTAGCGACATTTCAGTTATGAAGTAGCAACAAAAATAATTCTATGGTTGAGGGTCACCACAACATGAGGAGCTGTATTAAAGGGTCGCGGCCTTAGGAAGGTTGAGAACCACTGGTCTAGGATGAAGCTTAGCTTGTTCACCGCTGTGTACTTCATGTACAGAGTGGGTCATAAGTACTGACTGAGAAGGATTGAGGATGGCCTGGGGGTGAAGGGAGGAGAACAGTTGAGGAGGTGGATTTGTGAGGGAGAAGGACAGTCAAGACTTCTGGCAAAGTGGTTCCTTTTTTCCTCTCTGAGTGCTGGGTGTCTCCCCCAGCGACAGGGACTTTACAGAGCTCAGCCCTAGAAGGTTCTGTAGCTGTAGTCGCCGCCCCACCCCACCCTCTCAGTTGTGTTCTTGTTGCTAATAATGACGAGTGCTCAGAGGGTCAGGACAAAACTCTGAGGAATGTGAACGTTTAAGGGGGCAGGGTGGCATTTAAAGAGCAGAGAGGATGCAACCTGACAGGTTAGGAGGAAAACCCAGATGCGTGGCATGAGGAAAGGAAGCGTTTCAGGTCGGAGGCAGCAGCCAGGAGTGCTGAGGTATGTGGTTGGGAGGGGAGAGGTGACTGAAGCCCAGTAGTTGTATATTTATTGATGAGAAAGAGAGGTGAAGAAGTGGAGACAATGAGTTTGGAGTCAGACCTTCCTAAAGTTTGGTAAATAAAAAGGAGCTGCAGGGAGAATCTGGAGTCAAGAGAAGACATTTTTTAAAATAGGGGAGAACCCTGAGCCTGTGTAAATTGAGGTGGGACGGAGCCCAAGTGCTGGATTGAGGACCTTCCTGGAGAACCTGGGGCCCAAGTCCATCCAGGGGACTGGCTTTGGATAGTAAGAACCCCCTCCCAGAGGAAAGCAGAGGTGCGTGGGAGAAGCAGGGGCCTGGGCTCAGTCTGTGCGCTGTGAAGGCACTCCGCCCGGGACAGGAGCGAGGCTGGAAGCTGGAAGAGCGGAGGGAAGATCTGGGGAGACTGCGGTGGCGAGCAGATGGAGCCAGCTAAGGAAACAAGAATCACAGGGGAAAGAACAAAGCAGTTGAGATGAGCTTTCTTGCTCTTCCTGGGATTTTTGAGAAACTGGTCACACCTTTGCAATTCTTTGTCCAGTTTTGGATTCCAGTGATTTGGACTCCGCTTTTCCTGCCTCATGTCTGGCAATTCCACTCCTTTCCCAGATGCCTCTGCCGTCCCCATGCATTGGACCAGTGACTTGTACGTTATTGCACAGCTCTCAGGTTTTATTGAACCAGTACTTTTCTAGCATTCACTGTGTTAGGTGTTGTATCAAAACATCACAGAGAAGCGGGAGTCACTCCTACTCCCTGAGAGCTGGGCTGTCCCGGTCTGCAGAGGCATCCGGGTCCCAGGTGGCCAGGCTGGGGCGCAAGAGATGGGAGTCGTCATCCTCTTTCCAAGTCCAGCCGGAGCAGCTCTCGTCATCGCTCTCTCACCTTTTGGGAATCTGCGTAAGATTTGTGCTGGAAAATATTTTTTAGCACCACTGCCCAGGGCTTTGAGGTCCTTATGGTCAAGACTGTATTTCATTTTGTTTGTTTTGTTTTATAGCCCCAGAACCAGCAAGTGGCCTGTGAGTGCATGGAGAGTGAATGCACCCTTTTGCCCCTGATCCTCTTCTCTGGAATGCCCTATCTTCCTCCTCTATCTGTCCTCATCTGTATATTACAGTAACTGTAGAATGTATCTATTTCACCCCCAGATTGTCTATTTTCAGATGGCTACCATGCCTTGTTAATCTTCATGTCCCTTTCCCATAGTCGGTAGTAAAGTAATGTTAAATTTGGATTTTTAGAAAACTTGCAGAGCTTTCCTATGAGTGAGTAAAATGGTTGAAGGATAAGGAAAACATTCAGAGGAAATACCAGGCAAAGAACTGAGTTACTTTAGCTTGGTAAAGTATTCAGAGCAATGAGTTGATGAGGGTCTCAGGGCATGTTAGAGCGATGGCTATTCCTCATCTCTGAGAAGGAAAACAATAGATGAGGTTGGATGGGGTGTTAAATGTCATAGGTGCACAAACGAAGGAACTCCTTGCCCTATGGAGAAAGCTGGGAATTCTTCCTGGAGAGTTTTTTTGTGTGTGTTTTTTTCCACTTTATTTTTTTGTTAATCCTCATCCAAGGATATTTTTCTATTGATTTTTAGAGAGAGTGAAAGACAGAAACATCGATGTGAAACATCGATGGCTTGCCTCCTGCACCAGCCTCAACCAGGGCCCGGGCCAGGGAGGAGCCTTCAACCAAGGTACCTGCCCTTGACCGGAATCAAACCCGGGACATTTTGGTTCACAGGCCAACACTCTTATCCACTGAGCCAAACTGGCTAGGGTGAGAGTTTTGTTTTTTTGTTTTTTTTAATATTTTATTGATTTTTTACAGAAAGGAAGGGAGAGAGATAGAGAGTCAGGAACATCGATCAGAGAGAAACATCGATCAGCTGCCTCCTGCACATCTCCTACTGGGGATGTGCCTGCAACCCAGGCACATGCCCTTGACCGGAATCGAACCTGGGACCCTTCAGTCCGCAGGCCGATGCTCTATCCACTGAGCCAAACCGGTTTCGGCTAGGGTGAGAGTTTTATTTTTTTTAAAATATGTTCATATTTATTTTAGAAAGCGGAAGGGAGAGAGATAGAATAATCATGGACTGGCTGCCTCTTGCACGTCCCCTACTGGCGATTGAGCAACCATGACCGGGAATCAAACCATGACCTCTTGGTTTCTAAGTCGATGCTTAACCAGTGAGCCACACCAACTGGGCCCTCCTGGAGAGTTTTAGAACAACAAATTAGACTCTTTTGTGTTCCATAGTTTCTACTTGATGGCAGAGTTATGGAGAACGTAACCTCAAGATTCCAGCCAAAAACTCCTATCAACTAAACATACAGTCAGTGTAAATGCACCTAAACAGATTGATAGGAACCTGTACCCGAGTGAACACACAGAAGCAAAAATACACATGTTGCATTGAATTTAATGCTGCTATGTTTTTCCTGTAGTGGATACATGAGCTTAAATATCATAGCAGTAGAATCTTTATTTTCTTTTAATTAAAGAAATCTTTGTGGAAGGAGATTTTTAAGTTCTAACATACTAAATAGGAGAAATCAGAGTTGGAGTGAAGGACTTTAATAATATGCAGCCTGTATCATTTATCTCTTTTAGAAAAAAAAACTTTAAAATTTTGTTGTATTGGCCAGCAAAGTGCTAAAAGTTGGCTACCCCTACAGATAAGGTACACAGGAAATGAAGCCTGTGAGAATGAGACATCAGAGAAAATACAAGAAAAAGAAAATTTCAGTTCAGCCAACATTGCTAAGTGTATACCGTGCTAGGCACGGGAAGTATAAAAATAAATGACACACTCTTTCCCTGGAGTTCAGTGTCTGTGGGAGAGTCACACATGGACAGTTAACATATATAAAGTCTACACGGGCTCTGTAAGGCTGTGATAGGGGTGTAGCCAGAGTTCCAGGAGAGAACTAGGGAAGAGGCTTTCCTCCAGGTGGGGAGAGTGTCAGAGCAGGCTGTGGAGAAGGGGACATGGGAGTAGGGCCTAGAAGGATGGGTTGGAGAGAGCCACGTGGATGAGTGGGGCCTTCAAAAACCAAGGCTCTGAGGTATATGACATACTACACAGCAAAGCACAAGTCCTTAGAGGGACTGGAGATTACAAGGAAGGGCCTGTCAGGAGGGAGTGTAGGCCGACAGTAAGGTGGGAATAGCTTGGTGATGGGCCTTGAGTATGGGCCAGGCTACTTGGTTCTCATAAGTGGAACAGGTTTTGTGAAGAAAGGTGTGATATGTGGTTGAGAGACTTACTCTGATTGTGAGGAGAGGTGGAGGTGGGAAGGGTGGGAGGGCTGGAATCATTCTTGCCTTTTCTGATTTTCCCCTGGCCAAAGCCCTAATCCCTAATCTGCATGAGAAAGATCTATAAAATTTAGTAACTGGTTTAAATAAAATGGCTGTATAGGAAATTTTGGCATCAATTCACTTTGATTACAAAATAGGCACAGATATTTTATGTATAAAAAACTTTGGTAAATAATAGTATAAATAATTATTTTATATAAATTATAAATTCCAGAGATTGTTGCAAACACTTAAAAATATTAGCTTGCTCAGTTTTTGTCAAAATCATCTGAGGGAGGTACTTTTAGGTCTGTTTTCAGATGGGGAAACTGTAACAGAGAGGCTGAGTGACTTGCCCAAGGTCTCATCTAACCAGGAGCAGGGCCAGGGTCTGAAATCAGGCATCCTGGCTTCAGAGGCTGTGCCCTTACCCTGTACACAGTGAGGTTCTGTATTTAATGTTAATGAACTAGAAGATAACTCTTGGAGAACTACAAATTGGTAATCACAAAATAGTCCCGGGCATGTAAGTACAGCATAGGGAATATAGTCACCAACACTGTAATGACCATGTACAGGAACAGGTGGGGACCTGAAATATTGGGAGGCTTAGTGCTAAAAACAAATGAGCTATCAAGCGATGAAAAGACATGGAAGAAACTTAAATGCATATCACTAAGTGAAAGAATCCAACCTGAAAAGGCTAAATAGTGTGATTGCAACTACCTGACATTCTGGGAAAAGAAAAACTATGAAGAGAGTATGAAAGGCCAGTGGTTGCCACGGGTAGGGTCAGGGGAGGAATGACCAGGTGGAGCACAGACATGTTTAGAAGAGCACTAAAACTACCCTGTGTGGCCCTAACCAGTTTGGCTCAGTGGATAGAGCGTCAGCCTGCGGACTCAAGGGTCCCAAGTTCGATTCTGGTCAAGGGCATGTACCTTGGTTGCGGGCACATCCCCAGTGGAGGGTGGGGCGTAGTGCAGGAGGCAGCTGATCGATGTTTCTCTCCCATCGATGTTTCTAACTCTCTATCCTTCTCCCCTCCTCTCTGTAAAAAATCAATAATATATATATATATATATTTTTTTTAAACGAGTATACTGATTATATTTATACTAGAGGCCCGGTGCCCAAAAATTTGTGCACTCGGGAGAAAGGGGGGATCCCTCAGCCCGGCCTGTGCCCTCTCGCAGTCTGGGACCCCTCAGGAGATAACGACCTGATGGCTTAGGCCTGCTCCCGGGTGGCAGAGGGCAGGCCCAATCCCTAGGTGCAGCCCCTGGTCAATAAAATATATTTTTTAAAAAAACAAAAAACTACCCTGTGTGGTACTACAATGGCGAATACATCTCATGATAACATCACTAGGCGTAAACGGGAATGTAAACTACACATGGACTCTGAGTGATAATGATGCGTCAATGCAGGTTCATCAGTTGTACCGATGTGTCACTTTGGTGGGAGAGATTCATAATGGGGAGACTGCGGGAGCTGAGGGTATTTAGGGAAATCTCTGTACCTTCCTCTCAATTTTGCTGTGAACCTACAGCTGCTCTAAAAATAAAGCCTATTTTTTTTAAAAAGTGCATGACAATATGCACTAAAATGTAAACAGTAGTTATCTCTGGAGAGTAAGATTATACACCTCGGTATTGTTTGAAATTCATTCCATGAGCACACATTAATTTTATAATAAAAGGATACATGTCATTAAGACAGTTCTAAAAGTTGTTTAAACTAAAACACTATGCTAACGTTCTTGAAAAATTTTAACATCCTTTCTCTTTACAGCATTTTTCTGACATTTTTATCTGTTTCTTAGCACTAAACACTAAACTCTAAACTCCGGATAGGAACTGTGCCTCCTTCACCTTCGTGTCTGTTGCCTAGAGCAGTATGAGGTCACGTGTTTGTGGTAAAGACTACGTATCTCACGTTAATCAGTTCATAAGATTTGCTTTTAATCGCTTTTATAGGACAAACTATTACATTATTTTCCTCTTTAGTTAGTGATTTAAGTGAAGGACTTGAAGAAGAGTTCCCTTGAGAAGATGCTGAGGAGACAGACTGTTGTGGGTGTAGACATTGGAAGTGGTTTGGACAAGCATGTGGGAGGCCTGCCTGAGCGGCTGTCAGAGCCTCCTGCATAGCTCTTCCCAGTCCCTGGTTGTCTCTTACCAACTACTGCCAGAAAACCTTCCAAACACAGCTCTGTCATCTCTCTCTCAGTTGTGTATTGAATTCAGTATGCACACTTGGGGGCCTGGCCAGATCGGTCAGTTGGTTAGAGGGTCGTCAGGATACGCCTCGGTTGCAGGCTTGACCCCTGGTCAGGGCAACATATAAAAAGCAACCGATGAATGCTTAAATAAATGGGACGACAAAATCTAGTATGTATCTCTCTCTCTCTCTCTCTCTCTCTCTCTCTCTCTCTCTCTCTCTTTCCCTCCCTCTCTCCTCCACTCTAAAAAATGAATAAAGATTTAAAAAATATATAGACGCCTTGCCTTGTTGTTCAGGCAGTTAGGACCTTCCCAGGGCCATCGCCCCGTTGCCCTGCACGTCCTCCATTGCAGCCTCCGACCCTCTCCAGAACTTACCTAACAACTGAGTTTGTCCCCACTTCCATGCATGTGTTCGTGCCCTGTTTCCCATCTATTGAGATCTCCATCTTTCAAGGCCTTTCTCAAATGCTCCCTTTTCCTGAAGCACAACATTCCCTTAACTGGGTGTTTTTCTCATAACATTCTGCGATTTTCTTGTGTGCATTTAATCTTCCCTTTTTATTAAATCCTTCTAAGCATGTTCTTGCCCTCCTTCCCCAGGCCTCTTTGAGGCAAGGATTGTGGTGTCAACACTCCTTATGTTCTCTGCAAGTGTCTGGAATCTTGAATGTGCAAGCAGACTGTGAATTGCTTTTGAAGTAGAGAAGAACAAAGTAGATAGAAGACAGAATTGATGGTATTTCGTTTTGGCAAAGGAAGACTTGTCCTTAGGCACGGGTTGTTTGGTGGTCAGAAACCTTTTTGACAAGAAGCCAGGGGCTGGGGCCTGGGAATGTAGATAAAGAAAGAAGTACAGTGGATCTAGTACATCGGAACGGAACACAGGAGGCCAGGTACGGAAAGGACTAGGTGAGGAGCAGCGGTTGTTTCATTCAGAGTTTTGAGATGAGTCCTGTACTTATCTCCAGGGTGCTCAACAGTATAGTGAGGGAAACAGACAGTTCGATCAGGGATAATACATTATAATAATCCATAGAGACAGGAAGGTGCTAGTAAACATTTGTTGATTCTAGAAGAGCAATGGCAGTAAGAGCGAGTGAGTGATCTTAGCAAGAGTGTGGTCCTGAGCAGGTGGGCAGAAAGGTTGGCAGCACAAGGCAGTCTTAGGGTCAGACGTCCATTGCCCTGACCCCCTTAATGAGCATTGCAGAAGGTATCACAAAGAAATTTTAGGACGATGATGGTAAAAGGTTAGCTTTTAGTGTTTGCACTCAGCTCTAAAATGAGAAGTAGGTCAGTGTTGAAAAAAACAATAGTGAGCTGAGTGTTTGAAACCCATAGAGCAGCTTGGTTAGTACTTCGTGTGTTTGCACAGTGGAGTCTGGTCATAGGAGTGAGCCAGGATTAAGGGAGATGAGTAAAGGGGAAGACCAAGTAATGAAATTACTCACCTCGAGTGTTCTAGGTTCTCGCAGATTAAGATGTCTCTTTTGGATTTTACTTTGTTTTATTTTAATTGATGTGAAATTCACACAACATAAAATTAACTATTTTCACATATTATCAACTATAATACCATGCTGTACATTAAATCTCCGGAATTTAGCTTACAACTGAACATTTGTACCCTTTGACCAAAATTAACCATTTTTAAGTGAACAATTCAACAATTCATTGGCATTTAGTACATTCACAACATTGTGCAAACACAACCTTTATCTAATTCCAGAACATTTCGTCACTCCCAAAAGAAGCCTCATACCCCTTAAGCAGTTAGTTAGTCCTTTTTTTCCCCCAGTCCCCTGCAGCTACCAATCTGCTTTCTCTCTGAATTCACCTATTTCGGTTATTGTGTATAAATGGAATCATGCAATAGGCGACCTTTTGTGCCTGGCTTCTTTCACTTAGCATGTTTTGAGGTTTATCCACATTTTGATGTTCATCCTTATTGTGGCACATATCAGTACTTCATTCCTTTTTCATGGCTGAATAATATTTCATTGTGTGTATTGTTTATCCATTCATCTGTTGGTGGGCATTTGGGTTGTTTCCACCTTTTGGTTTTGTGAGTAGTGCTGCAGTGAACATTGGCATACAGATATCTGTTTGAATCTCTGTTTTCAAATTCTTTTGGATATATACCTGGAGTAGAATTGCTAGGTTATATAGTAACTACAATCTTTTGAGGAACTGCTTAACCGGCTTCCAAAGTGGCTGCACCATCTTACATTCCCACCAGCAATGTATGTGGGTTTCAATTTTGCATCCTGGCCAACACTTGTAATTTTCTATTTTTTGATTATAGCCACCCAAGTGGGTGTGAGGCAGTATCTCATTGTGGTTTTGATTTGAATTTCCCTAATAATATTGAGCATCTTTTTAAGTGCCTGTCAGCCATTTGTATATCACCTGGGAGAAATGTTTATTCAAGTTCTCTGTTTATTTTTAATTGGGTTGTTGTCTTTTGTTGTTGAGTTGTAAGAGTTCTTCACATATTTTAAGTACTAGATCTTTATCAGATATGTGGTTTTTATTGTCTGGCGGTTCTTTTCTGTTGTTGGTATCATTGGAAGAAGTTAGTTTAGACACACTGGGTTAGATATGAATCAACCTGTATGCAGAATTAAACAGTAATGGAATCCCAGAAATAGGAGACATTTTGAGTGATTTTGATATTTGTTCAATGCCTACATTTTTATTTAGTCATTGTATTTTTCCCTGATCTCTTTGAAGCCTGTACAGCTCACAAAACCCATGAGACCCGGAGAGCCAAGCTTCAAGAGTCAGTGCCAGCATGCATAAAATATTGTAAGCCACTTATTTCTAAGACTGAGACATTTAGAGTTATGTATTGAATCATGTCTCTGTGTTTTTAGTCTGAAGGTCATATTCCAAACACAGAATCACAGGAGCACTCCCCAGTCATGGACTGCCTGTCTGGAAACTTCAGTAGAACTGTGTTTCAGAAAGGGTTCATTTTATGTCAACACATTGATGTGTGCAGGGTTTTATGCGTTAACACTCACCTTTCAGCCAGCTCTTCTCCCACTGGAGTCTGTATGTGGGGATGTACTATGTTACAGAAGCTCGCGGGAAGGGCAACTACAGAAGCTGTTTGCCTGTATGTTACCTTGGATGAGAGGGTTCATTTAGCATTTTGGGCTTTTGACCAGATTGATTTTCATATAACTTGAGGATTTGACGTATTATAGACACTCACTTTCTGATTATGTGCTCTAGTACACTGTGCTCCCAGTGACTGCTCTTGGCTCAGCCAGCGTCTCCGTGTTAGAGTAATAGAGGAAAAGGTGCTCATTAGCCTTACTTTTGTCACCGTGATAGGCTTGGGGGAGAACATGAAGAAAAGATTCTTCTTTGAGTTTCTCATACCAAGGATTTTTTCAGTTTAGAGTGTGGGGTGTCCCTAATTAGCACAGTGAGAGGAATAGAAATTGGAAATAACGTCTAGACCCAGGCCATTGGATGACATTGGAGTGTCCTTATTGCTACTCCTACAAGTGCCATTTAGTTTTATTGCTTTTAAATTTAACCCACTTTCTTTTTATTTATTTTTTAATATATTTTTATTGATTCCAGAGAGGTAGGGAGAGGGAGAGAGAGAGATAGAAACATCAATGATGAGAGAGAATCAACGGTTGGCTGCCTCCTGCACACCCCCTACTGAGCCCGCAAGCCGGCATGTGCCCTCCTGGTTCATAAGTTGATGCTCAACCACTGAGCCACACTGATGGGGCTTAACCCACTTTCTTTTACTACTTCTCTCTAGCATTTTCTTCCTGACTTTTTCTTTCTTCTTTCTTTCTTTCTTTTTGGTAGCACATAGATAGTGGGAGTATTAGATTGTCATGGCTCCTCCGCATGCTGGGAGCTTTGTGTTTATATTCTCTGTGTCTGGCCCTAGTAGGACCACAGTAGATATTTGTTTCGTTAGCTGTGGCACGATACTTACAGAACAGGTCATGCCATCTTCAGAAGACATTCTAGGGTAATAGAGATCACTGATGTGTATTCAACAGGCTTCTTGAGTCTGTGGCTTGGTATCTTCTATCTGTTTAGAGAAATCATAGCAGTTCTCATCACATGTTGCTTTGCTCCTGTTCTTTCCTCATTCTGAGCCTTTGGTTACCACACAGTATGTTAGACCGCACTGTATCCTTTTTGTCACTTACTCTTTCTCCTGTCCTTTTTATTCATTTCTATTTTTCATTCTTCATAGTTTCTTTTTTTTTCTTCATAGTTTTTTTGACCTATCTTTTATTTGACCAGTTCTCTCTTTGACTAATCTACTTTTAATTGAAATTAGAACGCAGTAGATTTTTTTTTTTTCCATTTTGGTTCTTTTCAATCTGCTATGTTGCTTTTTATGGATTCGAATTCCCTACTAAATTTTTCGAGCTTGCCTTTTATTCTTAAAACAGAGTAAATAGAGTTGTTTTATAATCTGTCAATTCTCTTACTGAGTCCCTTTGGGTCTGTGACTGTATATAATGGTCCTTACTCGTGGTGTTTTGTCTCTTCATATGTTTGTGTACTGGACATGGTACTTGAAACATTATTTATAGAAATAATGACAGGCCTTGGATGCCTTCTTCCAAGGAGGCTTTTCCATTGCTTTTTCCAGGTGCCTGAGAGCACTGGCAAACAGGATCACTTCATTCCAAGTTGAGAGAGAGGTTTTCTGAACTAACCAGGTGATTGGAAGCCAAGTCCATGGGAAGGCTGATTACTTCCAGGTCACTCTTACTCCTGGGGTACACCCAGTCCACTGCTTTGGTGAGGGGGGCGAGTTACCAAGTACCTCCTACGGAACGTCCTGGAAAGGCCAGGCAATCACGGCCACCTCTTGCAGATCATCAGTTGCCCCCAGGTCTCATCTCTTTGGATTCCTTTTCTTTCCAGGATATTAATTTGGTAATTCCTTACTATCCGTTAGCCTTTGTTACTTTTTTTTTTAAATATATTTTTATTGATTTCAGAGAGGAAGGGAGAGGGAGAGAGAGATAGAAACATCACTGATGAGGATCATTGATTGGTTGCCTCCTGCACGCCCTCTGCTGGGGATCGAGCCCACAACCCAGGTATGTGCCCTTGACTGGAATTGAACCTGGGACCCTTCAGTCCACAGGCCAACACTCTATCCACTGAGCCAAACCAGCTAGGGCCCTTTTGTTACTTTTAATAAGAAACATGTCTATTTCATCCCTTTCTTGGCAAATTACTTAGTCCATCGTTATTGGATGCAGAAAATGAGACCTTATTTTTACAGGCTCATGATCGTCTAACATTCACTTCGACCATAAGGTGAGAGACACTGCACTGTAGACTTGTTTACATCTCACTGTGACAGGAGTGTACAATGGCAGACTTGGTCACTGAAGATCCTGATCTCCACACCTATTACCAGATTTTTGAATCCCAGCTCTGCCACTTATTAGCACTGCGACCTTAACACATGTCCATCCTGTGACTGCCTCCGCGTGGGTCTCTAGCAGTTAGGCCGCTGTCGGTCAGTGGGGAGAGTGGGGATTGGGCTTGTGGCTTGTGGCTTTCGCCTACAGAGTAGGAATGTGCTCCGTTGGCATTTGTTTGTGAACGGGGAGGACTGATGAGGATTTACCCGTGCTGTGATTTTATGAATGGACTGTCGGTTCCAGGATGTGGGTTTGCTCTTAGTTAGAGAATGACATAGAAATCAACTGTCACAGAATGGCTTCCTATCAGTCATGGTAGTTATTTTGTTTTTTAGGGTTTGTTTTGTTTTTTGTTTTTTTCTTGATTGGTTGACTAGATTGATGGCTAACCCTTCCTCCAGTGGTGGCTTGTTGCTTGTCTTTTGCCTGTTTTGTCATTGGTTCAGACTTTTCCCTGGGAAAGTGAGAGAGGAAGGTAATACAAATAATGATTATTTTAATTTATGTGGTACTTAGCAGTTCACAGATATATTGTGGGACATTTCTGTGAGGCAGCAAGATATGTTCATTCCATTTTGCAAATGAGGAACGTGGGACTTTGGGTTAGTAACCTTGCCCAAGTCACAGAATAAGTGGCAAAACTAGTAAGTATTTAAATATAGGTTTCCTGATTCCAAATATACAGGGTGGGCAAAGCACGTTCCAGCGGTAAAAGGTAAACCAAAGGTCACAACTGTAAACCTACTTTTGCCCACCTCTGTAGTACGTTTCCCAATGCACCACCCAGGAGAATCGATTGAAAACAAGTTTAATCAGGGGAGCAGTTGTACCTAAAATGAAATTCTGTTTCCAAGTGATTTTTTAGAAACATATTCTTGGTCTTTTTCTACAAGACATTTAGTTGGACGCTAGGTAAGAAAGCAGTGCTCGATGGTCTCACTGCCCCATAGGGAGAGATGGTTGCCGACTGGCGCCCAAGCTCCTAATACCCTACATTGAAGGGGGTTTATGGTTACTGCTCCTCAGATCGTTAGGGAGAGAGCAGACAGTTGTCAGGAGTAGTTTCTTTGTCTCTCAGTGCCTATTGTATGTGTACTTGGCACCCTCCTTGTTGCGGTTGTGGCTCGCCCTTTTTGAAATGATCTGCCTTTTTATTTCTTAAAATCTTCCAACCCCAAATTAATTCATTTATTTAACTTTTACAAATATTTTTAATGATAGTTGTTCATGTTAGTTTATTAGGGGGAACAATTGTACCTTGCTAAAATAAAAGTCTTTTTTTTATTCTGTTTTTTTTAAGTGTTTTTATTGATTTCAGAGAGAGGAAGGGAGAGGGAGAGAGATAGAAACATCAATGGTGAGAGAATCATTGACCAGCTGCCTCCTGCACGCCCTGCACTGGGATTGAGCCAACAACCCGGGCATATACCGCAACTGGGAATTGAGCCCTGACCTCCTGGTTCAACAGCTGAGCCACGCCAGCTGGGCCAAACTAATTCTTGAGGCTTTTCTTGGACACTATAAAGTGGGCCTTTCTCTTTAGTTCTGGGTTGAAGTTCTGTTTGTTTTCCAATGGGAAGGTCAGTAATCTTTAGAAGGATGCTTATAGCTTATAAATGTATTTAATAAGAACTAACACATTGTACCTCAGTATTTGGGAGTTGTGGTGAGTCTGAGGCAATAGTGGAAGCCGTAGAGTGTCAGCTCACCTCTGCTTCTCCTAACTCCTGTGCTCTTTCACGGGAATTAATCATCCAGACAATATTCCTCCTATGCCTGCATCCCCAGCCATACGGAGAGGATCCCTTAAACTGTAAAAAGGTCCATTGGCTTTTATCTGGAGTGGGCCATACCCATAGAACTCAGTTCTGCTTTTTGCTTCATTTTGACAGGTTGACCTATGGTGTTGGTACCTCCAATAAAACCCAGTCTGAATGCTTTAGTTGACTGCGTTTCTCATTGCTTTGCCCAAGAAGGCCAAGGACATGTTAAAATCAGTGTGTCCCATCCTGTATCTCCTTTCTCAGACTTTTGGGACCAGGCTTTTGTTTATAATGTGCTATCTGTTTGGACTCCACTTCTGTTCATAAGCTCAAGATGTGGTCAGTGAGTATTAAAGGAGTTTTTTGCATCTTAAATATATATATTTCTTTCTTTTTTTCTTTTCAGAGAGAAAGGGAATAGAGAGTGAGATAGAAACATCAATGATGAGAGAGTCATTTATCGGCTGCCTCCTGCATGCCCCCCCTCTTGGGGATTGAGCCTGCAACTCAGGGCATACTCTGACTGGGAATCAAACTGTGACCTCCTGGTTCATATAGGTCAACGCTCAGCCACTGAGCCACCTGGGCCAGGCTGTAATATATCTTTTAATACTTTTACATTTCTCTGTGCTAAACCTCAAAAGTGCTTTCTTCCCAAGGTCAGAGACTTTGAAAAAGGTAACTAATTTTCAAAACTCTAAATGCATTTTTAAAAAGAAAAAACACCTTTGATTCACGTTATTTACATATTTAAGTAGTCAGTTAAGTAACTTTATTCATCAGAAGTAGTGTCTGTGGCCAAGGCACAAATCTGCAGGCTTCGGTGAGGGGCAAGCACAAAGCAGGGGTGAGGGAGAGGTTATAGACATATATTCTTGGAACTATCTCCTCTCACAGATGAAAACTTTGTCTCCATCTGATACATTGTCAACTTCTCCCAGCATTTGAATGCTTGCTATGTGATTGGTAGTAGGAGACAAAGTCCCACACTGGAGAGGAAATACAGGCTAAGGACCTCGCAGGAGAGGCTGACCATGATGTGTTCTGGCGAGTCGGGAGGCAGGATTTGCACTAGACTTGAAGGGTTTGCGGTATGCCAGCTAACGTTACTCAGGCAGAAGGACCAGCTAGGACAAAGGAGAGACTGCAAAAGGTCCAAGCCAGAGGCACTGGGGAGCACACAGAGCACAACAAAGACCAGGAGAAGTGATGGCACCTCTTTACTGGGCCTGGGTTTAAGTCCTAGCATTCCTTCTTTGCTGACTAGCTGTGTAACCTTGTGAGAGTTACTCAGACTTCCTGAGCCTTAGTTTCCCCATCTGCAGAATGGCTAATGACTACATCATAGACTGTTAGGATTGAATGAGACTTTATTTCCTGGCGCACAGTGTAAGCACTCAAAAAAAAAAAAAAAGCTGCCATTATTACATTTTATTTCTTGTTTTAAAGTTAACATGTTCATTAAACCAGTTCCTGGATGATAACTGCCCCCTCAGCCCCACCCAAAGACAGCTATTGTCATCAGTTTGATGAATGTCTCCCTCTTCATTTCATCTCTGTATATCTTTGTTGTTTGTATTTATTGTGATTATCACTGTTCCAGTTTGGGAGGCAGGGAAAGGGAAGGCTGTGTGGCATGCCTGGAAGATGAGACTGAGCTGAATTAGGAGCCAGTGGAGGTTTTAGACATTGGGTGAGTTCAGCTGTTTCAACAACAGTGCTGAAATATAAGTGGATTACGGGGAAGTGAGTATTTGCTTGGCTGTTAGAGCACCACACAACAGTCAGGCACCTTTGTTACACACCTTCAACAATGGACCGCCCAGGTGGGGAGCCGAGGCGCTCACGTATCGTAGGGAAGTAGGACAAGGCAGGGCCCAAGCCCAGGGAGTGGTGTGTGGACAAGAAATGCTATAGCTGTGCAGGCAGAGCAAGACCACGGAGGAGATTGTTTCCTGACAAGAGGTCAGATGTAAGCCAGGCCTTGAAGAACGGCGGAGATTTGGGAGACATTTTTGGGAGGGGCAGGCACAAGCCAAGAGGTAGGAGCACAGGTATTGAGTGTCCGGCCTGGACAGAATGGTGGATTTGGGTTGTCAGACGTGAGCAGTCAGGTTGGAAAGGAAAACTGCCAATGCCCTCGTCAAACCTGCTCTGCCCGATCTCAGCATGTCGCAGTTGTCTGCCTGCTCCCAGAGGGTGAGCCTTTCTAGGCCAGAACACTGTCATCGCCATCCTTGTATTCCTAGGCCCGGTAAAGGTAGTTACTGTGTGGAAATTATAGACTGGCTTCCTGTCCCCTCAAACTCAGGGTCTAAATAAAATCCTCATTTCATCTCTCGCCCCTCCCCCTTTCATTCTGTTCTCGGCCACAAGGCCTTAAACAGGTCACGCTCCCCTGTGCTTACCTCTCCATTCCGTAATTATTTTTGTACACCTGTTTGGAGTCACACGGCTTGACACTTATACAGTTTGGTGTCTAGCATGTCACACTCACTTCTGGGGCCCCCACATTGCCTTTCCTCTTTCCTCACTAGGCCTCTCTTCCCTTCACTCTCCTTTTCTGGCTTGCCCTCTTCCCAGCCTCTAAATGTTGGAGTCCTTGAGGCATCAACCCTACCCTTAATCTCTAGACCGGTGGCTTTAAACCTTTGTTTAACCAAACACACTATCTTCACTTAGGTCCATAGACCCTCAGAACTGAAACAAAGTTTCACAAAAAGTTCTTATACTCCATGGGCTCTGTTATTTTCCATTCTGTTCTATTTCATTTTTTTGAAGTGCTGTTCATGACCCACTAAATTGATTTCGTAACCTTCAATTTGAAAAGCTGCTCTGGGTGATCTCATCCACTCCTTCGGCTTTAAATACTGTCTCCATGCTGATGACCTTCCATTTATAACTCCATCCCCACCTTTCCCGAGGTCCAGACAGGCCAGCCATCTCCCCAACATCTCCACTTGGGTGTCCACTAGGAATCGCAAAGTTAGCATGTCCAGCAAAGCACTCTTTATCCCTGCAGCCTGTCATACTCCCACCTCATCCCTCCCCTGAGTGGTGCTGTGTCCACAGCGGCTCAGGAAGGGCCAGTGCTGGCACACAGCCTCCCAAACCCACTGCCTGCTCATCTGCCATCTGACCTCATGCTGCCATCTGACAAGATTTGAGGCCTTAGACAGTTACTAAACCCCTCTCTGCCTCCCTGTCTTGATTTTATTAAAGTGGGGGTGTCCCACTATACCTTCCTCATGGGACATTGTGAAGATTGGATGGATTTTACCTGTAAAGGAAATAGAGCGGTGGCAGGCACATAGGGCTCATGCCCAACTGGCGTTGGCTGCTGCTGTTCGTCATCGTTGTTTTGTCTGTCATATCCACTTCTGATCCATTAACAATTTCCACTGGCTCTAACTTCAAAATACGTCCTTTATTTGACCGCATATCACCACCCCCATCAACAGCACATTCATCTATGCAGCCAACATCCCTTACCCAGATGACCAAAATAGCTTCTTAACTAACTCCCTGCTTCTGCCCTTGCCCTTCCCAAAGTCTGTTTTCCACAAAACAGCCAGAGTGGCCATTTAAGAGTTGAAACCAAAGTGTGTCAAAGCCTTTTAATAAAATCCAAAAGTTGCTCTGGCCAATTTTCTCAGTGGTTAGAGCATTGGCCCGCACACTGAAGGGTCTCGGGTTTGATTCCTGATCAAAGGCATGTACCTGGGTTGCAGGTTCGATACCCAGTCCTGGTAGAGGTGCATGCAGGAGGCAACCAATTGATGTGTAAAATCAGGTGTCCCGTCCCCCCCCCTTTCTCTCCACTTCTCCCCTTCTCCCCTCCACTCTCTCTCTCTCTCTCTCAAGAAAAGGGGGGGGGGGGGCAATGGAAAATATCCTTGGGTGAGGATTAACAACAACAAAAAAACATAATGGAATGTGCTCCACAGAGCAGTGGTGGGTCCCCTGGACAAGGGGGTGAAGGGCTGTGGACATGAAGGATGAGGCTGCAGAGGTGGGGAGATTGTTACCTTGAGCAAGCCAAGTAAATGAGGCAAATATGTAAGTGTGGATTGATGATACGGGAGCGGAGCTTCTAACTGTCTGAGGAGGGAATTACAGACATGGAAAGCTGGAAGGTTAGAAGGAACCCTGAGGGTGTTGGGTTGGAATTGGAGGTACCAAGATGAAACTCGTGTTTCTTTCACATATGTACACAGTAGATAAGAGAAGTGGTTATAGGTATGGCTGTTCATGTACATACATAATTTTCTAGTTAGAAGTAACTACGTCCTGCCCAGTAACTGAACAATCCTAGTACCCACTTCTGGTTTTCATATATTGTCCTGCGCTGAAAGGAATCAGGTGTTCTTGGAGAAATAGCTGTTCCAGGGATTGGGTGGGAAAGTACACAAGGTGAGCCTGGAACATCTGGTGCCAGGAAGTAAAAGAATGCTCCAAGAATGGGACATGTAAACGGACACAGCAGTTTCAAGAGACTCCCACTGGCCAATACTGGCACAATTTGAGCATAGAATGAATGAATGAATGAATGAGGAGGGAAAGCTCTCCCTGCTAATGATGGCTAGAGACTCACCATTAGGCAGCCATCATAGAGGTGGTCGATTCATGCGGGAGTCATCAACTGGTGTATGTTTGACAAAGAACAAGATATTGGCAGAATCTCAGGATTTTCCCCACAAGATAGGTATACTTAGCAGTTACACAGTAAGGCGGTAACTTGACAGTGGAGAAGGCTGGCAGAGCTGGGCTTGACCAGGTGGATGTGGTTGACATCACCAGTGGCGGGAAGGCTCTCCATCCGTCCCTCCTGGCCTGACAGCTCCGCATCTCAGGCATTGCTGCCAGGAAGGCCGGACCTGAGTCTGGACGTACACACTGAGGGCCATCCTACGCGTGGAAGGGCTGTGCTTTCAGGAACGGAAGTCAGGAGAACCCTGAGGACTATTACAGATCAACAAGACACTAGTGAGACGCGGCAGCTTGTGTTCCTGGGCGGGATTCTGGGCCAGAAAAGAAAAGGAAACATTGTTGGAACAGTTTACTACATTTGAATGGCGTCTATGGATTGGATTGGTGGTGTGGTACGAACGTTGATTTCCTGCCATAGAGGGTTATATGCTGGTTTTAGAAGAGTGTCCTTGTTTTGGGAAATACACATTTTAGTCTTTAGGAGTGGTTGCGCTTCCGGTCTTCAGCCTGTCTCAAGGTGTCAGGGAAAAGCTAATATGTGTACATACAGGTAATGAGTGTGCATGAGTAATAGGGCAAACGATGTGAAACATCAGTTGGGGGGTTGTTGAGGGGCATGTAAGCACTATTCTGTACATTTGAAATTATTTCAAAATTATTTTTTAATACCCTATTGAGATTTTGACTGGAATTGAGATTTTTATAAATGGATGTGTGAAAATTTGACCTCTTTATGATACTGAGTCTTTTCACCTAGATGTGTTGCATATTCTTTTGGCTTGTTTATTTTTTATTGTGAATTCTTCTTTTGGGTCCTTCAGTAAAGTTTATAATTTTCATCAGAGAGCTTTTGCCCAATTCTGCTTTGGATTAGTCCTCTGGTATTTTTTTAATTTTGTTGCTATTATAAAATGAAACACTTTTTGCCCATAAGTGGCAACATTAATTGCTTTCTGTGATTTTGTCTGTGAAGGTTTAGAAATTATGTACTCAGGAACCTTCGAATTAGAAAATTATTCGGTAACATCTTAGGAGCTCAAGCTCAATACTTTGGGAAAACCTGCAGGGAGCCCCAGCTGGCCCCAGAGATAGCCCCACTGGCCCCCCACCTTCTACTGCCCCTTTTTCAAGAACTGTTGGCCATTTTGCCACAGATTGGTCATCTAAATTAATCTTGGGATGCCCCTGCCACTATTCCACCGGTAGCCATTAAGTGGGGGGGGGGGGGGCCCAGGCTCCTCTGGCCTGGCATTTTTAAAAAATACATATTTTTATTGATTTCAGAGAGGAAGGGAGAGGGAAAGAGCGATAGAAACATCAATGATGAGAGTCATTGATCGGTTGCCGCCTGCATGCCCCCTCCCCTGGGGATCAAGCCCACAACCCAGGTATGTGCCCTGACCGGGAATCGAATCCTGACCTCTTGGTTCATAGGTCGATGTTCAACCACTGAGCCACACTGGTTGGGCTGGCCTGGCATATTGCGGCATTTCCCTGCAGTCAGAGAAGCATGTGTTTGATAGGGTGCTACAGCCTCCTGGCTGTTGGAAATTAGGTCTAAAAATAGACCTGCCCGCTGTGGGGTGGATTTCAGCTGTTTTTAGGGCTGATTCTGAAAAACAGCTCAGAGGCGATGATTTCTGTGTGCACACTCACTTGGGCACCACGTGCGTGTGGTGTTGGTGCCAGGTTTCCGGGAGCAGAGAGTATTCCTGGCAAGTGCCTCTCTCCCCCACCTGCCTCTGGACTGTGGGGTCTCCTGGGCCTCCCTTTCTTCCCCTCAGGCAGGGAAGTGCTTTCTTGCCAGGAGGAGCAGATAGAGCAAAGATATTTCTGAGGTAGAGTGAGGGGTGTATTTTTTTAAACGAGACTAATAAAATTTTTAGTGGTTATTTTCTACACAAACATTAATGTAAGTAGAAATGAAAAGGAAGAAAATTAATCCACAATCCTGCCAACCTGAATAGTAAAAAAGTTTTAATGTTTCCATATTATTTTGGGGGGCTTGGACAAAACAGATGCCCGATTTCTGGATAGGTGTACCTGTAGCACGGGGAGGAGCTTATGTGCTACTTCTCTTTATCTGACTGTACCCAATACACGTTTCCCATGGTGCTAGAATCTTTATAATTATTTTTAATGAGCATGTACTGTTTTGTTGCACGGATATACCATAATTTGCTTAATCATTTTCAAATGATAAAGAATTAGGTTCTTACCAGTCTTTTCTCTTAGATATCCCTGGAGTGAATATGTTGGTACTTTGATTTCTGTTTGGTTGTTTTGAGATTTGTCTAGGATAAAAATGTAGTAAACAGAGTTACTGGGTCAAAAGATACTAACATATTTACAGTCATACATATGCTGCATAACAAGGTTTCGGTCAACAGTGGACCACATATAAATAAGACGGTGGCCCCCTAAGATAGATGGAGCTGAATTTCTGTGCTTCGGGCGGAATTTTTCCTTTCCCTGAAAGGACAATATCTGTAGGGCTTGCAGAAGGTTCCCTCTCACTCACAGCACCTCAGTTGTGAGTACAGAGATTACATCCCAGTCCGTCGGCCACTGATCTGTATCCGTGCGGAGGAGACCGTCCCCCCAGCACTGCGCATTCAGCCTCCCAGGCCTGGCTGCTGGGCTTCAGAGCACACTGCTGCACATTCTTTGCCGAGGACCCAAGATCCTCCGCACAGGCCCACAGGAGCCACCTGACCGAGTATCAGTGCCACTGCCGCTTCGGTGAAAGCTTGTGTGGCGTGGCACCAGCCTGTCACTGTCCCTGGGAAATACGTTCAGGTTGTAATGGTGTAAAGCACAGATCAGTTTCTTCGATTCAATGCTAGAGAGAGCCCTCTGTGCTACATAGAGTCAATGGAGCCAAAAACATTTCCAAACTATCAAGTCCTCAGTTCTACACTCTCCATGTTAATACCCTCTTTTAAAAATAAATAAAATAAATAAGTACCACAAAGTTTCTTAGTCTGACACTGCTTCATCAGTAGCACATACCTATATACTGATGAAAGGCAAATTCACTTCACTGTTTATTTTTACTGAGGGAGAAAAGCCAGCAAAATCTCTGCTTTAAGGAAGACTTTGTGGAGAAGATCACATTTCAGGGCCTCTTAAGATCCTGAGAGCCATGTGGCCTGACAGGGCAGGAAGGAGCTTATGGACCTAGGGATGCTTCAGAGCGGGCCTCAGAGTGAGTGGGGCGATGCGCAGAGGGCGCCTGGCGCCGAGCAGGTTTGGTGATGGGGGAGCGGAGCAGAAACTGGGCTGAAGATGTCGGTGGCTTCACAGCATGTGGGGAGAGCAGCGCTGTCAGGATGGCAGGGGGCGAAAAGCTGCTCCACGTGGTTGGTGCTGGGAGAGGGACCTTCTGGAGAGGCTGTGCCACTCCCAGAAAGATGAAAATGTCAGTGATAGGGCTGGGGAGGTGAGGGCATGTACAGGGAATCGAGGAAGAGCAGGATTAGGTAATGTCTTAAGGGCAGAGTTAAAGGAGTTTGGGGTTATTCTAAAGCTTCTTACTTCGGGTATCTAAGAGGATTGTAGTTTTTTTGAGAGTGGTAAGTTGGGTCAGTGGAAGAAAGAACCACATTTTTTGGTCATTAAAATTGAGTTGGTGATTTCCCAAGAATAAATATATTTTGTCACCTTTATAGAAATTAATTTGGATACAGTGACACTGCTCCCTCAGTCTTCATGTGCACAAGTGATTGCTCTCTCTCCCCGTTACCACCTAGGCCTTGTCTGGAGTCTTGTCTCCTGTCTCTGCGTGGTCATTAAGACATTGCCATATGGCTGTAGGTCCTGCAGACCCACCCACCTGGCAGTCCGAGCCAGCACCTGCCTGCTGCTGTTTCTGTTTTCCCTCCAGTTAACCTTGGGCGTGTCTCGCTTGCTTGCTGTTTGGCTGTACACTTGGTCTGACGTTTCTAGGTGTTTTGCGGAGGGAGGATTTCCAGTCCCTCTGGTATGCCATATTGCATGAAATAGAAGTCTCTCACTCCCCAAGTGATAATACTCTACTCTGAAATACTGGGAATGAGAGAAGAACTATATTAGTCAGGGTCCTGGTAGGAAACAGATGGCACACTCAAACTGGGGAATTTGAGGAGCGTTTAATTATATCATTCATCTTGGGCTCATTCAGGAAGGGGGGAGCTTTCCATGCCAGGTCTGAAGAGTTTTGATAGAGGGATTAAGGGCTTACCCATCCCTTGGAAGGTCAGGGAAGCTGCTCCTGAGTATCTGAGACAAAAGCACCCGGGGAAGCCACTGTGCGCCTGTGCTGCTGCAGCTGCCTCTGGGTGTGTCAGCCTCCCTTCCTTTGCCTTCCAAATCTCCCTGGTGCTTCTTTGCCAGCTCTAAGCAGGACCATGCTGGAAAGGGGTTCTGGAAAGGTAGCTCCCAGCTCCTGGTCTGCAGAGGACAACTTAGAAAGAGGGTGATCACGATGCGCTGAGTTGACCAGTGCAGAGCTGGGACCGTTTATAGAAGGTGGTCAGGGTTAGGGGACACCAGGCGAGCAATAGCAGGAGTTATTACCCACAGGCCTGAAAGGCACGAGGAGGATCAGCCAGCCTCAGGGGCTGCAGGGTAGGAGCCGGAAGAGTGAATTCCTCCTCCTCACTCTCCTCCTGCCTTTTCCCAACCAAACTGGGCCAGATGCCAGAGGGGCAGCAGAGCCTTTTGACAATCTCTGTGGTGCCCCCTCCCAGAGCATAGAGTAGAAAGGAGATGGGTGAGGAGTGAGACTGGAGGGCCAAGAGAATAACCCGCCAGGCGATAACTAGAAGCATATGTGTTGTTGTTGTTTTGAGAGAGAAAGAGGAACATCAATTTGTTGTCCTGCTTATTTATGCATTCGTTGGTTTAGTCTTATGTGTGCGCTGGCCCGGGATTGAACCTGCAACCTTGGCATAGCAGTATGATGCTCGAACCAACTGGGCTATCTGGCCAGGGCTGCATATATATTGTTCATGTCTTGAGGACTGAAGCATTCCTTCAGGGCAAAGAAAGAGAATGAGCACAAAATCATTGGTTAAACCTGAAATGAAAGAGGAAGTGGGCCCCAGCTCGTTTGGCTCAGTGGATAGAGTGTCGGCCTGTGGACTGAAGGGTCCCAGGTTCAATTCCAGTCAAGCACATGCCCGGATTGCAGGCTCGATCACCAGTAGGGGATGTGCAGGAGGCAGCCGTTCAGTGATTCTCTCTCATCATTGATGTTTCTGTCTCTCTCTTCCTCTCCCTTCCTTTCTGAAATCAATAAAAATATTTTTAATTTTTTTTTTTTAAAGAGGAAGTGGGTCCTTGAAAAGCTCGTTCCAGGAAACTGCCTTGAGGACAGTTTGGAGAACTTTGTGGAGGGGAGTGGGGTAATGTCTGACCTGTGAAGGAAGAAGACAAGGGAAGCTGCTTGGTTTCCTGTAGACAGCAAGGCCCCGTGCTGGGAGGGAGACGCGGCTGCAGTGGTTGTCATGAGGTCAATATGTGGACTCTGGGCCAGCGAACGTAAAGGCACTAAGTTCTGGACCTCACTTACTAGTCACCGCCAGAGGCTTTCTGATACCATTCAGAAAGTTAGGAAAGTGTGAGAAGACCAGGAAAGGGAAATCAGGCCAAGGGAGAGCTGGGGAGGGAGGTGCATTGGTAACCTCATTTGCAGAGTACGTATACAGATTCCAGTGGATGACCTACTTCCTTTGAAGTGTCAGATTTTAACTACATCTGTATTCATTTAAACAAAGAAATTCAGGCAGTTGTCATTATTAATCACAATGCTTTAAAACTGATTACACTGATGCTTTGCTCTATTAAAATTGGGGTAGTATTGGAATGATCTATTAGTACCTTGTTTTATATGCTAATGTTTAAAATTACAGTTACTCTGGGTTTACATTCTTAAGTTCTGGTATATTTGGTTTCCTAATTGCTTTACTCGGGACTCCTAAAAAAGATGGACTTGTACCACTTTCTGGTGCTCAAATACTTCCTGTGTGCTAAGAATATTTAGCTTGACTGGTACCTCACAGGAGGTACTTGGCTGTGGGTTTGTTTTTTGTTGTTTTTTTCTCCATCTAGTCCATAAACCAGAACTATAACAACAGGGGGAGAAGAGCTGAGAACAGGCCTTCGAAGGAATTGTATCTAAATGTTTTCTTTTCTGGAGCTCGGGTTTTCTTAGGAAACAGGCGGCCTAAGGTGGGACATGCTGATGTTAAAGTGAGTTGTCCTTAGCTCTCTTAGGGCTCCTGTTTAGGAAAAATTTGGAGCAAGTGGCAACATTGTTTATATACTTGAATTTTTCAGAAGCCTGATTTTATTTACAGAAGGATTAATTAAACAACCATGTAGTAATTTATGGAATGATTCTCTTTCTAGGAAGCTTTGCATTAAACTGCCAGACTTAGTCTTTCTGTTGGCTTTAAACCATCAGCCGCCTTTTATCATGTAGAGAAGACCAAAGGGGGAAAGAAGGACATATTTAAAAGGTATTGATGGTGGCCACTCACTTCAAGGCCAACCTCAGACAGGACAAGTGCCAGCTGTCCCTATCATAGACCCTCTGGGTCATGCAGTGCTAGGAACAAGGGGGCAGACTGCTGCTGCTCAGGAGTCATTGAACCCTGTGATTTGGTTTCCTCATCTGTACAGTGAGGACAGTAGTGTTCTGTGCATTCATGGTTAGTGTGCGAGGTCAAACATTACAATAAGCTAGTGCCTGTTGCCACAGAAAATAGTCTGTTGTGAAGGCATTTTGAAGAGGATGAGAAATGGTTTCCTTTAGATTCTGAGATTATTTAAATGTTTAAAGATGACTTTGGGTCATGTGATTATAATCAAACTTAATACCAAAGTAACAGCCCCTCATCTACTTATTTTAGACATGAGATATTTCAGGAAGAAGTGAGTCAAGCTTCTAGGGTTTGGAGTTACTGGCCATTTTCAGCCCTGATCCGTGTTTACTTTCTGAAGTCTCCTCGTGGCTCTTATGTGGATTCAAGTTGGGTTTTTCCCCTTGGAACTGAACCTGGAGAATTTGATAGGCAAGCCTTCAGTATCTTCAGCTCTGCTTTTAGATCGATCATGTTCTCTTTTTATAAGTTCTATCTAGTTCTTTAAGGCCTAGTTTTTGTACCATTTACTGGTTCACAAGAAGGCCTGCCGTGTGCTCCTTACTGTTTCAGTGACATGATATTGCAGCAAGGCTCAAAGTCTCTGCCCTTTAGGAAACTTATATTCTAGTGGGGAAGATACAGACAGTAGACAAGTAGCATATCCATGTCTGCTGGGAGTAAGAACTGGGGAGCAGCTAACATGGGGGAAGGAGATTGGCAAAGCCTGGGCAAGGGTGTAGTTAGCTGTTTTTTAGTAAAATGGCCAGGGAAAGCCTTACTAATCAGGTGACATTTGCTTAGAGATGAAGGAAGAGGGACAAGCCATGTGGCTATGGAGGAAGAGGAGCACAAGCAAGAACAAAGTTCCTGTGTAGAAATACCAAAGTTCCTGTGTAGGCCCATCCCAGGAGCTAGGAGACAGCGTGGAATAGAGCAGAACAGGACAGGAGAGGCCGTCACAGAGGCAGTGGGGTGGGAGCCGGGCCTTCCAGGCCACCTTCACTTGGAATATGATGGGGCACCACTGCAGGGCTTGCGCATGAGGAGCCTGACTTACTTTTAAAAGTATCGCCACCTTTCTGCCAATAACTCCATTTTCAGCTCCCCCTGAGAGGGAACTAAGAAACTAACTTCATAAGCCATTGTAGAAAAATGTGTCCTAACTTACCCTAGCTCATGTGTTTCATAACTTCTTTTTTAAAAATATATATATTTATTGATTTTGGAGAGGAGGAGGAGGGAGAGAGCTAGAAACATAAATGATGAGAGAGAATCATTGATTGGCTGCCTCCTGCACACCCCACACTGAGGATCAAGCCCGCAACATGGGCATGTGCCCTGTCTTGGAATCGAACTTTGACCTCCTGGTTTATAGGTTAGCACTCAGTGACCTGAGCAATGCTGGCCGAGTCATAACTTATTTTTTAAATAATTGATTTTACAGTCATTTGGAACAGTTTGACCTTGTCTTATTCATCTCTGACTCTGAATTAGGCAGGCCCAGGCAAAAGACAAAGTAAAATCAGCTCTTAACTGTTTAAAAAGAGCATTCTATTATGTGCTAATTACATTAGCAGAGGCATTACAAAGTGTTGACCCAATCTGGTGACTTTAGCAAGAGTCTAGGTCGTAGGCTTGATGAATTCTTCTTTTCCTCTATCTTTTGCTGTCCTCCAAAGTGTTTCCACTCCCTCTTTTATAGTAATCACCATTAATAACTCTGATTGCCAAATAAAAAACTCTGTGGGGATCAGAGGTGCTGGAACGTCTTGCAGACCTCCAAAAAGAATAGTCACGGCTATTTGACTTATGCAGCCTTGTCCTTTGTACCTGTGCGTTGATGGATGGTTGAGGAGTGCTTTGGACACAGTTATGTGTCAAGAAGAGGTTACCCTTCCTTAAGTTTGTGTGGCTGACTGCAGTGAGGCATCCCTGTGGTAGTTGGTAATTACAGTGACCTGCTGTAACACGCATTTGGATACAAGGGATTTACCAGTTCTCAGGCCAGTCCATTTCTCAAATTCCAGGAGGGGTTAGGCAGTGGAATAGCATCATTATTTTTTAGACTCTTTAGTTCAGTAACCAGTCTAATAACATGAAAGCAAATAAATGAAAGTGTTCTTCTCATCCCTCCCCACCATAACTGGAAAATATTTAAAAATTGCTGTTTTTTAATTGAGAGTAATAACACAGTCCTATATTTTTACCCAGTTGAATTGGAAGGGGCTCATTTAATAATGAGGTTTTTACTGTATTGAATTTGTTTTTACCCAGAGTGCTTCTTTTCATACAGCATAGACTTCTGCCTCACTCTTCAGACCATTTCTCTGCATATTTTCATTTTCAGAAATGGATAGGCTAAGAAATAAAAGGAGATGAAATCCAAACCAGTCCGTTTCATCTGGACAGCTGGGTTATCATAGCCCCTCCATCACCTAGACGTGATTTATTTGTACTAGGAGGACGCATGTCTCACTCTCTTTGTTTTTTCTTTCATTTCCAGGAGGGCTGTTGGCCCGCCACTGTGCTGTTGAACAGTATGCAGTCCTTTCGGGAGCAAAGCAGTTACCACGGAAACCAGCAGAGCTACCCACAGGAGGTACACGGCTCCTCCCGGCTAGAAGAGTTCAGCCCTCGCCAGGCCCAGATGTTCCAGAATTTTGGGGGCGCAGGTGGTAGCAGTGGCAGCAGTGGCAGCGGTAGTGGTGGTGGGCGGCGAGGGACAGCAGCGGCTGCAGCAGCAATGGCTAGCGAGACCTCTGGCCATCAAGGCTACCAGGGTTTCAGGAAAGAGGCTGGAGACTTCTACTACATGGCGGGCAACAAAGACCCCGTGGCGGCGGGCACCCCGCAGCCTCCTCAGCGAAGGCCTTCTGGGCCTGTGCAGAGCTACGGACCCCCCCAGGGGAGCAGCTTTGGCAATCAGTATGGGAGTGAGGGTCACGTGGGCCAGTTTCAAGCACAGCACTCTGGCCTTGGTGGTGTGTCTCATTATCAGCAGGACTACACGGGGCCTTTCTCTCCGGGGAGCGCTCAGTACCAGCAGCAGGCATCCAGCCAGCAGCAGCAGCAGCAAGTCCAGCAGCTGAGACAACAGCTTTACCAGTCCCATCAGCCCCTGCCACCAGCCACTGGCCAGCCGGCGTCAGGCTCTTCCCACCTGCAGCCGATGCAGAGGCCCTCCGCTCTGCCTTCCTCTGCCGCTGGCTACCAGCTACGAGTGGGCCAGTTTGGCCAGCACTACCAGTCTCCTGCCGCCGCCTCCTCCTCCTCCTCCTTCCCGTCACCACAGCGTTTCAGCCAGTCTGGGCAGAGCTATGACGGCAGTTACAGTGTGAATGCTGGATCCCAGTATGAAGGGCATAATGTGGGTTCTAACGCACAGGCTTATGGTTCACAATCAAATTACAGCTATCAGCCTCAATCTATGAAAAATTTTGAACAAGCAAAGATTCCACAAGGAACCCAGCAGGGGCAACAGCAGCAGCCACAGCAGCAGCAGCCACCGCAGCAGCAGCCACAGCAGCAGCCTCAGCAGCAGCAGCAGCAGCAGCAGCAGCAGCAGCAGCACGCTCCACAGCACGTGATGCAGTACTCCAACGCTGCCACCAAGCTGCCCTTGCAGAGCCAAGTGGGGCAGTACAACCAGCCCGAGGTTCCTGTGAGATCCCCCATGCAGTTCCACCAGAACTTCAGCCCCATTTCTAACCCTTCCCCAGCTGCCTCTGTGGTTCAGTCTCCAAGCTGTAGCTCGACCCCATCTCCTCTTATGCAGAGTGGGGAGAATCTCCAGTGCGGGCAAGGCAGTGTGCCCATGGGTTCTAGAAACAGAATCCTACAGCTAATGCCTCAGCTCAGCCCAACCCCATCGATGATGCCCAGCCCTAATTCTCATGCTGCCGGCTTCAAAGGGTTTGGACTAGAAGGAGTGCCAGAAAAGCGCCTGACAGACCCTGGGTTGAGTAGTTTGAGTGCCCTGAGTACTCAAGTGGCCAATCTTCCTAATACTGTCCAGCACATGCTACTGTCTGATGCCCTGACACCTCAGAAGAAGACCTCCAAGAGGCCCTCCTCTTCCAAGAAAGCAGACAGCTGCACAAACTCCGAAGGCTCCTCCCAGCCTGAAGAACAGCTGAAGTCCCCCATGGCAGAGTCCCTGGATGGAGGCTGCTCCAGCAGTTCTGAGGACCAAGGCGAGAGGGTCAGGCAGCTGAGTGGCCAGAGCACTAGCTCTGACACCACCTATAAGGGTGGAGCCTCAGAGAAAGCCGGCTCCTCCCCAGCACAAGGCGCTCAGAATGAAGCTCCCAGACTCAGCGCCAGTCCTGCAGCCAGAGAAGAGGCGGCCTCGCCAGGTGCTAAGGACACGCCATCATCTTCCGAGGGCAACCCAAAAGTCAATGAGAAGACCATTGGGGTGATTGTCTCCCGGGAAGCCATGACGACTCGGGCAGAAAAGCCTGGTGGGCAAGATAAAGGCTCTCAAGAGGATGATCCCACAGCCACCCAAAGGCCACCCAGCGCAGGTGGGCCCAAGGAAATCAGTCATGCATCAGTTTCACAGCCGGAGCCTCCAGGAGGAGGGGGTAAAGGAAACAAGAGTGGCGATAACCCCAACCACAATGGAGAGGGCAATGGCCAGAGCGGGCACCCCACAGTAGGCCCTGGCTTCATAGGCAGAACTGAGCCTAGCAAATCTCCCGGAAGCCTGCGCTATAGTTACAAAGACAGCTTTGGGTCAGCCATGCCAAGAAGTGTCGGTGGCTTTCCTCAGTACCCTACAGGACAAGATAAGGGGGATTTCACTGGTCATGGGGAGCGGAAGGGTAGAAATGAGAAGTTCCCCAGCCTCCTGCAGGAAGTGCTTCAGGGTTACCACCACCACCCTGACAGGAGATACTCTAGGAGTGCTCAGGAGCATCAGGGCATGGCTGGTGGTCTAGAAGGAACCTCGAGGCCTAATGTCTTAATTAGTCAAACCAATGAATTAGCTAGCAGGGGCCTTTTGAACAAAAGCATTGGGTCCCTATTAGAAAACCCCCACTGGGGTCCCTGGGAGAGGAAATCAGGCAGCTCAGCTCCAGAAATGAAACAGATCAATTTGGCTGACTATCCAATTCCCAGAAAGTTTGAAATAGAGCCTCAGTCATCAGCCCATGAGCCCGGAGGTTCCCTCTCCGAAAGAAGATCAGTGATCTGTGACATTTCTCCACTAAGACAGATTGTCAGGGACCCAGGGGCTCACTCGCTGGGTCACATGGGTGCTGACACCAGACTTGGGAGAAATGAACGTCTCAATCCAAGTTTAAGTCAGTCGGTCATTCTTCCAGGTGGTTTGGTGTCCATGGAAACAAAACTAAAATCCCAGAGCGGGCAGATAAAAGAGGAAGACTTTGAGCAATCCAAATCCCAAGCTAGTTTCAACAACAAGAAATCTGGAGACCACTGCCATCCTGCTAGCATCAAGCACGAGTCTTACCGAGGCAATGCCAGCCCTGGAGCTGCCGCCCATGACTCCATCTCAGACTATGGCCCTCAAGACAGCAGACCCACGCCCATGCGGCGGGTTGCTGGCAGAATGGGTGGTCGGGAGGGCATGAGGGGTCGGTCCCCTTCTCAGTATCATGACTTTTCAGAAAAACTGAAGATGTCTCCCGGGAGGAGCAGGGGCCCAGGGGGAGACCCTCATCACATGAACCCACATATGACCTTTACAGAGAGGGCCAACCGGAGTTCATTACATGCTCCCTTTTCTCCCAACTCAGAAAGCCTGGCCTCTGCGTATCACACAAACACGCGGGCTCATGCTTACGGGGATCCCAGTGCAGGTTTGAATTCTCAGCTCCATTACAAGAGGCAGATGTACCAACAAGAGGAATATAAGGACTGGAGCAGCAGCTCTGCTCAGGGAGTGATCGCCGCGGCCCAGCACAGGCCGGAGGGGGCCCGGAAGAGCCCGAGGCAGCAGCAGTTCCTGGACAGAGTGCGGAGCCCTCTGAAAAATGACAAAGATGGTATGATGTATGGCCCACCGATGGGGACTTACCATGACCCCAGCGGTCAGGAAGGGCGCTGCCTCATGTCTAGTGATGGTCTGTCTAACAAAGGCATCGAATTGAAGCATGGCTCCCAGAAGTTACAGCAAGAATCTTGTTGGGACCTTTCTCGGCAGACTTCTCCAGCCAAAAGCAGCTGCCCTCCAGGAATGTCCAATCAAAAAAGATACGGACCACCCCATGAGACCGATGGGCATGGACTGGCTGAGTCTACACAGTCATCCAAACCTAGCAATGTTATGCTGAGGCTTCCAGGGCAAGAGGATCATTCTTCTCAAAACCCCCTCATCATGAGGAGGCGTGTCCGTTCTTTTATCTCTCCCATTCCCAGTAAAAGGCAGTCACAAGACTCGAAAAACAGCAACATTGAAGATAGAGGACGC
Source organism: Myotis pilosus (assembly GCA_036010255.1). Classification (NCBI taxonomy): domain Eukaryota; kingdom Metazoa; phylum Chordata; class Mammalia; order Chiroptera; family Vespertilionidae; genus Myotis; species Myotis pilosus. Next base: position 4,667,447 of record JASKON010000032.1, on the reverse strand, counting down.
CTCCTTCACCCCTCAAAAGAAGGCGCCGATAAAGCGTTCAATTCCTATGCCCATCTTTCTCACAGCCAGGACTTCAAGTCCATTCCCAAGAGAGAATCCGCCAAGGACCTCACAAGTTCAGACAATAGAAACTGCCCTCCTGTTACCCTCACAAGTCCTGCTAAGACCAAAATCCTGCCCCCACGCAAAGGACGGGGACTGAAATTGGAAGCTATAGTTCAGAAGATCACTTCCCCAAATATTAGGAGAAGTGTGTCCTCGAATAGTGCAGAGGCTGGGGGAGACACAGTCACTTTGGATGACATACTGTCTTTGAAGAGCGGCCCTCCTGAAGGTGGGAGTGTTGCTGCTCAGGAGGCCGAGATGGAGAAGAGAAAGGGTGAGGTGGTATCTGACCTGGTCTGTCCAACAAACAAGGAGCTGAACATAGAAAAGCCTCTTGCAAGGTCTTCAGAGGAGTGGCGTGGCAGTGGGGACGACAAAATGAAGACTGAGACACACCCAGATACGGTCACTGCTGGAAAGGAACCCCCTGGTGCCATGACATCCGCAACCTCACAGAAACCTGGGAGTAACCAAGGGAGACCAGATGGTTCCCTGGGTGGGGCAGCGCCTTTAATCTTTCCTGACTCAAAGAATGTACCTGCTGCTGGCGGACTGGCCCCTGAGGCAAATCCGAAGGCTGAAGAGAAGGAGACCGATGCAGTGACGATTTCCCCCAAACCAGAGGGTTTCCCCCCAAAGGGGTACTTCCCTTCAGGAAAGAAGAAGGGGAGACCCATTGGTAGTGTGAATAAGCAAAAGAAACAGCAGCAGCCACCACCTCCACCCCCTCAGCCCCCCCAGATACCAGAAGGTTCTGCAGATGGAGAGCCAAAGCCAAAAAAGCAGAGACAAAGGAGGGAGAGAAGGAAGCCTGGGGCACAGCCAAGGAAGCGGAAAACCAAACAAGCAGTTCCCATCGTAGAACCCCAAGAACCTGAGATCAAACTGAAGTATGCCACCCAGCCACTGGACAAAAGTGATGCCAAGAACAAGTCTTTTTTCCCTTATATTCATGTAGTAAATAAGTGTGAACTTGGAGCCGTTTGTACAATCATCAATGCTGAAGAAGAAGAACAGACCAAATTGGTGAGGGGTCGGAAGGGGCAGAGGTCTCTGACCCCGCCACCCAGCAGCACTGAGAGCAAGGCGCTCCCAGCCTCGTCCTTCATGCTGCAGGGACCTGTGGTGACCGAGTCTTCTGTGATGGGCCACCTGGTTTGCTGTCTGTGCGGCAAGTGGGCCAGTTACCGGAACATGGGTGACCTCTTTGGACCCTTTTATCCCCAAGATTATGCAGCCACTCTCCCGAAAAACCCACCTCCTAAGAGGGCCACGGAAATGCAGAGCAAAGTTAAGGTACGGCACAAAAGCGCTTCCAACGGCTCCAAGACGGACACTGAGGAGGAGGAGGAGCAGCAGCAGCAGAAGGAGCAGAGGAGCCTGGCCGCCCACCCCAGGTTTAAGCGGCGGCACCGCTCGGAAGACTGTGGTGGAGGCCCTCGGTCCCTGGCCCGGGGGCTTCCCTGTAAAAAAGCAACCACAGAGGGCGGCAGCGAAAAGACTGTTTTGGACTCAAAGCCCTCTGTGCCCACCACTTCAGAAGGTGGCCCTGAGCTGGAGTTACAAATCCCTGAACTACCTCTTGACAGCAATGAATTTTGGGTCCATGAGGGCTGCATTCTCTGGGCCAATGGAATCTACCTGGTCTGCGGCAGGCTCTATGGCCTGCAGGAAGCGCTGGAAATAGCCAGAGAGATGGTGAGTACGAGAAATTCTTACCAGCTTGCCCTTTATCTTCTTTTTGGTTCTGTTTCTTCCACCTTTACCTATTTCAGCCTTAACTGTTTTAGTCTTAATATCATGTTGTAATTCCTCCAGATTAGAGCCGCTAGGCCCAAATGATGGGCAGAAATTTGGAAGATTTATTTAACTTCTAATTTTATCAATAATGTGTTTATAGTTTACAAAGTCAAGCTAGTGCAATACAGCTTATTAAAATAGACGTCCTCCAGCCCTCCTGAGACGGACTTCTCATTCCTTCCCGTTTCTAAACAATAAGCTCCTGCTATTTGTGTTACTTATTGATCCATTTTTCAACATCTAATACTTATGGAGTATGCTATGGCGACAGATCCTTTTTTCTAAAACTTCTCATATCTCTAAAATTACTAATTCATGTTATTATTTGCTTTTTATTTTTGGGGGGGACCACATCTCTCTAATTTAAACTTTGCCATTGAAATGTTTTTCTTTAAGTCTGTTTCATAACTATTGTACTAGGGTGTTCGTCACCATCATTTGTTTCTTCCCCCTAGTATATGCTCTTTCCTGAATCCTATATTTTTGCCTTTCTTAGTCTGGACTTTTACTTACTGGAGTGTATCATCCTTTAGCAATTTCCTGAGAAAGGGTGCATGGGAAGCACATACGTTGAGATTTTGCCTACTGAAAATGTCATTGTTCAGTCATGTTTAATTGAAGATTGGTTGGGTATAGAATTCTAGATTTGAAATCATTTTCTCTCACTGTCTTGGTGTCATGACTGCTGGTTGTCCTGTAGCTTCTAGGGTTGCAGTTGAGAGGACAAGAGGGGTGTTTTTTTGTTGTTGTTTGTTTTGGGGTTTTTAATTGGTTGATTGGTTTTACAGAGAGAGGAAGGGAGGGAGAAATAGAAACATCAATTTGTTGTTCCACTTATGATTGATTCTTATTTATACCCTGACTGGGATTGAACCCGAAACCTATCAGGAAGCATATCAGGAGGGCACTCTACCAACTGAGCTACCCAGCCAGGGCCTGGAGTTCTGATTTTCATTTGTTATATGCGTGTTCTGTCTTCTCCCTGGGAAGGTTTGAGGATCTTTTCATGTTCCCTTGGGGTCTGACATCTCAGAACGATAGGCATTGAAGTCCGTCTTTATTCATTGTGCTGGCTACTCTGTAAGGTTTAGCCACCTGTAAACTCATGCCTTTCAGTTTGGGAAGTTTGTCGTGTGTTATTTCTTGCATGATTTCTTTCCCTCTGTCTTCTCTGTTCTCTCTTTCTGGAATTCCTGTTAATTAGGTGTATTGTACTTTCTGAGTTGATCCTCTGGCTTTATCTTTTCTCTCCTGTTCTGTGTTCTCTCTGCCTTTTTGTTCTAATTTTTCCATGTTTTCTTCAACTTTTATCATCTAACCTTATAATTATCTTAATTTCTGATACCTTGGAGAGCTTTCTCTTCTCTGAATATCCCTCTAAAGCAGTGGTTCTCAGCCTTGGCTGCGCATTAGAATCACCTGGGAATCTTTTTTAAATCCTGATTTCTGGGCCGCGGAGGCCGCAGCAGGGAGAGTTCCAGGGTCTCCCTTAACTGCTGTAGTAACCTGGGTCCAGGGCCTCAGTGGTGCTCCTGATGTCCCTCACCCACCCCCGAAGATCCCAGGTGGGCGAGGGAATAGTCAGAGGGATTGTGATTTCCTCAACGGCCCAGAAATCAGGATTTTAAAAAGATTCCCAGGTGATTCTAATGTGCAGCCAAGATTGAGAACCACTGCACTAAAGAGACAGTTACTTGGTTGAATTGGGCTGAGTTAGGGATCCACCTCCTCTTACAAACTCGGAGTTAATGCTCTGGTTGCCAGCCCCATCTTAGAGCACCCACTTTCTGAGACACTGCCTTCTCAGGATCTGTGCCACAAGGGGCTGGCTTTCTAGGGACCCCTCTACTGCACTCATTCTCTCTGCTTCCTTTCTGTCTGCTGATTCACTTATTCTTTGTCTATTCTATTTCCAGCTTACAAAATTTGGACATCTTTTATAAATCTTTATTGTTGAAAATATTACGTGTCCCCTTATTCCCCACATTGACCCCTCCTGTCTACCTCCACCCAGGCCTTCACCACCCTCTTGTCTGGGTCCATGGGTTATGCATGTATGCATACAAGGTCTTTGTTTGATTACCTTCCACCCACCCACCCACCCACCTCTCCCCCGCCTTCCCTCTGAGATTCCACACTCTGTTCCATGCTTCCATGTCTCTGGATCCACTCCATTCATCAGTTTATTTTGTTAATTAGATTCCACTTATGAGTGAGATCACGTAATACTTGTCTTTGAGTTATTTTACTTAGCATAATACTCCACAGAATTTGGACATCTCTTGTGTGTTGTTTCCTCTCCCATTCTTCATGTCCTCATGAATTTGTCTTATAAGTTTATCCCTGTATTTTTGTGGGAGGGAAACTGATGTGTAAATGTATGGTTTGAACTACAATATTTAATTAGATGAGAGTTTTTTGTATTAATTTATATTTAAAACTTATAGTTGACAATTATACAAATGACTTTCAATCATAATAAGGATTTTATCAGCCAGAATCATAGTATTCTTGGACACTTTTTACTGTCCTCTCCCACCCCTTTATCATTGAATTATCCCCAGAATTTTTAGCAGTATTTGATAAAAAGGAAATACTCAAACTATAGTTAAAATGTAATTAATGTGAAATTTATGTATTTTTTATATTCGAATATTCTAATTGTAACACAAGGGGCTTGTCTTTCCCACATGTTCTTCTGTTTTCTTCCCTGTCTCCATCGTTGATGTCACTCCCAATCCCAAGTTTGAAATAGATTTACTTCTTAGACACAGTGTCATATTAAAATGCAAAAGTCTTAAAGTGATACAACATTTAAGATGCTAAAGTACAAAATTCTCCAAAATAGTCAAGTCTAAGCACTCAGTAATCCATTAATCATCATCTTGTCCCATTTCATGGCCTGCTTGCCAATTTTCCTCTAGAAAGTTAAAATATTTGGTGGGTTGATTTGTTCTGCTTATTTGTTACTTTTTGGTGTATGTCATGTCCATCCATCAGTGTTTTCTTCATTACAACATAGATTATTATTATCTCTTAGAGCAGCGGTTCTCGATCTGTGGGTCGCGACCCCTTTGGCGGTTGAACGACCCTTTCACAGGGGTCGCCTAAGACCATCCTGCATATCAGATATTTACATTACGATTCATAACAGTAGCAACATTACAGTTATGAAGTAGCAACGAAAATAATTTTATGGTTGGGTCACAACATGAGGAACTGTATTTGAAGGGCCAGAAGGTTGAGAACCACTGTCTTAGAGTAATGCTTACATATAAACTTTTGAACATTCTATAAAAATAATGGGTAACCAGTAATCAGGCTAATTCCTGCCTAGCAAAGCCTTCGATCCTGTGTCTCAATCAAAGTCTAGTTTATAGGAAGTAAAAGGTACCCAACAATGATGTGACCACCGTAAGTCACAATTTCCATCATCCCCAAAGGTTGGTGAACAGTGGAGCTTGCATTCTTAAATTCCATATCAGGAATCCATGTCTTCAGAAAGTGACAATTTAGTCTATTACTTGTCAGCTTTGATCCTAAAATAAAATCTGGAATGTTATAATTGGAACATATCCACTGAATATGATAAATCGGTCTTTTTCTAACCCATCCCCCATAACCTGCATTGACTAACTGGTTAAAATAACATGAAGCGTTTTGGGTACAGAACATTGAAAGTAATTTTTTTGTTTTTTTAAAATATTAATTGCAGCCTCAACTGTTTCATAAGTGCTTCAAATTAATCATGTGTTCTAAGGAATAAAAAGTTGGAATGCTTTATTTAAAGGTAAAAGGTATAAAAACGGGTATTTCTGTCCCTACAATTCTGTATAATAGAGTCTCTACACCTAGATGTTTTAGTTTTCTGATAGCTCCATCAGGGCTGCAAATTCTACCATCTCCTTTAATGACAGGTTTCAGAACACAAACAGTTGAGCAATCTTTTTTTCTAATAAGTATAATTGATGTATAACATTATATTAGTTTCATGACCAATCTTAAGTCTCATATTGCAGCTTTAAGCTTATTACTTTACTAGAGGCCTGGTGCACGGATCCGTGCACATTGAAAGGAAATTAATTAGAAGGTGGCTGGCGGGGTGGGACTGGGCGAGATGGGCCAGACACACCCTGGAGCCAACCTCCCATGGTCCCACCCCAGCCAGCTGCACCTGGAGTGGAGCTGGGGCTCGAAGGGCACCTGCAGAGTGAGTTGGGTCCCTCCAGTAGGTGGGGGTCCCTCGGCCTGGCCTGTGGGGATCAGGCCAAAACCGGCAGTCCGACATCCCCTGAGGGGTCCCAGAGTGTGAGAGGGCACTCTGCAAAGTTGCTGTTGCTCGGCAGCTTCTGCGTTGAGCGTCTGCCCCCTGGTGGTCAGTGTGCATCATACCTACCAGCTGGTCAGCCAGTCGCTTAGCCTTGTATATAGACAGATACTACAGGCTCAGTACACAGGATTTGTGCATTGGTGGGGGCGTGGCCTGCGGGGATCGGCCACTGTGGGAGTGTCACTTGTCCTGGTCTGCCTAGCAGCTATGGACCTGCCCTCTGAGCGGCTGCTCCCAGGTCTGGCATCTTCTGTGGAGCTGGAGCACTCGCCTCTCCAGGGGACCCGGTCAAGGCCGGGCCCAGGTTCAATAGCACTGAGAGGCGACGGAGTAGGCCTCAGTCCCACCACAGTCACAAACTTGCCTCCCAGCCTCTGGGGTCAGCTCCAGGAGCCCGGTGGGGGCCTGTGGGCGTCTGGAGGAGGAGGTGGCAGGGAGTGAGGAGTAGGAGCCTAGAGCGAGGAGGCAACGATCACTGCCCAGGTTCCTGCTCATGGGCCCCGGGGTTCGCAGCAGGAGCAGCCGCTCATCCGGTCAGCCGAGCGATGCTCCCACTGTGGTAGCGCACTGACCACCAGGGGGCAGCTTCTGCATTTAGCATCTGCCTCCTGGTAGTCAGTGCACATCATAACGTCTGGTCGACCAGTCATTCTGGTCATTCTGCCATTTGGTCACTGGGCTTTTATTATATAGGAGGATTGTACCTACTCACTTTGCCAGTGCCCTTTAAAAATATTAACTTTCTCTTTCCTCAAGTCTATTTATTTTACTTCTTTCTTTTAGAATAGAATGCTGGCTTTTATGTTGAATTTAATTTTTTCAAAAGACTAGCGCATCTGTTTTATTCTCCCAAGCCACCCAGTGAGATAGGAAGGGAGAACATACCATTCCATTACCCTTAGAATAAAGGAAGACTCAACTTGAGTGACACACGCTCAGACTTAGTGATGTGTGATTTTAAAAATGGTTTAAAAAGTTATGCTTCTTGGCTCTTTGAGCTGATGTTCCACTCTGACTACAAGATCCTTTTCTGTTATGCTTAGCTTTTATTCTAATGCACTCAAGAACAGATTAAAATTACACTAACTTGCCTTTTATTTAATTTGATTGATGACGTTTCAAATTGTCAGGGTCGTTTGAGTCTGGTTTTATCTTAGATTTTAGCAGATGCATCCAATTTTGGTCTGTTTAATAAACATGCTCTCAATCCTATTATGTTGAGATAAGGCCACATATATTTTATTAGAGACCCATTTTGGCCTATGTGTTTATCAGGTGTTTTGGCAAGCATGATATAACAAAATAATATGGAGCACTCAAGAGACAGTGGCTCCTCTTCCTATAAGTGTAACACTACTCTGAAAATTGCTGAAAACTAGAAATTCTTGTACATACAGTCTTCACTCCTTCCTTTTCTGAGTGTAGGACTTAATCCATTCATTCTGTGCAGTCCTCTTTGGTTTTGTCGAACTTTGACCTCTGCTTACTTATCTTGGTGTAATTATATATGTGAATCCACAGTGACCTCTGGCATGGATGGTGTGACAGAGTTAGTTGCTTCTAAAAGGCATACATGTGACTTGGTGTGTAAAAATTACCTTTGACACATTTAGGAATGCGAGGCCTTGAGGATTGTGGCATCAGACAGGGACCTGGTAACCATGGATCTCTGGTGTGTCCCTTGACAGCACAGCCCAACTTTGCCTGTACTTGTTCCAGTCCCTCCTCCCCCACCAGGCTGACAGCACCATGCAGAATTTTTCGCCTTTTTTTTACCCCACAGTATAGGTTAAAGAACTGGTTTTAGTAAAAAAAAAAATTGGTGTCAGTGTATTAAAAATAATATTTAAAGTGTATTTTTAATACAAGTTTAAATAATGGAAAAAATTTATCTCCCCCAAGCTAACAGCCTAACATCCTCCTTGATTTACTTCACATTGTGACAAAACATTATTTGATAAGCACACAAGCATTAACACATTGATTACATTATTAAAACGTGACCGCATGTTAAAACAACAAAAACGGTCAGCTCCCCTTTCTGGTTGTCTGTAAAATAAAGGATTATCCTGGATGCCCCGTGAATTCCCATCTCTGTTGTGCTCAAGTTAGAAGCCTAGCGAGGGTGCTGATTCCAGCATCCTGTTCTTCACTCCAGTGTCCCTCTCCCTCTCCCACCTCCCGTACAGATGCCCCGCAGTGACCTCTGCTGGACCCCCTCCCCTCGCCCTCCCTCACACAGTCCCACACTCTTCATCCCCCTCCCGCCTCTTTCCTCTGCCTCCCTCACCTGCCCTCCTCTGGCAGTCACTTCTCTTTGTTATCAGAGCTCACACTTCTGTCACAGCCTGTCTGCATTACACATCAAGGCACCCAGGCCTGCTCACCTCTGTTCCCATGACTGTTAGCTATAGCGGAAAGTTGTGTCATTATCTACTGCCTCTTGCTCTCAACAGTTATCTCTTCTTTTTTATCACTACACGATGACCTTGAGACTAAACTCAAAATTTGGCTTTTCTAAATTCTAAGGAATCTCATGTGAAATTTGCAGTTTTGAATTTTATTTTTTATATTACCTTACAGAATAAATCGTGACAAGTTGTAAGACTTAATTTTCCTACAATGTTTCTTTCTTTTAGGTGTAGAGATATCATTCTGATAATGTAAACTAGTTATCACTAATATGTTAAAAGAGCCAACAAGGTCTCCCTAGTCAGTTGCTCAGTGGTTAGAGCATCCGCCCTCAGTCTGAAGGGTCATGGGTTCGATTCATGTCAAGGGCACATACCTCGGCTGTAGGCTCGATCCCCAGTGGCAGAGGATGACAGAGTCCTTGCTAGAAAACCACTGAAAATCTGAAATTGGTGCCTGTGTCACTCAGTGGTTAGAGCGTCAGCCCATGCACCTTAAGGGTCAAGGTTCGATTCCCAGTCAGGGGTGTGTACTGGAGACAACCAATCTCTCTCTCTCTCTCTCTCTCTCTCTCTCTCTCTTTCTTTCTCTCTTTCTCCCTCTCCCACATTTTACTACAACCTCAATGGCATTGGATGGTCTTAAATATATAATTCTTTTTAATTTTATTTCTTGTGTTGGTGATATTGCTATTGTTTCCTATTAATTTTAATGTTTTATGTCCATTGATTATTAATTTGGAATTTTAACATTTTCCCTCAATTTGCTGTCATTTTTCTGTGCATAGTTTTCCTATTCTGAATAACTTCAGTTGTCTGGAAAATTCAGATGTGTGGAAGTCCTTTCTTCAGGAGTGCCCCCTAAATAAGGCATTAGGAGAGCTCTTAGATCAGTGGTTCTCAAGGTTTGCTACACATTAGAATCACCTGGGAATCTTTTTAAAATCCTGATTTCTGGGCCTCATCCTCCAGAAATTCTGTTTCTTTGTTATGGGGTGGGACCACAACATTAGTAACAAAGAAACAGGACTTCCGGAGAATGAGGCCCAGAAATCAGGATTTTAAAAAGATTCCCAGGTGATTCTAATGTGCAGCCAAGGTTGAGAACCACTGTCCTAGAGGCTTTTGAGTTGAGGTCACTTTAAAAGGAACTAAGTACTTCGAGCTGGTGCTGTTCTGCAAGGTGTTCTCACATGTCATTTTAGTAAAGATGTGTCCAGTCACTGAGCGTGTTGGGGAGAAATGAAACTGAAGAGAAAATCCAACCCCATGTGACCCTGTTCCTGATTGCCAGGAAAGTGGAGTGGTTTGGGCTGCATGCGCTTCTGAGAGGACACTGGATTTGAACGTGTTGGCAGCATACTACTGTGAAGTCATGTGTGGTAGGAGAATAGAACTGAAGAACTGCCACAGAAGCAGATGCATGAGACCAAGGTCAACAAAAGAACAAATTTCTGCCTGAAACTATCAAGTACCTCATAGAACAAACTCACTCAGTCTCATTACCAAAACACTTTACATCTGTCTTTTACACAGTGTCTCAGTGCTTATCCTGGTAGTTCCTTGAAGGCACAGTCTCCCAGGGGCCATCGCCGCGGGCCTCCCTCATTACAGTGGGCATCTGCACAAGGTTTCGTTGGTGGTGTAGTTCAGTGTGTGCCTCTTGAGAGAAAAATGTGAGGTTCGGGGTCCTAACACTGGTGATTGTTGTCCTAGACGGGCCATCTAGACGACAGCCTCCACTTTGACTCGGAATAAGTGAGAGAAACAGTTACTTTATGAGAACATGACCTAATGACCCAAAACACAAGTTCCAGATCTGTCCAGCTGCCCACTGGCCTCCCTCAAGACCAGTGTCCCTCACCTAGTTCCATGTCCTCTGCCCAACCAAAGACCTGGAGCCATCTTAGACTCCTCTCCTTCCCGTTTCTCCCATCCAGGCAGTCACTGTATCCTGTTTTTATTTCCTATGTAACTCAAATCCCTTTTCATCTTCATTGCCGCCCTACTGGTCCAAACCAGCGTCCTCTCTCATCACAGTAGCATCTTAATGGGTCTCCATACCCTTTAGTTTGAACACTCCCACTCCATCCTCTACTTTGAAGTGATCTTTCTAAAAACCCAAGATGGCCATGCCAGTGCCGGCTTACACCCTGGTTTACTGGCACCCTGTCCTCATTCATTCAGCCGTCTGGTTGGCATCTGTTAGGTGTCAGGAACAAATCACCAGGTCGCTGCCTTAGATTGGGAATCCAGGTAGAGTGTGCTGAGGAGCTGAGATGGGAATAATGAGCCAGCCTGTGAGACTAGAGAGAGTTTTATTTTTATTTAGGTTGTTATCCCTTTTTTTCTATTACAGTTCACAAGAGCACATTTTAATTTTCTTTTTTAATCATCACCCTAGAATATGTTCTTACTGATTTTGAGAGAGAAAAATACGGATGTGAGAGAGAAACATTGATTGGTTGCCTCCTGTATGTGCCCCAACTGGGGATGGAACCTGAAACCTAGGTATGTGCCCCACGGTATCAAACACGCAACCTTTTGATGTATGGGCAACAAACACTCCAACTAACTGAGCCACTTCGTCAGGGTGACAAGAGTGAGTTTTAGACGGAGGGTACAGGGGCTGTAGGGAGGGTCAGAAACAAAGCAGTGTGGGGAGATGGTATTGAATAAGGGAGAGGGTAACGCAGCTGGAGAAGCGGATGCCTGTGGCCTGTGTGGGCAGGAGTGGAAACAGGTTTCTGGGTAAATGTGCCATTTCTTGAAATAGGAAGGCCTGCAGGAGGAACAGGTGTGATGGGGAAGTCAGGAAGTGTGTTATGTTCATGTGAAATCTAAGGAGAGAAGTATGACTATTTCAGAATTAAGAAATTTCTGACAGTTTCTAAGCTTAGATCAGCACGGTGTGAGTGCTGCGAGGGGTAGGTCTGTGGAAGCTCCCAGAGGCTGCGCTAACTTGCCCAAGGGGCCAGGTGAGTCAAGAAGGCTCATGGAGCTAATAACTGGACTCCTATCGGGTTGTTGTAAGGGAAAATGGGACATGTCATGACAGTCTATTGACATTTAAAAATTGGAGGTGGGGGAGGTAAGTATTGAATTTGGTCAAGATTTCGAATCCTGGTCCTGTTACTTGCAAGTTTCCGTTTTCTTTGGCTGTTGAAGTGAGGATTGGCCTCTTCCTGAGTATTTTCCTACTCTGGGATTAAGTTTCTAAAACAGAAACGAAGAAAAAAAATGTCCATATCCATGAAGATGGATTGAGCCAATAGTTCTTAAACTTTCTTGGGGATAAAAAACGCCTGGGCTGCTGCACATTGACTAAAATCAACTCTGAAAACTCAGTGTTTAACTAGTCAGCTAGCTAGAGACAACCAAAGTTCGATCATAAGTTAGTCCCTAACTTTGGTACCAGAGCTCCCAGTCTAGGTTTGGACAAAGTGTTTCCTTCCAGTGCAGTGTTTCTGGGAAGAAAAGGCGTGGGGGTTAACAGCACTGCTGTGGGAGGGGTGACCTGAAAGGCCCTGTGCGGTACCGCACACATTATCACCTCATTAAGTGACCCCGCAAAGCAGCCAGCGCTCGGGTGTGGGGACCAGTGACCCTGTGGGTAGTTGCATTGGCAGGAGCTGAAATCCGCCAAGGCCGGCTAGTTTTTTCAAGTTCCTTTCTGCTGGAACTTTGCCCCGTATAAAAGTGCCTCTGCTGTCTGTTCCTTTTCAGGCCGCTCCTGCCCTTGAACTTCCAGAATAGGGTGGCTTTGCCCGACGAGGCCTTAACTCATAAATACTCAGTTCCCTCAAGGGGATGAGCAGATGAAAGGATTGGTGAGGTTGAGGTGGAAGTCAGTCTGGGCAAGTAGGAAGCGAGGCAGTAAAGATAAGAAAGCCCTCCAGAGCCAAGAATTTGGAGCTTCTTTGGCGATTTAAGTTCCAGCATAAGCCGCATGTATTTGAAATTTTGTTAAAAGAGGCCTATTGTGGCAGTAAATTAAGTCATTTCTGCAGCTGAAACTGTGAAGAGCTAAATCTGGGTGCCTCGCACTGTAACTGGCTTTCCGGAAGCATAGACCCACCTCCTGGGTGGGATGAACTGGGGAGAGAAATGGGATTATACCCAGAGTCACTTTCCTGGCAGGTAATTCCTTTTTTTATTTAGAAAGCACAAAAGGTAAGGGTTTCTCTGTATAAGCCAATCCATGGTTGAGCAAAGGGTAAAATAAAAATAAGCTAATACATAGTGTTGTGCAGCCTAAATTTCAAGTCTCCATACCTAGAGAACAGGCCATTCTGTGTCTTCTCCCAGGGCTGCAGGGGCTCCTAATCCTGCTGGATTCCCACCTTTTCTCTGGTTCTCCAAAAACACTAATTACTGCCCGAAACCTGAACTTCCACCCTTTCCTTTTTAGCTTCTTAAAGGGCACAAACCCCACTTTTTAAAAAATCTTCATTCAAGGATATTTGTCCGTTGATTTTTTAGAGAGAAAGGGAGAGAGAGATAAATATCGATGTGAGAGAGACACATCGATTGGTTGCCTCCTGCACGCACCCCTCAGGACCTGGGCTTGGAAGAGCCTGCCCCCAAGGTACATGCCCTTGATCAGAATCGAACCCAGGACCCTTCGGTCCACAGGCAGACCCGCTATCCTCTGAGCGAAACCGGCTAGGGTGACAAACCTCTTTTCATACCATGTAAAAACTCTCCTAGACAAAGTTATACCGTATATTGTTTTTCAAAAAGTTGCAGCTTCTTTCTCCTATTAGAAAAGCAAACCTCTGATTAGAAATATTTTAATGGAATATTTTCACCTGTGGGCAAGATAAAGCACAACTTGTTTCAGGCAGAAACCCAGGTGTGGCTCGCCCAGAGAAGCCTCCTTAGTGAAATCTTTAAATGAAATCTGATAAATAGAGTTATGAAGAATATGTATTAACAATAGACATTTTGTGCAAGAGAAAACAATTAAACCAAATCTTTTTTGTAACGCTTTAATATTGGAGGTGAAGGCTGGTACTCATTTAAATTGTGGCAAGTGGAAGCATTTTATTTGGGAAATGGCTTTGTTTGCCTTCGTAAATTCAGTCTTGCTGAATCTGAAGACTATAAACCCAGGAGAATTAGAATTAGTCAGGGAATTCTAGAACATTTAAAACCCACAGCGAGATCCAGGCTGCCTGGCTCAGTTGGTTGGAGTGCTGTCCCGTACACCAGAATGTTGTGGGTTCCGTTCCTGGTCAAGGCACATACCTAGGTGGTGGGTTTGATCCCGGTCAGGGTACATGTGGGAGGCAATTGATCTGCTTCTCTCTCACAGTGATGTTTCTCTCCCCTCACCCTTCCTTTCTCTCTAAAAGCACTAAAAACATACGGTTGGGTAAGAATTTAAAAAAAAAACACAAAACACCCGCAGTGAGTAGCCAGCACCTGTGCCCATCGCAGATGCTGTTCATTCCATGTGTGATCATTCTGAACAGTTCCAGCTTTGTGGACAGCTTGGTAGAAAGAATTACTAGTCCCTGTACCAGTGCTTGTCTAGAAAACATTATCATCGATAAAAAGTGTCTATTAAAACAGGTAGCTGAGGGGGGAATAAAGTGTGGTTAAATACTGGACCTAAATGTTCAGAACAGCTGCACAGAAGTTGTAGCATTGATGGGTTTAAGTTTAATCACTAGGAGTGGATTGTTTTAAAAGCCAGCCCTGGTGTCCATGCTGCTCGTCACCTCCAGCGTCCCGTGGCCTTGCAGGTAAGGCCAGGCCTCAGTTGTTTTGGGCTCTCCGTCCCATGGGATCTCTGCTGGGACTTCCGTTTTTTCTTTCTATTTTTATACAGGGTATCTTAGGGATACCCTGCATGTCATTTTTAAAATATTCTTTCCTTCACTGTTGAGCACATTCAGGGTTAGGGGTGGGAGGTTCCTCATTAATTCCCTTAGAGATTGATTTTCCACTCTGCTCCCTCCCTCTCCCTCCCAGCTGGGTATTTTATCCCCAGTGTACTGTTGAAAAAGTCGAGGCTTAAATGAATGGACTGGTCCAAGCCCACAGTTGGTGGGAGGCAGGCCAGGGGCCGCCTCCTTCCTCTCATGGGCCACACCCAGCTCTCTCTCCATTTTTCAGGGCATGTCTTCGTCTCCTTGTAGACTGCCTGTGTTTGAGGTAGGGACCAAGAACAAAATAACCCACTGAATATAAGAAAGGCCAGTACAGGAGATGTCAGCTGACTGGAACATGTTTTCAACTAGGTTTTCTTTCTTTCACCCTGGGATGAACAAATTATAAGAAAAATAGCTTGCTACCAGAGATGTATTTTTTAAATTTTTTATTGATTTTGAGAGAGTGGGGGTGGGGAGAGAAACATCGATTGGCTGCCTCCCACACACCCCCTATGGGGATTGAGCTCATAACCCCCACAAGTGCCCTGACCAAGAGTCAAATAAGCAACCTTTGGCGCATGGGATGATGCCCAACCAACTGAGTCACACCGGCCAGGGCCAGAGATTTATTTTTTAAAGCAAGTTTTAAGTTGTGTCTTGGGGTCACTTTGATAAAGCTTAGTCTCTACCTAGCATCTTACAAGAATATGCCCAATAATAGAATTATCACTCTGAGGCAATACAGAATAACCACTCTGATCCAACTGAGTGCCAACTGAGATGTTCCAGGAAGATTTCTAGCCTTACCTTCAGTTTCCCAGAAAATGTCATTTGAAATTAAACCGATTCCTGAGAATTCCAGTTGAAATTTTGCTCTAAATCCAGACCATTCTGTTCTGTAGATGGAATGTTTCTAAGAGTAAGTAGCTTTTAGAATGAAGGCCACGTGTGTCCTCTCCTCGGAATCCTGCTACACTGATGCCCTGCACTGTGCCCACCACGTGAGGCACCACCGCTCAGCAGGGCTGCCGTCTCACCAATCCCAGCGGCTGCAGCTCATCACCAAGTCCTGTTGGTTTTACCTCCACGGTGGCTTGTATTTACACACACACACAAACTCTTCCATGACGTCCCTGACCCATGGCTGCTGTGGACCCCCCAGAATCAAGTTGCATTGTGTGCACCCTCCACATCCTGAGAGCTCATTCCAGCCCACCTTCCCTTCCCTCCCTGCCCGAGTAGCTCCTACTAGTTCTCTCTCCACTGTGCTCAGTAATAAGAACGGTTCTGACCTCCTTAACCAGGTCTCACTGGACCTCTAGGCTCTGAAGTACTGTTCACATCCTAACAGCTCGGTTTTGGTTCCTTACCCCCCTCTGTAAATCCCTTGAGGGCAAACACTTGATGGACTTGCCACCCTGCGTTCAGCCCCTTTGCCCCGCACAGAAAAAGGTGCTGAATGAACAGAAAGGGAAGATTATTACATTTGTGAAGTAGAAGCCATTTTTAAAAACTTTAAAGTCAGAGCAAAGTCCACTGAGAATCAGAGGCGCCTTGATCATCTGCTCCTTCCCAGCCTTTGGAGAAGCCAGCATGCTAGAGGGAGGGTGAGGAGTGGAGAAAACAGCCCATAGAGACCACACTGATCCAGTTCTTAACTCATGTTCTGCTGGCCGCTGTTTCCACTTTCCAAGCTTTTCAGTCTGAGGCTGTAGATTCAGAATTGACATATGAAGAAGACAGATTCATAAATTGACAAATTAATAAGAGCCCCCAAAATAGCTCGTTAGGAAGTCATGATCCTTTCTCCATATTCAGTGGAACAACTTGCACTTTAGAGTTCTGTAAAGCAGCACCAGCTGGCTTTGTACCTCTGTCACTTTGGTCACCGTCACATTTGCTGGGCGTGTGCCTAATGTGTGAACGTCTGGATTTGTTAAATAGCAACAGCAAAAGAAGAGATATATGTGTTAGAATCTGCTAGAGAAAGACACCTTCCCCACCTGCATCTTAGACCTGAAAATTCTCATTTGTTTTTAAATGGTAAAGTGAACACCTTCATTGTGGAAGAGCGCGTCTACTTCGAATATATTCTTCGTGTGATCAAGGTTATGGCTAAATTCTGGCTCTTCTGTTAGGCGGATGAAGTGCAGAAAGACAAGGAAGGACATTGTTAATGAAGAAAAAAAGGTCTTTAATCCCAAGCCTTCTAGCCCGATTCAGAACATCCTGACTCCACTGTAACGCCCCTGCGAGGACAGAGCTCGTAGGAAGGGAATTCAGGGAACAGGCTCTCGTGGATCAGGAAAGGCCAGGAATGCAGCAGGAGCCACGCCAGGCCGCCGCACCTAGGTGTTTGCCTTGGTCATGCTGTCATGCGTTCTGCTCCTTTGTGGCCGGCCACCCTTTAACCCCCATTCATTTAGCCACAAAGACACTTATCACAGGTTTTACAATGTGGTTTGAAAAGCTTTCCCAAAGAAGTTAATAGTTTTCAGGGTCAGCAGCAGAGCCACTTTCTGATTGGGAGTTCTCTGGGAGGGTAACAGGGGTCTAAATGGGTAATTTTATTCCAGATGATTACATCTGAAAGATGACGATCGGACTGAAGAAAGTGTGTGTATGTATGTCCCTTACCCCTGAGGGCAGAGGAGATGGGCTTTAGGCCCTAGGTGTGTACTGAGAAGCAGTACCACCTGCTGGGCCTCAGCCCCTTGTGGCAGCAGGTAGAAGTTATTCTAGATTATTCTAAGGTGAGTGAATGAGGTTGCATTGAGAGCGGGGAGGCTGAGAGAGGAATCTTGGCTAGGAGCACATGGCAGGTGACAGACCATCCTGCAGGCACTTTTCTCCTTCGCTTGTGTTCAGTATGCCTTTTGGGGGAGGTTTCCATGCTTTTCATCTCCTGCTAGTGTTTAATTTGCTTGTGGTGTGTAATTTTCTCCCCTATTTATTTAGCACTAACTACCAGTGCTTCACAAAACATTCAGAATAATTCCCATTGATCTGTATTGTTTAGGATAGAATTAGGATGGGAAACAGTGAAAGGCTGAAGAGTAGCTAAGAGGTGCAGTGTTCGGGGATTTGGCAAGAGCTGACCATGCAGCCAGCACCTTCTTAGGTGAAATAATACTGAAATATACACACAGCAACTAACCTATAAAAAGATGGTGCCAGCAGATGTTCAGGCAGTAATCTACGGGAGAAAATTAGTTCCAAAAAATAATCTTCTAACTTTGTCTTAATTAAATCCTAATAATTATAACTCATTCTAGTTTATAAAACACTTCCACAGTTATTTCAGACAACTGTATAAGGAAGGCAGGGTAAAAGGGTTATCTCCATTCTACAGAGGATAAGTGGATGGGGTGACTTTTTTGGTTTTCCCACGAGAGCTGACACCCTTGGGTTCTTTTTCCATCGGCCCTTGTGCTGCTTGACATTTGGTCAGCATTCACGTTAGACCATCCACGTTTTACTCTAAAAGCCAGTCAAACCTGGAACTTTTTGTCTTAAGGTACGCACAATTCTCGCCAGCCAGTGAATGCTGCTGGCGCTTACACTGGCATCACCATACTTAATATACTGAGGTGTGCATTTAACGGATTCCGTTTCTGAAATTGGTGCCTTTGCTAGAACAGCTGCGGGACATAAATGCAGCTTTGACAGCCATGCACTGTGCCTCATAGCATTGAGTTAAATGGGCCTGAGAAGAACTGGGTGACTCTCTGGCCTCCAAGGTTGGCCCTGCAGCCTGGGTGTCGCTCTGGGCTGTGATGAAGGTCCCAGAGGCCAGCGCCCATACTCCTCCCGAGTCTGAGCATGGCAGGCAGCAGCAGATGCCCCAGCTGGTCTCATGAGCTTTTGTGAGGGAACATAAGGTTGTCTAGCAACTCTAGCGCTAAGGCAGCAAAGACCCAAAACAGAGGGTTTTGTATGTATTGCTTTAACCAACAGCTTGTAGCGCTCCTGGAGGAAAATTTAATAGGTGCAGAGTCGCCTCAAAGAAAGATGTTTTCAGGGCCTCAAAGGGTAGCTGCTTGTATGCAGACCGAGTGGCTGCCTCAGAGCTAACAGTCAGGGCTCAGCAGCAGCGGCTCTGCCCTAGATATAGAAGGCTTCATTAAGAAGGGAAGAAAGCTCTTGCTGTTGGCCAAAAATTAACACATACCTTGCTCCGCATTCTCCAGGCTCTCCCAGCATCAGCTCTTTAACTCACATTGAAGAGCAGCCTTGTTCGTTTCCTCCAAGCTCTCCAATTTGTCAGACCTCGCATTCGTTCCATTAGCCCACATTTACGGTTCCTGCAGTGTGCCAGGCCCTGGGGACACAAGAATGAAGCTCACAGTTTAGGAGAGAGAGACAAACATGAATAATACTGTGAGCATGAGCAGAAGTGTGTGCAGTGCTGGATAAAAGCCATCTCATGTGTGATCTTGAAGGCTCGAACAGAACTGATCGTCACCAGCACTAATAATACTATGACCCAAATGCATTGGTGCTCTGAGGCTGCTTGGAGATGCTTATTAAACAGGGCGATTATTCAGGTCGCCGTCACAACTCATAGGAAAGCCTTTCTGTGAATGAAGAGGCACAATTCTCCCGGGGCACTTCTGCTGGGGATGGATTAAATTGCTCTTAGGTGATTCAGCTCCTGCACTCTGCCGCCTCCTGTCAGTGAGCCTGCCTCTGGGACAGTGACAAGGGCTGCTGTAAGGATCAGGGAGGGTGTTTGGCCACTTTCTGTTGTCCAAAAACTAAGCATACATTTTATCCTTTATTTCCCAAGATTATAGTATTAATAAAAGTAGGATTCTTGTCCGAGTTGCTTAAAAATAACCTTTATTCCTTTTGTTAAGTGAAAAATGCACTGTTGAGATTGGGTTGTTGCTTGTTTGAAAAACATACCTTTAGAAACCATAACTGAAGCCCAGCTGTGTGTCTGATTTGTGTGGGGAGCAGTGTTGTGTGGACTTGCCTCTCCTAGGAATGAATAGTTAAACTTGTAGCAACAGTGTAGTCAAAAACAAAGGACATTTAGCTCTGCAGTGACTGTTATGTTATTTGCATTATGGGAGAATGATAGTGTAATTAGTTCTTCAGGTAAAAAGTAAAGAATAAGCATCTGATTAGAGATGGCATTAGCCTGGGTATTGATTTTGGGTATGGAAAGGGAGAATAGAAGCAGGATATTACAGAGATAATAAGTTTTCCTCTTCTGTCTTTGGCACCTGGCACATGGAATTGCTAGATCATATGGTAGTTCTATTTTTAACTTTAAGGAACCACCATACTGTTTTCTGCAGCAACTGTACCAGTTTTCATTTACAGCAGCAGTGCACAGGGGTTCCAACTTCTACCTACACGTCCTTGCCAATACTTGGTGGGGTGTTTTTTTTTCTTGTTTTGTTTTTTGTTTTGACAGTAGTTATTCTGATGGGTGTGAAGTGGTACCTTGTGGTTTTGATTTGCATTTCCCTAATGATCAACGCTGAGCATCTTCACATATGCTTATCTTCACATTTGTATATCTTCCCAGGAGAAATGCCTATTCAAGTCCTTTGCCCATTTTTAAAATGGGTTATTTTGTTGCTGTTGAGTTTTAGGAGTTCTTTATATATTCTAGATATTAATCCCTTATCCTACATGTGATTTGTTGATATTTTCTCCCATTCTGTGGGTTGCTTCTTTTACTCTCTTAATGTCTTTTTTTTTAAACCCTCACCCAAGGAGTAAGGATATTTTTTCTATTGATTTTTTTCAAAAATAACGTTTTTATTGATTTCAGAGAGAGGAAGGAAGAGGGAGAGAAAGATAGAAACATCAATGATAAGAGAGAATCGCCAGTCAGCTGCCTCCTGCATGCCCCACACTGGGGATCTAGCCCACAACCCCTGGCATTTGCCCTGACCAGGAATCGAACTGTGACCTTCTGGTTTATAGGTCGATGCTCAACCACTGAGCCATACCAGCGGGCTCCAATTAATTTTTAGAGAGAGTAGAAGGGAGGGGAGGGAGAGATAGATAGATAGATGAGAGCAACATATCAATTGGTAGCCTCCCCCTCACTCCCCGTCCTGGGGTGGGAATCAAACCTGCAATCCAGGTATGTGCCCTTGACCCAGAATCAAATATGCGGCCCTCCAGGGTGCACAGGCCAACGCTCTAACCACTGAGCCACTGGCCAGGGCAATAATGAGTTTTGATGCACAAAATTTTTTAAAATTTTCATGAAGTCACATTTGTCTATTTTTTTCTTTTGCTACATGGGCCTTTGGTGTCATAACCCCCCAAATTTTTGCCAAATCTATTTTCATGAAGCTTTTGTCCTGTTTTCTTCTAAGAGTTTTACTGTTTTGTGTCTTACATTTAGGTATTTGATCCATTTTGAGTTAATTTTTGTGTGTGGTTTTAGGGAAGGGTCCAACTTCAGTCTTTTGCATGTGGATATCCACTTTTCCCAGCATTATTTGTTGAAAACACACTGTCCTTTCCCCCATCGAATGATCTTGACACCCTTGTCAGAAATCATTTGACATTGTCTCTGAGGGTTTATTTTTGGACTCTATTCCCTGTCTGCCAGTGCCACACTGTTATTACTGTAGTTTTATAGAAAGTTTTAAAATAAAGTATGAGTCCTCTTCTTTTGTTCTTTTTCAGTATTATTTTGGCTATTCATGGTCTCTTGAGATTTAGTACAAATTTTAGGGTAAAGTTTTCTATTTCTGCACACAAAAAAGTCTTTGGGATTTTGATAGGGATGGCAGATCACGTTAGGTAGTTTAATAATATTAAGTCTTCCAATCCATGAACATGGAATGTGTGTTTTTATCATCAAGTGTGTTGGATTTTGTCATCTGCTTTTTCTGCATCGATTGAGCATGATTATGCGGTTACTTTCTTCATACATTGATGTGACTTCAATAACATACAAAACCTCTGCTCCTTTACAGCTCCGATCTCTGTGGTTGTTGACGTCACACAATTGCATTTTTATACATATAGGCCCCCAAACATAAACTAATAATTGTAAGTGCATTAACTGGATTAGTCTCTTACATCATGTAGAAAACAAAAAACTAGTTACAGACTACTGTTACAATAATACTTGCTTCTGTAATTGCCCATGTGTTTGCCTTTGTTAGATCTTCATTTCTCCATGCGGTGTTGATAGACCTCTAGTGTCCTTTCATTTCACCGGGCAGGATTCCCTTGAGCATTGCTTGCTGGGTAGGTCTAGTGATCACAAACTCCCTCAGCTTTTGTTTATTTGGAAATATCTTAATCTCTCCCTCACACTTAACGGACAGTTTTTGCCAGATAAGGATTCTTGGTTGATTGGGGGTGGGCGCTGGAGGTGGGGAGGGAATTGCACTTTGAATATATTGATGGACTGTTTGCTGGCCTTCGAAGTTTCTGATGAAAGAGCTGCAGCAAATCTTACCAAGGACCACTTATGACAATTCACTTCTGTCAGGATTCACTCTTTTTTGGCTTTTTCAAGTTTGATTATGTGTCTTAGTGTGGATCTTTTTTGATTCATCTTATTTGGAGTCTTTGAGCTTCTTGTATGTTTTTATAGTCATTCATGTAAGGTTTTCTATCTCTTTTATTAATGTACTTAGTTCACGCACTGTTTTTGTTTGTTTGTTTTTTACTTTCCCCACATCTTTTGTTATTTACTGAGCATCTTTAAGGCAGTTCTTTTAAAGTCTTTGTCTAGTGTATCCGCCATTAGGTCTTTTTTAGGGACAGTTTCTGTCGATTTATTTTTTTTCTTTGAATAGGCCATAGCCGTGCATTCCTGTTTTTTTGAATGCCTGTGAGTGTTTGCTAAACACTGGTCATTTGAATGTCTCTCTAATAATGTAACTCTGGAAACCAGGGTTTGCTTTTTGTGGTTGCTGTTGCAGGTTGTCTCTGTGCCTAGGATCAGCCTGAGGTGTAAACTTAAGATCTTCTCAGGTCTTTCCTGAGCCCTTCCCTTGGTATGCAGAGCCACTTTCTAATTTCCTCTGTGTATGTAGTTGTTCTTGAAGGTCATAGTCTTTAATGTCTGGCTCCCAAAAGCGGAGAAAGCAAAAAATGAAGGGAGTAGGGAGTAGTCACTGTTTTAGATCCCTGGGGAGAGGGAGCAACAACAGTAGTGGCCTGCCTCTTTATCTCCACCTCTGTGGTCAGGAGCAGCAGCCAGAGAAGAGATTCCCCAATATTGAAGGACAGGGTTCTTTTTGCTCACCCTGGCTCCCAAGTTGTGTGCAAGCTGCTACTGTGCCAAGAACGGAAATTGACCAAGTCTTCCCCTGGAAGTTGCAACCCCTGAACAGACTAGAGTTTCAAAATAGTTAATCAGTTTCTGCCAGTGCGGTTGGTGTCCAGGTGAGGAGACAGCTACCTACTCTGCCATCTTCCCATAATCCCAAAATTTGTATTTCTAACAAATTCCCAGGTGGTGCTGCTGCTGCTGGTCCAAGGACCATCCTTTGTGAATGACTGAACTAAACTCTCAGGTTCTGTCTTTAGGCTCTGATATACCATGCAGGGTCTTCTCTGGGTGCAGTGTAGTAAATTAATTATACTTTTTAATTGCAATAAGCAACAAGCTTTTTATTGATGTAAATGAGATTCCTTTCTTGATGAAAAAGATGGGACCCGTGGTCTGTGGGCTATTCCAGGTTAGGGAGCTTTGATGCCCTGCAGGGGACTGAGGGGCATGTGTGGAGGTGGGAAGGAAATGACATTGTTCAGATAAGAGCTCGATCACCTCCCTTTCCTGTCTGTAACCTCAGGTGATGACAAGATCTGCTCGGCAGGCTGCTTTTAGTAGGTGGTCTGTGTGGGAACATCTAGTGTGTGTGTCTGGCACATGGTCATCTTAGGTCACATTTCCTGAGCACTTTGACTGCAAGTTGCAAAATTAAATTAAAAGGTGATTTTTTAAAAAAGCCTTTTCCCTAACAAGTCTGGAGATGGGGTGGTCCTGGGGTTGGTTTATTTAGTGTCAAAGAATCCAGGTTCCCTCCGTCTTGTCACTTCTGCCCTCAGTGGGTTGAGCTTTGTATTTAGAGCTGCCCCCTTATGAGGAAACTTTCCCACGAGCTCCTTTCCCTGCAGACTTGCCTACCAGAAATGCCTGCCACACCCATTCCTAATGGCCACCGCTATTTGAGAGTCACCGCTAGGGTGGGCAGGGCCTGGAGCACAAGTCCTCTGGGTAGCCGGCTCTTCATCGGTCAGAAGGGGTAGGGCAGGACTGGCAGTGGGCAGGCCACCGACAAATCAGCCACACTCCCTCCCCCAGTTGACGGTGGGTCCTTTTGTTCTGAAGGGGCCCCTGGCACTGCCAAAAGGAGATGAAGTCTAGGGCTGTCCAAAGTGCTGCCAGCTGTCCTTGGTTTACTCCAGGCCAAGTCATCTTTTATTTCTTAGCAAGGGCGGGAGGCCATGTGCACCCAGAAGGATGTTTGCTTCCGAGAGGAAGTGAGGCTCTGGAAGGACTTGTCTTATAGCCTTATCCTGCCCCTTTGTCTCTGGAGGAGTCCAGGGGTCAGCCCAGACCAGCTGTGACGTGGAGCAGGTTACTTCCCCTTCTGGTGCTTCAAGCTCCTCATCTGTAGCCTGAGGGGGTTCCAGGGTAGTTATGAAAACCGGATGAGTTGGTCCACATCAGTCGTGTATAGCGCCTGGTGTATGGTGAACACTGGGGCTGGGCTGCGTCAATGTGATTTTACCTTCAGCATCAGCATTGGGGGAGCTTTCTCCAGCTCCCGGTTGACCTTACTGCTGCAGGCTGCAGGTGGGCTGCCCTTTAGTCACTTTCCTGGGGAGGGTATGGGTGTGTGGGGAGCCTTTCTTTTCCGCAAGTGTAACTGCTTAGGGCAGTGGTTCTCAACCTGTGGGTCGTGACCCCTTTGGGGGTCGAACGACCCTTTCACAGGGATCGCCTAAGACCATCGGAAAACACATATATAATTATATACTGTTATTGTGATTAATCACTATGCTTTAATTATGTTCAATTTGTAACAAAGAAATTGGGGGTCACCACAACATGAGGAACTGTATTAAAGGGTCGCGGCATTAGGAAGGTTGAGAACCACTGGCTTACGGTCACTTTTATTCTGTTTTTCCTAGAATCAGGAACAAGTGCTGTATCTTCCAGGTAGCCTTACCTGGGTGTGCCATGGCCACCAGAAGCCTGCGTCCTTCCTCAGGGGGCTGATGTGGTTGACTTTATAGCTATGATTATTGATGATGGGACACATTCCTTGTGCCGACAGGAGTGAGAGCTCGCTGTAGCCACTTCAGAGGGATGATGGAGAAGTGCCCCACTTTAAGAAAACCTGACCATATAAGGAGGAGATCTCAATTACAGAATAATGTCTCACTCGGCCAGAAATTCATGGCCGGTTTCCTAGTGCATTTAAAATAGGATTTGTGTGTAAAAATACCGTTTGCTCACAGGAGCCCATATTTTCTGAAAAGGGAAATACACTTGTATTGGGCATTTGGGATAAGTAGAATAAAAATAAAATCTTAAAAATATAAGAATTGGAAACCAAATTCCACTTTTAATTCTAAAAGGTTTATATATAACTCTACTATCTTACCCTCTCCATCTACCCAAGGCGTTCACAGCAAAAATAACACACAAGAGCTTCACACAGTTCAGGAGAGCATGTGGCTGGGTGGACTGCAGGGTCACAGAGGCCGGCCGCGTGCCCACCCTCACCACTCTGTGGTTCTGTTTATTTGTGAGGCCCGCCCTAGGTCCTTACTATTGGATCTCCTCAGGTGTGGGCAGTGAGTGGCAGTTAGAAACGGGCCTGCTCATCCTGCCACCACAGACTCCCGTCACCTCAGGGGCACGTGCTGATGTCTGGCTTGTGGGGTCTGGGGGCAGCCTGGGGAGGAGGGCTGAGCCTGCGGTGCTGACATGTCTGACTCCTTCCCTTTCAGAAATGTTCCCACTGCCAGGAGGCAGGCGCCACCTTGGGCTGCTACAACAAAGGCTGCTCCTTCCGCTACCATTACCCGTGTGCCATTGACGCAGGTAAGATGGGCATCCAGAGCGTCCGCAGGGTGGGACGTACACTTTCTCTGCCTTCTTTCCCTTTGTTGTCGTTCTTTGTCTCTTTTGACCCTGTTCTGTTAGTAAATTCTAAAGGAAATGCAGTGAGGAGAATAAAAAGGAGTGAAATGGGATAGTTTTTATAAAAAGCAGTTTTATTCGTATAATTCACACATAATTCACCTATGTGTGCAATTCAGTGGTTTTTAGTATATTCACAGATATGTAACCATCACCACAGTCAGTTTTAGTACATTCGTCACCTCAAAAAGCAGCCCTGCATCCTGTAGCCAGCAACTCCCGCCCTGAGCAACGGCTGACCTGCTTTCTGTCTCCGTGGACGCACCTGTTCTGGGCATTTCATATCAGTGGGATCAGACAGATGTGTGGTCTTTGTGTCTGCCTTCTTTTATTTAGGATAATGTTTTTCAGGTTCACCCATGTTGTAGCATGTATCAGGACTTCATTCTTATTGCCAAATAGTATTTTATTATAAGGAGGTATCTTTTTATTTACTTACCATTCATCATTTGATGCACATTTAGGTTGTTTCCACCTTTTTATTATTACAAATGCTGGTGTGAACATTCACATGCAGGTCTCCGTGCAGACTTAACGTTTTGTTCTCTGGGGCTTAAACCTGGAGTGGAATTACTGGATAAATAGTAGCTCTATGTCTAAACCTTTTGAGGACCTGCCAGACTGTTTTTCAAAATGGCTGCACCATTTTACATTCCCTCCAGCAGTATGTGAGGGTTCTAGTTTCTCCATGTCCTCATCAACACTTGTTATATTTTTTTTTAAGAATAGTTTATTGATTTTGAGAGAGAGAGAGAGAGAGAAACATCAATGAGAGAGAAACATCAATCTGCTGCCTCCTGCATGCCCCCTACTGAGGATCAAGCCCAAAACTTAGGCATGTGCTCTGATCAGGAATTGAACTGGTGACCTTCTAGTGTACGGGACAATGCCCAACTGAGCCACCAGGGCTTTTGTCTTCTTATTATGGCCATCCCAGTGAATTTGAAGCGGTAGCTCATTGTGATTTTGATTTGCATTTCCCTGGTGACTAATGATGTTAAGCGTCTTTGGTGAAGTCCAATTTATCTATTTTTTCTTTTGTTACTTGTTGCTTTTTCTTACATCTAAGAAACCATTGCATAATCCAGAATCAAAGATGTATGCCTATGTCTTGTCCTGCAAGTTTTATAAGTTTAGCCCTTACACGGGTCCTTGATCCAGCTTGAGTTAATTTGTATACATGGTATGAAGCAAGAGTCCAGTTCAGCTTTTTGCACATGGATTCCAGTTACCCCAGCATCATTTGTAGAAGAGACTAATCTTTCCTCATTCAGTGATCTTGGCATCTTGGTTGCAAACCAATTGACCGGCCTGGCTGGCATGGCTCAGTTGTTGAGTGTCGGCCTATGAACCAGGAAGTCACAGTTCCATTCCCGATCGGGGCACATGCCTGGGTTGTGGGCTTGATTTCCCCAGTGTGGGGCATGCAGGAGGAAGCTGATGAATGATTCTCTCTCATCGATATTTCTCTCTCTCTCTCTCCCTCTCCCTTTGTCTCTGAAATCAATACAAATATATTTTAAAAGAAACAAAGAAAGCCAGTTGATCATACAAATATGTGCTTATTCCTGGACTCCTCCGTACACCCCGTCTTGACTACTGTAGCTTCCTAATACATTTTGAAAGTGGGGAGTGTGAGCCTTCTGGTTTTGTTCCTTTTATTGAAGATTGTTTTGGCTATTCTGGGTCCTTTGCTCTTCCATATGAATTTTAAGATCAACTTGTAGATTTCTGTAAAAAATAGCCATTGAAACTTTTATAGGACTTGCATTAATCTGCAGATCAATACGGGAGTATTTCCATCTTAACAATAGTCTGTCTTCCAACCCATCATCATGGATGTCTTTCCATTTATTTCAGTTTTTAATTTCTTCTAACAATGTGTTGTAGTTTTCAAAGTATGTTTTTCATTCTTAGGTTAAATTTATTCTTAAGTATTTTTTAAGTTTTTTGGTGGTATTGTAATTGGACTTTTAAATTTCAGATTTTTCATTGTGAGTATATAGAAATACAACTGATTTTGTTATATTGATCTTATATCCTGCATCTTTGCTCAGCTCATTGATTTAGTTAAAGTTTTTAGTTACATATCATCTGCAACAAGTTTTACTTCTTCCTTCCTAATCAGATGCCTTCCTTTTCTTGCCTGATTGCCCTGCCTAGCACTTCTAGTGTAATGTTGGATACAAGTGGCCAAGCTGACGTCCTTGTGTCGTCTCTGACCCACTAACTAGTGTGGTTGTGGGGGGCTGTTATAGATGTTCTTGGGCAGCTAAGGAAGCTCCCTGTGTTCCTTGTTGTGGAGTGTTTACCATGAAAGGGTTCCAGGTCCACTGAGATGAGAGCAGTGTTGGCCGTGTGATGACTGAAGGAAGAAAAACCTTTTGTCCAAGAAGTGCCGTCCAGTGATCAACGCGGAAGGCTTGAGTTCTGATCAGCGTCAGAACTGGGGGAATCCTTTCTCCTCTAAACCCGCGTTTCCTCAGTGGGTGTTTTCACCAGTGACTTTGTGAGCATGAGACGTGTCTAGGACCTTCACCTTCACCCAGCTGGCCCTCAGCCAGGGCTTGCAGGTCAGGGAGGGAGAGAAAATGGAGAGACGAGCAGTGCAGCAAGCGGCGTGGTGCCTGTTACCTCTCGAGTCTTCCTGGGTTCTGAGGGGAACGTGGCTTCCATGGGAGCAGCTGTGTCTCTCAGAGGCGGGTCTGGTGAGGATTTGGCAGGGAGAGGGTGGAGGCGTGGCTGACAGGGTGACGGAGGCTGCGGCAGCTTCACAAGGTCACCGTGTCTTGGGCATTTCTGGGTCTTTTGATGACTCGAGTCACAGTGACCCAGAGGCCTGTGCCGCCCTGGGAGGCAGGTACTTGTGTTTGTCCCTCTGGGTCTGCAGGAATTCTCTTGTGTATGAAGGACCTTTGCATCCCAGAAAGGCAGTCACCAATTGACCTTCTTGCCAATTATAATGAAAGTAAGTCCCATGTCTCATGGAGTGAGGAAACGTTGGCCATTTTCGCCTCTGCCTTGCTGCCCACCTCCCAACCCTTTCAGAGCTGCTGGTGTCTCGGGGAAACTTTGATTACTGGGGACATCTCCGTAGAAACAGCTCTGTGGCTCCTGCAGCTCCCACGCGCATGCACTTTTGTGACATCATGGTTAACTGTTTGGTGTGGTTTGTTATGTCACAGGCACCAGATTTGGCTCCAGGTGGGAAATGCAGTAACGAGAACATGAGTGCTGGTAATGCACTGAGCCACAACAATTAAGACCAAAGGAAAAGCGCTGTGCTGGCTCAGGAGCGATTCTGCTGTGCACAGAGAATCTTGCCTGGAGGGACTCCTCTCACCCTCCGACCCTCACAGTTCACTCTGCAGCCGCCTGTCACTGCTCTCTGTTGCAGACTTGGATCTTGCAGGCAGGGTTCAGCCCTGGGTGGGTCATTAGAATGACTCGTGTCTGGTCCCTCCCTGGCTCCTGCCTGTTATTCCCCTCATTGAGGCAGTGTAGGCTGGCGGTCCCAGCCTGGATTCTGTCAAGATAAAGTGCTAACTGTGCCTCTGAGGTCAGTTGTAGATGAGCTGGAGACCGGGTGGGGCCTGGCAGATCAGAGCGGATTCATTAGACCTCGCTCCTTGAGCCCCCCATCCTCAGCCTGGGTTCTGTCCACGTGCTTGTGGGTATCCACATAGCTGGTAGGAGGAGCGCCACAGTCCGCTCTGCATTTAAGCTCCAAGAGAGAGTGAGCTCACCCTTCTGGGCCGTTGAGGTTTGCGTGTCTGGAAGCCAGCTGGTTGACCAGACAACCTTGTGAGTCTTCCAGCCCGAGTGATGCTCAGCGAGCCTCTCTGCTTCCCTGGAAGTGCTGACAGGCCCTCCGCCCCGTCAGTGTAGGACTTCGCCAGGGGCCTCAAGGAAACAAACTGAGAGACCGGCTGGCCAGCCGCAGGGCCAGGCGCCCGCTCAGAGGCCTCGGAAGAACTTTACTGCCCTCCTTACTGCCCTTGGCTCTTCCTTGAGCAGGGACAGGTCCCCGTGCCCTTCCGGGTGTCAGCTCTCCGGCAGGATCTTGCCCTTCCTGGTGGCCGGCGGGTATGAGAACAGACAGAGCGTCTGTCCATTGGCTTCCTGCTTGGGAGGCCTTGCCAGAGGCGGACACTGTCTCCGACAGACGTGTTTAGGAGACTTCTGTTTCCACAGATCCCTGGTGTTGGTTCCAAGCGACTTAGTGTGTACTTCTATTGTTTTATTTCTTTTCTACTTTTTATCTTAAAGGGAACATGTTTCCTAACTGTAGCCGTATTTTACTAATGGTCCGTGCCAGCTGTTCACGGCTGCAAGGGGAACTGAGGCACCTCATCCTCTCTGAGAGCCGCTGTGGCCTCAGGTGGTCGCCCCACGTGGGCTCGGCTGTGTCTCCTTGGCCAGCGCCCAGGGAAGGAGAGAGCCTCTGAGTGCCAGTCTGCCCCTTGCTGCTCGGAAGCGCAGCGGGAGCCTGGCCACGCCATGTACTGTGGGTTCTGAATGAACGCACTCCATTTACTGCCTAGCACCGTGCTTGCAGGGGAGGGGCGCAGACTTTCTGAGTTCTGGCCCCGGGGTTTGCCTCATAGATACACCAGGACTCAGAAGGCAGTAGGCCTAAGTCAAATTATGAAAGGGCGTTTTTTATTTGTTTAGAATAAGAGGACCTCAAATTTTTTCATTTATATGTTTCCTTGCTTTTTTACCTTTTACTTGCAATCTGTGGTTACTCAGGCTGCTAATCTGGACCTCCGTTTAAGCCTGAGTTAAATTGTAAATTTAACAAGGCTAAGTACCGTGGCTGCCTCCCGCCACGGTGCCTGGGAGCAATCTGAGACTGTGCGATCAATATTTATTAGCATTCTGCCACCACATCTTGCACCAGTGACCTGGCTGTCGGTCTCTGGGAGCTGGGTGTGCAGCGTGGACTCATTAATGAGATTTCCTCGCCCACGCCTCGCACTGCCCTGGCGCGGAGAGCTCTACTCACCTGCAGGCTGTCACCGAGGATGCTGTCGCCGTGTTAGAAGTTGGAATGAATCATTTTCCTCCGAGGATTAATATCCCTCACGGGGTTTCTCCCCTCTGAAGTGTTTAGCATGGATTAGGCAGCTCGTGTGGTGGCTTCTCCCTGTCTCCGGGGGCTGTGGGGTGAAGGGGCAGCAGCTCTCAGGCCTGGCTCCTTCCTGTCTCAGATGTGAGGCTCGGCCGGGGAAACGGTGCTGGAGACGCAGTGTTTCCTCCCGGAGCCATGGCTGGGCCTGCAGGTGGGCTTCGCCTAGAGTCGGGAGGGTTAAAAACAACATTTATTAGAGATTGTTTCTGATGATTAAAACAATGTAACATGATGGAAATACGGAAAAAATTAAATCACATAATTTTACTAACCAAAGAAGTACCACTGTTATAATTCGGTAGATTTCCTTTGTCCTTTTGTAATGTATATAAATATTTTGATAAAATTAGGATTGTACTCACACATTTATATATCCTGGTTTTTCAAGTGATTTTACATCATGAGTATTTCTCATATACGTTAACTATTCTGACATGTTAGTTTTTAAGTGATACTTCATGTTGAGGTACCATATTTACTTGGGGTGTCTCTAATGTTTTCCTATTGGGAATCATAGCGCAGGGACCTCTTATCGCCACGTCCAGCCCTGTCAGTCGGGCCTGTCAGTCACCTGTGCCACTCGCCAGCCCCAGTTGACTGTCCCCTCTGTCTTGCAGATTGTTTGCTACATGAGGAGAACTTCTCGGTGAGGTGCCCCAAGCACAAGGTGAGTCCCAGCCCCCAGCGCCCACTCCTGGCAGGGTGGTGGGGGCTCCTCCTAAAATGCCTGCAGACGTGGCAGGACGCAGCCTGCCTGCGCCGGGCCCTGGCGGACCTGCGGTGTGGGGTCGGCGCCGTGTGGAGAAGTGTGTTGGAGAGAATCTTGTTTGTTACAAGAAATTAGAAAATCAAACTCAATGAAACTACTGATTCCGTTATTTTAATGGAGCCCCAGTTCACAGGTCGTGTGAGGTGAGGTTGTTGTAGGCCTTGATACATAAGCAAAGGCGTTTTCCCAGCCAGGGAAACAGCTGCCTCCGGGATTTGGGGGACACTCAGCATCTCCCAGGTTTTACTTCAGCAGAAGCAACCGGGGTCCGCAGTTGGCAGTTGCTGCTGCTCCCTGTTTCCCACTTGGCTCAAGAGGTGTCTCTGGGCCCTGGCTGGTGTGGCTCACTGGACAGAGTGTTGGCCTGCAGACTGAAGGGTCCCGGGTTCAATTCCAGTCAAGGGCACGTACCTTGGTTGCAGGCTCCTGGCCCTGCTGGGGCATGCGGGAGGCAACCGGTCGATGTCTCTCTCTCACATCGGTGTTTCTCTGTCTCTCCCTCTCCCTTCCACTGTCTAAAATTCAATGGAAAAAGTATCCTCAGTGGGGTTTAAAAATAATAATAATAAAGTTGTTTTGTTTTTTTTTAAAAAAAGAGGTATCTCCGGGTCCCCTCTTTTAGGACAAGATGGAAGACAGGACGCGGGTCTGTGTCTGAGAGGGCGTGCACATGCATACGTGTGTGTGTGTGTGTGTGTGTGTGTGTGTGTGTGTGTGTGTGTGAAAAGGAGGCGAGGACAGGAGGAGCCAGGGCAGCTTGAAGGGAGACACACCACCTCGCAGCTTCTGCAGCGCCTGCCGCTCTCCTCTGGCCGAGCTCACACTGACCCCTGGTGGTCACCGGCCTTCAGTGTCCAAAGAGGGCCAGAAAGTACTAGAAAGAGGTTACCCTTGACAGGTCCGCCCTCAGAGCGCTCCTGAAGGTGCCCACTGAGGCTTCTCTTGGGAATTATTTCCAGAGATGGACCGTAGGATCTACAGTAGTCTAGTTTTACTTAATCTTCATGTTTTTGTTTTTTAAACTTCTTTTTTTAATGGGCACGTTTTGCCTCAGAACACCGTCTGAGTGCTCCTGGTCGTCACTCAATACTGACTCGACTTTTTCTTTCCTTTCCATGTGCTGTTCCTTTCCTCCCTCCGCCACCCTGACCCCACGCTCCTCCCTGTCCCTCCTGCCTGTGTCCTCGGCTTTGCCCGCGCCAGCCTCCCCTCCCATGCCCTCTCCCCGCCTTGCAGAACAAGACAGCGAAAGGCAGCCTCAGCACAGAGCAGTCGGAGCGGGGGTGAGGGGGGCATGTGTCGTGGGAATGGAAAGTACAGCAAGCACAGGTGAGTCGGGCGCCGCCCCTGCCACTCCCGGTGGGTGGCGGCCTCTGCCCTGCTCCTCGGCCAGGCTGCGGCACGGTGATCGTGATCGGGAACTGCCAGCACCAGGTGGAGAAAGTGTTTGCCGTGTGCTGCTTAGGCGTTAGAGTGACTGTTGTGAAATCAGGCCTGGCGTGTGCTCCGGGGGCAGAGGCAGCAGCCTCGCAGGACAGCCTCGGGCGGGGCAGGACAGCCTCGGGTGGGGCGAGGCCCTCGCTCCTGGCTCAGCAAGGTTTCTAGCCAGACGTCATTATCTGTGAAGCTTATGGTGGGTTTTCCTTTGGAAAACAAAAAATTCCCCAGGTTTTGTTATTTGAAGTCTTTTTCCTGGTACTATGAAGGATTGATTTTTACAAAGAGAAGGAAAATCCCCTCAAAGATTTAGTGGACTTCAGCATTGATGTAGCTTTACCCTGGAAATCTCAGAAGGTTGGGTTGTGCTCTGTGAGCGTGTCTGCGGGCTGTGGTCAGGACCGGCGGCCGAGTCTGCGAGCAGATCACCAGGCTCGCGGTCCTGGAAGCGGCAGGTCCCCGGGGCGGGAGGAACAGACTGGAAAGAAGAACGGAAGCCAGAACATCACTGGGCACTCGCCAGGCTGGATGGGGGTGAGGCCGTTGTCTGAGATGTTCCTAGCGGGACTCCTCTCCCGAAAGGGGAGGCCCTGTCTTTACTCCGGGGTCTGAGACCCGAGCAGGGGTGCTGGGCTGGCCCTTGGGGTGGTCCCTTCGCTGCTTACAGCGGCTCTGCCTTCGTCTGGACCACCTAACAGTGACCTGGGGAAATGGACTTCAGTGCGGAGTGTGGCGGGCTCCTGCCCGCGGGGAGGGGACAGGACAGGAAGCTGTCGAGCAAGTGGACCCGTGGTCATCATCAGGAGCGGCCACTGGCCGCCGTCCTTTCCCGCTGGGCAGCCCTCGGCTCTTCCAGGAGTTTCTGTCGGCCCCTCGTGTCCCTGCGCTTGATGGGGTCGCTGTGCGTGGGCGGCTCTGCCCCATCCCGTGCTCCCCTCCAGCCAGGCAGGCAGGCAGCGCTGCCTTCGCTTGGGACCGCGGGGCCATTCCTGGGGGTGCCCTGGGAGACCGGTGCATTTGCCGTTTGGGCCGATGGTTTTAGCTGTGGGATCCCACTTCGTGTGTAAGAAAAAGGGGAAATTGGGGTGCTGGCCTCTTCTTGGGAGTTGTTTTGTTCACCATGTCTTTCTACTCCATCTACTCCTGGCCCTGCCAGCAACAGCCCGCCCCACCGGAGGGGCGGGGCGGGGGAGGGTCAGGGCAGGAGCCTGGTTCACCCTGAGGTTGGCGCCACTGCGCCTGTCTGCACAAACGAAACCAGCGGCCCCTCAGCGCGGCCCTTTCCAGTCTGTGGAGGTGAAATGGCCTCTCCGAGGGAAAGGATGGACATACTGCGTCTGTCCTGTCCACCTAAGACGTTTATCTTCATCTACTGTCCCCACGAGGCAGGACCCTGTCCTGGTGTCTGAGGTCAGCAGTCACCCTCCTCCAGGCCTGGGGCACCCGCTGTCACCCTGTGCGGATTGTGTAGGAGCCCCGCCCTGAGGCGCGTTCATCTGGGGTCCGCGCTGGCTATCGGCCAGGCAGAGGGTCAGTGGGTGTGCATGTGGGTCCGCTGCCTGCTGCTTCAGTTTCTTCCATAAAGAGAACCACCTTTGGAGGATTCCGTTAAGAAATAAAACGTGCCCAGCACAGCCTGCGTGGGGCGAGGCCTCGGCATGGGCGGGGCCAAGGCTGCAGTGGGGGCTCTGCACTACCCCGTCCATCAAAATCCCGGGTCTGGGGGTGCAAGTCCTAGTACCCCACCACTCCCCACAGCATGTGTGTGACCTGCCACTTGTCCCTTGCCAGGCCAGCCATGCCAGAGAGGAAGCATCCTTGAGCAGCCGTCCGGTGGGCCACCTCCTGCCCATTTCTTAATGTGTGGTGCGCTCCGGGCAGCTGGTGGGCAGGGCTCTGGCAGCAAGGCCCCTGTCCCTATCTTCCATCTTGTCATGTAGTAAACAAGGAGGCCCCCTCCGCCCCCCAGCCAGGCCCCATCCGGTGGTTGGGAAGCAGGAACTCCATCGCCACTGCTTTGTCCTGGGTGTGAGGGGGTGCCCCCTGCACACGCAGCCTCTGTGGTTGGCATGTCACACAGCCCGTGTGTGAGCGAGGATCCCGACCTGGAGTCCGCTTCCCTGGGCCGGCCCAGCGAGTCCTGGGATTCCGTTTCCAGAGGAGAGCCCGCCTGTCCACCCCCCCACACTGCTTCCCGCACAGGCCCGCCCGCAGGAGCCACGCGCCTTTAGCCCAAGCCTCCTGTTCTGCCCCTCTCACTGCAGCGGCCTCGTCACACCTAGAATCCCACCCCCTCCACCCGCTCCTCCGAGGCTGCAGAGGCTGCAGAGGCTGTGCTTCCTGCTAGTTCCTGGCCAGGAGGGCTCTGCCTCCGACCTCATTGGCCGGCTCCCACGGGGCCTCCCTTCTCTGTCTCCACCTCCTCCCTCTGCAGCCATCAGCATCACTCATCTCCACTAGTCCTGCCCTGCGGAGGGACCGGTCTGTGTGCCTGGAGCGGGCATGTGAGGGCGTGGTGGTTAAAGGAGGCGTGCCCCCCAGAGGAGGTGTTCACTCACCTGACTGTACCCCCTGTTGGTACAGATTCAGAATGAGATCCCCTCCCCCGCACGGCTGGGCCTGCAGGTCTGTGTGAGAGGAGGGTGCCCGGCCAGGCTGGGTGCAGGGCACAGGAAGGCCTTGGCCCTGGGTCCCTCGCAGGCCACAGAGCTGAGGCTGAGGGCGGGGCCGAGGGGTGGGCGAAGGCTTGGCCCAAGCAGAAATCTTTGCCAGGCATCGAGGTGCCTTTTTTGTTGTTGTTGTCTTTAGTTTTTTCCCCCCCCGAGATGCCTTTTTAGAGAGAACATGGCAGACCCTCCGTGCGGACTGCAGCTGCCGGGCGTCTGCTCCCGGCTCTGTAGGTCCGTGCAGTTAGGCAGCACCGTTCCCACAGCAATTATACCCGCAGCCCCTGTGTGGCTTTGGCCACGTGTGTGACCTCTCAGCCTTACCCGGTTGCAGGGTCAGGCCTCTGTGTTACCTTGAAATAGCATCTGTAAAGCCACTGGCAGAGTGCCTGGCACATAGTAGGTGCTTCAAGAATTTTCTTCCTGTGCTTCCTATCCGATGAGTGTTTTAGAAGTGAGAAGTTAGGGTCCGTTCCATTTGGGGTACATGTACTTGGGCCAGTCTCACCTTGAAGCCTGGGGAACAGCCCTGTTGGGAGGCTGGAGTGAGGGCAAGATCGGGTAGAGGCACAGCCTGCCTGCCGAGCGCTGGGGGGCAGACCCTGCCCGTGCCCCGCCGTGAGCAGAGCATCGCAGGGTGTGATGGCATCTGTTCTCTTCACACCCCCGATCCTGCATCCCCTGCAAGATTTGCCCCTCTGGTCATTGTTGGAGGCCCCCAGTAGCATTCTTGTCATCGCATTTATGAAGGACCTTTGGTTCCTCTCCCCTCGGCGGCAGGCAGCCCCAGCCTCCGGAAAGCCCAGTGTGGCCAGAGGAGTCTTTCTGGCTGGCACGACCTCCGGGGAAGTCACACTGTCACCACAGACACCCTGAGAGCGGCCGGTGGCTCCCTCACTGCCTGTGTCCTCGGGGCTGGAGTCCAGGGTTTACATGGGGACAGCATCCTGCTGTCGGCAGTGCCTTCCTGCTACCTGTGCTCTGCTGGGAATCTCTCTGCAAGAGCAGGGATGTGCATGCTTTAAATAGAACATCTTAGCTGGTGCACACAGCCAGCTGTACGTTCGGCATATTAGTAAGTTTTATGGAAACTAAGGGCTGTGATGCCTGGGTTTCGCTTGTGGGAGGCGGAGAGATGAGCCGGCTCCCTAGAGTGCTGTGCTGCGAGGCTGCGCCACGCTGGCTTCTGGGCCAGTCTCTCTGGACTGTGTCTCTAGGACCTTTGCACACGGAGTGGGGCGGGGGCAAGGGGGGGAGCAACCCTATATACCCCTCGAGGGTCATCGGGGCCTTCCTGAGCCTGGAGCTGGGCTGGAAGAGGAAGGGCCAGCAGCAGGATGTGGGGAGTTGGGTGGGCCCCCAGGGGCAGGGCTCGCTCTCATGCAGAGCTGACTGGCTGGCTCTCCCGCAGGCTGGTAGGGGCTGGGCCACCTCTGTGAGGACCACGCCTGCCACCGGGTGCTGAGCCGCAGGCCCCAGGTGGAGGACTCCCGAGCAAGGGTCACCTGGAGGGCAGTCCCCACCTGGAGGTCGGGAGTTCTCTCCTGGTCTGTTTCTTCCGTGCCCTGGGCAGGCGGGCACTCGTGAGGGGCCCTCAGTCTAGTCTCCACAGCCGAGGGTCATTGCTGCCTTCCGGGGTGTCCCGGCCCAGAGCCACCAGTGGCTCCACCCCTGGTCTTGGATGTCTCCCAGGTCAGCAGCTCCGTCACCCTGTGGAGGTTCCCACACCCACTGTCTGCTCTGTCTTCCAGGTGAGACTGTGGAGATGAGGAGGAGACACTCGTGATGGATGGAAATGGTCCTACTGTGCAGCCACACCCCGCCCCGCCCCGCTGTGCCCACCCGCCTGCCAGCACCTCCTCCCAAGTCCTTACATCACACTCAACCGTGACACCACAGGAAAGAAAGACCCAAGAAGTCAGAATGGCTGTTTCCATGGACACAATCTCCATAGTGACAATGCGGGGGGAGGGGGGAGGGGTGGGGTAACGGGGAAGGGTGGGGGGAACTAAAAGGGAGGGATAAAATATATATATATAAATCTATTTTTAGTCTGGAAAGACTTTGTTTAAATGAAAGGTGCGCTGTCCCTTTTGATTCTATTTTAAAATTATCTAGCTAAAGAATTCCAAATTGGTTCCAATAACAACGAAATTTAAATGTGAAATTGAACTCGGCAAACTCTCATCTCATAGAGGACGGGGTGTGGCTCTGCCGGTCAGCCTCTCTCCCGCCAACTCAGATCTCTAGACCCAGAATTGAAAGCCGGCGAACACACCCAAACCACCCTTTGTCGTTAATTTGTCTCAAAGTGGGGAGGTTGGGGGAGGGGAGTGGGGCGGTCCATGTTTTCAAGAGTGGGAGAATGATGTTTAAACACAAAAATAAATTTTTTTCATTTCCAGAAACACTATTTATTTATTATTTTTAAAATTTTTATCTTTTGGGGGTGAAATTGGTAGATGCCCGAGGTCACAGCTGTGTGCTGCGTCACGTGGCCGGTGGGAGCCCCAAGTGCCTCGCTGGGTGCAGCAGGGCCATGCCCAGCGGGTGCCGCCCCACGGGACTGGAAGTCTACGAGGCGCTGGCGAAGCGCTGGCGGGCTGTCTGAGCGGTGGGGGCAAGCTGACCAGGACACCCCTTTAGCCCTTTATTCTTTTTGCTTTTGTTTTTATAAAAGAAAAGGGGGCCTGTCAGTTGAGCAGCCCCACGCTACGTGATTCTTTATGTTGTATTGTTTTGTTTTGTAAAGTGTATAATTTTTAAATATCTGAGTTTTAAAAAAAAGAGAAAAAGTACAAAAAAATTCTTGTTAAGGCCTTAAGAAGGGGTTAGTGCATCTTTCAGGGGTCACTCTGCCGTGGGGATAAAATAGCTGTTTCACAAACAGTTTTATTTAAAAAAAAATCAAAAAAATAATAAACTTCATTTTAACCTTGTTTCCTTTTTTATTGATTGTAAAATAAATGCGTCTCTTTCTCCTCCCGCTCCAGCCCCCAGAGCTGGCTTTGGTTCTGCTGCAGGCGAGGCAGGTCTGCCTGGTCCAGCCACTCAGTGGGGGGAGTCCAGCCCGTGTGTGGGGACGGTCAGATTTACTTAAGCTGATATGAGAACATATTTCCAATCAACATTAATTTTAAAGGTTATAAAAAAATAATGCAATGTTAATGGACTTTTTTAGAGAACAGAAACTCTGGAAGGAATGTTGTGAAGTAGAAATAAGCAATTATAAATGAGTTCTTTGTGCTCATCAATTTGGGGCTGCAGAAATGGCAGATTAATTTCGTTTTAATGGCTACATCAAGCAGTGTGGTCCATTTCTCATTTCACTGCCGGGACGGAGGCGTGGGTGGTGTTCTGCATGGGCCTAGGACCTGC
Organism: Myotis pilosus; assembly: GCA_036010255.1. Lineage (NCBI taxonomy): Eukaryota > Metazoa > Chordata > Mammalia > Chiroptera > Vespertilionidae > Myotis > Myotis pilosus. The sequence continues at coordinate 4,628,386 of JASKON010000032.1, read as the reverse complement.
ATAGCAATGATGGCTTTTTGAGCTACTTGGCTTCCCATCTGGTCTCAACTTGGCATTAACACAGTTCAAATGAAATTGATGGATTTCCAGTGTCAAGGGCTACACCACAAAACTTGAAAAATACGCATCTTGAGGAAAATACTTTTCTGACAGCAAATGATTCTTCATCATTGTGCCTTTTATTCTCCTAACCCCCCTTTGACTTGCTGGCGATGCGTGAGCGAGGCCCTGTGACCGTCTGGGTCTTTCCTCTGAAATGCTGGTGACGGGAGTGGCATGTCCCACACACCTTCCTGCCCCAACAGCTCCAGCGGCCCATGTGCATCTCAGTTCCCCCCACATTGGAGTTCTGTGCATTTTATTTAATACATTTCACTGTTTAGAGCAGTTTTAGGTTCATAGCAATATTGAGCAAAAGGTACAGAAAGTTCTCATATACCCCCTGACCCACCACCCACAGCTGCCCGGCTACCAACTCCCCAGCCCCAGGGTACACTTGTTACAGTCAGTGAGCCTGCTCCAACACAGTCACCCCAGTTCCACAGGGAGAGCCCTGTGGGTTTGGACACATGCATGACATGTCCGTCATAGCACACCCAGCAGTTTCACTGCCCTAAACGAAAACCCTCTGTGCTCCCGTTCATCCCTACTCCTGCCAGGCACTGTCTCCAGAGTTGCATTTTCCAGAATGTCCTGTAGGTGGGATCAGTGTGTGGCCTTTTCAGGTGGCTCCCTTCACTTCAGGATGACATGCATTTTAAGGGTCCTCCATGTATTGGTGGCTTGACAGCTCATTTTACTTTATTGGCTTGAGAGAGAGAGAGAAACACCTATTCCACTTATGTATGCATTCATGTGCCCTGGCGGGATCAAACCCAAAACTGATGCTCTCACCAGCTGAACCGCCTGGCCAGGGCCGATAGCTCAGTTCTAAATTTTAGTACCGAATGCTAGTCCGTAGTCCCGCGGCATCACCGTGTCTCCGTTCGCTCAGTGAGGGACACCTGGGTTGCTTCCAAGTTTGGGCAATTAGGAATAAGGCCGCTATAAACACCCCTGTTTTTGCTCGGACATGAGCTTCAACTCCTTTGGGTCAGTACCAGAAAGCGTGATTGCTGGGTCTTATGGTAAAAGAATGTTTTTTAAGTTGTGGCTTAAAATAAAATGTATCATCTCAACCAATAAGTGTGCAGCTCGGCAGTGCTAAGACATTCACATTGTGAACTCCCGCCACCGGAAGCGGTGCGGGTCAAACAGCCGGGAGGCCGGCCCTGCCAGCTCCGCCCCGGCCGCGGGCTCCTGCGTCCTCCGTCCTCCGTCCTCCTCCTCCGGCGGCGTCGGTCCGCGGGCCTGCAGCGCCCGCCGGGTCTCAGCGCGGGGTCCGCTGCCGGCAGGTGAGCCGGGCGGCCGGGCGCGGCGCCCACGAGCTGGACGAGCTGGACGCCGGCCCTGCCCAGGAGGAGGAGGGCTGGGCGTTTGGGCCGCGGGGGAGGGGGGGGGCAAGTGAGCAAAACGCCGCCGCCTCGCTCCCGGGGGGCGGGGGGCCTGGGGAGCGGGGGTCCTGTTTCTAAGGGAATAAACGGGCGCTGGCCCTTAGAGAAGTTCCGGCCGAACCGTGCGCAGCAGTAGCCTGGAGCGTGGGTTTGCGATGGACCGAAGGCTGCTCGGTAACTGGCCGGTGATTCCGGAGACCCGTCTGTGCCTTGGGGACCAGGGAGCGCTGCCTTAGGGGCGGTGGGGGCGCGCCAGTGCCCGACCAAGAAGCTGCGTTGCACAGTGATGGCGAGGGCCACGGGCCGGGGGCCGCAGGGTTGCCTGTGCTGCACGGCAGGCCTGGCCCTCACTGCCCTTCACACCTGCCCGGAACTGCTCCTGGGGCAGGGCATCCAAACGAAGGCTACAAGAAGGGAAGGGGCAATGCCTGATACTGTCGGCCCTCCCCCTGCCCAGGGCTGTGCCAGGCAAGCTCTCACTCTGGAAATGGCTGGAGTGCCCGGGTCTCGAAGGGGCTCTCCCCAGCTGAAGCAGGGCTGGAGGCACCTCCCCCTTCTCCCCCCACCTCTTCTGTCCCTCCCTGGTGGGGATGAAACAGTCCAAGCCCTGGCCAAGGAGAGAGGCGGGTGGCCCACCTGGGTCCCAGCAAGCTACACACGCAGCAGCCAGTCAGCGGGGGCCAGTGTGGGGGGTGGGGAAGGGGCAGAACAGTGTTCACTTGCCAGGCCAGGCGCCAGGCGTGATTGGCAAACATTGAAAGCCAATACCAAGAGGCCACAGCGTTCTGAGCCAGAGGCACCCTGGGAAGAACTGGTGCTCTTACTGTTGGGGAGTGAGGGAGAGAAGGGGTGGGGGGAGATGGGAGAGGCTTCCTCCAGCCCTGCTTCAGATGGGGAGAGCCCCTTCAAGACCCGGGTACTCCAGTCATTTCCAGAGTGAGAGCTTGCCTCACACACCCCTGGGAAGGGTGAGGGCTGACCCGTATCAGGCATTGCCCCTTCCCTGTCTCTGGCCTCCTGGGTCTTCGAATTTGAGGGGGTTTGACCTCAAAGTTCCCACCAGTTTCACTGATTTGAAAACTGAAGTCCCACCTCTCTCACTGTTGAAGAAGGAGGGTGCTAAGGCCAGCAGGCTCCCTCTGCTTAGAAGGGGCAGAGGCTGAGCCAGAGGGAGGGCCAGGTAGTACCCGTCCCCGCCTGGAGATGGCACGCCCTGGCAGGAGATGGTACAGAGGTTTGCATGGTTCTGGGAGGGGCCACAGAGCCTGAGGGGACCAGGCCCAGGGAGAGGGAGGGCCCAGCACAGGGAGCAGCCTGGCCAGAAACTGCATCACCCCCACTTGGTTTCCACCCCTTGTCTCCCAGCAAGAGCCTGAGCAGCTGATGGTCAAGGACAAACCATAATGAGGAGGAAGCAGGCCCCCTCCTCTGGGGACAGTCACATCCTAGGCCAAGCTCACCGCTGCTCAGTCGACAAGGGAAGTGCCCCCCCGGCCCCCACCCCTCAGAGTGGAGCCAGGAGGGAAGATGTGTTACTGGGCGGCCACCAGAGCTAGGAGGCCCAAGGACCAATTTGTAACAAACAGGAAGGGGTCCTAGGGCAACTAATGGGCTTGTCAGGGTGACCAGGGAGCTCTAAACACACTCTTCGCCTCCCCTCCCCACCCCAGGTTCAAGCTCACCACAGCCAGGACCCAGCGGAACCCAGGAAGCTGGGCCAGCAGCCAGCCAGGTGAGAGCCTCAGCAGGTCTGTGAGCAGCCTCAAGGTGGGGGCCGTGTCCAGGCAGCCTCAGGCCCCGGGAGAACGAGGGGACGTGTGTGTCAGCCGTGTGTGTGGAGTTTGGGAGTGTAAATGTGTGTGCATGTGACTGTGTCAGACTGTGGGCACGCGGGCAGTGTCTGTGAACGTGTTCTGTGTGTGACTCTGTGTTGAGTGTTCTAGTGTGAAGGGAAGGGGCACCGAGAGCCTCATTGCCCACGCGGTCCCGTGACCTCCCCATAGCGCTGGGCAAAGGTCAGCAACAAACCTGGGAGGGGAAGGCCACTCAGGAGGAGGCAGGCGATGGTGGGAGCAGGGACATGTTCGGGGACAAGACTGTGACCACGTTAGGTGTGAGCCTGAGAGACAGGACGCAAGATCAGCCTGGAAACCCCTGGATGTTCCTCAGAGCCCAGACAGAGCTGCGGAGTGAACTGGGGGTGAACTTCTTCCCCCCCCTCCCCCACCCCAGGAAAGCACCCAGAGAGGACAGGACGGGCCGGATTCTCCGGCCAACCCTGCACCTGACCTTGCCCAACCTCTCCTTGTACCCTCTGGCAGTGGTAACTCCCAGACAGGTTGGCTCAGGGCAGGGGCACAGGCTAGCCTCAGCTCCTTTAATAAGGAGAGCCCAGGCTGGCCCAGGCCACAGGGCGTGGTGAGGGCGCTGTGCCGGGCCTGTCCTAGGTGCCTGTGGTGAGGGTGCCAGTGTGCCCAGAGGAGCACGGAGGACACACACAGCCATGGGGCTGCTGACCGGGGAGGCGCTGTGGCCCCTGGCTGTGGCCACGGCCGTCTTCCTGCTCCTGGTGGACCTGATGCACCGGCGTGTGCACTGGGCTGCGCACTACCCGCCAGGCCCCAGGCCGCTGCCAGGGCTGGGCAACCTGCTGCACGTGGACTTCCAGGACATGCTGCACTCTGTTAACCAGGTGAGGAAGGTGGGGGTGGGCAGCAGAGGCCATGGGGGCCCCTCCTCGCAGCAGGCAGGGGTGGGGTGGGCAGCAGAGGCCTCGGGGGCCCCTCCTCGCAGCAGGCAGGGGTGGGGTGGGCAGCAGAGGCCATGGGGTGGGTGTGAACCACAGGCTGGACAAGGAGCTGAGCTGAGAAGAGGGGGCGGGTTAGAGAGGCTGCCTGAGGAGGTCATGCCTGCAGGGCCCAGAGACAGTTGGGATTTTCCAAAAGTCACAGAGGGCAAAGGTTGCAGAGGGATGGGACTTGGCAGTGGGTTTGGGTTCTGCTTAGACAGTGTTGAAAGTAGGTGAGCCTGAGTCCCGTCTGCTTAAATATATTTTTACTGATTTCAGAGAGGAAGGGAGAGGGAGAGCAGGATGGAAACAAATGATGAAAGAGAATCATTAAATGGCTGCCTTCTGCATGGGGGTGGAGCCCACAACCCAGGCAGGTGCCCCTACCTGTAATCTGTGACCTCCTGGATCATAGGTCCACCCTCAGCCACTGAGCCACGCTGGTTGGGCACAAGCCCCTTCTGTCTAGCTCAGGGGGAAAGGTCTGGAGAAGGGGGAGGAGTCCGGCCAGGAGCCCCATTTCAATCAGGAAGTCAGGTTGAGGGAGCAGAGAATGGGCTCAAGTCTGCTGCTTTGTGGGTCCTTGGGCCTCACTCTCACCTCTATGGCCTTAGCTTCTGCCCCTGAGAGAGAGCATGCTCACGTGGCCTACTGACAACTGTGGTGACATTTGCAAACTCAGAGATGCCAGATGGGAGGTCCTTGATCACAGAGAAGTGACCCCAGGGTCTGACCAGATAAAGTCCTTGCATCGCTCCCTGCTGACCGCCCAGGTGTCCCGCAAGGTCAGGGCCCTGAGACCGGCCAGCTTACCCAACACCCTCCGCCCGCAGCTGCGGAGCCGCTTTGGGGACGTGTTCAGCCTGCAGCTGGCCTGGACGCCCGTGGTCGTGGTCAACGGGCTGGCGGCCGTGCGCGAGGCGCTGGTGCACCGCAGCGAGGACACCGCTGACCGCCCACCCTCGCCCGTCCACGAGCATCTGGGTTTCGGGCCGCGCGCGCAAGGCAAGCGGAGGACCGGGCCGACCGCGGCCCAGCGGGCACGGGGCCCGCAGACACCCGGCAGCCCACGCGGAGGAGGGCGGTGGACTCGCTGTGCTCTCGGCGAATAGGAAGGGGCGGCAGGTGAAGGGGAGCCTGTGCCCAGGGTGGGCAAGGTGGGCGGGGCCTCACCGGGACAGGGCGGGCCTGGCCGCAGCGAGCAGCACTGGGACGAAGGGCGGGAAGGAGGGAAACGGAGCCGGTGTTGGCGGGCGAGGGCGGGCAGGACCTGCCACGAGAGAGAGGGAGCTGGCGAGCAGTGTGGGCGGACAAAGAGCGGCGCGTCTCCAGATGGCAGCAGGTGTCAAAGTTGGGGGAATGGGCGGGGAGAACTCCTGTGGGCGGGACCGGGGGCAGGCTGGTGGGCGGAGACAGGGGCGGGGCTGTAGGGCGGAGACAGGGGCGGGGCTGTAGGGCGGAGACAGGGGCGGGGCCTGAACCAACCGGGGCGGGGCTGTAGGGCGCGGACAGGGGCGGGGCCTGAACCAACGGGGCGGGGCTGTAGGGCGGAGACAGGGGCGGGGCCTGAACCGTAGGGGGCTTATGGGTGGGGCCTTCACCGACGAGGGCGGGGCTCCTGGGCGGGGCCGGGCCTGGGAAAGGACCGGCTCCGGGTGGAGGAGTGAGACCCCAGAGGCGGGGCCAGCGCCCGCCTAGCCGTGCCCACTCCCCGCTCCCAGGAGTGATCCTCGCGCGCTACGGGCACGCGTGGCGCGAGCAGCGGCGTTTCTCCGTGTCCACCCTGCGCGACTTCGGCCTGGGCAAGAAGTCCCTGGAGCAGTGGGTGACCGAGGAGGCCGCCTGTCTCTGCGCCGCCTTCGAGGACCAGGCAGGTCAGTGGGGAGGCTGAGGGCGAGGCGGGGCAGGGGCGGGGCACGAGAGGAGGGTCGCTGCTGGGGTCCAGCCCCAGCTGGTCCAGGGGTTCCCCATAGGTGTGGACGGAGTCGGCGAAGAAGGAATGACTGGCACAGAGGCAGTGTTCAGTTCATCAGCATAGTTGGGTTCTCTTGTCAGGATCTCCAGCCAGGTTCTGTAGCCATGTTCCCTCGCTAGGTTCTCCAGCCAGGTTCTGTCCAAGTTCTAGTCAGGTTCTCTTGACACGGAGGCAGCCATCGGGTGATCATCATAGCCAGGTTCCTCTAGCCAACCAAGTTCTGGTCAGGATCTCCAGCGAAGTTCTGGTTAGGATCTCCAGCCAGGTTCTGTCTAGGTTCTCCAAGTTCTGTAGCCAGATTCTGTCCAGCATCTTTTGCCATGCTCTGTCTCTAGCGAAGTTCTTCCGTCTCTAGGTTCTGTGTAGGTTCTGTCTCCCGGATCTTCATCTAAGTTCTGTCTCTTAAGCTCTGTCTGTAAGTTCTGTCGCTAAGTTCTGTGTTCTAAGTTCTGTCTCTAAGTTCTGTCTTCTAAGTTCTGTGTGAGTTCGGTCTGTAAGTTCTGTCTCTGTCTTCTAAGTTCTGTCTGTAGGTTCTGAGTTCTGTGTCCCTAGGTTCTGTCTCTCGGTCTGCCTCTCTAGGTTCTGTCTCCTGTTGTCTTATTGCATCTGTATTTATACCAGTTGATTCTAATCCTATCAATCTCTATTCCAAACGTTAGGGCGTTTCTTATCTCCATTCCAGGGAGTAAAGATTATGTAGCTTAAGCATGATTGTTCGTAGTTAAAGTGATTAATTACCCGCCTGGCACTTAGTTAAGAGGTTTTATTCCCTCCCTAACTTCAGGGGAAAATCCCTACCTGGGGAAACAACCTTTCTCAGAGAGGTGACCTTGGTTAGAACACATAGTGCCAAGAAGGTGAGCAAACATATTAAGAACAGTATGCCATATATGCCAGGTCCCTTGAAACAGCAAGGATGGACCGGCTCCCGGCAAATCGCGAACCCCGCTCTGCACCCCCTCCCCTAGGGCGCCCCTTCAGCCCCAACGACCTCCTGAACAGAGCCGTGAGCAACGTGATCTCCTCCCTCATCTATGGGCGCCGCTTCGAGTATGAGGACCCGCGCTTCCTCAAGCTGATGGACCTGATGGAGGGCGCGGTGAAGCAGGAGCCAGGACTCCTGGGCAAGGTGGGGGAGTCGTGGGGCCCTGACTTGTCCAGAGGACACCTGGGCACAGGAAGGCCCGCCCCGGACCCACACCTGTGCCCGTCCAGGTGCTGGAATCGGTCCCTGTGCTGCTGCGCATCCCGGGGCTGGCTGCCAAGGTCTTCAAGGGGCAGAGAGCCTTCATGGCTCTTCTGGACGAGCTGCTCGCCGAGCACAAGATGACCCGGGACCCAACCCAGCCACCCCGAGACCTGACTGACGCCTTCCTGGATGAGGTGGAGAAGGTGAGGGGCAGCTGCCAGGAATGGGGGCAGGGGCTGTGGGTGGTGCCATGAGGTAAGCCCAGGGGTTGGGCCCCCAGGCTGCTGGGTGTGCTGTGGGAGCCACTATAGGGCTCCCTCCCTCTGCCCCTTTGCCCGCCCTCTGCATGGCCAGGCCAAGGAGGACCCCAGGAGCAGCTTCAACAATGAGAACCTGCGCATGGTGGTGGCTGATCTGTTTTTCGCTGGGATGGTGACCACTTCGACCACACTGGCCTGGGCCCTCCTGCTCATGATCCTGCACCCGGATGTGCAGCGTGAGCCCAGCCTGGGGGTCGGGTGGGATGGGGGAGGCAAGAAAGGGTCAGCCATGGTCCCTGAGCTGTTCGGCTATGCAGAGGCTGGGTCCTGACTCTGAGGTCAGAGTGACTTCCTTCTCCACATGGCCCAGCCCCCGATTCACCCCCTCTCAGGTCAGAGCCCAGCCCACACCCCCACCCCCACCCCCGGGCCTGACCCCTGTGGGGATGCTTGTCTGTCCAGACCGGGTCCAAAAGGAGATCGATGAGACAATAGGGCAAGCGCGGCGACCAGAGATGGCGGACCAGGCCCGCATGCCCTTCACCATGGCTGTGGTCCACGAGGTGCAGCGCTTTGGGGACATCATCCCCCTGGGCGTGCCCCACATGACCTCCCGCGACATTGAACTGCGGGGTTTCCTCATCCCCAAGGTAGGCTTGTGGCCGCCCCACCCCCGCTCAGCCACACCCACCACCTGTGCTCTGACATGGCCACTGACTGGGACCCTAGCCCCGCTCACTGCCCAGCACTGACTGTCCCATCCGAGGGGCGTGGGGGTGAGCGCAGAGGCAGGGCCCCCGCTGGCTGGGAAGACAAGCTCAAGTGTTGGAGCAGCCCCTGGGAGCAGGGACGGGTGGCAGGGAGGCCCCATGAGAGGCATGTCACTGGGGCCCATGGGGTCAGGGAGATGGCCTGGGCGGGCGAGGTCCAGACAGTGTGCGCCCGTGAGTTTGGTGGCAGGGGTCCCGGCATCCCCCACCCAGACCCACCCACGTGAGGTGTCTCCTGCCAGGGGACCACGCTCATCACCAACCTGTCGTCAGTGCTGAAGGACGAGACTGCCTGGAAGGAGCCCTTGCGCTTCCACCCCGAGCACTTCCTGGACGCCCAGGGCCGCTTCGTCAAACAGGCGGCTTTCCTGCCCTTCTCAGCAGGTGCCTGTGGGGGCCCAGCCTGCTGTCCCACCCGAGGGAGCCTGGAGGCATAGGGCCCAGGCGCAGGCTCATGCCTCACCCCCCTACCCACCCACAGGCCGCCGCTCATGCCTCGGGGAGCCCCTGGCCCGCATGGAGCTCTTCCTCTTCTTCACCTGCCTCCTGCAGCGCTTCAGCTTCTCGGTGCCCGCTGGGCAGCCCCATCCCAGCGACCATGGGACCTATGGCCTCCTGGTGGCCCCACCCCCCTACCAGCTCTGTGCTGTGCCCCGCTAGAGGGGGACACACCCCAGCCGCTCCTCAGCTGGGAGCCCTGATGTACAATAAACCAGCCTGGTGGCTGCAGCCTTACTTTGAGTCCCACCCAGGCCCCTTAACCATCCTGGCAGCGACGGGGCCAGCACCTCCCCCGGCCAGGCCTGCCTTGTCTCTCCTCACCTGCATTGGGGCCCATTTGAGAGGCGGCTATACTGAGGCTCAGAAAAGGATAGCTGACCCCAGTCGCCTGTGGAGCCCCATACTGGCTGCTTGTGGGTCCCAGGCTCTGCACAGACCCCAGCCCCTGCTGGCCCCGTGGGAAAGGGGGGCCTCGCTCAGCCTGATGCCGACTCTCAGGCCCAGCAGCACCCGCCCTGCACCACAGGCAGCAGCTCAGCCAACACCAGCATGTCTGCTCCCCACTGACACCCCAAAAGCTGGGGAACTCAGGAAGGCTGGGCAGTGATGTGCCAGGTTAAGGACCAGGCTCAGTAACGGGGTGCAGAGCTCTCCCTGGGAACCCTGATGGCAGCCCAGGAGCCAGCCCCCTCCCTGGGCCTCTGGGTCACCCCAACATTGAATTAGCCGCATTCCCTGGCCCCTCAGGTCTGCTTCTGGCCCAGCTGCTGCTGGAAAGAGCTGTCTCCTGGGCCAGCTGCTGCGGAGAGCCTCATGTGGGCTCCAACCTCGGGCACAGTCCTCAGAGTGGCCAGGCCGTGTGCCTCTGCCTCCTTCAACAGCCAGGCTGGGCGCCTGGAGCAGACAAGGAGCCCGGGCCACTCCCTGTCTCCCCTTCCTCACTGGACATGCGAGCCCATCGTGCCTCTCCAGCCAGAGGCAGGCCCTGACCTTGCCTGGGCCTCACAGGTGATCATCCGGTGCTGGGTCAGCTCTTCTCCCGCAACCCTCCAAGCCCTCCCTCCTCTGGACTGACAGATCCCACACCCGGGGTAGAAATCATGTTCCAGGTCACCTCCCTCTTCTGTGAGGGCTCCCTTGGGACAGCAGAGCATTTTGGCATTGCTAAAATCAGCGGTTCTCAACCTGAGGGTCGCGACCCCTTTGGGGGTCGAACAACCCTTTCACAGGGGTCGCCTAAATACATCCTGCATATCAGATATTTACATTATGATTCATAACAGTAGCAAAATTACAGTTATGAAGTAGCAAGGAAAATAATTTTATGGTTGGGGGTCACCACAACATGAGGAACTGTATTAAAGGGTCGCGGTATTAGGAAGGTTGAGAACCTCTGGCTAAAGTGATGCCTCCCTGTGTGCAGGCGAGCACACACACACACACTCATGGCCCACCTACCAGGACCAGGCCCTCCACCCCAACTCAGAGTCCCAGAGACACTCTAACAGTCAAGGAAAAGTTATAGAGAACCCTGCTTTCCCTTCCTCTTGGGCCCAAGTGGGGGTTCCCCTGCCTGGTCATTCCGGACGTGGTAGTAGGGTGCACCCAAACTTTACCTCTCCTTCTGGCCGCATATACCAAACACCATTTTCAGTCTAAGGAGAAAGGATAGGCAACGGTCAAGGCATCACAGGCCCGGGGCCCCAGTGTTCCTGGACTCCGTGGCCTGCAGGAGTCACAACAGGCCAGAGGCAGCCAGGGGACAGCAAGGACCTCCATGGGCCAGGCTCAGCCAGAGGACGGCCACGTGGTCCATCTAAGGAGGGGGACCTCCAAGAGCTTGGAAAATGCTCAGAAATTTCTCCCAAGAGCTCCAAACGAAAGATGGTTTCCGTGCCTCAGAGCTGGGAAGGGAGGTCTCAGGGAAAACAATGGGGAAAGGGGGGTGGGCTAAGATGAAGGAGAGAGGTATAGGTCTATTGAACATTTGGTATAAAATGTCTCCAGGTGTAGGTGGTGAATAACCATAAATAATGATTTTAAAACACTTTAAAGTATTTTCTGGGTTACAGAGCATTTGGGGGATTGTTGCAGAAGACCAGAGAAAAACCAAGCAATGCTTTAGAGAAAAGGTACACTGTTTATTATGCCAGCGGACTCACCAGAATAACTTCCCAAGTCTGAGCAAAGTAACATGCAGGGAGCTTCTCCTTTATATCTTTCTGGTGTCTTTGTCCCTCAAATATGGGTTATGCTTCTGGTCCTTTTCAGGGACTTTGCAAAAAAGGCCCCAGGTGTTGGGGGTCTCCAGGCCATATCTAATGGTCTGGCCTGGCGCCAGCACTAAGGACCACCCCCCCCCCCCGGGGCTGTGCACTGTTCGTAGTTTATGGCCTCTGTGAAATGTGAGCATTTAGGTAACAGGTTCTGCTAGACCAGTTTCTGGGAAAGAGGCAGTGACTTAATTATAGGTTCTCAAGAATGTACACTGAGCTTGCTGGCACAGATTCAGATTGCTAGCCCCCCAAATATCAGGGTTACATTGGAATTAGCTTTTTTAGCCTTCTCACCGCCCCCCCCCACCCCACCCTTGTCCCACAAGCTTCTCTTAGCCTTGTCGTACAACGCCTATGGGATGGTATGATGGACAGGGACGATGACCACTCTAAACTGCTTCCTGCTGGTACGGGGCGATGACCAAGGGGTTAGTACAGTGGTTCCCAACCTTCCTAATGCTGCGACCCTTTAATACAGTTCCTCATGTTGTGGTGATCCCCAACAATAAAATTATTTTTGTTGCTACTTCATAACTGTAATTTTGCTACTGTTATGAATCGTCATGTAAATATCTGATATGCAGGATGTATTTAGGTGACCCCTGTGAAAGGGTTGTTCAACCTCCAATGGGCTCGCGACCCACAGGTTGAGAACCACTGTTTTAGCATCTCGTTTCTTCCTCTCGGAGTGGTTTGTAGGGAATTCTTCTGGTTTGTAGGACCATGTGAAGTGTAAAGGCATCTCGGCAAGATGAGATAAAGTGAGCTAAGAAATTTAGAAGACATGGTCCTAATGTTACGGCTATGAGTAGCATTAACAGTGGTCCTGCCAATGGGAGAAGCCATTTCCAAACCCCCCCCACCACCACCCTTCGGCATTCAAATAGTCCAGGACTCAGACAGCTCCCACCTTCTTTTTGTTGCTCGTTCGATTAGATCCTTTGCCTTATCCCTGACAATGCCCAACTGGTTGGTGTAAAAGCAGCACTCTTCTAAGAAGAGGCAGATTCCACCTTTCTCTGCTGTTAATTAGTCTAATCCTCTTCTATTCTGTAGTACTACTGTGGCCAAGGAATCATCTTGATCCTGTAAGGCAATTAGAGTCTCAGCTACTTTCTCTATGTCTTCTGAAAATTCTTGGGTCAAAACTTGGTAAGAGAAGACAGAGTGAGCTATTCTTCCTATCCCAGCTCCTATGCTACCCGCAATTCCGAGCTATTAGAAGGGGGATTACTTGCAGAGCCCTCTTATATCTAGTCACTGCTTTAAGTGGGGGGGGGGGTGGTCTCAATGGATTGGTTGTTGGGTGTAACAGACATATCTGGGGTTAGATAGGCAGGAGTGCACACTCCCGTCCAGTTTGCAGGCAGGCAGAGGAAAGCAGCTGTCCCACACACGTAGAATGTTCCTGCAGGGGCACCAGGGGTAGGTGGTGTTTTCAGCCTTGAGGGTAGAGCTGCACAGTTCATCTGGGAGGCGACCTGTTGGGTGTTGGCCCTGGGTCCTGCTGAAGCAAATAGGAACAATATTAGTTAGCTGCACATTGGCCGTGACGGGTCCTACTATTTCTTAGGTTAAGTTCCCTGGTTTAGTTATGTTTCCTGGAGGAGCCATTAACAGGAGTGGTCCCGGGGGGAGGCAAAGCCAGCAGTCCCTAGCCAAATAAGGGTTGGTAATATTGAGGAGATGGTGGGTTGAATTGAGGAGCTGATAAAGCTGGGGGTCTCATATCTCTTCTGCGGCTGAGTCCTCAGTTTAGGTAATCTGGGTGCTTTATGTTCAAGCAGCTGCCTGATAGTCTTTTTAATATCTGCCTCCTGGGCTTGGTCCTGGATCCCGCCCCCGCCCCACCCCCCCGCCCCCATCAGAGTAGCCAACATGGGTGCAGTGGGTCCAGCAAGTTATTGAGCCTGGCTTTCCTTGACAGATGTGTCCTGCCCATTTTTGTCTGGGCTTAATTATTCCCGTCCAATACAATCCCCCCACCCCCGCCCCACATGCATTTGGTAGCAGAGTCATAACATGCTGCAGGCTGATAAGTACAGCTAACAAAAATATGGCTTGATTGGGTTCTCCTGTAGACTACCCAGTCTAGCATATTTGGGTAGCGAGCCTCTAAGCAAGGACACGTGGTAGTGGCCCCTCAGAGAGGCAAGTATGTGCTAGCTAATATTATTAGTGGTAGCATGTTATTCTCGCTACTAGAGGCCTGGTGCACAAAATTCGTGCACGGCGGGAGGGGTGTGTCTCTCAGCTTAGCTTGCACCCTCTCCAATCTGGGATCCCTCTCACAATCCAGGGCTGTTGGCTCCAAACTGCTTGCCTGCCTGATTGCCACTAACCACTTCTGCCTGCAAGCCTGATCACCCACTAACCACTCCCCTGCCAGCCTGATCAACACGTAACTGCTCCCCTGACAGCTCGATTGCCCCTAACTGCCCTCCCCTGCCAGCCTGGTCGCCCCTAACTGCTCTCCCCTGCTGACCTGGTCATTTGCTTTCCTGAGAGCCCCTCCCCTGCAGATCTGGTTCCCTGCAACTGCCCTCCCCTGAAGGCCTGGTCCCCCTAACTGCCCTCCCCTGCAGACCTAGTTGCCCCCAACTGCCCTCCTCTACAGGCCTGGTCCCCCCCAACTGCCCTCCTCTGCTGGCCTGGTTGTCCCCAACTGCCCGCTCCTGCAGGCCTGGTCCCCCCCAACTGCCATCCCCTGCAGACCTGGGTCCTCCACAACTGCCCTCCCCTGCTGACCTGGGTCCCCCACAACTGCCCTCCTCTGCCGGCCCAATCACCCTTAACTGACCTTCCCTGCAGGTCTGGTCCCCCCTAACTGCCCTCCCCTGCAGGCCTGGTCCCCCTAACTGCCCTCCCCTGCAGGCCTGGTCCCCCCTAACTGCCCTCCCCTGCAGGCCTGGGTCCCCCACAACTGCCCTCCTCTTCTGGCCCAGTCCCCCCTAACTGCCATTCCTTGCAGGCTGGTCCCTCCCAACTGCCTGCCCTGCTAGCCTGATTACCCACAACTGCCCTCTCCTGCTGGCCATCTTGTGGTGGCCATCTTGTGTCCACATGGGGGTGGCCATCTTTGACTACCTGGGGGCAGCCATCTTGTGTGTTGGAGTGATGGTTAATTTGCATATTACCTCTTTATTATAGAGGATTCCTGTTTAGTGGGGGATCCACAGCAGTGAACCGCTAGGACAAAGAGTAGTACTATGGCTATTCCTGCCAGGCAGATGTCACCAAGGATGGCATGACAAGGCGTAGGCCAACAGTTCACGATGAGGCCTTTGTTTCCTTGCTGTGTAGGAAGCAGTAATTTTAGGTGCTCTGTGTCCCAGCCAGGGCAGATGAGTTCTCCTCCTGGTACTAGTCTTGGGTTCCAGCGGCACTCATAAAAAGCCAAAATAAGAATTATTAGAAAGATAAAAACAATGATTATCCAGAAATACCAGAGCATATTGCCTTTAAGAGAAGATAAGAAAGGAAGATTAGTGTAAGGAAGAATTCAACAGGCTGTTTCTGAATTCCTTGGAGCAGGTTGATCAGCCATGTCCATTGTCTTCTTGAGGGTGATCTGCAGGTGGTGTTTCTGGTCAGAGGTCACCTTCCACTCAGGCTGGGTGTCACTTGGCTGGTGGGCTGCTTTCATCCGGGAGTGGTGAATCCAGGTGTTCAGTCCTGCAACCTTGAGAGCTGTGGAGTTCATATGACTGGATAGGGTCCCTTCCAGGTAGGCTTAAGGGGTTCCTTTTTCCAGTCCTTTACCCAAACCTGATCACCAGGTTTATAAGGATGTACTGCTGTCCCTAGAGAGATGGGTAATCGATCAGTAACCCATCTGTGGACCTCAAAGACAGTTTTTCCAAGTCCTTGTAATTGCTTCTGGATTCCTAGGTTCCCTATTTCCCCCCAAATCTCCCTTTGGCCAAATCAAGAGAGGGGGTCTACCATATAGAATTTCAAAGGGAGGGAAACCTACCCTGGCCCTTGGGGCACAGCGTACCCGCAGGAGTACAAGAGGCAAGATATCTGTCCTGGGTAAGGTTGTCTCTTGGCATAGCTTAGCCATAGCCTGCTTGAGAGTCCAATTCATATGCTCTACTTTCCCTGAACTCTGAGGCATGTAAGTGTATGTAGGTTCCATTTAATTCCTAAAGCCTTAGCTACCTATTGTACTATTTCTGCTACAAAGGCTGGGCCATTATTGAACCCTATGGTCAGAGGCATTCCATACCGTGAAATTATATCCTTCAGCAATGCCTTAGTGACCTCTCTCGCCTTTTCTGTGCGAGTGGGATATGCCTCGACCCATCCTGAAAAAGTGCAAACTAAGACTAGTGGGTATTTATTTCGTCTGCTAGGCCCTACTTCTGTAAAGTCTACCTCTAAGTCCTCAAAGGGAGCTTGCCCACAGTGCTGAACTCCTATCAGTCCCACAGGACCTTGTTTGGCATTGTTCTGAACACAGAGGAGGCAACACTGAGAGACTGAGGCACACAAGGAGGGAAGACAGGCAATCAGTTAGTATCTGCCTAACAAAGCTTCTAGGGCAGCCTTTCCTAAATGAGTGAGTTCATGCTGCTGGAGGACTACCTTATGGGCTAACTGTTCTGGGACATAGGCCCTATGATCTGGGAGTATCCACCAGCCTTCCTTCGTTCTCTTGCCCCCTTCTTGCTGGGCCCGTTCCTGAGGAGTGTATTTTGGAGGTTCAGGTAATTCGGGGCCAACATGGTCCATGATGGTGCCACTTGGCTGCGGCGTCAGCACGTCCGTTTCCCTCTGACACTGAGTCTTCCCCTTTCTGGTGACCTTTGCAGTGGGTGACGGCTTATTTCCTCGGGCTCCCAGACTGCTTCCAGTAACTTTAAGATCTCATTCTGAGTTTTGATTCCTTTTCCTCCGGCTGTCAGGTGCCCCCTTTCCTTATATATGGTCCCATGGACATGCAGGGTAGGAAAGGCATAGCGCGAGTCAGTGTAGATGTTGGCGCACTTATTCTTACTGAGTTCTAGAGCTCTTACTATGGCCCAAAGTTCTGCCCTCTACGCTGACCATCCTTCAGGCAGGGCCTGTGCCTCAACTGTCTCAAAGTTTGATACTATTGCATATCCGGCTCATCCTTTCCCTTCATCCCAGAAGCTACTGCCGTCCATAAACAATACTCATTCCGGGTTTTGCAGGGGTTTGTCTGTTAGGTCTGGCCGGCTGGAGTAAACCTCCTCTAGGACTTCCAGGCAGTCATGGTCAGGGGCTCCCTCAGCGATGGGTAAAAAGGTGGCAGGGTTAAGAGCTCTCACTGCTCCTAATTGTACCCGTGGATTCTCACATAATAGCCCTTGATACTGAGTCATCTGAGCATGAGTCAGCCAGTGCTGCCCCCTTGCTTCCATCAGGGTGACAACAGCATGAGGGCCTTTTACATTTAAGTTTTGTCCCAGGGTGAGCTTATCTGCTTCCTTGACTAACAATGCCATGGCTGCAAGGGCCCTGAGACACAGGAGCCACCCGGAGGCAACTGGGTCAATCTGCTTGGAGAGAGAGGCTACTGGTCTTTGTCAGGGTCCAAACTCCTGGGTTAGAACTCCTAGGGCAGTGATGACGAACCTCTTGAGCTCGGCGTGTCAGCATTTTGAAAAACCCTAACTTAACTCTGGTGCCATGTCACATAGAAATTTTTGGATATTTGCAACCATAGTAAAACAAAGACATATTTTTAATATTTATTTTATATATTTAAATGCCATTTAAGAAAGAAAAATCAACCCAAAAAATGAGTTCGAGTGTCACCTATGACACGCGTGTCATAGGTTCGCCATCACTGTCCTAGGGCTACCCCAGTGTTCTCGTGAACGAAGAGATTAAAGTCCTGCATCACATCTGGTAGCCCTAGTGCTGGGGCCTCAGTGAGCTTTGCCTTTATGGCGATGAAGGTTTTCTTCTGCTTGGGACCCCAGTCGATGGGTGCCTTCTCTTCCCCTTTTAAAGCTTCATAGAGAGGTTTAGCCAGGTCTGAAAACCCTGGGATCCAAATTCGACAGAACCCTGCCGCTCTCAGGAATTCCCAAATCTGCCGCCGGGTGCAAGGGCCTGGAATGGCACATACTGCCTGCTTTCTTTCAGTCCCTAGCCTTCGTTTCCCTTGGGTGATTCGGAAGCCTAGACACTTGACTTCTTCCTGACAAATCTGTGCCTTTTTCTTAGACACCCGATAACCTGTTTCGGTTAATAGTTTCAGAAGGGCTCGTGTTCCCTCCCAGCACTGAGCTCGTGAGGAGCTGGCCAGTAGGAGGTCGTCTACATGTTGGAGTAGAACACACCCCAGGTCCTGTCCTGGGAACTTAGATCAGATGCTAGTGCTCCACTAAATAGAGTAGGAGAGTTCTTGAACCCTTGTGGCAGTCTGCTCCAGGTGAACTGCTCCTTGGCCCCTGTAGTGGGTTTTGCCATCCAAAGGCGAAGAGGGGCTGGCTGGAAGGAGCTAATCTAAGGCAGACAAAGGCATCTTTCAGATCTAGGCATGTAAACCATTCCACCTCTGATGGAATGAGTTCCAGAAGAGTGTAGGGATTTGGCAGCGCTGAATGCAGGGTTCTAACAGCTTCATTAACAGCCCACAGGTCCTGCACCGGGCGGTAGTCATTAGTCCCAGGCTTTTTTACAGACAAGAGAGGCGTGTTCCATGGAGACCTGCATCGTATAAGAAGCCCCCACTGGAGCAGCTGGTCTAAGTGGACCTGGATCCTAGGTGTGCTTCCCTTGGAATTGGATATTGGCAGACTTTAACAGGCTGTGCCCCAGGATATTGGCAGATTTTAACAGGCTGTGCCTCAGGCTTTAAGTAGATGAATATCGGGGCATGGTCCTTAGCCAGGCCTGGAGGATTCCTTTCTGCCCAGACCAGTGGGAATTCTTCCTCAAATTCAGATTCTAATGGTGAGGCCTTTGTCTGGGGGGTATAAAGTCTCCATTCTTCCTCCCTTGCCACTGCTAAGGACAGGATCATTGGGGCGGTCTCCTTACCTAGGCGAAGCTGTGCTGAGCCATCTTGAGAAAAAGTGATTTCTGCACCCATTTTGGCTAAAAGGTCTCTACCCATTAGAGGCACTGGACAGTCTGGCAAGTACAGAAATTCATGAATTACTTGATGGCCGCCAAGTTGGCATCAGCGAGGCCGGCAGAATGGTCTACAGGTCTGGTTCCCAGTAGCTCCAATAACGGTGACCTCCTGTCCTGAGAAGGACGCTGCTTTCTGAGTGACTCCTGAGTGCTCAGCTCCCATATCAGCCATAAAGTTCCAGTCTGGCCCCCAATTTTCATTTGACCATGGGCTCGTGGGGGCCCAGCTTAAAAGAGCCCGGTCTGTACTAGTTGGAATCAGCCATTGCTAGCCCAGTGAGATCTGCTTCAGGTGGCTCTGGTTGATAGCGACTGGGTGGAAAAGGGGGCCCAGTTTTCTTACCTGGCCATTTGGGACATTCATTCTTCCAGTGTCCTGTTTCCTTACAATACGCACACTGGTCTCGTCTCAGGCTCGCTCTTCCTTTTCCCCCTGGTCTGTATTCTTGCTTCCATTTCTGATCTGTCTGGGAGCCTGAGCCTCTAAAAGCCGCTGCTATTCTATCGGCCCTTCTTTGTATTGTCCTTTCTTCCTCCTTCCTTGCTGCACTATCTTGGTTGATGAAAACCTTGTTTGCTATCTCTAGCAGCTCAGTAGCGTTTTTCCTGCAAATCCTTCTGGCTTCTGTAGCTTTCTCCTTATGTCAGGCTGGGCTTGACCTACAAAAGCTGCATTTACCATAGTTTGATTCTCCAGAGCCTCAGGTTTAAAGGGGGTATAGATCCGCTATGCCTCACACAGTCTCTCATAGAAAGCCGCTGGACTTTCATCAGGCTTCTGGAAGACCTCAGAGATTTTAGCCATGTTGGTGGGCTTCTTGGCTCTGGCCCTGACCCCCTGGAGGAAGGCCAGTGGATATCTTTCTAGCCCGGCCCTTCCATCTCTGAGTTTGGGTTCCAATCAACTTCCTCATCTGGGAGGGCCTCCCTGGCCCATCTGTCTGTATCTAATATCCCTGCCGGGGCCTGGGTCTGGAGCCACTTCTGAGCCTCTGTTACTACTCTCATGTACTCCTCAGTGTTAACGAACGTGAAAAGGAGCTGTTTGCAGTCCACCCAGGTGAGCTTCTGGGTCTGGAAGATCATTTCTAGGAGGTCTGCCATGGCCTGAGGTTTTTCAGAATAAGCTGGGGTGTGATGTTGCCAATTCAGGATGTCACTTGTGGTAAAGGGCTGATAGGAGAAACCAAGATGGCGGCATAGGTAAACACTGGAGATTGCTGCCTCGCACAACCACTTCAAAAATACAACTAAAAGACGGAACGGACATCATCCAGAACCACAGGAAGGCTGGCTGAGTGGAAATTCTACAACTAGAAGGAAAGAGAAAAGCATACCGAGACTCAGAGGAGGTGCAGTGCGGAAGTAAAATACAAAGGTGCGGAGGTGCATGCGGAGAGGGCTGGCGGCTGAGGACATGATTGTCTTTTTCAATCGGGAGGGAGTCTCAAGCTCTGAGCTCCAGTTCTGGGTGAGTCTCTGGGGACCAGACTCATACGGGAGAAACGGGACTGTCTGGCATCGGTCGGAACTTGAGGGCAGCTTTCTCTCAGAGGCACTCGCAGCGATTGCCAGGACCTCTGAAGGCAGGACAGAGCAGCCATACTGCTCGCTCCACCTGCCCTGTTGATCCCCTGGAACCCCGCCCCACCCAAGCCGTGCATGGAGGCTTTTGCATATGAAAGGCCCGGCCCTTTGTAATCTGAAAATTACTTAACCAACTGCAGCTGCCCCAAGGCCCCAGGGCAACTTGCATGCTTTACAGCTGGCTTCTGCTGGGTAGCCTCAGGCAGAGGCTAGATTAGCACCTCCTTAGATCCAGTGTACCCAGTGGTCAGAGTGGGACCATCCAATTACAACGCCTCAGATCCATAAGGGACACACTCAGGGGGCAGACTCAGTGAGCACCAAAGCCCCACTGAAGCAAGTCTTGCCCCAGAAGGGTGTCTCCAGCACAGAAGGTCTCCCACTACAGACACAGCTGATTCTTATAGCCAATTGGCCTGGAGGTCAAATCCTCCCAGTGTTACGTACAATAATCAAGGCTTACCTACAACAAGACTGTGCACAAAGCCCACAAGGGGGTGCACCAAGAGTGTCTACCTCAGGTAATTGGGGAGACTGAGCCACTGGGCCCTATAGGACACTTAGCACAGAAAGCCACTCTATCAACACAGCGAAGCATAAAAAATGCCGAGACAAAGAAACAGGACACAAATGACAGAAATGGAGGAAAGCAAACTACTGGATATAGAGTTCAAAACCATACTTTTAAGGTTTTTCAAGAATTTTCTAGAAATTGCTGATAAACTTAATGAGACCCTCAAGAAACCTAGTGAGACCCTCGATGTTGTGATAAAGGACCAACTAGAAATTAAGCATACACTGACTGAAATAAAGAATATTATAGAGACTCCCAACAGCAGACCAGAGGAGCGCAAGAATCAAGTCAAAGATTTGAAATATGAAGAAGCAAAAAAACACCCAACCGGAAAAGCAAAATGAAAAAAGAATCCAAAAATACGAAGATAGTGTAAGGGGCCTCTGGGACAGCTTCAAGCGTACCAACATCCGAATTATAGGGGTGCCAGAAGAAGAGAGAGAGTAAGATATTGAAAACCTATTTGAAGAAATAATGACAGAAAACTTCCCCTACCTGGTGAAAGAAATAGACTTACAAGTCCAGCAAGCGCAGAGAACCCCAAACAAAAGGAATCCAAAGAGGACCACATCAAGACACATCATAATTAAAATGCCAAGAGCAAAAGACAAAGAGAGAATCTTAAAAGCAGCAAGAGAAAGAAACTCAGTTACCTACAAGGGAGTACCCATACGACTGTCAGCTGATTTCTCAACAGAGACTTTGCAGGTCAAAAGGGAGTGGCAAGAAATATTCAAAGTGGTGAATACCAAGAACCTACAACCAAGATTACTTTATCCAGCAAAGCTATCATTCAGAATTGAAGGTCAGATAAAGAGTTTCACAGATAAGGAAAAGCTAAAGGAGGTCATCACCACCAAACCAGTAGTATATAAAATGCTGAAAGGTATCCTTTAAGAAGAGGAAGAAGAAGAAAAAGGTAAAGATACAAATTATGAACAACAAATACACATCTATCAACAAGTGAATCTAAAAATCAAGTGAATAAATAATCTGATGAACAGAATGAACTGGTGATTATAATAGAATCAGGGACATAGAAAGGGAATGGACTGACAATTCTTAGGGGGGAAAGGGGTGTGGGGGGTGCGGAAAGAGATTGGACAATAATCATGCACCTACGGATGAGGACAGTGGGTGGGGAGTGAGGGCGGAGGGTGGGGTGGGAACTGGGTGAAGGGGAGTTATGGGGGGAAAAAAGGGGAACCAATGTAATAATCTGAAAATAAAGATTTAATTAAAAAAAAAAAAGACCCAGACCCGACCCAGGAGTTTCCAGTCTAGGGGGGACTGGGTGAGCAAGTAGGCGATTACATCCGCTATGTTAAGTGCATCCAGGGGGCAGCTGACCTGCCTCGGGGATCAGGAAAGGCTCCTGAGAGTAATGTCACTGTTGAGACTCAGATGACAAATAGCAGTGGGTCTGGAAAAGGGACCAGAGCCTTCCAGGTGGGAACTGCGTGTGAAAGGCCTGAAGACTAAGGCATCGTGGTAGACAGTGTATGCGGGTGAACCAAGAGACTTAACAGCCAAATGACCTAGAGCAGGGGTGGGGAACCTGTGGCCCTCGGGCCGTGTAAGGCCTGCAAAACCATTGGGTCTGGCTCTGCCAAGACCCAATTGCGCTGAGTTCACGAAACGTTTGACCACATAGAACAGGCTAATGTTTAAGTTGATAATTTTGTATGGCCCTCGAATGCTGTTATAATTATCCAGATGGCCCTGGGCAGAAATAAATGAATAAAGGTTCCCCACCTCTGCCCTAAAGAGACAGTGAAGCGTGTGGAGGACAGAAAGGATGGCAGGGGAGCAGGAGGCGGCCCGGGCCCGTCCAGCCTTCCCCTGGTTGAGCAACCACCTCCTGTACCTTTCAGCCGTGGTCACTGACGGTAGGTCCCCAGCAGCCAGCCAGCCCCTTCATCCTCTCTGCTTTTTCCCCAGGAGACAGAGGGCGGGGCTCCTAAGTCAAACTGGAGAACTAGGGGGAGGGTCTTCTGGAAGCTGTCAAGACCAGAGCCCAGCACACTGTCTCCGAGAGTTCTGACATCAGAACCTGGCAGTTCTGGGCCCAAGAAATTTGGGTCCTGAAAGTTGAAATATGTCTTCCTTTCTAGCATGGTTCTGGCTGCATCCAAAAAAAAAAAAAAAAAATAGACTGGCCCTCCCTCCTGCAAGGTCCCACCTTTGCCAAGTACTTTGACACCCCGAACCTCCCTGAGAGGCATCTGACCTGCCGGTTGTGGTTTGGGTCCTTGGTCAGCTAATTGCAAGCGCCACCCAACAGGCTCTGGAGAGCCTGGTTGAGGAGAGATGGACGGGAGCGATGTTTCTAGACTTTCCGGACCTTCCAGACCGGCGGGGGGAGCCCTTGGTGCCACCTGTGGCACATATGGAGGTGGTAAAAGTGGTGGGGCTTCCTCAGGAGGTCCTGGCAGAACAGGGGGTTGGGCTCCCTTCTGAGGGACCTGCTCTTTTCTCCTACCTGCTTCTTTTCTCCTGCTACTAAAACCTTATTCTGTCCCTTCTTACACACTCAGAACTGGACCCAAGGTGGCAAGGTTAGAGCAATTTCTAACCAACTATCTATGTAGGGAAACTGATCTGGGTGTCCGGGGTCCCCCATGACTACATTCCAGACCACCATGACCAGTCCTTCATCTAAAGAGCCTTCCGAGGGCCAGCCGACCCTGAAGGCTAGCTGTTGGAGATCAGGTGTAAGCTGACAGGGTCCTTGCACCTGAAGGGGCTAGCAAGGCTGGGACCCTTACCCACACAGTTTTCCCAGACTTGTTTGGGTGGCGATTATCAGTAGAATGAGAGCAACCTTTGTAGAATGAGAACAGCCTTTCATGGCTTACCAAGAAGCCTATAACTATTTACTGAGATCTGCTGTACCGAGAATTTGTCCTTCTGCTGTGACTCTCCCTTAGAGATGAAGAGGAACAAAGAATACATTCCTCTTGACAGACCTCCTGTTCAGTGTCTTGTGTATAAATAGCATTGTGTGGTTAATAAACTTGCTGCAGTTCCTCGATTGAGCTGTAGTCCTCCCGATCCCGCTCTCCTGTCTTTCTTTCTTTTCTCAATTCCCACCACCCTACCTCAGCCCGGTTCAACCTGTCAGGCTGTCCCTGATAGCTAGCCATTCTAATTCACAGAATTTCCTCAGTGTTTTGGGATCCATTTTAATACCATAATCCCCATTGAAACCCTTTTTTAAAATTGTTCAACATGCAATTGAGGACAGTGAATAGGTTTACTTTGTCCCGGCCCCATGATGATCGGTGGTGAGATACAGACAAGGGAAGGGGGTGACTTGTTTTCACAGATCCACTCGGATCCCCACCTGGCCACATCCCCTGGGAACTTAGATTTGATGTAGCTAAGGTGCACCCGTATAAACCCTGGGCCTGGTCACCTCCACATGGGGGTGAGTCACAGTTATGCCTTATGAAAAATCATGGAACCGCAGGTTGGGGCCCACTCGGATTCTGTAACTGAGGTCGTGGAGCCACACAAAGGGTAGGCGAGGGCAGGCCCTTTCCTTCCACACTCACACACTTTCACCGGACATTCACTCAGAGTTTAAACAGTCCATCCAATTCCTGACGAATTTCCTTGACAAATTCATATGACTTCCCAGGAGGTGATCAAGCTCCCCTTCCACTCACTTGGAGGGGGCCTAATTACATGGGGCCCCTACCTTACTGTTTCTATCGACAGGTCCAGAGGTGTCCGTCCACTTTCTCCAGATGCTGGCTGGGTCCTAGGCTAAGGTCGGGGAGCACCCGGAGTCCCCTGGTTCAATTCTGTTAAAATCAGCAGGGTGCGCCTCCCACAGGCCTATCCCGCCCCCAGGGGCCCCAAACCCAGTCCACTCACTGGAGGCCAAAAAGACCAGCGTGGTTGGGCTTCTCAGTCCAGGGAACCAGATGTTGCAGAAGACCAGAGAAAAACCAAGCAACACTTTAGAGAAAAGGTACACTGTTTATTACGCCAGCGGACTCAGCATAATAACTTCCCAAGTCTGAGCAAAGTAACATGCAGGGAGCTTCTCCTTTATATCTTTCTGGTGTCTTTGTCCCTCAAATATGGGTTATGCTTCTGGTCCTTTTCAGGGGCTTTGCAAAAAAGGCCCCAGGTGTTGGGGGTCTCCAGGCCATATCTAATGGTCTGGCCTGGCACCAGCACTAAGAACGCCCCCTCCGGGGCTGTGCACTGTTCGTAGTTTATGGCCTCTGTGAAATGTGAGCATTTAGGTAACAGGTTCTGCTAGACCAGTTTCTGGGAAAGAGGCAGTGACTTAATTATAGGTTCTCAAGAATGTACACTGGGCTTGCTGGCACAGATTCAGATTGCTAGCCCCCCAAATATCAGGGTTACATTGGAATTAGCCATTTTAGTCTTCTCAAAATAAGGTGGGGAGCACTGAAGGCGATTCCCCAGCTTCCTCAAACTCTTCTGTCTGGAACCCCCACCAGTATCAGCATTCCCTACAAACTGGCCCCATGGCAAGTCAAGGTCTCCCACGTGAACGGGACCCTGGATGAGGCCAGTGAGCCTCCGCTTCCCGAGGCAGCTCCCATTCTCCACAGGGGCTGTTTCAGAATCTTCTAAAGATTTCAACCTTCCCCAGATGCGAGTTCCCTTCACCACCAAACCCTCCCATTCATTCTCTGCTTCTCACAGGCCAATTCCTCCTCCAGGGAGGGGCTGCCCTCCCCTTCTGAGACCGCCCCCTCTGAGCTGCAGTCTATCTGGTCTTCTCACAACCTGGGTGTTTGGGGTTTCTTCTCTCATATATGCAGCCTTTCCTTCTCTATTGGCTCCTTCCCATCAACGTTTAAACACATCACTCATCTCTGCACTGCAGTCTCTGCACTGCTGGCCTGGAATCACCACCTCTTCCTATGGACCAGCACCTGGGAGCAGGCGCCCCTAGCCTTCCCACCGGGCTGCGGGGGCCAGCCCAGCACTTGGGGCACCCAGCCAGGATGAAACAATCCAAGTCCTAGCCAAGGGGAGATGCAAGGCGGCCCAGCTGGGCACCAGCAAGCTACATACTTGGTGCCGGCTGGGGCCTGGCAGGAGAGCGGTGTAGGGGGTGGGGAAGGGGCAGAACAGTGTTCACCTGCCAGGCCAGGCGCCAGGCGGGATTGGCAAACATTGAAAGCCAATACCAAGAGGCCACAGTGCTCTGAGGAAGAGGCACCCTGGGAAGAACTGGTGCTCTTACTGTTGGGGAGTGAGGGAGAGAAGGGGTGGGGGGAGATGGGAGAGGCTTCCTCCAGCCCTGCTTCAGATGGGGAGAGCCCCTTCAAGACCCAGGTACTCCAGTCATTTCCAGAGTGAGAGCTTGCCTCACACACCCCTGGGAAGGCTGAGGGCTGACCCGTATCAGGCAATGCCCCTTCCCTGCCTCTGGCCTCCTGGGTCTTCGAATTTGAGTGCGTTTGACCTCAAAGTTCCCACCAGTTTCACTGATTTGAAAACTGAAGTCCCACCTCTCTCACTGTTGAAGAAGGAGGGTGCTGAGGCCAGCAGGCTCCCTCTGCTTAGAAGGGGCAGAGGCTGAGCCAGAGGGAGGGCCAGGTAGCCACCATACCCGCCTGGAGATGGCACGAGCTGGCAGGAGATGGTACGGAGATTTGCATGGTTCCGTGAGGGGCCACAGAGCCTGAGGGGACCAGGCCCAGGGAGAGGGAGGGCCTCGCACAGGGAGCAGCCTGGCCAGGACCTGCATCACCCCCACTTGGTTACCACCCCTTGTCTCCCAGCAAGAGTCTGAGCAGCTGATGGTCAAGGACAAACCATAATGAGGAGGAAGCAGGCCCACTCCTCTGGGGACAGTCACATCCTAGGCCAAGCTCACCGCTGCTCAGTCGACAAGGGAAGTGCCTGACACCCCCCCACCCCACCCCGAGTGGAGCCAGGGGGAAGGAGATGTGTTACTGGGCGGCCACCAGAGCTAGGAGGCCCAAGGACCAATTTGTAACAAACAGGAAGGAGTTCTCGGGCAACCAATGGGCTTGTCGGGGTGACCAGGGAGCTCTAAACGCACTCTTCGCCTCCCCTCCCCACCCCAGGTTCAAGCTCACCACAGCCAGGACCCAGCGGAACCCAGGAAGCTGGGCCAGCAGCCAGCCAGGTGAGAGCCTCAGCTGGCCTGTGAGCAGCCTCAAGGTGGGGGCCGTGTCCAGGCAGCCTCAGGCCCTGGGAGAACGAGGGGACGTGTGTGTCAGCCGTGTGTGTGGAGTTTGGGAGTGTAAATGTGTGTGCATGTGACTGTGGGCACGCGGGCAGTGTCTGTGAACGTGTTCTGTGTGTGACTCTGTGTTGAGTGTTCTAGTGTGAAGGGAAGGGGCACCGAGAGCCTCATTGCCCACGCGGTCCCGTGACCTCCCCATAGCGCTGGGCAAAGGTCAGCAACAAACCTGGGAGGGGAAGGCCGCTCAGGAGGAGGCAGGCGATGGTGGGAGCAGGGACATGTTCGGGGACAAGACTGCGACCACGTTAGGTGTGAGCCTGAGAGACAGGACGCAGGATCAGCCTGGAAACCCCTGGATGTTCCTCGGAGCCCAGACAGAGCTGCGGAGTGAACTGGGGGTGAACTTCTTCCCGCCCCCCTCCCCGGGAAAGCACCCAGAGAGGACAGGACGGGCCGGATTCTCCGGCCACCCCTGCACCTGACCTTGCCCAACCTCTCCCTGTGCCCTCTGACAGTGGTAACTCCCAGACAAGTTGGCTCAGGGCAGAGGGCACAGGCTAACCTCGGCTCCTTTTATAAGGAGAGCCCAGGCTGGGCCAGCCCACAGGGCGTGGTGAGGGCGCTGTGCCAGGCCTGTCCTAGGTGCCTGTGTGGTGAGGGTGCCAGTGTGCCCAGAGGAGCATGGAGGACACTGAGACAGCTATGGGGCTGCTGACCGGGGAGGCGCTGTGGCCCCTGGCTGTGGCCACGGCCGTCTTCCTGCTCCTGGTGGACCTGATGCACCGGCGTGTGCACTGGGCTGCGCACTACCCGCCAGGCCCCAGGCCGCTGCCAGGGCTGGGCAACCTGCTGCACGTGGACTTCCAGGACATGCTGCACTCTGTTAACCAGGTGAGGAAGGTGGGGGTGGGCAGCAGAGGCCCCGGGGGACCCTCCTCGCAGCAGGCAGGGGTGGGGTGGGCAGCAGGGGCCACAGGGACCCCTCCTCGCAGCAGGCAGGGTGGGCGTGAGCCACAGGCTGGACAAGGAGCTGAGCTGAGGAGAGGGGGCGGGTTAGAGAGGCTGCCTGAGGAGGTAATGCCTGCAGGGCCCGGAGGCAGTTCGGATTTTCCAAAGGTCACAGAGGGCAAAGGTTGCAGAGGGGGGTGGGACTTGGCAGTGGGTTTGGGTTCTGCTTAGACAGTGTTGAAAGTAGGTGAGCCTGAGTCCCGTCTGCTTAAATATATTTTTACTGATTTCAGAGAGGAAGGGAGAGGGAGAGCAGGATGGAAACAAATGATGAAAGAGAATCATTAAATGGCTGCCTTCTGCATGGGGGTGGAGCCCACAACCCAGGCAGGTGCCCCGCCGACCTGTAATCTGTGACCTCCTGGATCATAGGTCCACCCTCAGCCACTGAGCCATGCTGGTTGGGCACAAGCCCCTTCTGTCTAGCTCAGGGGGAAAGGTCTGGAGAAGGGGGAGGAGTCCGGCCAGGAGCCCCATTTCAATCAGGAAGTCAGGTTGAGGGAGCAGAGAATGGGCTCAAGTCTGCTGCTTTGTGGGTCCTTGGGCCTCACTCTCACCTCTATGGCCTTAGCTTCTGCCCCTGAGAGAGAGCATGCTCACGTGGCCTACTGACAACTGTGGTGACATTTGCAAACTCAGAGATGCCAGATGGGAGGTCCTTGATCACAGAGAAGTGACCCCAGGGTCCGACCAGATAAAGTCCTTGCATCGCTCCCTGCTGACCGCCCAGGTGTCCCGCAAGGTCAGGGCCCTGAGACCGGCCAGCTTACCCAACACCCTCCGCCCGCAGCTGCGGAGCCGCTTTGGGGACGTGTTCAGCCTGCAGCTGGCCTGGACGCCCGTGGTCGTGGTCAACGGGCTGGCGGCCGTGCGCGAGGCGCTGGTGCACCGCAGCGAGGACACCGCTGACCGCCCACCCTCGCCCATCTACGAGCATCTGGGTTTCGGGCCGCGCGCGCAAGGCAAGCGGAGGACCGGGCCGACCGCGGCCCAGCGGGCACGGGGCCCGCAGACACCCGGCAGCCCACGCGGAGGAGGGCGGTGGACTCGCTGTGCTCTCGGCGAATAGGAAGGGGCGGCAGGTGAAGGGGAGCCTGTGCCCAGGGTGGGCAAGGTGGGCGGGGCCTCACCGGGACAGGGCGGGCCTGGCCGCAGCGAGCAGCACTGGGACGAAGGGCGGGAAGGAGGGAAACGGAGCCGGTGTTGGCGGGCGAGGGCGGGCAGGACCTGCCACGAGAGAGAGGGAGCTGGCGAGCAGTGTGGGCGGACAAAGAGCGGCGCGTCTCCAGATGGCAGCAGTTGTCAAAGTTGGGGGAATGGGCGGGGAGAACTCCTGTGGGCGGGACCGGGGGCAGGCTGGTGGGCGGAGACAGGGGCGGGGCCTGAACCAACCGGGGCGGGGCTGTAGGGCGCGGACAGGGGCGGGGCCTGAACCAACGGGGCGGGGCTGTAGGGCGGAGACAGGGGCGGGGCCTGAACCGTAGGGGGCTTATGGGTGGGGCCTTCACCGACGAGGGCGGGGCTCCTGGGCGGGGCCGGGCCTGGGAAAGGACCGGCTCCGGGTGGAGGAGTGAGACCCCAGAGGCGGGGCCAGCGCCCGCCTAGCCGTGCCCACTCCCCCGCTCCCAGGAGTGATCCTCGCGCGCTACGGGCACGCGTGGCGCGAGCAGCGGCGTTTCTCCGTGTCCACCCTGCGCGACTTCGGCCTGGGCAAGAAGTCCCTGGAGCAGTGGGTGACCGAGGAGGCCGCCTGTCTCTGCGCCGCCTTCGAGGACCAGGCAGGTCAGTGGGGAGGCTGAGGGCGAGGCGGGGCAGGGGCGGGGCACGTGAGGAGGGAAGCGAACCCCCCTCTGCACCCCTTCCCCTAGGGCGCCCCTTCAGCCCCAACGACCTCCTGAACAGAGCGGTGAGCAACGTGATCTCCTCCCTCATCTATGGGCGCCGCTTCGAGTACGAGGACGCGCGCTTCTTCAAGCTGATGGACCTGATAGAGGAAGGGTTGAAGGAGGAGTCGGGACTCCTGCGCCAGGTGGGGGAGTCGTGGGGCCCCCCACCTCCAATGGGCCTCCTGGGAGGAGGGTTATACAGGGGGCGCTGGAGAAGGGCATTCAGAAGGGGCCTCTGCAAGAGCACAGGCCTGGAGGGGAGAGACTAAGACACCGAGAGGGAGAGGCGCGCCAGGGTCACAGCCCCAGGACAGCCAGGGACCTGCACCTCCCTCATCAGAAGCCACGACGGGGAGATTTCAGGTTTACCATCCGGCAGCACAGGCCAAGGGAGGGGGTCGGTCAGGTTGAGCCCCGCATGTAGGGAGGAAGCAGGGCAAGGTGTCACCTTGGGACCTGACTTGTCCAGAGGACACCTGGGCACGGGAAGGCCCGCCCCGGACCCACACCTGTGCCCATCCAGGTGCTGGAATCGGTCCCTGTGCTGCTGCGCATCCCGGGGCTGGCTGCCAAGGTCTTCAAGGGACAGAGGGCCTTCATGGCTCTTCTGGACGAGCTGCTCGCCGAGCACAAGATGACCCGGGACCCAGCCCAGCCACCCCGAGACCTGACTGACACCTTCCTGGATGAGGTGGAGAAGGTGAGGGGCAGCTGCCAGGGATGGGGGCAGGGGCTGTGGGTGGTGCCATGAGGTAAGCCCAGGGGTTGGGCCCCCAGGCTGCTGGGTGTACTGTGGGAGCCACTGGAGGGCTCCCTCCCTCTGCCCCTTTGCCCGCCCTCTGCATGGCCAGGCCAAGGAGGACCCCAGGAGCAGCTTCACCAATGAGAACCTGCGCATGGTGGTGGCTGACCTGTTCTCTGCGGGGATGGTGACCACTTCGACCACACTGGCCTGGGCCCTCCTGCTCATGATCCTGCACCCGGATGTGCAGCGTGAGCCCAGCCTGGGGGTCGGGTGGGATGGGGGAGGCAGGAAAGGGTCAGCCATGGTCCCTGAGCTGTTTGGCTATGCAGAGGCTGGGTCCTGACTCTGAGGTCAGAGAGACTTCCTTCTCCACATGGCCCAGCCCCCGATTCACCCCCTCTCAGGCCAGAGCCCAGAACCCACCCCCACCCCCACCCCCGGGCCCTGACCCCTGTGGGGATGCTTGTCTGTCCAGACCGGGTCCAAAAGGAGATCGATGAGACAATAGGGCAAGTGCGGCGACCAGAGATGGCGGACCAGGCCCACATGCCCTTCACCATGGCTGTGGTCCACGAGGTGCAGCGCTTTGGGGACATCATCCCCCTGGGCGTGCCCCACATGACCTCCCGCGACATTGAACTACGGGGTTTCCTCATCCCCAAGGTAGGCCTTTGGCTGCCCCACCCCCGCTCAGCCACACCCACCACCTGTGCTCTGACATGGCCACTGACCGGGACCCTAGCCCCGCTCACTGCCCAGCACTGACTGTCCCGTCCGAAGGGCGTGGGGGTGAGCGCAGAGGCAGAGCCCCCGCTGGCTGGGAAGACAAGCTCAAGTGTTTGAGGAGCCCTGGGAGCAGGGACGGGTGGCAGGGAGGCCCCATGAGAGGCATGTCACTGGGCCCCACAGGGTCTGGGAGGTGGCCTGGGCCAGGCAGTGTGCGCCCGTGAGTTTGGTGGCAGGGGTCCCGGCATCCCCCACCCAGACCCACCCACGTGAGGTGTCTCCTGCCAGGGGACCACGCTCATCACCAACCTGTCGTCAGTGCTGAAGGACGAGACTGCCTGGAAGGAGCCCTTGCGCTTCCACCCCAAGCACTTCCTGGACGCCCAGGGCCGCTTCGTCAAACAGGCGGCTTTCCTGCCCTTCTCAGCAGGTGCCTGTGGGGGCCCAGCCTGCTGTCCCACCCGAGGGAGCCTGGAGGCATAGGGCCCAGGCGCAGGCTCATGCCTCACCCTCCTACCCACCCACAGGCCGCCGCTCATGCCTCGGGGAGCCCCTGGCCCGCATGGAGCTCTTCCTCTTCTTCACCTGCCTCCTGCAGCGCTTCAGCTTCTCGGTGCCCACTGGGCAGCCCCGCCCCAGCGACCATGGGACCTATACCTTCCTGGTGGCCCCACCCCCCTACCAGCTCTGTGCTGTGCCCCGCTAGAGGGGGACACACCCCAGCCGCTCCTCAGCTGCGAGCCCTGATGTACAATAAACCAGCCTGGTGGCTGCAGCCTTACTTTGAGTCCCACCCAGGCCCCTTAACCATCCTGGCAGCGACGGGGCCAGCACCTCCCCCGGCCAGGCCTGCCTTGTCTCTCCTCACCTGCATTGGGGCCCATTTGAGAGGCGGCTATACTGAGGCTCAGAAAAGGAGAGCTGACCCCAGTCGCCTGTGGAGCCCCATACTGGCTGCTGGTGGGTCCCAGGCTCTGCACAGACCCCAGCCCCTGCTGGCCCCGTGGGAAAGGGAGGCCTCGCTCAGCCTGATGCCGACTCTCAGGCCCAGCAGCACCCGCCCTGCACCACAGGCAGCAGCTCAGCCAACACCAGCAAGTCTGCTCCCCACTGACACCCCAAAAGCTGGGGAACTCAGGAAGGCTGGGAAGTGATGTGCCAGGTTAACGACCAGGCTTAGTAACGGGGTGCAGAGCTCTCCCTGGGAACCCTGATGGCAACCCAGGAGCCAGCCCCCTCCCTGGGCCTCTGGGTCACCCCAACATTGAATTAGCCGCATTCCCTGGCCCCTCAGGTCTGCTCCTGGCCCAGCTGCTGCTGGAAAGAGCTGTCTCCTGGGCCGGCTGCCACTGGAGAGACTCATGTGGGCTCCCACCCCGGGCACAGTCCTCGGAGTGGCCAGGCCAGGCAGGGCGCGCAGGAGGCTGAGCTGGGTGCAAAGAATGGGCCCCTCTGGGCTGCAGACATGTCACACGGACAGGGGTCAAACCTCGACCCCTGCCACCATGCAGTGGCCACAAGAAAGGAGGCCACAGAGGGACTTTGGAGGATGACAGCCTGACTCTAGTCCTTGTTATCACACCACTGAGTGGGCTGGGCTTCTATTTCCCTGCAGCCACTGAGGAGAGTGCACCAGATGGCCCCTGGGTCCCGACTTCCTGCGCTGATGCTGGGGCTGTGACATTATTTGCCTGCCACCCATCACCTGTGTCCTCTCCCAGATGGGGCCTGGACGGAGCCCACAGCAGCGCCCAAGGGCTTCTAATGATGGCTTACTTGGGTCGTGGGAGGACCCTTGTGCATTTAGTGAACAGCTTAGGGACCCCAGATGCTCAGGGCAGAAGCCCCCAATGCAAGAGTCTCACGGCACCCCTGACGGGTCCCACTAGTGTCCTCTAGATGCCCTCATGACAAGCTACCCCGCTCCCCGCATGCAGGGAGCTTGGCCTGTCCCTTGACATGGAGCCCAGGTCAGCAGGGCCCCTTCAGCCTCCCCAGAGTACCCACTACCGAGTCAGGCGTGGTTCTTGCTGGACAGTGTACACGGGCCACACTGGGTCTGCAGGGCGAGGCCTGTGAGGAGGCAGCGGGGCCACAGCGGCATCCTCTGTGCATTTATTGGGTTGTCACTCATGCTCCTGAGTGTCAGGGCTGTCAGAGACCGGGAACCAGCCCAGCCAGAGCTTCCTCAGGAGCTGGGGGGCCCACCCGCCGGGCCTGTCCTCCTGGCTCTGCACCCCAGAGGCCCCTACAAACATGAGAAGGCAGGCCCTGCAGGTCGCCTGCCGGAGGAACCCTTCCTCAGGGCCAAGGCAGCGTGATCTGATGGGGCAGCACTGACACCAGGGTTCCTCCCACCCAGGTCCCTGGGGAGTGGGCTAAGGAGGCTCCTTCGGGGCTGCCTGGCCTTCCCTCCCTGGGCCAGGAGGGTGGGGCTCCTGGGGGCTCCTCAGGGTCACAGAGGGGAGGCAGGGAGGCGGGGTGGGCTGGGCTCTCTTACCAGAAGGAGGTAGAGCCAGCTCCTTTGGGACCTTCTTAGCTCCCTGGGAAAGAAGGGCATGGTGGGATGAGACAGGCTCTACAGTGTAGATGGGGAAACTGAGGCCTCGCTACACGAGAAGTCAGGGAGGCCAGGACTCCCACCGCCTCTGCTCCCCTCAGCTCCACAGAGAGCTGCTCTACTGAGATGCGGTTTGGCCCCGTCATGTTGGGGGTGCCCCAGCCCCCTCTCCATCCCCACAGCCTGCCCACCGCCCGGCACTGCTTGGGGCACCAGGCCTCCTTACCTCCCAGCCTGGGCTCCCTGCCCCCTCCTTCTCCTCAGTGACTTCCTTCCCAGCAGGAGTGGGGCTGGCTGCTCCCTGGCCTGGGACCCTCCCATCCCCCTCCGGGTCCTTCTCCCCCTGAGACAGGATGTCTGTCTCCTCCTTGGGGGCAGCATCATTCAGTCCTCCCGGAGTATCAGGGGCTGTGGCCTGCCAAGAGAGAAGTGGGCATCACACAGGCCGGGAGGCCCCCAGTACGCCTCAACCCTCCCATTTCCCACACTTGGGGTGCGTACAGTTCATTCTTTCTCCAGGGAAGTCCTTCCCTATCAGCTCCAGAGGTGGGGTGGCGGGGCCATGAGTTTCCTGGAGGGACCCTGCCCCCACCCCTGGGCCTGCAGGCCCTGAGCCAGGCACCCCTGGGCCTCATGGAGCTGACGGGAGAGCCCCATCCGGACCCTTTCAGAGAGGCCTCTTACCTTGGAGGCCAGCTTCTTCCCACTCCTGACTCTGCGTCTCTACAGGGGGAAACAGTCATGCGTGCTGGGAGTCGCCCCCTCCCATTCCCACCTGCCCTGCCTCTCACGGTGTCTACCCAGGACAGGGGGCCCAGGACAGCTGCCCTCCTCGGGGAAGAAGAGTCCCCAATCTTACCCACCTGAATGGCCACAGGGTAGCACTTATCCATCAGCCCCCACAGTGGCCTCAAGGTCTCTCCTATGGACTGCATGACAAGGAGAGAGAGAAGGGAGGCAGCTGAGGGCACAGCTGAGGTGACTGTTAGTGGGCAGCACTGACCCCCTAAAGGCCCCAGGGACTTAGGGAACCTCAGCATGACTGATGCCTTTAGGAAGATAAACTGAGCTCATGAACGGAACAAGAACAGGCTCTAAAACAGAAACGTTCAAATATCAACCTCTAAAGCTTGAAACCCAAACTGTGATATGATTATGGGAATGGAAAACCCAATCAAAGTCCAGAAGATAAAGCTGAAAAAAGCATTTCCCAGCAGAACAGAGAGGATATCAGGAGGACCAACAGCTAAACCAGAGTCTTCCTGAAAGTGAGCAGAGGCAACAAGCGGGGGTGACAGGAGACATTCTAAGTACATTCTTTTCTAAAAGTCTTCTTAAAATGTTTCTTTATTGATCTCAGAGAGGAAGGGAGAGGGAGAGAGAGATAGAAACATCAATGATGAGAGAGAATCATCGACCAGCTGCCCTGCATGCCCCTTACTGGATGGAGATCAAGCCCGAAACCCAGGCATGCGCCCTGACCAAGAATCCAACCGTGACCTCCTGGTTCATGAGTCGACCCTCAACCACTGAGACACACCTGCCCTGGGCGTACATTCCTTTTTATCAAGACAATTCCCAAAGATGAGGGACAGGAGCTTTCAGGAGAGAAGGAATCACCATGTGTCCATGACAGTGGATGAGGAAAACCCACCCTAGATGCCTTCAGTCCATTTCAGAATACTGAGGACACAGAGAAGAACCAACAAGCTTCCAGAGATTCAAAGCAAAACGTCTGTTCTAAGATTCAATTTCATCAGACGTTTAAACACCAACATTTGAAGCCAGAAGGCAATGAGGATCTTCAGAATCGGCGGGAAAGTTATTTCTAGCCTAGAATTCCATGCCCAGCCACTCGCTCACCGAGTGTGGGTTGAGGCCTTTCAGACATGTAATATCACAAGGCCACCCATCACGGAGCCCCGAGGCTGCGTCCCACCAAGGGCTCCCACACGAGGTGTGCAGCGCCTCAGTGGACCCAGCATCCATCTGTGCTCTGACCGGGGCTGGGAGAGGGGGCTCTGCCACAGGTTCTCGGACTTGGGACATCAGAGGGGCTGTGCAGCCCCAGGCAGGAGTCCTGCTCAGCACCACGCTGCTCACATGAGGGTCGAACCACATTCCAGGGCTGCCCACATGCATCAGGATCACCTGCTCCTTTGGGTTACCCAGGCCACTGCCACACAGCCCTGAAGTGACCATAGCCAGCTCATGAGGGGTGGGGCTTAGGTTTTGACTCTGCGAAAATAGCAAATTTCTCTAGAATCCACACCGGGCGCGCACACACACACAAACCCACCCACCCACACACACACACAGTTGATCATTTGAGGGCAAGCAGTATGACCCCAGGGAGCCCACCCCAGCCTCTAGGACTGAGCGAGGTGCCTACCGGTGATGATTCCCCAGCAATCGCGTGGTCAGGAGCTGTTTTCCCCACAGACTCCTGGAAATAATAGTATACCATTCCTGCAAATGGGTGAAGGAAGACTAGTTAGAGCACTGAACAGAGATGTCATTATTTTAAAGTGTCATATCCCTTGACACCGTGAAATAAATTAGGTACTAATTTAAAATGTGTGAGGCGATGAAGTCTTTGAAAAGGTATGCAAGCAAAAATTTGAAAGTCATTGCGGTAGGACTATTAAGTTGTGTGGGCGGGTTCTGTGTGTATTTTTGCGGGGGGCAGAGTATGAGCTTCACAGTTAGACATGGGTTTGAGCGCCACTCCACCCTGAGGGTGCAGAGGGGAGACGTGGAGAAAGGCGGCCAGCCCCTGGGGAGCCAGGCCTCGGGGAGCCCCGCTGGGCAGCTGGAGGCTGGGGGCTCTGAGGGGAGAATCGACTCCCGGGTCCTGACGTCCTCCCCAATCACCAGCACAGGCCTTACCTGCAAGAATGAAGATCTGCACTACGTACAGGGCCCTGTAGAGCCTGGAAGGAAAGCAGAGTGAGTGTGAGGCGGGGTCTCCCCTGCCCTCTCCAGAGGGTACCGGCTTCCCCCCAATCCAGGACCTGCCATACCAGGTGTGTCCCTTCACCACTGTGGGCGAGGAAATCCCTCAGCTGCCTCAGGGCTCAGCCCGGGCTCCCTGCTGACTGGCTGGCATGACTCTGCCTCTGCCTCCTTCAACAGCCAGGCTGGGCACCTGGAGCAGACAAGGAGCCCGGGCCACTCCCTGTCTCCCCTTCCTCACTGGACATGCGAGCCCATCGTGCCTCTCCAGCCAGAGGCAGGCCCTGACCTTGCCTGGGCCTCACAGGTGATCATCCGGTGCTGGGTCAGCTCTTCTCCCGCAACCCTCCAAGCCCTCCCTCCTCTGGACTGACAGATCCCACATCCGGGGTAGAAATCATGTTCCAGGTCACCTCCCTCTTCTGTGAGGGCTCCCTTGGGACAGCAGAGCATTTTGGCATTGCTAAAATCAGCGGTTCTCAACCTGTGGGTCGCGACCCCGTTGGGTGTCGAATGACACTTTCACAGGGGTCGCCTAAATACATCCTGCATATCAGATATTTACATTATGATTCATAACAGTAGGAAAATTACTGTTATGAAGTAGCAAGGAAAATAATATTATGGTTGGGGGTCACCACAACTTGAGGAACTGTATTAAAGGGTCGCGGCATTAGGAAGGTTGAGAATCTCTGGCTAAAGTGATGCCTCCCTGTGTGCGGACACGCGCGCGCGCGCACACACACACACACACACACACACTCACTCATGGCCCACCTACCAGGACCAGGCCCTCCACCCCAACTCAGAGTCCCTGAGACACTCTAACAGTCAAGGAAAAGTTATAGAGAACCCTGCTTTCCCTTCCTCTTGGGCCCAAGTGGGGGTTCCCCTGCCTGGTCATTCAGGACATGGTAGTAGGGTGCACCCAAACTTTACCTCTCCTTCTGGCCGCATATACCAAACACCATTTTCAGTCTAAGGAGAAAGGATAGGCAACGGTCAAGGCATCACAGGCCCGGGGCCCCAGTGTTCCTGGACTCCGTGGCCTGCAGGAGTCACAACAGGCCAGAGGCAGCCAGGGGACAGCAAGGACCTCCATGGGCCAGGCTCAGCCAGAGGACGGCCACCTGGTCCAACTAAGGAGGGAGGGCACTAACACCAGGAGCTTGGGAACTGCTCAGAAATTTCTCCCAAGAGCTCCAAACCAAAGATGGTTTCCGTGCCTCAGAGCTGGGAAGAGAGGTCTCAGGGAAAACAATGGGGAAAGGGGGGTGGGCTAAGACGAAGGAGAGAGGTACAGGTCTATTGAACATTTGATATAAAATGTCTCCAGGTGTAGGTGGTGAATGATAACCATAAATAACAATGATTTAAAACACTTTAAAGTATTTTCTGGTTTACAGAGCATTTGGGGAATAATTTGGGGAGCACTGTGGGCGATTCCCCAGCTTCCTCAAACTATTCTGTCTTGAACCCCCACCAGTGTCAGCATTCCCTGCAAACTGGCCCCATGGCAAGTCAAGGTCTCCCACGTGAGCGGGACCCTGGATGAGGCCAGTGAGCCTCTGCTTCCCGAGGCAGCTCCCATTCTCCACAGGGGCTGTTTCAGAACCTTCTAAAGATTTCAACCTCCACCAGATGCGAGTTCCCTTCACCTTCTGCCACCAAACCCTCCCATTCATTCTCTGCTTCTCAAAGGCCAATTCCTCCTCCAGGGAGGGGCTGCCCTCCTCTCTGAGACCGCCCCCTCTGAGCTGCAGTCTATCTGGTCTTCTCACAACCTGGGTGTTGGGGTTTCCTCTCTGATATATTCAGCTTTTCCTTCTCTAATGGCTCCTTCCCATCAGCATTTAAACACATCACTCATCTCTTCCATTAAAAAAAAAAGCCCCTCTCTCTGAACCCACAACCCTTCTCAGTGAGGGTCCTAACTGGCCCCTCCCCTTCACAGGGTCTCCTGGAGAGAGCCGTGTACACTCCACAGCCCACCTCTATCTGTGTCTGATCCCACAAGTTCTTGAAACCTCTCTCACCAAAGTCACCAACATGCTCCTGGGTACCAAATCCAGGGGCCCCTCCAGGCCTGGCTCACTTCATCTCCGCAGGGTGCTACAGCACCTCGGGGTCCCTGGGCATCTCTGGAAATACCGTTGGCGGTGTCTCCAGCATCAGCTTTGCTAGTCATGTGTATAACTAGTGTGAGCCAAGCTCTCAGACTTTTTCTGAGAGGAGGTTTGGAGAAGGGAAGGACAGAAAGTGAGTCCTGAAGGAGAGGAGAGGGGCAGGCAAAGTAGGAAGGGAAGCCCAAAAGGTAGGCTGGGAGTCCCAAAGACAATTTTCACCTGCTTAGGATGCTTCCTGCCTTTGAGCCACTTACCAAATACGCCAACCTTGACCTTTCCTCCGACCATGGCCGTGTTCAGGCAGCCTGCCCGCCTTTCCTCTGAGAAGGGCACTGAGCCGCTAAGGCTAGGAGTCCAGAATACAGCCCCTCTGTGTGTGACATCACATCTTAGGGGGCTTTATGACAGGACAGCCGCTCCAACCTGGGCCAGTGCAGGTGGTCCGCTGTCTCAGGGCGGCTTTCCATCCCCACCAGTCACAGCCAGCACCTGTGTGGATATCTCCCTGGTTCCATTCAACGCCATCAATGCTACACAAACACACAAAGGTGTGAGATTCAGTCTTGTCACATAATGCAATAAGCACATTTTCTGGATCAAAAACAAGAACACAGCCTGACAATTTCTGAGTGTTACCCAATCATCTGACCAGTGTCTGCTGAGCTTCCCTTTGGGGCCAGAAAGGTAACAGGACACAGAGCCTGCCCTTGGGGCGCTTGAAGACATCAAATAAACATCTTCTACCATCCCCAAATTACTGTACATGTCACTAAGTAATAATTACAAAACTATGGATGGTTAAACTAACAAATGCCAAGTTCCACGTACAGATGAAACATTAAGATAAACCATAAAACAAGTCTCAGTAAATTTTAAAAGATTAGCTATTTCAAGTAAGTCCTTTGACCACAATGGAATTGAATTAGAAATCAGTAACAGAAACTCCCTGGAAAAATCCCCAAATATTTGGAACTAAACAACATACCTTTAAATAACATATGGGTAAAATTAAAAGTCAAAAGGACCCTGGCTCAGCTGGTTAGAGCATCATCCTGATACGCCAAGGTTGCGAGTTTGACCCCTGATTAGGACACATACAACAATCAACCAATGAATGCATAAATAAGTGCAACAATAAGTCAATGTTTCTCTCTCTCAAAAATCAATGAATAAATAAATTTTTTAATTCTCATTATGAAGGGGAAAATAAGATTTTTTGGGGGGGGGCGGGGGCTAGCAATCTGAATTTGTGCCAGTAACCTAATGTACATTCTTGATAACCTATAATTAAGTCACTGCCTCTTTCCCAGAAACTGGTCTTGCAAGATCTGTTACCTAAATGCTCATATCTCACAGAGGCCATAAACCAGTGGTTCTCAACCTTCTGGCCCTTTAAATACAGTTCCTCATGTTGTGACCCAACCATAAAATTATTTTCGCTGCTACTTCATAACTGTAATGTTGCTACTGTTATGAATCATAATTTAAATATCTGATATGTAGGATGGTCTTAGGTGACCCCTGTGAAAGGATTGTTTGACACCCAAAGGGATCGTGACCCACAGGTTGAGAACCACTGTACTAGAGGCTCGATGCATGAAATTCATGCACGGGGGTGAGGGGGCCCTCACCTGGCCTGCACCCTCTCCAAATCTGGGACCCCTTGGGGGATGTCTGACCACAGGAATCAGGCCTAAACCGGCAGTCAGACATCCCTCTTGCAATCTGGGACCGCTGGCTCCTAACCTGCCTGCCTGCCTGACTGCCCTTAACCACTCTGCCTGCCTGCCTGCCTTATCACCCCTAACCACCTCTGCCTCAGCTCCCATCACCATGGCTTTGTCCAGAAGGAGGACCGGAAGATGTCCGGTCTACCCAGTCTAATTAGCATATCATCCTTTTATTAGTATAATTTACATACCATAAAATTTGTCCTTCACCCATTTGAGTGTATAAGTCAGTGAATTTTAGTATATTTACAAAGTTGTGCACTAGCATCACAAACTAATTTTAGAGCATTTCCATCAGCCTAAACAGAACTTCATGCTACATTCAGTCCTCATTTTCACCTCAGCACTTGACAACTATAATTTACTTTCTGCTTGTATACATTTGCCTTTTCTGAACCCTTCACAGAAATGGAATTATCTGATTTGTGCTATGTCTAGCTCCTTTCACTTAGCATGTCTTCAAGGTTCATTGTGGCTGAAGAATATTCCATTGTATGAATGCACCATATTTTGTTTATACACTTTTTTCCTTGTCCATCCAGTTGATGGACTTTTGAGTTGTTTCTATTTTGGGCTACATGAATAATGCTATGAACATTCACATACAAGTGTCTGTGGGGACTAATGTTTTTATTTTTTCTGGGTAGATACCTAGAATTGGAATTTATAATAAGTCTATATTTAACTTTTTAAAAAATACATATATATTTTTTAATATATTTTATTGATTTTTCACAGAGAGGAAGGGAGATAGAGAGTTAGAAACATCGATGAGAGAGAAACATCGATCAGCTGCCTCCTGCACATCTCCCACTGGGGATGTGCCCGCAACCCAGATACATGCCCTTGACCGGAATCGAACCTGGGACCTTTCAATCCGCAGGCAAACCGGTTTCGGCAAAAATATATTTCTTTATTGATTTTAGAGAGGAAGGGAGAAGAAGAGAGAAACATCAATGAGAGAGAATCATTGATCGGCTGATTCCTGCACGCCCCCAACTGGGGATTGAGCCTGCAACCCCGGCATGTGCCCTTGGCCAGAATTGAACCTGGGATCCTTCAGTCCGCAAGCTGATGCTCTATCCATTGAGCCAAGCCGGCTAGGGCTATGTTTAACTTTTTAGGAAATTGCCTGTTTCACAAAGTGGCTGCACCATTTCATATTCCCACCAGCAATATATAAGGGTTCTAATTTCTCCATATCCTCGCCAACACTATTATCTATCTTTTTTATTCTAGGCATTCTAGTGGGTGAGTGGTATCTTAATGGTTTTGACTTGCATTTACCTAGTGACTGATGACATTGTCTTTTCACATGCTTATTGATCATTTGTATATCTAACTTGGAGAAACAGCTATTCAAATCCTTTGCCTATTTAAAAAAATACTTTTTATAGTAATTCTGACTTCCCCTTACTCCACCCCCAACATACACACACTCACAGCCTCCCACTATCAATATCCCCCAGCAGAGTGACAGATTGTTATAATCAATGAACCTACACTGACACATCATTGTCACCCAAAGGTCACAATTTACATTAGGGTTCACTCTAGGAGTCTGAGCATGTATAATGGCATGTATCCACCTCTACGGTATCCACCTGTACTGCCCTAAAAACACTCTGTGCTGCACCTACTCATCCCTTTCTCCTCCCAGCCTCTGGCAGCCAATGATCTTTTCACTGTCTCCATAGTTTTGCCTCTACCAGAATGTCATATAGCTGGAATCATACAGTATGTACCCTTTTCAGAATTGCTCTTTCACTTAGGTATATCCATTTAAGTCTCCTTCATGTCTTTTCATGGCTTGCTAGCTCATTTCTTTCTAGCCCTGAAGAATATCTTAATGTCTGCACACGCCACTATTTATTTATTCATTCACCTCCTAAAGGATTTCTTGGTTGCTTCCAAGTTCTTGCAATTATGAATATAAAATTCCATGTGCAGATTTTCTGTGGACATAAGTTTTCAATTAATTGGGTAATACCAAGGAGTGTGATTGCTGGAGCATATTTAGTTTTGCCCGCCGGCATGGCTCAGTGGTTGAGCACCAACCTATGAACCAAGAAGTCATGGTTGTGGGTTTGATCTCCAGTGTGGGGCATGCAGGAGGCAGCCAATCAATGATTCTCTCTCATCATTCATGTTTTGGTCTCTCCCTCTCCCTTCCCCTCTGAAATCAATAAAAATATATTTAATAATAAAAAAAGAGTATGTTTAGTTTTGTCAGAAACTGCCAGACTGTCTTTCAAAGTGGCTGTATGATTTTGCATTCTCACCAGCAATGAATGAGAGTTCCTGCTACTTCACATCCTCATCAGTACTTGGTGTCACCTTTGCTCATCTGTGTGTTTTTTTAAGAGCAAGAGAGAGAAACATTGATTTGTTGTTCCAATTATTTATGCCTTCATCGGTTGCTTCTTGTATGTATCCTGACTGGGAATCAAACTGTAACCTTGTGGTTCATGGTCGACGCTCAACCACTAAGCAACACTGGCCAAGCACCTTTGCCATTTTTAATTGACCTATTTGTCTTTTTATTATTGAGTTGTAAGAGCCTTTTACATATTCTAGATACAAGTCCCTTATGGAATATATGATCTGCAGATATTTTATCCCAGTTTGTGGTTTTAGAAGCCTTTTATTATTTTAATGAAAACGAATATTAACATTAATATTCATGACAGTGGTTACACCTAGAGGAGGCAGGAGCATGGACTAAGGTACACAGGTATCCTATAGGTGCCATGAGAGGTAGAGTACAGGCTCTGGAGCCACTACCTAGGTCTCAACCCAATGCTGTTAAGTAAGTAACTTAGTCTGTGTCTCAGTTTTCTCATCTGTAAAATGGGTTGAACAACACTCATCTCACAGGTGTGTTGTGAGGCTTAAGCGAGTTAATGTGCCTGGTTACCAGGTATATAGTGTACTTTATGGAAACCTTGATGACTACTAATCCTTCAGTTGGGTTCTGGGGTTCAGAAGTTTTCATTTTATTATCATGCTTTATCAGTTATGTGTTACCTGCTTTCTTTTGTCTAGCTCATTTAAATGTACAAATAAATGTTAAAATAAAAGGAGAATAAAGTATCCACATTTTTAACCCTTTAAAATGAGAAAGAGAGGGCTAGATGCAGGGCCATCCCCCATGCTGGTCCGGGGCCCAGAGCTCAGCTCAGCCCGGCCCCTGCTCCTTCCGGGACGCTCACAAGGTGCCTGGCCCTGGACCCCGGGCGGGTGGGGTGGGAGGCCTAACGGGCGAGTGGCCTTGCCTCCGCCCGCCTCGGTTTCTCGCCTGTGAAACGGGGACGCTAACCACCCACCTGATCCAGGAGGATAAGGAGGCCAGGCCCCAGCGCAGGCCCGCCCGTCCTGTTTGCTGTTTTCCCTTCACACTTCTAGCCCCCTTCATGCCAGGGGAGAACCTCGGCAGGAAAATGCCAGAAAAGAGAGAGACCCGGAAAGGACAACCTAAGGCTCCTCCAGCTCCAAAGCTCTGCGCTGTGTTTCACAGAAATCCACAGTTTGGGAAGCAAACGTCCTTGTCGAACATGGGGCTGAAGGTAGAATCTACCTCCCCGGGCTGTGGAGAAGCGTCGAGAAACACAGGCCAGGAAAGCGCTTTCCCATCTGTATCGCACGTCGAAAGAGTTGACTCATGGGGGTAAAAAGTTTAGAAAAAGTGGCCCCACAGAGGGGCCAAGCCGGCGCCACAGCAGTCCAGGCGCCATTGTCTGCTTCAGCCGCCACCTCACGGAGCCGACCCGGGAAGCCCCGCGAGGCCAGCGCGCCCCCCCGCGCCCCATGGCGAGCGCCGCGTCGCTGGGAGACCAGGCAGCTCGGCGGCACGCGGCCAGGCTGGGGACCGAGTGCCCCCTGGCGGCGCCGTCGGGCGA
This sequence comes from Myotis pilosus, assembly GCA_036010255.1. Lineage (NCBI taxonomy): Eukaryota > Metazoa > Chordata > Mammalia > Chiroptera > Vespertilionidae > Myotis > Myotis pilosus. The sequence continues at coordinate 4,584,014 of JASKON010000032.1, read as the reverse complement.
CCCTTAGGACGTCCAGCCGACTAGTTCGCGTTTCTGCTGATGAGCGTGAGCAGCCACCAACCGATTTCCTTCCACCCAGAGATACAGGTCTCTCGACCAATCAGAGAGACCTACAGCCGCCCTCCCGCCCACCCATAGAATTTAGGGGCGTGGTCTTCAATTTTAGCCAATAAGCAAAGACGTTCGTCCTTCGCCGCACTAGCGGGTGGAAAGGGGGCGGAGTTGGGGGGGTGGTTACTTTAGCAAGATGGCGGCGAGCGGCGTCCGCCGGGCGGCTGCTGCGGCCAGCACCTCGGTGAAGCCCATTTTCAGTCGGGACATGAACGAGGCCAAGCGGAGGGTGCGCGAGCTCTACCGCGCCTGGTATCGGGAGGTGCCGACCACTGGTGAGAGGCATCGGCGTGCGCGGGGCACCGGAGGCGGCCGCTCAAGGTCGCAGCCCTCCCGGCCTCTGATTTCTCTCGGGGCCGGCAGAGGCGCCCCCACGTGTTTCAGGGGAGGAGGGTCACCGAGCCTGGGTGGACCCGACCTGGCAGTGGCGCCGGGGTCAGACCAACTGTGTCCAGCATCCCTACCGCGCTCCTAGGCGCCCTCGGCGCTTTGGCTCCCCTCCCCTCCCCCCCGAACCCCCGCCCCGGTAATTCTAAACGAAACCCCGGGAGGGAGAAGGGCCTGTCAATGCCGTACTCACTGTGTAGGGGAGGGAACTGAGGCACGGATGGGCGAAGTGGCTGCCCAAAGTCCAGAGCTAGCCTGGTGTTCTGGAACCCAAAGGCAACTCTAGCTCCCAGACCATGTCCAGCGCCCCTAGGTTACCTGTACAGCAAGGTGGCTTGTAGGGCTGGGCGACCATCGGGTTCCCACGTCCCTCACAAAAGAAGCTGAACCAGAGAAGGGAAGTGACTTTCCCAAGGTCATCCATGTCAGTGAGGTGTTGCCCCGCCCCCTCCATCGCCAAGCCTGCCCTAGGCGTGCGTGGCCACTGCTCCCCTCCACCCCGTGGCCTGCCCTCCGCTACTTCAGAACTCCTGCAAATCACCGAGATGTCAGAGATGTGTTCACCTGATGTGTTAAACATAAACTGCAGGGTGCAGGGACTTTGTTTCCTTATCATGGCATCCCCCTCAGTGCTCCCCATCCTCTGTACCTGATGAAAGAAAGGTTGGGGGAAAGCCCCCTAAACTGTCAAGGGCAGTCAGTACTCATGTCAGGGCCTGGACATTTTGTTTCATTGATTTAGTGCAGCGGTTCTCAACCTGTGGGTCGCGATCCCTTTGGGGTTCGAACGACCCTTTCACAGGGGTCGCCTAAGACCATCGGAAAACATATATAATTACATATTGTTTTTGTGATTAATCACCATGCTTTAATTATGTTCAAGTTGTCACAATGAAAATACATCCTGCATATCAGATATTTACATGACGATTCATAACAGTACCAAAATTACAGTGATGAAGTAGCAACGAAAATAATTTTATGGTTGGGGGTCACCACAACATGAGGAACTGTATTAAAGGGTCGCGGCATTAGGACGGTTGAGAACCACTGATTTAGTGTGTTTTAATGCAGACCATCACTGCTAGTCCGAGAGGGGAGGTGTTTTTAAGCTAGCTGGAGCACCGTAGCACCTCTTCCGGGCTGCTGCTCCCCACCTGTGTGTGAGGAGTAGAATGTGGTGGCTGCTGAGCTTGCCTCCAGACCTTGCCCCTTACTGTGTGACCTTGGGCAAGTGATTTCACCTTGCTGTGCCTGTTTCCTCATCTATCAAATGAGGATAATAGTACCTTCTTCCAAGAGTTACCGTATTAAATAGGTTAATATAGCTAGAGTTCTTAGGATAGAGCCTGGCACTCAGGCACTCCTTACATGTTGGCTGCTACTGTTTATTATTGTTGTTATCACTGTTGTTATTTATAGGGCTTACCTAGCAGAAGCCTCCTTGTAGTTCTCCTCTAACGGTAGGAACTGTGACTGCTCCACACTGTCCCTGTCCTCAAGCTGACTTGGAGAAATTGTGGATGACCAGAACTTAAACCCACAGGATCCTAGGGAAGGAGAAACTTGAGAGAACTAACTACTGGTTCAGGGATTGTAAATTCAAATTCCTTCAGGGGACAGGTGGATAATAGGTATGAGGAGTGTGTAAATTCAGATGTTTCAAAATATAATGTGTGCCTGGAGTGCCCAGAACCCTTTCTTGTTACAGGGAGGAGTGGGAGGTAGGGAACAGTTGAAATTTACACCAGGGTTTCTCAGTAGCCACATTTGTGCTGGATAATTCTTTGTTTTAGGGGACTGCCCTGTGCATCGTAGGATGTTCGCAACATCCCTGCCCTCTACCCACTAGATGCCAAGAACATTCCCCCCTAATTGTGACAAACCAAAATACCTCCAGACATTGCCATATATTAGGGGCAGGGGGTGGCAGTCACCGCTGGTTTGAGAACCACTGATTTAGACCAAAGAACAATTCAGCAGGCCATAGCTTAGGCTCCTCCTGTTTGCCTTCCTAAGGCCTTTCCACTGGTGGAAGGTTGTGTTCAGGGGTTAGGATGCCAGGAAGGCGCCTGGGACAAAGCTATAGAATTTGTCTCTTGAGAACAAAGGTTCTTAACCTGGAAGGATGGGCATTCAGGGATCTATGAACTGACTTCGTAAGCAAAACTTTGCATTTGTCCATGTGACATTTTCCTGGCAGGTGGTTCAGGAGGACATGAGGATGGGAGTGATGGGCACCAGCTCTCTTGGTGTGCCTACAGTGAGGAATCGAATATAAAGATGCAAGGGTTATACTGATAGCAAGGGAAGGTTCTTCATATTTCTTTCCTTCAAAGAGTGCCAATTGTAAATTTTAAAATAACACAAGAAACACCCGGGATTCCAGGCCCAAGTTTGCCAGGGACCAGTAGTATGACCTCAGGCAAGTCCCCACAGTGCTCTAGGACAGCGGTCGCCAACCTTTCGGACCTCAAGGACCACCGGTTGGCGACTGCCACTCTAGGCCTTACTCCTCCCCCCCCATCCCAAGTGGTAAGATTCTAAATTCTAGGCTCCACACTAGTTTACATTTATTTTTGTGTCTCTTATTGTCCCTTTGTTTACCATTTTCTAAAATTCCTAATATGATACTGTAGTGTTTTAACAGCCACCTCTCTGGAGGGAAATCTGGATGTATAATGTTTTCCGTTTTCCACGGTGTAAATACTCCCACCACGGTTGATGTTAACCCCTTCCCCGGCAGAAACGTGTATACACGTTTTCACAAAATGTTCTTTTTCAGTCGTCGATGAGTATACTAAGAAAATATGGTAAAAAAATATGGTTTATAGGAAGACGAGTTACAAACTGTTTTCATAACCAGCATCAAAAATACTATATAGAACCAAAATAAAAAAATTAGTCTGAAAAAGAAACGTTTTTAACAAAAAAATTGTTGGGGAAGGGGTTAAGCTATGGAAGTGAAGGCAGCAGATTTGGGGAGATGCGTAGAATTGGCTCCCCATGGTAAACTGCTCCAGCGACCACTGGATACGGAGTTCTTTCTACTGTCTGATCCTCAGTCCTGCCCGTTCTGTGAACAGTTACTGACCTATGAAACTGGGATGCAGTTTCTCCTGTTCGATTTCTGCTATCGTGTATTTATTCCATGTGTGGGTCAGAAACTGTCTTTGCGGCATGGCATAGGATTTCCTCAGCAGAAGCTTTGCTTTTCTGTCACTAAGTTATGAGTATAGTTAAAAAGTCAAGCGTTATTATTCATTCAGTCAGTCACTAATTAGCTCTCAACAGTGGTTTTCAGAGCTGGTTGTGACAGTTCTGTAGAGTGGAATAGACATGTCGCAGGAATGACCACAACACCAGGCACCTCACCACATGAGCACACTGCCCAGCCTATCCCGAGAGCCTCATTTGTGCTGTGCATTCAGCTGGTGGCCCCCCTTCTATCCTTATTGCACCTACCATACAAGGCTGTCATCAGCAAATCCACTGCAGGCTGACTGCCCGGATGGGAATACAAATGACTGCAATCTAATTTTCAAAGGCCATCCATGTGCTTCACATGAAGTCTAGGTCATTGAGTCTCTGCCACTGTTTTAGGCACATATTTAACCAGGGATTGCTGAATACTGTGATTTCATGTTTGCATTCATGGGTAGCAGTTCCTCTAATTAGAATTTACAACCAAGAGAACAGGACTTAGTCAAACTTCTCTCTTCTTCCCCCAGTAACCTAACATGGTAGTGCTAGCTGGATCGCAGCCTTCCCTGCCTGCACAAACCCTCAGCAGTCTCCCTCAACTCTAAGTTTGTATAGTGCACAAACCCACACCACATCATTTTACCTTAATTCCAACCTGTTTTTTGGCAAATGTTCCATATAATAATACTACTAACATTTATTGAGGATTTATTCCATACCAGGCACTGTTCTAAGCATCTTGCATTGTTAGAATCCTCCCAACAGCTCTGGTGTTAAGTGTGCTGTTATTGTCCTCACTTCATATATAAGTGCAGTCAGGCACAGAGAAGTTAACGTACACAGGGATATATAGCTGGTAAGTGACAGAGATGGAATTTGAACCCAGGTCATTCATACACTTGACCTATGCTCTTACTGCCCTTCAAATGCAGTGGCCTTGTCTCCCCCAAACAAAATATAAGCTCTTTGAGGGCAGTCTCACTTCTTCACATCCTCAAGCACCTAGCTTGGGGTCAGGCTAATATTTGGTAAGTGAATTGAATGGGCAACCTCTATGTGTTTAATGAATATCCATAGATCAAAACTTAAAAAATATGTTTTAACCATGATTTCTACCCTGGTCATGTTTTCTCTTTAGTGAACTTATTCCAGCTAGACATCTCTGTCAAACAGGGACGGGATAAAGTCCGAGAAATGTTTATGAAGAATGCCCACGTCACAGACCCCAGAGTGGTTGATCTTCTGGTCATTAAGGTAACTGACCCTCCCTGACCGATTTAAAGAACACCCAACCTGCCCAGAGCTCTCCAGTCTTCCCAGACGAACACTGTTTCCAAGTTTAAAAAGCAACTGCTGGGTCAGCAACTGTTGCCTGGAACAGATGAACTTGGAGGTTATCACCTGATTAAAGAGATTATAAGATTGTGCAAGGGAAAACCCATCAGGGCTTGCATTTTATAACTAAAAAAAGGTATAGGGGTGAAAGTTTGAACTCTTCTTCAACCCTTCCCTAGAGGTTACTGCTTCACCCGGTTGCCAGCTTACAGCCGGAAGAGGCTGGCCGGCTGGCCGAGTCCTGTGTAAATGGGGTCCAGTCCTGGCCCTGATTTGTCTCTGATCAGTCAGGAGCATCAATAGGAAGGAGTGTTAGTGTGTTAAGCAGAAATACAAGTTAAGCCTGTCAGCTTAGGCGTCATGGGGCAGGGGCCCACTGACCTGGAAGTCGTCTCTCCTTAGACCAGTCAGCCAGTTAAAGAATATGTGAAAGCCCTCAGAGATCATTTAGTCCAATACCTGTTTTCAGATGCAGAAACTGGTCTAGACAGAGTACGTTACTTACCCAAGGTCACTCAAGTCAGTGTCCGAGCAGAAAATAGAATCCTGGCCTTCAGTGTTGTATTCCTTTCACTGGCCCACTTTGACTGAAGACCTCTCCCCTCACTTGTGCAGGGAAAGATGGAACTGGAGGAAACTATTAAAGTGTGGAAGCAGCGGACACACGTTATGCGGTTCTTCCATGAAACAGAAACTCCAAGGCCGAAGGATTTCCTGTCCAAGTTCTATGTTGGCCACGACCCATGAAGTCATTCAGTGGGAAGGTGCATGTTGCTATTTAAATACTTTATAGTACAAATAAACTCAGTATATGATGGTCACTTCGTGGTAGGATTCCATTGGTGAACCAATGGGAAGCTCCGTTTCTGCAGTCTCACTTTTTGCCTGAACAAGTGGGGTAGGCATATACACACCACCTGTTCGTTCCCTTTTCCTGAAGTGTGGGGTTGCCTATAAATGACAGTGGATTCTCTTCCCAGAGCCTTGCATGTGGTAAACAGGAAATACAGGGCCATCTGTTGAGAAACTGTCATACTGGGTATGCGGCTGGATGACTTCGTTAATGTAGCTGTGTTTCCACAGCCTCCAGGATTGGATGGTTAGTGTCACCACACAGATGATCCAACATTAGCCAGCTCTTGCTTTCGGAGAGGGATGAGAGCAGCACTAAGGCACAGAAGCAGAGAACACAAACGGGGCTATTTGCCCCTGGGTTTTGAAGAAAGTGGCTGATCAGAGGCCTAACTCTCTATTTGCAACAAGCATGGGTCCTTAAAATGAAATTAACTTCCTACTCAATTAGGCTCCCCACTAGGGACACAGATGTTCAGTGCACACCCGGAGAACAAATATTCCAACTGTTTTTGCAAACGGTTGCAGCTTTAAAGATACAATAAATGTTGGACCAGGTAAAAGAAGTGATCTCTGCTTTGAACAGCAGTCTTCTCTGTTCCTTCACTGGACGGTCTAAAAGCTGGAAAAAGGGGTTCAGTATATAGTCACCCTTAGGATTCCCAAATTTTTCAGCACCAAGATTCTATTTTCATCTAAGAAAACAAGTTTTAAAATAATCATTTTAATATTTTGTGGTTTTAAACTAACAACCAAAGCCATGATAGATTGGCATGTGACAATTAGCCAGTGTTATTCCACACAAAGAAAGTTTGAGGGTTTAGTTGGCCTGTACAGCTTTACTGAGGGAAAGAGTTTCTGTGGGGTTTTGTAAATAATGAAAATAGGTGCCAGGCCCATAATTATGGATCCATAAGGGCCTGGAGACCCTGGGTTGTAAATCAAAGGCCTATTATAGAACAAACAGCAGAGACAAGAAACTACAACAGCTAGAACCTATTCATACTGAGAAATCCAGCCATCACTCACTCACGCATAGTTGGTATTTGTCATGTTTATTCATCATCTGGTTATGCTCAGTGGATTGCGCATCTCGGGGACCCTCCCAGAGCCTGGGACGAAGGGCTGTGGGCATGGGCCTTGCAGGAGGCTTCACTGGAGCTGGGAGGCTGAGGGCTTTCGCTAGTCCCTTCTGCTGATAGGCAAGGAGGAGAGGCTGTGAGCATCGCCATGTCTTGATTCAGGGAGGGCTTTCTCTTTCCTGAACTTCATGACCTGCAAGAAAGGAAAGCAGCAGTGAATTGGGCAGCAGAGCAGCCCTTCAGCCACATACTGAAAGAGAATTCCAGAGTGCTTCTATCAAACAGGAGAGAGGCAGTTTTGAGTAAATTTGGTTATTCATTCGTACATTTACTAACATTCACCACAGACCAGGCATGGGGGCCCTAAAGGTATAAATCATGTTCCCTGCCAGCAAGAAGCTCATGGTCTAGTAGAGTTTGGGGTGTATGTGTTTAAACATGTAACATGGAGGATCAAAAGAGAGGTACTGGCCAATCAGAAGGAGCAGTCTCTTTCAAATGGAGGGATATGGGAAGACTTTATCGAAGATAATGAAGAACTGTGGAAATGGAGCAGTGGGACAGCCTTCTAAGTGGGAGGAACAATGAGCCCATGCTTGGGAGTAATTCAAGAAATGGTGAGTACTAGGGACAGGCGTGTGGTTGAGAATATGAAGATGAGGCTAGAATAGGTGTGACCAGATCATGGCAAGCCTTGAATGCCAGACTAAAGAATCAGGAGTGTCTTTATGACAGTAATGCAGCCACACACATATCAGCACCAGAAGCCAACACAAGGAAGCTGAATGGGACATGTCTTGGGGGAAGGGTCTATGAGCAGTGGTGACCATGTACAGGCTGTGCTGGTGCAGCGCCTGGTAACCACAGCTGTCCATGGTGAAAATCTACAGTTTCTAAATTTCAATTTGAAGCACTAAAATGAAGCTGTCTGTGGTGGTTATGTAAGGCATATTAAACTGTAGAGAAAATTTTGGGGTGGTGAGAACAAGGCACATAAAGGGCAAATGAGCCCTGGCTGGTGGCTCAGTTGGAGTGTTGTCCCGTACAACCAAAGGTTGCAGGTTCGATTCCTGGTCAGAACACATACCTAGTTTGTGGATCACCAGTTGGGGTAGGTATGGGAGGCAACTGATGGTTTTCCTCTCATACTGTTCCTCTATCTTTTAAAAATTAATAAAAACATATCCTCGGGTGAGGATAAAAATAAATAGATAAGAGATTAAATTAGATAGACAGATAGTCTGGCTGTGGTCCAAGCTAGTTGGAAGAAACCCCAGTGAATTTATAAGTCAATAAGACAGTTTCCCTCATCCAACAGAGAAAAGGCAAAAACAGCCACCAAATGAGTCAATTCATTAAAGGTCTGCACTTCTGCTTCAAGCGTCCACCAGGCCAAACTACCAGTTCAGACCCCAACCCCTTCCTGCTCCTGGGCCATGGAGGGGGAATAGCAGGTCTTACCTGTTAGTCGTCATCATCATCGTCCTCTGGGACAAAAATGTCATGCTCCTCAAGTAGAGCGGCAAAGTTCTTGCTAATGAGCGTCCCGACATAGAGGAAGGGGATCACAATGGAGAACACACGCAGGAGGCCGAAGGACATCTGCAGAGGGTCAGAGCGGTGACTGTGAGCCCCAGGGCCCACTGTGGCAGGACTGCAGAAGGCCTGGCCCTCCCAGAGTCCTTCCCTCTTAGGGACTCCAGCCCCATCATAGACAACTTGATTTTAAAGTCCTTGGGAAAATTCAGAGCAAAAATTAGAAGAAGAGATAAAGTAATTTTATGGCCATCAAAGTGGATACCAGAAAGAAAGATAAAGGTATTCTAGGCATCCAAAAACTGGAGCACATGCCCTGGCTGGTGTGGCTCCGGCGTCGTCCGTATACTGAAATGTTGTGGGTTTGATTCCCAGCCAGGGCACCTACAGAAGGCAACCAATCTATGTTACCTCTCACATTGATGTTTCTCTCTACCCCTCCCCCCCTTCTCAAATCAATAAGCATGTCCTAGGTGAGGATTAAAAAATAAAGTGTTGCTCAGTGGTTGACCTTCGACCTATGAACACATGCCCCGGCACCTGCCAAAGTTGTGGGCTTGATCCCCAGTAGGGGGTGTGCAGAAGGCAGCTGATCAATGACTCTCTCTCACCATTGATATTTCTCTCTCTCCCTCTCCCTTCCTCTCTGAAATCAATAAAAATATATTTTAAAATAAAAATAAGTAAAAATTGGAGCACAATATGGTAATTATTTACAGATACCTATAGAAAAACAGGTGAGAAAGTACTAAGAGGGCTGGACTCTGGAAGTAAAATTCAGTTTTACTTGGACACTAAATACATGAAAATGGATTATAAAAAGATGTACAGTGAAGGAATATTCTTTAGAGTTCTTGAAGTAACAGGTTTCCCGATGACTAATTTGATTTCACCACATTAAATTTTAGACACAGGTGTGTTTTGAAAAGTGAGCATGTATTTTACACTGAAAGTCTAGCTTTTTAAATGGACTGGGTTGTTTTGTAAAATCTCAACATTTCCTCTTGTATTTTCCTTTGGAGTTTCAAACATTTTTCCAGCTATGCCTTTTTATAAGGCATCTCTTCCCCAACACGCACCCAGCACCTTCCTGCGTCTTTCTAGGAAACAGCCCTGAACTCACCTGTCTGTGAACTAGCATAGGCCAGCCTAGCTTTTAAGAATTTTTGTTTTGTAACCACCCCCCGCCCCCAGTTTTGGGAGCCAAAAGCAAACTTGTTTGGTATAAGGGACTGTTTACATTTTACTTAGGAAACCCCGAATATTCAGGGCATGTGAAAGCATTCAGTGATGGAAAAATAGGACCTGATGGAGGCTGTACCAGCAGGAAACCACCAGTTTCCAGGACCAAGCTGAACTGCTAGCTTTGGACACTATTCTGTCCGCTTCCGCCCCCTCCGTCCCAGCCCTTCTTCATTGGTAAAAACAACGATGGTAATAATCTCCTGCACACCTCTCAGGACTTCAAATCACATGACTTAAGGACTAAGTCCAAACTCATAAAAAAGGTAAGTCCCGACCCACCTACACTTCATTTACATCAACTCTGAGGTAGACGGGCAGAGGTTACAGGATCTGTTTATATTGGACTCATAAAGCCGAGTCCTCTGGCACCAGAGATGGATCTAGACACCGCGCTCCTAAAGATAAGCTAGTGCAAAGTGCTCTTAGTTCTCGCCCCCATCTCGTCTCTACACACACCCAGCTCAACACCGGAACCTAACCCACCTCCCACCAGTCAAAATTAGCGCATTGGCGCAAAACTTTGTTTTTGATCCGTCTTCCGGTCTAAGGCGGCCGTTTGATTGGCCATTGCTCCTATCAATCAAAGTCGACCCGCACACATTTCCCACTACGATTGGCCTCGGCACCTTTGCCCCGCCTCCAGGCAGACACTCACTTTCACCGGTTTGGGCAAAATGGCGCCGCTGCGAGTAACGATGACTGACCTCGACGGTACCAGGCTCTGACCTGAGCCGCCCCGTCCGGCGGAGATATCTCCATCTTTCGTCAAGCTCGGTCCTCTTCGGAGAGCCCCATATCGGACAGGCGCCAATACCAGCCAGCGAGCCGCTCCGGACGCCATCCCGGCACCCGGACCCCAGCGCCTGGCCCCGGCGACGCCCTCACAAAGAGCGCTGCCCCAAGCCTCGCGAGGCTTTGGGAGCGGACGAGAGGCCCAGCCTCACAGTCGCGCAGTGCGCCTAGTTCCAGTTCCGGTGGGAGGGAGGCGTTTGTCCCGGGCCAGCCCGACGTCGTGACGTCACGAGGACGCCGCCGTAGCCCCGGCGCGGTAGGCGGGCCGTGCGTAGGGTCGGTGCCGGGGTCTCGTCAGGTTTTTTCCGTTTCCCACGCCGGCCCGCCGGAGCTCGGCGGAGCAGCCCTCAGGCGGTTGTTGAAATGAACTTGAGTAACCGAGACGAGTAGAAAAGAACGTAGTGTTTTAATCGTACAAAAATTACTGTAACAATAAGAAAGATAAAAGCCTGGAATGTCTATATTAAACAAGGTTGTGGCGCTTCCGTTTAGGGCTGGGGAGGCGGCCCCTCCTCTTTGGAAACAAGTCGGGCGGGACGAGGTCCCGGACCCTGAACCCGATTTCAGCCTCCTGCCTTTACTGGAGGCTCTGAGCCTCCGCCTCTAGGCCAGTGGTTCCCAACGTGGCACACGCCCCACAGGGGGCCAATGCGAGAGTTATCAGTGATTTTTTTGCATTTCTTAAGGTTCTAGGGACCTCATATACAGTCTGTAAATATATATTGTGACATTTATGCATTTCAGGTCTCTATTATGTTTTGAAACTTTGCTATTTTTTCATATTTCATTTTTTTAAAACAATTTCTTAGTAATTTCTTCCTCAGTATGTCTACTGTCCTTTCGTTCTTTTATTTTTTTTTTCTTTCATGATGCCATGTTCTTTGGAAGCTTGTTTAGATCAAGTTAATGGCCTTTTGGCTTCCTCCACATGCATAAGAGTTCACTTTTTGAATAATGAGAATTCTATGTCACAGGGAGGGGGACATCAGGATGTTAGAGTTGCTCTGGTGGGGTGTGGCCAAAAGAGGGTGGGAACCACTGCTCTAGGTCTAGTTGGGCCTTGGTCAGGCTGCCGAGGCCCCAGTGGCAGAGGCTAAGGGACAGATTGTGTGTGTTGGGGGTGGGGGTGTTCTCTGCATCTCCCATCTAGCCCCTGCCACCCTGCCCGTGGGGCATCAGCCTCATCAGGCCTCTGGCTCTGTAGAGCCAGCCACTGTGCCTCCCAGAATAAATGGAAAAAGAAGACATCTGGCCTGCTAGGGAGGGTGGCAATGAGAAGGTCTTGGCAGGGGCACCCTGGGTGACAAGCAGGACTGTGAGCAAGTTCCCAGGTGGTTCCAGGAGCTGAAACACCCCTCTGGGAGCCCAGGCAGGAGAGGGTTTATCACAACGTGCCAGCAGTTCTGTGCCCAAGCTCCGAGAATGCCCGGACTGAGAACCACACCAAATGGGCTGTCCCTGGGGAGCCACACTGCCTGCCCACCTCTTCGGCTTCCCTCTGCAGACCCAGGAGCTGGCAGCTGCGTACCGAGTGCAGGCAGGGTTTCTGCTGACGTAAAAGCTACCAGTCCCTCCGGGGTCAGCATCCAGCACCGCCTGTTGCCAGGATAGCCAGAAGGAGAGAGAGGACGGGGCTCCAGCACTTTCTGAGCAGAGTCCCTCCCTCTGTGGTGGCTGAAGGCCCTCTCCCACCAAAGGACCCTCCAAGCCACCTTTGCTCTCTCGGCCTCAGGAAATAAAGGGGATACAAGTAATGATTCCTCAGGCCTCTCCAGGTATGAGGGTGGATCTGGCACCTGGAAAACCCCCTCAAAAAAAAGCAACTTTGGAAACAAGTAAACATCAAACTCCGAAAAAAAAGAATTGGCCCCAGTGTCCTGACCAGCAGGACAAGGGCAGCACCCAGAGGGTCCAGGTTCAGGGCTTATCCTGTTGCTCACATTTTGGCTGGCTCCCCCGGGCCCTCTGCCGCCACCCCCGCCTCAGCTCCAGGATCTCCTGGCCGTACCAGTCGTGCAGGGTAGAGAAGCAAGAGGTCTCAGGGGACACGGGGCTCTGGCCCCTGCCTAGGAGGCTGGCAGCGCCCTGCAGCTCACATTCTAACAAGTTCCGCCCTGCTGGCCTGCTGCCCCCGGCTTCCACCATGCCCATGGGGCTGTAATCCCTGGAGAGGGTGTGGCCGTTCTCCAGGCCCCGAGACAGCTGGTCAGGAGGCTGGGTCTTACAGGAGCTTGTACCGGCCTTCCAGGATGAGTGGCGATGCAAGGCCAGGCTCTGGCGGGCATCACGCAACTGGTTCTCCAGCTCACGCACCACCAGGCGCATGTAGCCAAAGCTTGCCCGGGACAGCACCTTCACCCAGGCCTCCTGGGCTGCCGGTCCATCAGCAGCAAGCAGGTATGGACGCACACCGGGGGCGTTGAAGCAGATGGTGAAGGCAAACTCCTCCGGCACGGGAGCCTCGGCCAGTTCCACCGTGCAGCCCTCCAGCACCACCAGCCCCAGAGGGGCCCGGGCCTCTCGACTCTCAAAGGAGAACAGCAGGTTGCCCTTGAGGACAAACCAGCACCTTCGGCCAGTGCCACTGGGGGTGGGTGGAGTCCCTGGGCCCCCCCAGGTGCGCAGGAAGCCCCTGTGGTCTGCTGGGGAGTTGCTCAGTGCATAGTGGGCCACACTCCTCTCGTTCAGCTTCATGGCTCCATAAGAACTGTGAGGCAAGAGAGGCGGCCATGGGTCAGAGAGGGAGGTAGCCCCCATGTCCCCCCGTGTCCCTGTGGGGAAGGGTGCTGGCTCTGGAGGAGGCTTGGGCCCAGCCCTGTGGCCTCTACTCCCTTGCTGTTTGCTGGCGGCTCTCAGTGGCTTCATCTGTGGAAATAGCTAGTCTCCCCTGCCTTTCTCTCATGGGTGGTTGTTGAAATACACTGGACGTCAGAGGACGCAGAGGAGAATGTGATCGTATCAGACCAGGAGGTATGGCAGGGTTTTGACGCAGCTTTTTAAAATCCAGAGGAACTGGCCCAGCTGAGCTGAAATGGACCCCAAGTCCATTGAAACCATTGTGCTAAAACCATCCCCTAATCTGGGGACCCCTTAGTGCCAACCCTGAGGCCAGACCTCCAGGGCATGACCCTCCTGACTCATGGAAAACGGAGGCAGGGAGCAGTGAAGGTGAACTGCACACAACCACATGGCCAGCGGGAGCACAGCCTGGCCTCCTCGTCCCCTCACACCTGCTGGGGACAAGTCGCCGCGATGACGCACTTACCAGCAGAGCTTCGGAGGGGGAGGCAGGGGCCTCTCTGGTCTGGCCACAAGGCTCAACCACTTGACCACGTGATTTCCAGTGCGCCTGCAAAATAATTCTCAGACCCGGTCAACCTATCCTGAAGCAGTGGTCGGCAAACACATTAATCAACAGAGCCAAATATCAACAGTACGATTGAAATTTCTTTTGAGAGCCAAATTTTTTAAACTTAAACTATATAGGTAGGTACATTGTTATTAACTTAATTAGGGTACTCCTAAGGCTTAGGAAGAGCCACACTCAAGGGGCCAAAGAGCTGCATGTAGCTCGCGAGCCGCAGTTTGCCAACCACGGCCCTAAAGATGAGAGCTCTTTTGACTTTGGTGCCCAGTGAAACCATTGCCTCCTCCAGGAAGCCCTCCCAGGCCCCTGGTAATCCCCCACCAAACCAGGCTCCTAGGAGCAATAAAGGGGCGGGTTCCTATTGTCTTAACTCCTGGCCCTCTGAGGCTCCGGCATTAAGTGCCCTGTAGCTTCTGTGTACTCCCTTCTAGCACTGGTCAGTTTACTTGTGGGTTTTAATCTAATCACCTAATCTGAGCGGCCTGCCCTGAGCACCTTCTCTAAACTGCTCCTGGCCACCAAGGTGGCCTGACCCAGGAGGGCCCAGCACAGCCCCCCGTTTTCATTTCCTTCACCCCACACAGACCTCCCTGTGCTGACACGCTGTCCCCAGCCTCAAGGTGCCCAACGGGCCGTGGCTTGGCTCCAGGGATAATCCCACACCCGCCGCACAGGGCCAGGGCCTCGGGCAGCATTTGCTGAAGTAACGGGCCCACAACAGTGGGCGACACAAAGCCTCCCTCCCGCCGCCCGCGCTCCAGCGGGGGAGACGCTGTAAGCAAACACTGATAACTGTATTCATGGCACATAACTGAATGCTAACGTATGGAAGGACCGGCCACGATGAGCGCTGAGAGAGAATCAACTGGGCCCTGGGACGGGGGAGGCGGAGGAGGCGGAGACAGAGACGTGGCTGGAGAAGCGGCCTCACCTGGGTCCGGGGCGCAGGGAGGTGCCGGGGGCTCACGGGCCGCCCCCCGCCCGCCTCGTGCCGGGGGGAGTGCTCCCCCTAAAGCCCGCCCAGGACTGCGAATCCCGGCCGCACACCGGCGGGAGGCCGGTGCACCGGGCTTTCGGGATTCTTTCACTCCGGGAGCAGCGGGCCGGGGCGAGGACCGACCGGCCGGCGGCCGCCGCGCTCTCGGTTTCCCGGTGCCGCACAGGGGCTGTCCCGCCACGTCCGCGCGGGCCACGCCTTCCCCGGGCCGCTTCCTCCCGCAGCCCAGGAGGGTGGTCCGGTGCCGGGCTGCGGCCGCTCCCGGGGCGGTCCCGTCTCGGACCCCGCGAACGTGGCTGCGCGGCGGGGAGGCCCGCCTGGGCGGCTCGAGTCGCTGCCCCCGCCCTGCCCGTCCAGGACTCACCAGCTGCCCCTCGATCTTCGCGGGGAGGAAACTGAGGCCCGAGAGGCCGGGACCTGCCTGAGCCACACAGCTGGTCAGTGGCTGGCGGCCTCGAACCCAGGGCCCCGCCGCAGGCCGTCCGCCGCCCTCAGCCTCAGCCACCCCACCCCTCCCCTCCCCTCCCCTCCACCCTCCCCGCCCCGAGGGCTCCGGGGCCTTCTCTTCCCCACTCGTCCCCCGCTCCCTGCCCCGCCCACTTGTCCGCAGAGCCGAGCCCGAGGCCCGGCCCGGGAGGCCCAGCCCGGCGCCTCCGCTGGGCGGGCTCCTACTCAGCCCGCAAGGCCCGGCTGAGATTCCTGGCCACGCCACTGGGCCCTGGAGTCACCAGGTCTTTGCTTCTGGGGTTTTCTGTTTCCCCTTGTGCCACTCCCATGGCCTGCAACCCCCGCCCACCTCCCCCCGCCCCAGGTTCTGCCTGGGTCCGGCCCAGCGGGTGGGCCTGTGTTGCGTGTTTGCTTACTATGATTTCAGGTCAATCCGCTTGCTTATGACTTAAGTGAAGTTGTTTTAATCCACTTGTTGATGACCCCAAAAAAGTTGCTTTGATCTAAGTGTGAAGTCAGGAGGTCATCATTCTACATGTGGAGTCAGTCCCTACGCAGCCAGCAGCCCAGCTGCCGACGGGCCTGCTGGGGGCTGGTCCTTAAGGACCCGAGGAGGAGCAGCTATGAAAAGGGGACGTTGACTGTAAATACTGAGAATGGGAGGACTATTTGAGAGCGTCGGTTTGGGCAAAGCGACGCTCTGTAACGTAAAAACTCTCCAAAGACCCTTGCGACATTTGCTCCTGCCGGTGACCAAGCCGACTCTTGAGGGTGGGGTGGGGGTGGGGGTGTTAAACCTTGCGGCGGGCTCCCAGCTAACACTGGCCTTTTGGTTCCCTAGCAACAGTGCTCTAGCAGCAAGGGGACTTTTACTTTTGTGCTGGCACCTGGAAATCAGCTTTCTTTCTTTCTTTTTTTTAAAATATATTTTATTGATTTTTTACAGAGAGGAAGGGAGAGAGATAGAAAGTTAGAAACATCGATGAGAGAGAAACATCCATCAGCTGCCTCCTGCATGCCTCCAACTGGGGATGTGCTCGCAACCAAGGTACATGCCCTTGACTGGAATCAAACCTGGGACCTTCCAGTCCGCAGGCCATGCTCTATCCACTGAGCCAAACCGGTTAGGGCTGGAAATCAGCTTCTTGATTGGTTGCTGATTCTCCAGAGTGTGTCCTCCTGTAAAGAAGACAGGCCTATTAAATTCGGACATTGTTCCTTTACCTCCTCTTGCCTGGAACATTAGTGTGAGTAATCTGTCAGATTTTTTTGGAGTATGGTTTATTAAGAAATATGCTATTGGCTTCTGAAATTATTGTAATTCCCACAATGAACCTGTGCTAAATAAATTGTTGGCAAAGACAGAATCAGTCTTCAAGTATAACGTTAGCTGCCTGTCCCCACCCCTGCCCCCCAAACGCAGGAGGCTGGGATTTCCCGATATCCCTGGGTGCCAGTAAGCGCAAACCATGTCTGCGAACTTGTTCCCACCTCAGAGCTGTCCCCCTGGCAGTACCTGCAGCCCAGAGCGCTCTTCCTGCTCACCCCTACTCCTCAGCGCTACCTCCTCCGGACTCCTTCATACCAATTATGTCTCAGCTCAAAGGTCTCCTCCCTGAGGTACCTGTAAAGAAGTCTATGTGGGAGGGGAAGAAAAGTTCCTCTGCCCTTCTAGGTTCTTTCTGCTGGTCAAATAAGTAAATCAACACGAGAAAGGTTAACAAGAGAAAAGAACCAAATCTAGTGACATTCGTACATCCAGGAACCACACATCCCTGAGAGGTTCAGAGACCCCACCACCTACATAGAGGTTCAGAGCCAGAAAGGTAAAATAAGGTGTCCCTGACATTCTGAGCTAAGGAGTGTGGAAAGAGGCCTGGCGCTTCAGAGGGGAGGAGAGCTATAAGAATTCACAGATTGATAAAAAGAGCAGATGTTTGCCCTGCCTTAGAGATAGGCCATAAAACATTATATCTGGTAATAACTCTTATCATGGGCAAGGCTCCTCATTTGAATTCTTCTAGGTAGTGGTGGGGGTGCAGAAGTTTCTCCTGAGCCTACAGAGTTTGCAATGCCTTCAGCTCAAAATAATCCACATGGTGAAGTAGCACATCATAGGGAGACCTGTTCTGGACCCTTGCACCTACCCTCAAGTCTATCACATCAAGGGGTTGTGTGTTCATTGTAGCACGAACCACTATAGAAAACTTGCCTACACTCACGCTTTTATTTCCTGTGTATTATCTATATCCCTCGCTAAATCTTATTCAATTGATAATATAAACCACAATAAATGAGTTAGGAGATAATACATGGTGTGGAAAACATAGAACATGGTAAGGGAGATGAAATTGTGGCAATGGGGAGGTTGAGTTTTAAATAGGGTAATCAGGGTGGGCTTCATTGAGAAGGTGACATCTGAGAAATACTTAAAGGAAATAATAGAGCCAGTCATGCCAGTTTCTGGAGGAAGAGCACTCCAGGCAGAGGGAGCAGCTAGTGCAATGGCTCTGAGGCCTGTTGAGTTTGAGGAACTGCAAGGAAGCCAGGGCTGGGCAGCGATGTGCTGCTGGAGGGGGGGGAGGGGGGGCGGGGGGGGGGGACGGGAAGAGCAGTAGGGGGTGGGGTCGGAATGTGTAGGTGGGGCTTTGTAAAGCTGTGAGGGCTGTTGCTCCAGATTGAGATGAACAGACCTCACAGGGTCTTGAGTGAGCTGTTTTCAAGGATTCGCCAGGCTGCTGTGGAGAGAATAAATGTGGTTGAAATGTAAACTGCTGCACTAATCCAGGCAAGATGTGATGGGGCTCGGAGCGCAGTGAGGTGCCCAGATTCAGAATGCGCTCTGAAGGTAGAGAACAGGATTTGCGGAGAGACAATGTGGGGAGTGAGGGAAGAGGAAGCAAGGACAACTCCAAAGTTTTGACCTGAGCACCTAGCAGGACAGTTGTCATTACCTGAGATATGGAAGGTGGCAGGTGTTCCGTTTGGGCCCGTTATGTTTCAGATGCTCGTGACTAACCCAGTGAAGGTGCCAAGAATGAAGTGTTTGGCCCTAGTAGTTGGTCAATAAAATTTTGATGAATGAAACTGGAAAGAAACGTGCAGAGAGCCTGGGCTAGTGTAACAGGTGCTGCAGTGCCGGTGGGAAGGAAAGCCTCCTGGCTTGGCAAGAGCTGTGCCCTCCACCTGGTTTGTTTCCTCACCCACTCCCCTCCCAAGCTTATGTATTCATCTTCCGCTACCGGTTTTGAGAGTCTCGCTTCAGGGTATCCCATCATTTCCTCTTTTTAAAAAAAAAATATTTTTATTGATTTCAGAGAGGAAGGGAGGATAGAGAGAAACATAAATGATAAAAGCAAAATCATTGATCTGCTGCCTCCTGCACGCCCCCAGCCCGGAATCAAACCGGGACCCCTCAGTCCACAGGCCCATGCTCTATCCACTGAGCCAAACCAGCCGGGGCTCATGCCCCTTCACAAAGCCCTTAGCAGATATCCACGGCACAGCTGTTTATTGCACGTCTGCAACCTTCAGACACTTCCTTGCCCACAGGGCCCGGCAGGGGAGAATGGTCTAGCTCCAGGGGAGCTGGGGCAGGCGGCACAGCAGCTTCCTCCTATGCCCGCGGGCGGGGTCAGCGGGAGCCCGAGGGGGGCGGGGCTGGGGCGGTTCGGAGAGCGCAGGCCCTGAGAGGGCGGGGCACGGCGTTGCTGGCGGGGTTCTGATAGGCTCCGGGGGGGGCTGGCCGCCGTCGGGCCCCGCCCCTCTGGAACGAGGTCGGAGAATCCGGCGAGTGCAGGGCTTCGCGGCTCCGGGGGCAGAAGCTGCGGTGGGTCGGAGGAGGTGGGCGGTGAGTGCCGCGGGCCGGGCACTCTGGGGTGGGGGTCCCCGCGCGGTGACTGCTGCCTGTGGCCGCCTCTGGCCGCCACCCAGACCCGGGAGGAGTCCAGAGCCTGGTCTCGGCCTGGCGCCTCCCCTCTTCCTGGGCGACCTGGAGCCCGTGCTGCCTGTTGGGCCCCGGCCGGAGGAGGCCCGCCCTTGGGCTCTCGGGCGCCCCGCACTGCAGGGGGGGGTGAGGTCTGATGTCCGAGACACGTTGTTTAGTATTTCTGAAGGAAGCAGGGAAGTATGGCTGGGCAGGGAGTCGGGGTAGTGGGGGCGGTTTGGGGATCCCCGCCCCGGGTTGAAGGCCGCAGGGCTAGTCGGGCAGTAGTGACGCCAGTACTTTTCTAACGTTTCTTAGCTTCCAAAGCCCAACATATAAAGCTGGGAAAAGCGGATCTGGCCCGCTCCTGGACGCTGGTGCAGAGCAATGCTGTGGAAGACAGGTAACCTACACGGGAGGGGGTGGCTTTGGGAGGGTAGGTGGCCAGCTGGGGTGGGACTACCTGGCTGGCGGGAGCGCAGGCTTCCTCCCCTGATGTGGGTATGCCATGTGGGAGACTTGTTCCTCTTATTCTTGGAGCTGGGCTGGGAAAGGAGAAGGAACTGCCCGCCCCCCTGAGGAATCAGTTCCCCTCTAAAGTGCAGAGGCCCAATCTTATGTGATATCAACATGTGCTGAGAACAGCCCTGTAAAGTCGGTACATTAACTTCATTTCACAGATAAGGAAACTGAGGCCCGAGAGGAAAAGGGCTCACCCTGGGGAGCTGGCTGTGTGCAGGTCCCACCCGGCTGATCTCTCTCTCTCTTTTTAAATTTTAAATATAATTTTATTGATTTCAGAGAAGGAGAGGGAGAGATAGAAACATTGATGAGAGGATCACCGATCAGCTGCCTTCTGCACGCCCCCTAATTAGGATGGAGCCCGCATGTGCCCTTGACCAGAATCGACCCTGGGACCCTTCAGTCTGCAGGCTGACGCTCTATCCGCCGAGCCAAACCAGCCAGGGCCTGGCTGATCTCTTTAGCCCTTCTAGGTCTCTTGGGGATCTGTGGTGGAGAGCAAAGACCTGGAGTCTGGCTACAGTGGACTGTCAGTTCTGTGTAATGGAGTTGGTCTGGGTAGAGAAAGGATATGACCTTAGCTATTAGTTTTTGCTAATTCTAGCACTGCTGTGGCAACAACAGCAAGTGGGGATGTCCCCCAGGCCTCAAACACACTGACCTGCTCCAGGCTCCATCCATCTGCTCAGCCACTGCATGCAGGAGCCAGCAGTTGCAGGAAGAGCCAAGTCCACCTCAAGCCCAGGAGTTGTTCCTCTAGTGTGCAGGCCGGCAGCCCGTGGAGGGGGTCGGGCGAGGGCCGGGGCTGTGGGAGCCACTCTGTCATCCCCAACCCTCCTACAGCGCCGCTGCTAGCCCTGGTGGGCCAGGTGCTGGTGCTGGAGAACGGGCTCCTGCGGAGGCCGCCCATGGGCTGGCTGGCCTGGGAACGCTTTCGCTGCAACATTGACTGTGAAGAGGACCCAGAGAACTGCATCAGGTGAGGAAGCACCACACCACCTGACAAGCTGTGCCCAGGCCCTGCAGAGTGGGGGCAGGGAGGAGAGAGTCGGCGAGAAAAGAGAACAGGGTCAAATCCCCCCCATCTCCTATCCTAGAGAGGCTGCAGCCAGAGGTGACTCTTGGGACATCTGACAACCTCGTGACATGCTTGGGGCCTCTGTGGGGCCTGTCAGGTCTGTGGGGCAGGCACTTTGTGGACCCAGCCCCTGAGATAATCAAAGGAGATAACTGGTGAGGCTAGGCCAGACCTCACAGTGCTGCCCTGGCTCAGTCCTGCCCCTTGGCCTGGGCTAGACCATTCCTTTCAACTTCCCCCTGCTTAGGGCTCATGGCACTATGCCCGGGGTCATTTACAATTGTCACCTGGCTTAGTCTGCAGCTGACCCCAAGGCCAGGGTTCTTGTTGCCTTGGATGAGGAACATGCCAGGCCGCTAAGCTGCTCCATCCCCTGCTCCTCTTGCCAGTGAGCGGCTCTTCATGGAGATGGCTGACCGGCTGGCACAGGACGGATGGCGGGACCTGGGCTACACATACCTTAACATCGATGACTGCTGGATTGGCGGGCGCGATGCCAAAGGCCACCTGATGCCTAGTCCCAAGCGCTTCCCCAACGGCATTGCCTTCCTGGCTGACTATGTGAGCCCCACCCCGCCCTGCCCCTTGGCCTGGGGGCCAGGTCACTCTTTCCACCTCACCCTGCTTAGGGCTCTGTTTCCACCATCCCTGTTTGAGAACTCAGTCTGATGGGGAAACAAACAAATCGCTAGTTTTGGCCCACGGTGGTGTGGGGGAGCCAGGAAGGGCATCTGATCCACCTGGGATTTCAGGAAGGTTCTCCAAAGAGAAGGCAATTCGTGAGCTGAGACCAGAGAGGTGACATTTAAGGCAGAGGGGATGGCGAAGCGAAGCGAAGGCCTAGAGGCAGGGATCAGCCCCTGGGAGTGTGTGTTGGAGGGAGGAGAGGACCGTAGTTGGCCAAGCAAGCGGAGCCCTCTCCTTTGTCACTGGGGCACCGGAAGGTTTGAATGGCGCTGGGCCAAATGCGCCTGTGAGGTGGCTCCCTGAGGGTCCTGCCTGAGCCCACTGTGTCCTTGGCTCCCCCCGCAGGCTCACTCCCTGGGCCTACAGCTGGGCATCTATGAGGACTTGGGCAATTTCACCTGCATGGGTTTCCCCGGCACCACGCTAGACAAGGTGGTCCAGGATGCTCAAACCTTCGCCGAGTGGAAGGTGGACATGCTGAAGCTGGATGGCTGCTACTCGACCCCGGAGGAACAGGCCAAGGGTGAGTCGCACAGCTGGCTGGGGGCCATGGAAGGGGCCCCAGTGTCCACTTGGCTGAGCCCGTCTGTCTGTATGCCTCCTAGGAAGTGGTGTTTCCCAGTTCCCCTCACCCAGGGGCTCCCAGCTCCCTAAAGATGGCTGGGCACCGTGCCCACCCGGGAAGTGTTCGCAGCATTGGGCACAGGGGGCAGCACCTCTGTGGAGCGTCAGTTTCCTCACCTTTGGTGGGAGAATGTTTGGGTTGAGGCCCTAGGCTGCTTCCTGCACCTTCTCGGTCCTGAAATGTGGGGGTTGGACTTCTCCAGGGTACCCCATGATGGCTGCTGCCCTGAACGCCACGGGCCGCCCCATCGCCTTCTCCTGCAGCTGGCCAGCCTACGAAGGGGGCCTCCCCCCCAAGGTAAGCCATTCTGCGCCCACCTGGCAGCATTCCCCCACCTGCTGCCTCACCTCCTGTCACAGGCCGCCCATCGCCTTCTCCTCTCACCATAGCTGCCCAAGTGCTGATTTGTAGTCTAGAGAGAAGGCCCCGAGTACCCCAGAGGCACCCAGCCAGCCTAGCGTCTTAGAGAAGAGGCACTTGTGAGGTGGCTGAAGGCATGGGAACCACACGTGATGGGCAGGCACACTGTACCCATCAAGCGGAGGGAACCTGGGTTGTCCTGAGTGGGCTAGGAGACCCAGAAGGCTGGTGAGGCTAGGCAGGTGGGGCCCGTCTCGGAAGGGCCTGTGGGCACCTCAGCAGGGGCCCTCAGCACCTAGGACACTAGAAAGGGTGCAGTCAGACCTGCAGACCTGAGGGAGGATGCTGGCAGAGGGTGAGAGTCACTGCGGGAACACAGGGTGGGTGTGCAGCAGGGATGTTGGTGGTATACCACCTGGAGCCTGTACCCTGGGCTTGACTCAGCTGGCATGGGAGGGCAGGACAGGCTTCTGGCACCAGGATCCAAGGAGCAGAGGCCTGGGCAGCCCAGAGCAGGGCTGTTCTCTGCGGCCTTCCTCATCCTGAACAAGCTAGGGTTGGTTCTCTGCCTTCCCCACCCTCTTGTCTCCTGCTGAGCCTCCCCGCCCCTGTGCAGCCTGCGGGCAGCAGAGGGTGACTCCTGTGCTGGACTCTGCCTCCCTGACACCCAGGTGAACTACAGTCAGCTGGCAGAGATCTGTAACCTCTGGCGCAACTATGACGACATCCAGGACTCCTGGAGCAGCGTGCTCTCCATCCTGGACTGGTTTGTGGACCATCAGGACATTCTGCAACCAGTGGCCGGTCCTGGACACTGGAACGACCCAGACATGGTACCAACATGGAGGGGATGTCCCAGGACCCATCACATGATGGACTTGTTCCCTCTCTCTGGTCGCTCACTGCCAGGTTCTAGATCAGTGTCTCTGAACCAGCTGCATTAGACTTGCCTTGGAGCTTATTTACAATTCTGTCCCCAGGGCCCCACCCCCACCTTTTGGATCAGAATGTTGGGAGAAGGCCTGGGAATGCCCATTGTTGACAGTCTTCCCAGGCAATTCTGATGCTTGAAACTTGAGAACTTGGTCTGCAGTGGCTCTAAGTGAAACATTATTCCTCTGCAGAGTGAAAAACACGAATATTCCACACCTCTGTCCATTCCCTCCCTAGCCTGTCCTCACCCAGGCTGCCTCTGACCCTTCTTTCAATGCCCTGTACCCGTCACCCTCCTGCAGAGCCTCCACTGGCAGAACCGGCCCCTCGTACCCACCTCTCTCGTAGCCTTGGTGAATTAAATATTTTTACAATTTGTCTTAGAGTTTTATAGCTATCTCTTCATTTAATCAAGATTTAATACCAGTGATGATTAAATAATACAAATACTGGCCAGATAGTGGGGCACCAGAAATCGGCCTGCCTTAGGGTTCTAGCTCCAGCTCTGCCACGTACCTTAGGCAAGTGACTTAATTTTCTCTGTGCCTCCGTTTCTGTGTTTTAGTAATTTTTGTCTTTTAAAATATTTTTTATTGATTTTGAGAGAGGGGGAGGGAGAGAGAGAAACATCAATATGAGAATGAAACATTGGTTGGCTGCCTCCTTGTGCCTGTTTTGTCAATTGGAAAATGAAAATAATAACAGTAGCTACCTTATATATAGGGCTGTTTTGAGGGTGAAATGGATGGCCCTTTAAAATGCTTGGCACAGCTTGGCACATGTACAGTGCTTAGTTAGGTTGGCATCACTAAGTATGTAACAGTGTTGTGTGAGCAGTAATCGTTTGTGTCCCATCTAGATTGGTTGCCCTGGGTCAGGTGGTGGCTACTGGCAAGAGCAGGGACTCTGTCCGGCTCTGGTTCTGGTTTCCTACCACTGTCATCCTGGATGCATTTCTTTCTTTTTTTTTTTTTTAAAGGATGCTTTTAGTTTATGTTTTATTTTATTTTTTAAATATATTTTATTGATTTTTTACAGAGAGGAAGGGAGAGGGATAGTTAGAAACATCGATCAGCTGCCTCCTGCACACCTCCTACTGGGGATGTGCCCACAACCCAGGTACATGCCCTTGACCAGAATCGAACCTGGGACCTTTCAGTCCGCAGGCCGACGCTCTATCCAGTTTCGGCCTGGGTGCATTTCTTGACTTGCGTGTTTCAGTTTACAAATGCTTTTGGCAGCAGGATCCCATCGGAATGACCTGTGACATGACCAGCACCCCCTTTCTTGTGAAATAAAAAGCTGAGGCTCAAATGGAAAGTGACTCAACTCATCCCGAGGCCACACTGCTAGGGAATGGTGTTTGCCAAACCAGGCTCCCCATGTGGCCGTGCCTCCCACCTCCACCTTCTCTTGCTTCAGCTACAAGCTTGGGGTTGGTTGGGGTTGGTGCCTATACCCTCCCCACTGAAGAGGGCAGGGCTGACCACTTCTCTCCTCTGCCCCTAGCTGCTCATTGGGAACTTTGGCCTCAGTTTCGAGCAAGCTCGGGCCCAGATGGCCCTGTGGACAGTGCTGGCGGCCCCCCTCTTCATATCCACTGACCTGCGTACCATCTCCGCCCAGAACATGGACATTCTGCAGAATCCACTCATGATAAAAATCAACCAGGATCCCTTAGGTATCCAGGGACGCAGGATTCTCAAGGTATTGGGGTGTGGGGGGAAGAAAAGGGAGACTGAGGGACTAGGCTCCCCTGAGAACAAGCCTGCAAGGCTGGGTGCATTCAGTTGAAGACTCTACTGGGGGCTATTCCAACTGTCCCCCACTTACCCGGTGAGGGCAGGGCCAGAGCAGGACAGCTCATGGGATTTGGGGAAGGGAGACGTCACCATGCAGTGCCCAGGGTCCAGTGAGGCCTCTCAGGTTGGAAGTATAAGGTGTCTGGCAGAGAACTGTGATGTCTGGTAGAGAACTGGGGCTTCCCTGCCGTGTTTAGGAGTTGTATGAGCCAAGGAATACAACTATTACTCGTACTGGTGTCTACTTTTTATTGATCACCTACTGTGTGCTGGGCATTCTAGATACATTTCCTCACAAGGTCGATAGTCCTTCCCTGTTTTACAAAAGAGGAAACTGAGATTTGAAAAGTCTAAGTAACTTAGCGCAAGGCCCCACAATTAGTAAACAGCACAACAGGACCTGATTCCAACAGTGTCGCCCAAAGTTTGTGCTCTTTGCACTCCTTCCCTCTCTACACACCTGTAGAATGTACCTGTGGAGAGGCCCAGAGGAGGGAACTAACCCCTGCCAGGGACCTTCTGGAAGATGGGGTTCACGCTCCTGGCTGCTCAGGGCAGAGTGCATCATCCCACTGTCCACGTCCATCCCTCCCATCATCCTATGAGCTCTCTGAGGCAGGACCTCATGCAGCATTGCGTCTGTGTCCTGGCGTGGGGCCTGGACACAGGAAGTGTTGGGGCGTGTCTGCCAAGTCAGGGAAGGAAGGAAAGTAGTTAGCTAAGTGGGGTACTGGGGGGCTGTGGTATCACCCCCCCTAAGCTTTTGCATGGAATGAAACTGGGCTGGGGAGGGGGGACCCAGGGCTCAAGGGAGGGGGGACCTCAGGGCCTGCTTGAGCAGGCCCTGGAAGCAGGGCCAGGAAGGGGACCTCAGGGCCTGCTTGAGCAGGAACCGCAGCCAGCAGCCATCTTCTGTGCCCAGGAGAAGTCCCTCATCGAAGTGTTCCTGCGGCCCCTGGACAATAATGCCTAC
Source organism: Myotis pilosus (assembly GCA_036010255.1). NCBI lineage: Eukaryota > Metazoa > Chordata > Mammalia > Chiroptera > Vespertilionidae > Myotis > Myotis pilosus. Next base: position 4,557,754 of record JASKON010000032.1, on the reverse strand, counting down.
GCCTTGGTCTTCTTCAGCCGCAGGACAGACATGCCATATCGCTTCCACTGCTCCCTCTCCCAGCTCAACTTCACCAGCTCCATCTTGTATGAGGTGAGTGCCCTTTCTTTTCCTGGGAGGGCGTTGCTGGGGCGGGCCTCACCCAGGCCTCCCCTACGCCGTGGGCCTTGGGTCCTGTGGCAGGTGCTCAAGGGGCAGCTGCAGGCACTGAGGCCATGGCTGGTGCTGCTCTGCACACTGGTACTTTCAGGCTAAGCAAACAGGACTACTGAGTGGGAATGAGTCCCGTTACCCACTGAGGCCACGCTCCTCGCCTCACTGCTCAGCCCTTGCCGGCACGGTGCTCAGGTCCTCTGTGGGCGGGGCTTTCGCCACTGCCTATGTCTGGGCATCTGCTGGCTGTGCCGGTGGAGGAGTGACAGGATCACGGCTCCCATTCTGCAGTGCACGCGGGAGGCCCAGCACAGACAGGCCAGAGTCCAGGCTTCTGTGCCCTCTGCCTGGCCATTCTCACGGGGGCACTGGTTATGTCCCTCCCTGCTGCAGGCCCAGGATGTCTACACGGGTGGCGTCATCAGTGGCCTCCAGACTGAAACCATCTTCACAGTGATCATCAACCCTACAGGGGTGGTGATGTGGTACCTGTACCCTGTCAGGCAGCTGGGAACACCTCAGCAGTGAGGAGCTAAGACATGTGACAGGTTGTAGCAGCACCGCTGAACCCAGACCATGGAGCCTCGACATGCCAAGGGCCAGGAGGCGAGGTTCTCTGCTACCCAGGCCCGCTTGGCGACTGATCCCATCGGACCCAAAGTGCAACCCAAGGGCCAGGTTCCACGTGCTGCCCAAGTGTGAACCCTCTTGGACACTTGTCTGGCACTTTCCTGTGGCCTCCTGGCCTCTAACCTTGTCTGCGCAGCCCCACAGATGTTGCTGAACAACTCGGCAGCCTAAGCCTCCATAGGCAGGGGCGCTGACACCCATCAGGACTCCAGCCTCTGGCCTTTTGTTGACTCTGAAATCAAGATTTGGAATTTTTTTATAATTAGGAGCGGGGATCTGACCTCTTGTCAGGAACTTCCATGGATCACAATTGGCTTTCCTGCCCGGAGGAGGCCTCGCAGGCTGATACTCCACGGGAGTGACCTTGGCTCCCTCAGGTCACCAATAAAGCTGTTTTTTAGTCAAATAGTTGTAACATGGACCTGGGGCCATGGGCACCTTCAATCAGGGACTCTGAGTGGCACTACACAGGGTGCTGGCTTCAAATCTGACCTCACATGGAAGATGTGGGGCAGCTTCTGGTCCCTCATTTTCCAAAATGACCTGCAGGTTATACTCTTAGACAGTCCAGACTTGCCTCACACCGGGAGCCATCCCTGCTCTGCCCACCACAGTGGTGGTGGTGTGACCACACGGTGAGGCAGAGCAGCCATGGTCCCAGGCCCTCTTTGTCTCGCCCTTCCCCACCCCATTCAGATGGTCCAGGCTCTGCTGGCCATGACCCCCCCCTCCAGCCCCTCTGCTGCACCCTGAAAGGCCTGATCTGCTAAAGAACTTCGCACTGTTGTCCTAGGCACCTTTCAGCTCCTCTTTTCTCAAAGGGCTTCATTCAGTGGCTGTCAGGGCCTGGGTGGGAGTGAGGGGCTTCGGCTCTGCCTTTCTCCCACAGGCCCCTACAGCATGTCCTCTGCCCTGCAGTGCCCCTGCCCCCTCCCCTAGTTCCTCCTCTCCTGACCTGTATCCAAAGACATCCAGGGGCTCTTTGTGCTTTAAAACACGTTTCCTGTTCCTCCTCAGGGTTTTAAGGTAAAAGAATGACACGCTCTTAATCGCCTTCCTTTCGTTCCTGTTTCCTAAGCCTCTTCCTTTGGCTGAGACAGGGCATCTGTCTTCCCTGTTGGCTCTTGTCCCTATTTGGAGAGCTGGCAGCAGAACAAGCTAGGTGGGTTCCCTTGGGCTCTGAATGCACTGCCCTGCCCTGTGGGAATTCTTCCGGGTGGATCTTCCACACTCCCTCCCTCAGGGTGTGAGGGTCTTGTACGTACAGTGTGGTGTAAAGTGCACATTTTACAGTATCCTTTGAACTTCCTGGAGCTCTGCTGATTGAGTCCAGGTCATCAGAGAAAGCTCCCTTTCCCAGCTGTTGTCTTGAGGCTGTGGCTCACTCAGGAGGAAAGAACCTACCTCATCCCCTGCCCCTGGAGGCCTGTCACCCTATGCACACCTCCTGCTCCGGGTCTTGGTCATAGAATGATCTTGGGTGGGAATGCTGCCTTTTCCAGCCCCAGGAAAGAAGTCTTTCCCACCACCCTGGGATGTGGTGGAATGTAGTGGTTGAGACCATGGACTTGGGGTCAGGGGTCAGCCTGGACTAACCAGTCAATTCCTTTGCCTTCTAGACCAGAGATGGTGACATTTCTTTACTTCCTATATAACTTGTTCTTTTATCCCGGGGGTGTCTGATTCTATCGCTTTAGCCTTAATTCTCACAGCACACACCCTGCCAATCTTCCGGACATTGTTTAACTCTCTTCTACCTGAGGCCAGTGAGGGACTCAATTATATTTTTCCCCACATCAAGGAAACCTTGTTTGGGTCTGAGTACCCTTTCTCTTTTTAAACTTTTAGTATAGACATTTTCAAACACAAAAATAAAGTGGGACAGTAAATCTCTATGCACCCATCACACAGCTCCAGCAACTAGCAACACGTGCCATTCTTTCTGATCTCTCTTCCCACACATACATTTTTGCCTGTGAGCTGAGAGTATTTGAAAGCAAGTCAAAGGAAACTCTGAACACCACTATGTAGCTCTAACAGATAGGGTCTTTAAAATATATATGATCATAAACAATTTTCCTATCCAACAAAATTAAAATATTAATAACCTAATAAACAGACCGTGTTCAGTTTTTGCTACTGGTCTCAAAAATATCTATAGTTTGGCCAAAACCGGTTTAGCTCAGTGGATAGAGCGTCGGCCTGCGGACTGAAAGGTCCCAGGTTCGATTCCGGTCAAGGGCATGTACCTGGGTTGCGGGCACATCCCCAGTGGGAGATGTGCAGGAGGCGGCTGATCGATGTTTCTCTCCCATCGATGTTTCTGGCTCTCTGTCTCTCTCTCCCTTCCTCTCTGTAAAAAATCAATAAAATATATTTAAAAAAAAAAAAAAAAAATATCTATAGTTTGACTCAAAATCCAAGCAAGGGAATAACAAAAAGGTCAGGTAAGAGCCACTAAAAGTTAATTTCCTCCATAAAAGCAATGAACCACCTGCCACATATCACCAGACTCAACTTTCACAGAATTCTGGAAATTAAACAAAGGCTTGCAGCAACCCAAAGAGCATTCGGTCAAGAAAAATAGTAGAATCTTGGTAAGAACAGCAAGGTCTGTAGCATTTTCACTTACTCTAGTATCATATTTTAAATCAGCTTTTAAGATGTTCAAAGAACTAAAGGAAACCATGGCTAAAGAAGTAAAGGAATGACGTCTCAACAAATAGAGAATATAAGAGACAGAAATTATAGAAAGGAACCAGTTAGAAATTCTAGACGTGAAAAGTACTATAACTGAGATGAACATCTATTTCACTAGAGCAGCTCAATGGATCAGCAAACATGACCAAGCAGAAAGTCAGCAAACCTGAAGATAGATCCATTGAAATTAACCTATCTGAGGAACAGAAAGAAGAATGAAGAACAATAAACAGCTCTGGTTGGGTAGCTCAGTTGGTTACAGCATTGTTCTGATACGCCAAGGTTATGGGTTTGATCAAGGTAAGGGCACATAAAAGAATCGACTGGTTGCCCTGGCTGGTTTGGCACAGTGGATAGAGCGTCAGCCTGCTGGTACTAAAAGGTCCCAGGTTTGATTCCAGTCAAGGGCACATGCCCAGGTTGCGGGATCAATCCCCAGTGTGGGGTGTGCAGGAGGCAGCTGATCGATGATTCTCTCATCATTGATGTTTCTCTCCCTCTCCCTTCCCCTCTGAAATCAATAAAAATATATTTTTTTAAAAATTGACTGGTAAATGCATAAGTGGAACAACAAATCTCTCACTCTCTCCCTTGTCTTCCTTTCTGTCTCTAGGATCAATTAATCAATACATAAATAAACAGACTCATAGGACACCATGCAACATACCAACATACATATAAAGAAAAGGCAGGGTATTTGAAAAAATAATGGCTCAAAACTTTCCATATTTGATGGCAAATATTAATCCCTACCTAGACACATCATATTCAAACCCTCATAAGACAAAGACAAAGGGAGAATTTTGAAATTACTTTGAAAATACAAGAGAAAATACTTTGAGATCAATGAAAATAAATACACAAACTACCAAAAATACTGAAAAACAACATACCAAGACTTAGGAGTGAAAGTAGTAATCAGGAAACTTATAGCTACAATTTACCTATATTAAAAAGAATAAAGACAATAATGAGAGAAAATATCTGCAATTCATATTTCTGATAAGGTACTTCTATTTAAAATATATAAATAACTTTTTTTTTTGTTTATCTTCACCTGAGGATATTCTTTGCATTAGATTTTAGAGAGTGGAAGGGAGAGAGAGAGAGAGAGAGAGAGTGAAAGAGAAACATTGATGTGAGAGAGACATATTTGTTGGTTGCCTTCCACACATGCCCCAACAGGAGCCAGGGATCAAGCCTGCAACCAAAGTACTTGCCCTTGACCAGAATCGAACCTGCAGCCCTTCAGTCCGTGGACCAATGCTCTATCTACTGAGCCAAACCGGCTAGGGCTATAAAGAACTCTTAAAACTCAATAATAAAAACAAACAGCTCAAAAATAAAATCCATTACTAAACAACAACAAAAAAACAAACAGCTCAATAAAAAATGGGCAAATAATCTGAATAGACATGTTTCCAAGGAAGATATGAAAAGCCCATGCTCAACATCACTAACCATTAGGGAAATGCAAATAAAACAATGAGATGCCACTTAACACCCAAAACGTGGCAAAAATAAAAATGTGAGGTAACCATCGTTGGCAAGGATATGGATTGGAACCTCATACACTGCTGGTAGGAATGTAAAAGTAGTACAGCTACTGTGTAAGACAGTCTGGCAATTCCTCAAGTGATTAAACACAGAGTTGTGATATGACACAGCAATTTCACATCTAGGTATATACCCCAAAGCAATGAAACCATATCTACACAAAACCCTGTAAACAAATATTAATCCATAGTTTATAGCAGCACTAATATCAGCC